>OW443304.2:11255000-12505000 GCA_937001585.2 Brachylomia viminalis
CTGCTAGATCTTAGATCCCGCCAAGGTAAGGTTAATCAGACCCACTACTAGGTTGAACCCTGAACCCATGTGCATCAACGGCCATTGGTCTTTTAAACACATGCTGCTGTCAAAAAATAAAAAACAATAGCATATTTTTCTTCCATAAAACCTGTTATGGTGTAAATTTATTTCTACATTATACAAAGCACCCTATTAACGTTGTTCAACGATATATCAAAGAGTGAGTGTGCAAGTGAAAAGCTTAACTACGTGCGTGATTTCCATAAGCTCGCGTGTGATATATTTGTCTAGATCTTCTCTTTGTTAGCCTGACACCAAAGGCCCCATTATTCGACGAGAAAAGCCTTTACCCGCGTTATTCTTCCTCAGTTTTCATGGTACATTAGGAATGAATATAAATATGGGTTCAAATCTACCCATAGCTTTTATGTAGATTAGTAGTTATATAACAAAGCTCGCAATCACGTCTAGGTTTCTGTTTCTTTGAATATTTAAATTATCTAAAGCTCGTAGACAGCTTAACCTGCTACTTGGAGCTGATCCTTTAGGATGAAAATCTCAATTGAAGCAAATTGTGTTCCACCATTTACTAGGTATCCTGGAATTCTGTTACAAATGAACAGCACCGGAGCCTATACTTACAAATGTAAAAATGTTCACTCAAACGAAAATATCAACACATGCCTAAAATAATATACCTACCCGACACTGTATCAGAGCTATTTTAAGGTTTCCTCAAACATAGCATAGCATACATAACACGAAAATAGAAAAGAAGCAGTCATGTTTGTGACAGTTACGAGTAACTAATAAACAGAATCTATTTATTTATTAGAACACATTTTAATGACATGTTTTCTATGCGTCTGAATGATTGACCGTGTTTTCGAAAACTAGAGACACAATGATAAACGACGATGGAAAAGAGATTTTCTTTTCAAACGATAAAATGCTTAGATCAGATTATAGGAATGTAATAAGCTTAAAGATCTTAGTGAACTATTGAATAGGTTATTCAAGGAAGCGTTGCGGGTCGTCGAAGCGTGCACTATTTGCCTTGCGAGAGCACATCCATCACGTGACAAGTAAATATTGTAGCTCTACAGAAGCGCTACTATTCAATTTACACCCGCTTTTCACTATTATGTGAGGATAATATATTATGGATGTATCAACAGTAACAAATCCAATAACGCTATATTTTTAAAACTCATCTTGTTCCACTGTTTTATGGCTCATGGCGTCCTAATCATTATTCAGTGACACGTTTAATAAGCCTTGGGAAGATAAACATTGGTTATAGCTCTTATCATGGACCGCCAGATAAGTATTTAATCCATAAAACGTATGAACCATTATTGACAACTAGATATTTTAACAATCTCCGCTAAGTAAAGGGTAATTTTCACTTTGTAAAACACAAACCTCGGAATGTAAAAGTTTTATGGCATCATATTTTGTTTCGCGCGCAGTTTGCACCACAGACATTAGTGTTAATACCCAAATATGGCGGATTTCCATGTGAAAGCACATGCAAACTCTGACAAATAATATTTGCTCAAACAGTTTTCGTGCGCGTAGCGTCCATTACAAGAATAAATGCTAAATGTAATATTAAATTTTAAATAGAAGCGTGTCGGATTTCATTAAACCTCGGTGTAAACACGAACTCAAGGAATACGTCTTCTGTCTTTGACGTAAATCCAGAAGAAGTTACAACAACAATAGCAGAACAAGATGTATTATTAAATTAGATATTAAACGTGTCTGGGACTGTTAAATCACGACGTTGATGCTAAACAAAAGAATATAAATTTTGATTAATACTAAAGCTATCACGTGGCATTTAATCGTGGATTACTTTTGTTCTTTTTCTAAATATGAATGCTTTGCCTCACATTCCGCCTGTATTAGTTAGCCCAAGAGTTAGACTGAAGGACATTATTACCTTTTAAGTTATGTTTGTTATACCTGAGAAACTACCAGTGAAGACCTTGGTAATGCATCAATCCTCTATCTAATTCTAATTTTTCATAGGTGAATACGTAGCCATCGGTGTGGACGTAGACAAGTACGAATCAGAGGAGGCAATCCGGTACCTTTCCGGTCCTCTACGAAAAGAGCCAGGACACCGGACTCCACAAGCGTTTCGCTCATACATGTCAGTGGCTCCGTCACCCTCTCCATCGTACCCAGTCTTCGCCAGAGAAGTGAACAGGAGACTACAGATGCCGCCGTTCAATTTCACCAATCCTTTACTTGCATTTGGAGGAGGCAAAGTGGTGAGTACCTTGTTTGTACAAGCTTAACTGGGCTTTATAATACGGAAAACTACAGAGTTTCTATAATTTAAAAGAAATTTTAATAATTGACTTGTTTTCGCCAAATGATTATGTTAGGAGATGTGTTTATAGTTGGAAATGTAGAATCTGTTTTTCCACGTCTGTAATTATAAGGTGCTGTAAAAACCAAGTCAGTGTTTTTTTGTTTAACCGTTTCTAGAAATCCACGGCTAATAAAAACATAATATAACAAAAGTTATGAGGAAGGAAAGTCGTTTATGTAGAACGTCATTGTTTAATTTATAGATTTAATTAACTGTTTCTTGGCAAGTGAAACTCACTGCTGTTCCTGACGGCGTTAACACAAGTTCTGCAGCATTAACATATTACATTGTCCAACTAATTATACAGGATGCGTTAATTAAACTTGCATCTGACACATTGCCACAGTACATAAATAGGTAGGTACTGGGTGCTATGTAGTTACACGAACATGGAAATGACTACATTTAGAGCAAATTATGCATCGCGTCCATTTTGCCCTTTCGTTATTAAATCTGCATCCTCAAAGTAATTAATTCAAAGGCAAAGAATGTGCTCGTCCCCGCGGGAGGGACGTTTTACTCTAATGAATCCACGCAAAGTCCGACATACGCACTACGCAGTGTTGCGGGATGTTCTTTCATTCAGTTTTTGGGCAGTGTTTTCATTTAATTATGGACAAATAACAACAGCGAACAGCAGCTGTAAATCTTTTTTCGGATCAACAAGCGTTATAAAGTATATTCGGTTTTTCAAGTTTCAAGAAAATTATGGGCTAGGGGTTATGAATAAATACCTTAAAATAGGCAGCTATAATGAATATGAATTAGACAAGACAAGTAAGTAATGTAGTTAGTAATTATTTACTTACTTCATTACTACCATTCATTATTACTTCTATAGGGAAGTAAAATGGTAGATTAACACCTAACTTAATTCGTGTTTGGATAAAGCGACCCGGCAGTTTAACAATCTTACACATAAAATAGAAAAAGGTTAGCACTTTACCTGAACACCGGACCCCGCCCGGTTATCTGACCCTCTAAATGAGTTTACGTTATTTCACTGCCTTTTTGACCGGCTATTCGACCCCTAAATGAATTCTCCTAAAGTTGACACCAACCTTAATAGCTTCCCAGGCTTACCGCATGTGAAATAAGGTCGCTTTCGGTTCAATAATTTTAATTTAAAATGAAGAAGTTTTACTTTATTACAACATGGTTTAATTATTATACCTGTAACTTGAAAGATAGCCCTATTTCATGTAACTGTTAAATATCGATGGATATTAATGACAAGTAACAAAAAAATATCATCCTTACACTACAATAGATCCCAGTGGATGCAGCATGGCTACACGACTCCGTGTGGGTATATGCGCGTGCACTTGCCGAAGCACTGACTAGCGGTGAAGGGCCGCGGGATGGCAGGGCCATAGCTGCACGGATGAGGAACACCACCTACCACAGCGTTATGGGGTAAGCAGATAATTAATTTCTACATAAATGGTCCGTTTAAAAAACTGATCAATATATAATTATGCTTTTGCTTGGATAGCTTAAAATAGTACCATGGTATCAAAAGGTGTTATTAAAGTAATTTTCAGGATAATTTTATGCAGGCATTCGATTCTTTTTCAATTATGAAAATGTGTTATACGACCAAGAACAAAATGCTAAAACTTTGGCGCATGATTGTTGAAAATAACCTAATTTTCAGCTCCAATCAGAGATAAAAGCGGTCGCCTGAAAATTCGTTCAATTTCTTCAACCACAAAGCCGGATAACAAACTGGTTTACCCTCTGGTTAGGTAACTGCGCCGTGCTTCTTTTCTGAGACACATCTTGCCGTTTGTGGCTTAGGTAACAGAATTAGGAGCGACCGAGCGCTATTGCCGATCGCTTAGATTGCCGAAGGATCGGAAAAGCAATTCTGTTTCTAGCGGTAGAGAATTCGGAACTAATTTACTTTAGGGACACATTTATATTGATAGGTATAAATAATTGAAAAGACCAATAACTGTTGCGTGTAACTCGTGCCCTATTTTCCTGTGGAGCTTTAAAACTGTCACGTCAAAAGTTCGTGCCACACCACGTTTCACCAATTGCGTGTTTTCGTGGAACGATAAAGGAGTGTTACACCATTTCCTCTTTCAATACGTTGACATTAATCGGTCTCGGCCTATGTTTTGTTTGTAATCTTTGTTTGGCCTATTCGGATTTCTAATCGTTAAAAGTCACGTTTATTGTTGCCGCAATTAAAATTAAGATTTTTTTTTTAATAACTTTTTCGTTAGACCGTTTTGCTCTTTGCATCACAGTAGGTAGGTACCTAAATGTTTTTTTTTTTTAAACGTTGCTCCACACTAGGAATTTCTCCTGTATCGTGGGTGCGTTTACAAACATTTAAACTCACATACACAAACGGCCAGACCCGGAACAACTACTTGCAGGTCATACAAATATTTGTTCCGTGCGGGGATCGAACCCGCGACACGTAACGCAGCAGTCAATCCCTAAACCACTGCCACTGCACTCTTTCGGGAAGTTAGTCAAATATAAAGCTATAGCTAGTTATTATTTTAGTTTCATACGTTAGAAGAACTGTTTTGAGTTTTGACCAACGCGAATGGTGGTTGGACCAATACCTAAATGACAAAATATTGTCCCGATATCTTTAAAAAAATACCTATAATTGAATTATATTTCTCGTAATGGTCAGGTACTGGGTGCACATGGACGAGCATGGCGATGCTGAGGGTAACTACACCCTGCTGTCCATCGACCCTGCAAGGCCGCCAGGCCTTTATCCGCTGGCAGTCCTGCACAAGTCCGCACCGGTAACGTATACTATAGTACCCCCCCCCCCCCCCCTTCTAACTGTCCACTAAGTATGAAATCCAAAAGTGTATGCTTCTCATTATGTAAGCTTGAGCTCAAAATATCATAGTGCATTATCCGAAAAACAGTTATTAAGTGAGCGGTGAGTGTGGTGACACAAGATTCGGTCCTTCATTTTTTATATTAGGTACACGTTTTGTCAGAAAGTGTTGAACTGTCGAAAAAGTGCGCTCTTATTTACTCTGCCACCTTTAAGATATGGCATAAGTAATGATTCACTACGGCCATTACACTTACAGACAGGTGATAAGTTGCAACTATTCGTCACCGCAACCTAATTAGGACTTAATTTAAGCTCACCAATAGTTGAAATACTAGAGCTTTTCCTGTTATGCCAATGGTCATTTAAAAATTATCATTTTCATTTTTAAAAGATGTAGGCAATCAAATATAATCTGGTGGTTATTTGCGTTAACGCCAAAGTGTAACAAATTGCTGTGTAATAAGGCCAATTGTATAATTTTTTCACATAAAAACATTTACATCTACATGTAAATAGATTCGTTATCAAATATCCGAAACACGTACGCACAGCGATACTCGACGTGCCCCGAATAAACGGCATCTTTTAACCGTTTACGTCACATTTTGGCTTGGGAGATGCACTTTGGTGCCAACCGACGCATGGATTCAAATCTGCAGACGCTAAGGTCCTTTAACTGGAACAATCTGTAATCCTATAAGCGTTTGAAATATTTACGCACATGAAAGTAATTTATATTCGCAACCTATTTCTACAGCAATCCATTTGATCTACGAGGAATTTCACGGCAATTTGTCTAACACGGAGAAAAATTTTAGTTCGAGGAAATCTTACCAATATTTATTTCGCGCAGGAAGTGCGATTTCTACGTGAGATGGAGTGGCCAGGCGGCCAGGTGCCCCTCTCCGAACCGCCTTGTGGATTCAGAGGAGAAAAATGCGTCAGTAAGTAACTTTAGTAAAAGCTTTTTTAACAAAGAACGCCTTCACAGGACACCCGTTGTCGTGAAGAGAGTAGTCACTTTCCCCTTAATGCGCATCGTATGTTGGAAGCTAATAGAATCAGCAAGTGGGCTGGAGCACTCTACTACCAACGGCCGGCGGAAAACGGACGCGACCATTTTGTTTACTGGCAATCTAAAAAACTAATATACGTGCTGTTAGAGCTTGGGTCGGCATTAAGCGCAACGTTTGTAAGCGACAGTAAGTGGGGTGGGTCGTAAAAGCGTCGTTACGAGTCGTAGGGAGTCGTAGTGACAAGCAATGCGGAGCAGCGGCCATCAGGCGCACGCGACGCCCGCTGCGCCGACATCGCTGCCTAATGCTTACTACATAAGTACCTACATAGCTACACAGCACTCTATGTTGCCGGACCTACATAGTTGCGCACGAAAATACTTTAAGGCACTACATATGGAGCCTTCTAAGTAGGTCTTAAACAAGGCTTTCAGGTCAAGCCGAAAGTCCTTTAAGTTTGGGACAACCAATTTGCCATCACGGTATACCGCATTTTGTAATTTCATTAGTCGTATTGGTATTAACATTAATAAAGTACAGATAATGACTGAAATCACCCCTTTTATTACACTAAAGGTTAGGTATGTTTTAAAACATTTTTAGTAAAAAATATAGGTATTCCATTTGCTTTCTGAACTCTGAGTAAATCAGGAAATCCTAATAACTATGTTAATTAATTTAATTACTAACATACAGTAGTTTAATAACATTTTGTTGCGCTGTAAAAATACTCTACGTATTTCAGGAACTTTGTTTGAAAGCTCTCTCTAGGTATTTGATACTGTAGAAGCGATTAAACTACCCAACAAACGTTTTATATTTCGTTGATGTTCCATTTTCCATTTTCCTGTGAGGTCATTCCTAGACAATACTTCCAATTTCCATCCATAAGTTGAGAACAATAAATTCATTTTTCTGCAAAGAACTTTGTGTCCATTTCAATTTGCAGAGCTTTATTGACACAAAGCCTTTTCTTGAAAAGAAATTGCACGAAGAAAACGAGCCTTCATTCTATTAAGCGATAGTGGCCAGCCAGTAGCCCGGGGTGTGGGTAATAGTGGCCGCAGTGCCTTAATTTCTTTGTGCCTTTATATCCCTTGAGAATGCAAACCGAAGGCTTTCAAACGATATGAGGGAAATACGTGGTTGCTTTCATTTAATTAAAATCTAAACTAGTTTACGTCTTTGGAATTAAATGTATTATTGCTGTGGAGCACTGAGTAGTAGATACAAAAGAAAATAGGTATTTCTAGATAAGTAGTACTTAGTAATTGCTACGTTGCTACGTAGTAGGTACCTACCTACCTACGTTCAAAAGACCGTTTGAAGCAAAGGAGAAATACTTCCTTTTCTCGGAGTCTTTCAAACGTACTATGTAATATGGTCCAACGCGCTGCAAGGAATCCAGCTCCGTTCCTCAAACTAACGATAAATTGGATACAAACGTTTATTAGAAGCAATTAAAATTCTACAAAGCAAACTGTTTCCATCCTTAAATTGAATTCTGAACTTCATTATGACGTTAAATTCCGTTTTCGTTTCGCTAATTCACTAAACAAATAATGAAACACGAGTTAGGATTAAATAAATGTTTGTAGCAAAGATTAAAGTCGTGTCATTCACCTCGGTGTTGTTTTGAAGTGTACTGTATCTTTCAGTCAATCTGGTGATCTACGGACTACTTACGAGTACTTTGGTAGGACCTGGCTGTCTTTAACGACATCATAAACTAAACCTAAACTCCTGCTATCAAGTAGGTACCTACACCAACTTGTCTCACAATGTGATCAAAATGTCTAGTAGGAAGAGTTAACATAGCAGGAACGATAAATACCTAAAGCTAACGTGGCTTACCTACTTCAAATTCTTCTTTGGTGGTCTAATTAATTAAAAGATTATTGGTTTATAAATAATTAAAATGGGATTTTTAGTTTGTTTATACCTACACTAGTAGGTACTACATTGTATCGAAAAAGCTAATCAGTGACGTGAAAATCTAAATAAAAAGAACTTTAGTACTTAAGTGAGACATAGTTCAATTCAGTCCGGGCCGGTTTTTTGATCCGTAATTAACTCAACCATTAGTTAAAAATAGTAACGAATGGTTTAATTACATGGTTTTTGGTTCATTTCATTTTGTTTGGTTGTTAAATTTTGGCAAAATGTGTTTGCCAAAATTTAACCATTGTTCAACACATTTTGGCATTTTTTTTATTTTTCACTAATGATTGAGTTAACTACGGATCAAAAAACCGGCTCTTACTTTTATGTTATGTATCTACGATAATGACTTGTAAAAAATCATAGGAATATTGAGGACTAGGTATAGGTACCTACACTTTTTGTTACATCGTCTAGTCCATCTTCGGATGGATTGTCCACAGACACAATAATTTTACCATATTGAAAATACGACATAACCATGTAAGTTGTTTTTTTCCACTTAGGTCACTTCGGAGCATGGGCACTAGGAGCTTCTGGTGGTACCCTAGCACTCCTGGCCCTGGCTGCCCTTGCCCTGTACCGCGGCTGGCGCTACGAACAAGAGCTGGACTCACTCCTCTGGAAAATTGACTTCCGCGAACTACACCTGCCTGACGAAGAACAGCGAGCGAACAAACTGAGTAGGTAAACCGAACTTGTACATGTTGTTTGCATGCGCTTCCGCTAATATTTGTTTAGAGTACCTAGGTACTCTCGGCAAAGGAGATTGGAGTGCAGGGCGACTGAATATCGTGGTGCATGGATAAGCAGTGCATAGGTACTTAGGTACTGTTGTATGTTTCCTAATAATGTAGGTACTTACGTAAATTTTTAATATAATCAACTCTCTGACTGTTATAATATTTTTCTAAATAAGTACCTTGTATCCTCTATCTTAGTAGGTTTCGTGGGACAGCGATGTCGACAAGTTGATACATACCTACATGCACGTCTTTTTAAAAAGCAGATGTTTTTGGCGGCCTACATTCCTATCTTATTACTTATCTCTTTTGCCGACCGCACAAGCTGAATAAAGCGATATAGATTCAGGTATTCACGTCTCCGATATCAGGCTGTGTTCACTCGTTGATATAAAATATTTCAAACCAATGCTTTAGCGAACGTTTTGATACAGAAGCCAATAGAAATAGATTTTATGAACGTACACTGACGAGCAATATAAAAAAGCCACTTGCAAAGTGCGTAAAGAAATCTAAATATTAACTCATAAACCACACAAGTTAGTTTCATGAACTAAAAAAAAACTTAGTAGGTATTATATTGCACATTTTAAAACCTTACTACATACTGGCCTGTTACCTATCGATTTTTTTTTTACTAAAAGTGCTTCCAGCAGATGTTGACTTGTAAATAAAGGTATCATAATGCCTCTCACACCCGAGCAATGTACCAAGATCATCACTATGGTGAAATTGGGGAGATCCCAGATACAAACTGCCAAAAAATTTGTGTGAGACATTCTATTATCCAACAAGTGCTTCGGAGGTTTAGGGAAACTGGACTTAATCTAAGAAGACCAAGCAATGGCAAGCCAAGGTGCAAAACGGCCCGAGAAGATCGATTCATTGTGTCAACGATGTTAAGGAATCGAAATCCGACGGGAGTTGCGATCCAGCAACCATTTTTAGAGACCCGAAGGGACCCAATCGGTGAGTGGACAGTCCGTAGACGTCAAGCAGAAGCCAATTTAAAGCCTTACCGGCCAGCAAATGGTCCAAAACTCGAACGGCATCATAAAGTTGCACGATGCCCGTGAGCACATCTAATGGGGTAACGACGAATGGGGCAGTTAATGAGTAATAATTAATGAGTATTGTTCTCTGATGAATCGAGATTCGTGTTGTATAATCATGACGGAAGACGTCGAGTTTACAGACGGCCAGGAGAACGTTCTACACAAGCATGTTTCGAAGAAAAGTCTTATACGGGGGAAGTCCTGCACACGTGTGAGAAGGTATTTCATCAGATGGTCGCACAGCGCTATTGCCGTTAGAAAATGGCAATCTGACAACAGTGAGATACGTAAACGAGATTCTCAATGAACATGCCCTCCGTATTAGGTTAATAAGTGCAATGCATTGTTTATGCATGGTAATGCCCGGCCCATACAGCTCATGTGGTAAACGAGTATAAACGACGAGTACGTCAAGACGTGGGAATACATCAAATGGAGTGGCCAGCGATAATCCCTGACCTAAACCAGGCAACATGCCTCTGACGAGCTTAACAGACGTGTTAGAAGCTGAAATCTACCTCCAGTCACACTTCATGCCCTGAAAAATGCACTTATTGAAGACTGGGAGAATATTCCTGCATGTGCTGAGGAGTCAGGTACTCAGCATGCCAAATCATGTAGAAGCCGTATTGAGAGCACGTGGAGGTAATACGAATTATTAAATTATTAAAACATTAAGTTTCAATTTCGTAAACCCACTTTAAGAGTTAATTGTTTTTTTGTCCAAATGGCCCTATTTTGTTTTTTCCTTCTTTACCACATTAAACTAATGTTGTTTTGTTACAATTTGGTGTTATTTTAATGCGTTAGTAAATACATTTGAATGTTGCTTTTCACTTCAGGAAGCTATCTTGCATGGTTTCGGAAATATGTCATGATAAGTTAGCGGCTTTTTTATTTTGCTAGTCACTGTATTTTAACTTTTTCATTTAGGAGTTCAGGACTATTGGCTTAAGGAATAGAGTTCAAAATAGAAAAATGTGTGTTACTACAACGTCCTTCGAGAATAAATCTCATCTGGAAATTAATAAAAGCAAAACTTTGTATCGTGTTGAATTGACGCCTGTTTACCTATATAAAAATATGTTTGCTAGATGTCCCAATTTTTTGTGTATTATCGATGCTATAAAACGGAACCATTAAGACTACCTGATACAAACAACAACCAACAAAATATGTATGGGTAAAAAAAAAGAATAGGGCGGAGATCGAAAATTTGATAAAAGTAAGTATAAGCTGAGACAGAAAATTTTACCAGAAGTCACACAGATTTTTTGTTCTCCTTGTTCCTGTGATTCACCACCTCTCGTCTTAAACAAAAATTTATTACGAGTTGATCAGAGCTGAATTCTTCCAGCAAGATAGCAATGCGGGCGGGAACGTCACCTCATCTACCAATGCTGTGGGGGGCGAGAAGAACGGCGGAGGCAGTACCGGCGGAGTCCGTTCCAGCCAGGTGTCCCTCAGTTCAAATCCAGACCTGGACTTTCGCTACTCCGCCATCTTCACCGAGGTAGCGCTCTATCGCGGGCGCCTGCTCTCCGTCAAACGAGTGCGGAGACACCACATCGACATCAGCAGAGAAATCAAGAAGGAGCTTAAGATTGTAAGTTAATTTGAATGGAATAATTACTAAATTAACTGCCAGTGCCAAATCAACCTCTGCAATAAATTATCCTTGAAGGTTAAAATGGAAGTTAACCGTTGAGTTTGACCTTCGTTGAATATTCAACTCGTAGGCCCAACTCAAAACAAAGATTTACCCAAGTTATAAATAGAGTCTTTGTAATTTACTTTGATATATCCTTACGGCATTACATGAGGATAGCTCAAGGCCTTCCCTCGGGCCGTAAAACAAACAACACATTTCTCTTCCAAGCCTTGTATGATGGAGGCACCGACTGAGACAAATCGCTTTAATACATTCGGATTTACTGAACTGACGCAGGTACCTACAGCATACCTAGTAGAATAGAAATAAATAGGCGGGTTTATCCAGCGATGTATGTTTCGCAATAATCATGTTTATGAACACCTTTCATCATAGAGCATTCGGCTTAGTAACATTGCTCTTATTATTAGCATTTTGTTTACCTATTGGTGATTTTATCTGGTACACCTAACAAATATTAGGGGTTAAAGTATGAAATTGCCGATTTGTACTGAAAAATTTAAATTTGTTATTTTTGTAATTTAACATATTTATTTACTTAATCAAAATAATTACCATTATTAATCTATACATTGCTGCCATCTAATAGGAAGGTCATGTATGCCTTTGCGATAAAACTCTCGTGATCTAATTTCGACAAACTGTGTGAAAGCATTTTGTACTGCCTCCTGAGAAGAAAACTTTTTATCACGTAGAAAATTGACCAAATCACGAAAAAAATGGTAGTCCGTTGGAGCAAGGTCTGGTGAATACGGAGGGTGACGAATGGTTTCTAATTGCAGTTCCTGTAGAGTTAAAACGGTTTCTCGTGCTGTATGAGGTCTCGCGTTATCATGGAGCAATAATGGTGAAGATCGATTCATGAGTCGCTGATGATTCACTGCTAGTTTTGCTATCATTGTTCGGAGTTCGGCACAGTATCTAGACATCTGCCGTTATTGCTTGACCAGATCGGAGAAAGCTATAGTAAATAACACCATGCTGAGACCACCAAACAGTTACCATTACCTTTTTATTGATAAGCTTTGCTTTAGGACACTGTTGCGGCGTTTGACCTGGGGTCAGCCATTGCATTTTTCGCTTACGGTTATCGTATAAAATCCACTTTTCATCACATGTCACAATTCGATTCAATATTCCTTCATTTCTGTATCGATTCAACAAGGCAACACGCGTTTCTTTCTGCAGATGAGTCAAATCATGAGGCACCCATTTCTCATATTTTTTTATTTTATTGATTTGACGCAAATGAGTCAATATTGTTGGTAAGGTAACGTTAAACCATAGCTCACCGTCCGATCAGGACCAGGCCCGTGCTGGACGGCGCGTACGTGTTCCACGCGCGCCTCAAAGAGATGTCAGCATCGAAGAGGGGGCCCACTAGGGCCCAAGCCTGCCGGGAAAGCGGGATCATCCGAAAGGGGTATACCGCTGATCCGGAACATAAAGGGCCAAGGAAGGAACACGGGTGGGTTTTAGTCAGTAAGAGTCTGACACTCCCTTCCGCTCCACCCAGAGCGGGAGGGGTCATTTGATGATTTCCCATGCTCAAAAAAAAAAAAAAAAGTTACGTTAAATCATGCCGCTAATTCCTGGGTAGTTTGGCTCGGATCGGCTTCCACTATCTCTTTCAATGCATTGTTATTCACCTGTGTGGGCGGTCTTCCACGTGGTTCGTTCTTCAAATCAAAGTTTCCATCACGAAAGCGTTTAAACCAAAATCGCACGGTGCGTTCATTAGCAGTCCCCTCTCCAAACGCAACATTGATATTGCAAGCTGTTTCTGCCGCGTTAGTTCCGCGTCGGAACTCGTATTCAAAAATAACTCGAATTTTCGAAGTATCCATCTTTCTTGTCTAAGCTGAATAAAAAAAACAACTGAAAGTCGATAATCGATTGTTGTTCATTTTTTTTAAAAGAAGGACTTCATAGGTAGGTATGTGAAAAAAGTTTCACTCAAAAATCTCAAACCATGAAGGCTCTATGTCAATTCGAAGTACCTAATACAATAAAACGGCAATTTCATACTTTAAACCCTATTATATCGATTCTTATGATATTTGTTAGCCAATTAATTAAGAAATGAAATTACTTGAACAAATGCTTTTCTAACATCTCAGAAGAACTTAAAATAAAGCAGCTTTCACGATAAATAACGTGAAGCACCAATAAAGGGCGTTTGTTCAGATGTGGATAAATAGCTTCGTAGTTCGCACTAACTTGCACCTGTTTGTTCAGTTTCAGTTAAGAACCGAGTTTATTTGAACGTCGAATTGCAAAAACTGTAATAAAAATATTGGAACTGTGGGAACTCTCCTTGTAACAAGTCGGTACGACGACTTTAACCTTTAGCCATGTTTTGGTTCAATATGTGACGAAATATTTTATTTTCTGAATCATGGCGCGCGTGGTCCCCGCGGCTCAGAGCAACCGAATTAGCATTCCTAACAACATAAGAAATACAAGGTGATTGGAAGATGGGTGTAAAGCTTTAAGGCCAATGCCATGGTTGTATTAGACGAAGTCTTACCATTTTTTTGTAAGCTAAGTTTTATGATTATTATCGAAAATTACCGAAATTTTAACTAAACTGCTTATTTATGGCCTGATTGAATGATAAATTAATTAATTTTTATTTTATTTTATTTAAGTAATGTGTAAGCAATCTAGCAAAACATATTTTAGGCCTCTGTGTCGTTAGGTATTTTTTTACAAGCATTTAAAGTACATAAAAGTTTAAAAAATTCATAATACTTTTTGAAACCTTATTTAAAAAAACGGAGTGTGTTTTTTGTTCAAATCTTTTTGAAAACATGCTTTATAATCGCTCTTTCTTTTGAGGTATCATTTACGTGGATATTTTACAAATTATTGAAATTAGGACCTACAAACCAATTTGAGGGAGAGATTTTAAGCAGACTAAAAAATGAAAACAAAATGTTTTGCAATTTTTCGAAATAAAACATAAAAAATTGGTTAAAAGGAATGGTTCGTCTAAGACAACCATGGCTTAAATGGTTCTAAATTGTCTGTACTATCTTTGCCCTAAAGCTTTGCACCCATCTTCCAATCACTCTGTATATGCAATACATAGATAGGTATTTGTACAATATGTATCCAAATAACCTGCAGTGTAACTGCCTAACATAACTAATATACTTTTGTATCTACTTACTTACTCGTTTTTTGTTGTGGAATGGGAGGAGTCAGATAACAATAATTTATGACTTGAACCACACCCCATAATAACGCAGTTTTTACATCTTTTTATTGGTGGGCAAGAATAAAAATAAAACGGTATAAACCTGAGGATAGTGTAAAGCAATATTAGTTATTTAGATCTAAGCACCTAAATACTAATAGTCACTTCTGGTAGCCTTGCATCAAGTTGACAACCCTACGTCATCTGGACAGCTTTAACTCTATTTTGGAATCATGCCAGCTCATTACATTAATGTTGATTATCTGTTTTGTGGTTAAATAAATTACCTACGTCTACTACATTACTACACAGTCACAGGTGATTTATAAATGTTGTATTGGCTTCCAATCTCAATAATTGAGTGTTTCTTTTGTCGCCCTCCTATAAAGTAGATATCGATAAAACATTTCGTAGTAGCCTAGAGTAGTAGTATATTCAATAGAAGCACACATCCCTCCAAATAAATAAAACAGCAGGAGTCTCCGCTTCATTTATGTTCTGTATCTTCGCAATACTCGTAACATGCAGCGGTAGGTATCTACGAGCTATTGTTTCTGCAGCGTGTAATAAAATGTGTGTGTCGGCAGATGCGGGATTTGCAACACGATAACGTGAACGGGTTCGTTGGCGCGTGTATCGAGCCGCCGAACGTTTGCGCCCTATCTGAATACTGCACTAGAGGCAGCCTCAAGGTAAAATTCTGCAATAAATAATCAGCAAAGATAAAAATCTTTGGCAACAAATCGTGCTTACTATTGAAAGCTTTGCGTTCCACAGGATATTCTCGAAAATGAAGACATCAAACTGGATAACATGTTCATCGCGTCTCTAGTTGGAGATATAATTAGAGTGAGTTACACATCCATTTTGCCTTCACGCTTATTTTGCGCTCCAAACAGGCAAGGTTGATATCTAAGACAGTTCAAAACTGTAAGCATTTATGAGTTTATGTGCGTCTTATTCGATTTTGCCGGCCCTAAATAAATTCCCATCAACAAATACTAATTATTAGAGCTGCCAATCCAACTGGCCTCAGATGGTCTTTGGTTAACTACCGGATAAAAGGACAGTGCCTAGTCCTAGAGGCCACAAGATGCTGTTATAAAGTATTACGTACCTAAACACTAGACTACCTGCGACTAGCTATCGGCTTTTATTTCTCTATTGTCCTCCACTCTACTCTTTTTATCATGATTTCTTTGTCCTTCCATAGGGCATGATCTTCATCCATGAGTCACCACTGCAGTACCATGGCGCACTGCGACCGTCAAACTGCTTGGTGGACGCTCGCTGGGTGGTCAAGCTGTCAGACTTCGGACTGAAGGAGTTCCGGAAGGGTGAAATGCCTCCATCGGAGTCAAATGCATTGAGATCTCATATTGAAAGTAAGCTAGGATATTTTATTTCTTCGTCTTTAAAAATATAAATAGCTGTGAATATTACAAAATACGTATAATAAGAGTTTATCCAAAATATTTTTTGGTTCTAGATTTAGCCTTCCACATTGCCATTATTAGGTCTCATGTTTGATTTTCTTTCAAAGGTCTAGCGTACTTATCACCGGAGTTGCTTCGATCAGCGGGCTGGGGTAAGGAGACCACTAACATGACAGTGGAGTTACACGACGGGTCTCCACACTCTGACGTATACGCCTTCTCACTGGTGCTGTATGAGTTACACACAAGACGAGGTCCCTTCGGAGGTGATGCCCTCCCAGTACCCTCTTTGCTACACAGGATAGCATCTCCAGACCCTGCGACATACAGGTAGGTATGTGTCTGAGCAGGCAATGTCACTTTACTAACCAAGACAAATAAGGCCTGCTCAACTGGACCCTAACTTAATGCTCGCTAGAAACTAGACACAACAAAAAGTACCTAAACATTCGTTGTTTTTTGGATAGCCTAACTAGATATCTATCCAATTGTTTTTGACAAGTCTTTATACTGACCAGATTAGTCTAATATTAAAGGCATTCATCAAATATTTATTATTTCTAGGCCTCCATTGGACGCACTGACTGGTAGTTTTGACTGTGTACGAGAATGTTGCACCGAGTGTTGGACAGAAGAACCAACAGCTCGACCGGACTTCAAAGCTATCCGCACCCGGTTACGACCTCTCCGGAAGGGCATGTGAGTGTCTTTACCAAATTGTTACAAATGTAGTGGACTGACAGTCAACTGTAACCTTCCCATGTGTTTCATTTCAGGAAACCAAACATCTTCGACAACATGATAGCAATTATGGAGAAATACGCGAACAATCTCGAGGCTTTGGTGGATGAGAGGACAGATCAATTACAGGAGGAGAAAAAAAAGACTGGTTAGATCTTTAAAGACCTGACAATATTTTCTAAACACAAACACGGATTATTCTGATGTCCCTAAAATTGTTTTTCAGAGGCTTTATTAGAAGAAATGCTACCAGCACCTGTGGCCGAGCAATTGAAGCGAGGTCGACGGGTAATGCCAGAGAGCTATGATTCCGTGACCATTTACTTTAGTGATATTGTTGGCTTCACAGCCATGTCAGCAGAGAGCACACCATTACAGGTATGTACCCTAGAGTCCATAGATCCATACTGTTTCATTTGATCTCAGAAGAACTTCAGTGGGTTGAGCGTTTTTTAAAAGATAAACAATTTTAGACAATGTTTTTTATTGCAGGTGGTAGATTTTTTGAACGATCTTTACACATGCTTCGATTCAATATTAGAAAATTTCGACGTGTATAAAGTGGAAACTATAGGAGATGCCTACATGGTGGTAAGTATTATTTAACACAACTTTTGATCTTTGGATTTTAAAACCAAGATTACAATTTTATGAATGCTATCTCAGGTATCGGGCTTGCCGATTCGCAACGGCATACTTCACGCAGGCGAAGTGGCATCAATGGCTCTGGCGCTATTGTCTGCTACACGAGCCTTCCGCTTGCGACACCGGCCTGACCATCGACTTATGCTACGTGTCGGCCTACATTCAGGTAGTTAATAAACTGTTTTTCATCGACATCAGGAAATTAGTTTCAAAATATTTATGTGCCTGATAGCTGCCATCTTGAAGCAAGAAACTTGAAAATCATCGTCATTTTTGCGTTTCCAGGTCCAGTTTGTGCAGGAGTAGTAGGACTAAAGATGCCTAGGTATTGCCTGTTCGGAGACACGGTCAACACAGCCAGCCGTTTCGAATCGACTGGGGCACGTAAGTATTTGGTTTTCATTTGGTTCAAAATTGACTCAAAAGGTACGTTTTTTTTTTCATCTGCCATCTAGTTCCATACATATATCTACATCTATTTAACTTTCGTTGTATAATTTCAGCTCTAAAAATCCACTGTAGTCAAGCATGCAAGACGCTACTGGACCAACTAGGGGGTTACATTCTTGAAGAGCGGGGCATAGTCTCGATGAAGGGCAAGCGTGACCAGGTGACATATTGGTTGCGGGGAGAGGAACCAACTGCTGCCGCAGTCAGAGCTCACCGTCGCGCTGCGAGAGACAATGTGCAGCCGCCCGGCAGCACAGACAAGCGAGGACAACGCAGCTCGCTTAAGACTAGGAGCTGGAAGAACCAAGTCGGTGGATTACACAGGTAATGTTGGACTTTATATTTTTTTACGTAAAGCCTACAATCGCTCGAAAAAATTCAAAAAAGTTAAAGGATTGAGTTCATTTAGTCCCCCCTAATTTATATAAACTTTTAGACAGACTGTCATTTATCGCCTTAATTTTTGTACAGATGCTGCAGTTTAGAATCTCCAAAAAAGTTGCGTTTCGCTTCCGGAAATCATTTGGAATCGCACACAGACGGTGTTCTACATCACCGCAGCGATGAGTATCTCATGGAAGTAAGTAGACATCCCCTAGGCCCTATCACTTTGAAAGTCTTGATGATCGGTTATGAAGCAGAATAATTATATTCTTTAATGTTTTCAGGTGGTTGGTGAGGGACGACTAGCTCCAACGCAACGGTGCGACTTATTAGAAGCACCCAGTCTCCGACAAGAGTACACGAGCGTGTCGTGTCCTATCATAGAGCACACGGAATGTATCCAAACCCCACCAGCCCCCACCCCCGACACGCCACTCCGGGTGCAGGACACGTCGCCGTGTGACACCAAGCAGTGCGACATTAAGCTAGTGATCAACGGCTGCTCGTACAACGAGCGCGACGGCGCCGGCATCCCACTGCTCGCGGACGCGTAAACCGTGCATTTGTACTTACGATGTAATCCTAGTCAATGGCAGCGACATGTATCTCTAGCTACTGCGACATCAAGCTTAGCTCGATCCGAGTCGCAGTAGTTACTATACGTGCGAGAACGGTGGTCTCGTGAGCGACAGCGGAGTTCTACCTAAAGGTTGGAGGTGAACGCTCATATTAAATCCGCCCTGCCTCACGTTACCAGAGCCGCATTTCTCGCTTTAATGACACTTAATGTAATTGTGATCTACGTCAGTATTATTAAGAGACCTTGTTCAATAGAAATTATTTAATAACATTAAACTTATTTCACAATTGACGGTAACATCGTTTTACTTACACATATTATTTACAACATCTCATATAATATACATATAATGTAACATAGTGTGTGCTGGCGCACAGCTGCTCAGACGGCGGACTCGGTGTCGAGGAGCGGCGGCGCGCGCAGCTCGGGCTCGCGGGCGCTGAAGAAGCCGAGCAGCCACGACGGGATGGCGAAGCGAGGCGTCTTGCGCGCGCCCGCCTTGCTCTCGGCCACGTTCTCCAGCGAGCGCCAGCGCTTGTAGAACTCGATGTAGCTGGCTTCGGGCGCCTTTCGTCGCGCGCGCTCCTGTTTGGACGACAGGCTGGTCTTGCGCAGCAGCGGGCTGTCCTCGTCGCGCGGCGGCTCGTCCGTCACGATGCCGATGATGGTGCCGTTGAACACGGGGTCGCCGCACACCGTGGCCACGCCCACCTCGTGCTCGAGCGAGCGCGCCGTGTGTTGGCGGCGCATGCGCACGTCGCGCGCGGGCAGTAGGTCCAGCGACTGCGCGCGCAGGCCCCAGCGCGCCGCCGGCTCGTCGGGCGAGCCCGAGCACGCCGTAGACGACGCGATCGAGCTGAGCGCGTGCCTGCCCACAAGATCTTATATTACTGACTGCTGCGCCGCAGGTCTGCGCTGGCCAGCAGCACGCGGCGCGGGTAGGGCGCGTACCTGGGGCGGGGCGCGGCGGGCTCGGCGGGCTCGGCGGGCGCGGCGGGCGCGGCGGGCGCGGCGGGCTCGGCGCGCGGGCGGCGCGGCGCGGCTGGCTCGGCACACAGCGGCGCGGGCAGCGAGCAGCGCGAGCCGCGCATGACGTCACCGTCGCGCGCGCAGCTCGACATGCGCTGCCGGATAGTACTACCGCCGCATCCACCTGCACATACGGAATCTGTTATGGAAAATGAAGTTCGTTTAGAAACTTATACCAATTGCACATTTTTGCAATGTGGTGAACGAGAAGTGTGATTCTGCCTATAGTAAATACAGATATTTAAGGACGCTATCACATTTTTCCGTAAATCTCAGTGCTTTTCAGGTACCATTTTAATGAATTAGGAGTCACACTGGGAGGATATCCTGATTTCAAATGACAGACATTTTTTTTTAATTTGACAATGAAAGACAATATTCATATCCAGAATAACCCCATAAAAACTGTACAGCCCCATACAAAATTATCACACAAATACATTTTAACTATCACAATAATCGCAAAAAAATTTTAAAAAATGGGGTCTGATTAGGAACCAGTATAGCTAAATTCACTGCATATTTAAGCTTAAAAATAATAAGAAATGGTTGCTTATATAGTTCTTTAGACGAATAGCTAAATATTTTGTAGGCAAATAAATAACTTTTTCATTTATGATATAAATAAGAAACGCTCTCAAATTTCTCCATATAAATTCTACTCGCGGACACTTGCCGTTCGTTTCGTCATTCCGCGCTCAGACGCGCTCGTGGAAGCACTGGTGTATCGCTTTCTTGCAAAAAAAAATAATTTGGCAAAAAAGTGAGTGCCGTGTTATATACTGTGGTTAAACGAAGTTGATACTTTTTCAGACCGACATAAAAGTAAGTACGATTATTGGAATTTGTTTTAGAAATAAATACATAGTTGTCATACAGTAGTTTTTGTATAATGGATGTAGATTATAGATATAAAGATTGGATAAATAATGATATTATTTTCTATAATTAAATTAAAATGGCGTAAAAGTATTTTTTGAGACATTCGATACAATATGTTGTAGTCGATTTTGGGATTTTTTGGGGTGGTGATTATGAATATGTCATCCATTTTTTTAGTCAAGATGGCAGGTGTGTTTTTTTTTTTTGTTTAAAAAAATCTATGGTGTAATCAATTGGGAAGTTACGTATAAAATCGAGCGGACAGCGGTTTCAATGTGTGCCTGCGCGTAATGTTGTTGTGTTTTGCCTCAGATACTTAAACATGAATGAGTTCAAAATGTGATAGCATCCTTAAACGAACAGACGTGGTGATCACACCATAAGTGTGGATTCGCTCGACACGCCACCACCAAGAAAATACCTGAAAGTGAAGGATGTCTGGAATCCGCCAGTCTGGGGCTTCGTCTGGGTCGACGGAACAGTGGACGCTCCTCGCCTTCGACGGCCCTCTTTTGTATAGCCTTCTCTGTGGCACTGACCAACCAGTACGTCTGGAGCTGTAACACAGAAACACGAGTTAGTATCCTGTGATAACTTAGTGCTACTCAGCCAAAAAAACTAGTTAACTATCAATCGAGAATAAATAATATAATAATTAGGGTTATGGGCCTTGCTGGTTTTAGGTGGAAAAAAATATTTACAAATAATGAATAAGCGAATTGAGTACAAAATAATAATGTATACCAACCCGCACTGAGCCCGCGTGGTAGATGACGGCCCACTCCCTCTCACAGAGAGGAGGCCTGTGACCCAGCAGTGGAGACATTATAGGCTGATTATGAGAATAATGTATCAAGTATATTAACGCGGTTTCGCCATACTACACTTAATACATTATTATTTTGTAACTCAAAATACCCTACTGAATGACTATTTAATGGAATCATCTCATTTGGGCCAATTCTAACTTAGAGGGTTGTATTAATGTCCATCATATTTCGATCAACAAACAATCTAATTCTGACCTAACCAAATTCACAAACCTGCCCTTTCCCCTTGATAGGAATAGTGCCCCTTGGCTCGACGATGTATCCGCCAATCTTGTCGAGTGCTTGCTTGCAGCTCGGCGATATGTGAATCTTGAGCGGCTCGCCGTTGGATTCCATACGGGAGGCCGTGTTCACTGTGTCGCCGAACAGGCAGTAGCGCGGCATTGTGAGACCCACCACGCCGGCGACTACTGCGCCTGAAATAAGAATATTTCAGAATTAATTACGACGATTTTCAAAAGTTTATACTTATGCTGCAGTCGTATCTAAAATAATTGTTAAGGTTCAAACCGCGGGTTCATTTTTTTTTTTTTTTTTTCTATAAGTTGTAACGGAACCTTTACAAAATCGTTTTTTTTAACTTATCCTTGAGGCGACATGATTTCAACTTGTGGGCACTAATACATTAAAAATATTAAAACGGATCAGAATTTCTATGAAATTACCTGTAGGATAACTTAACCTAATAAATTATCTGGAGGTAGTGAAACAGGCATAAAACTTACCAGTATGAATTCCTATCCTAAGCTTGAGTGTTTCATTTGGTCTATGGGATATTTTGTGACTTTTGACTGCATTCAACAATTCCAACGCCATGGATGCGATCTCACCCACGTGTCTGTCGCTGTTCCTTATAGGAAGACCAGATACCTGGATGACACACGATATATTAATTTTAATACTTATTTTTTTGTGTATTGAAGCTATAAAATTAAATGCTTCTAAAATATAACTTACCACCATGTAAGCATCCCCAATAGTCTCCACTTTATAAACATCGTAGCCTCTAATTATTCTATCAAACACAGTGTACAGATCGTTGAGAAAGTTCACGACCTGGAGCGGAGTACTCTCGGCTGACATGGAAGTGAACCCGACGATGTCACTGAAGTAGATGGTGACCGAGTCGAAGGACTCCGGCTCGACGCCCTCGCCCGTCGTCAGGCGCCGCGCCACCGACCTGCAACAATCAACCGCATGTACACCGCTCTTAACATAGGCCTAACCATTCACACTTTTACGACATTCTGACGGAACACAATATCACTCCAACTTACCAACTACTTCAAATCATGCTGCTACTTTATACTGTAAGCTACGGATAAAATCATAACACTAATAACTTTACAGATATGTACAGTTTAATCACAAGCACTAGAGTAATAAAATCTTGATTATAAAATAATTATCAGTAAAAAAACTACAATATAACAGTTTGTACTTAGACATAAAAAGTACTTAAATTATACATAATATTCAAAAAGTGAGATAGACTTAAAATACTAGAAGTAGGTACTATTAATGTTAAGCATGCTGATCTATAAATAAAAATTATCAAAAGTGCAGTGTAACTTGAAAAAAAGAGACCACTCGTGTCCCAATACTGAAGTTCACCATAGAAACGCTACAAAATCACTTGCAAAAAGCTACAAAACCAGTTAACTACTTGAAGAAAACTGCCATCACCGACCACGACGTCACGCTTAACCGCCACAGAACCCCAAGCAAGCTCTATAACTACTCAAACTCTGTTAATGAAAGGTGAGCCACGTGTATCACAATGTCGGAACATTTCAGTGAAGACTGTGACGTGAGCCTGCCACCTGTGTGAGGCAAACCATATTAAACTACAATCACCAATAGGGAGTTAATTACCTCAAGACATTTTCACGACATTTCTATAATGGATTCAACCTCCACATCTGGAAAAGAACACAAGTACAACAAAGTGAATACAAAAAAAATTTAGACGACGTACCACTGTTTTACATCAAGTCCATGTCGATGTGTCATGTTTTTGATGAATGAACTATATTATGTGTATTAGTTTATTTATAGTACCATTATCAATCCGAGCTAATACTATTTCAAGCTTCAATAATGCTCATGATTCAATATGCACTAAATAACCTACAGTGTGGTTACTTCTATACATGAATCACGCCAATGTTTGTAAGATAATACACTCCCATTTTATTTTACAACACACTCATAACAATAAAATATAGTGACGTAAAGCGAAACCATTATCCCTGCAATAAAAATAGCACATTATTACCGGTCGACTCGACTGTTAACAATTTCGAGTACCTACTTGTATAGACATTCACAAAACGTCTAAGTTAGTTATCACGTAGTAGCTGAGACTTGGACTAAATGTAAACCAGTACGCACACTGCTGCGACATCCAGGTATGTGATACAGCTTGTTGTATTTGCGTCTTCCTCGACTGTGCTCACATGTATATTATTATTAATTACACCGATTACATAACAAACCTTCAAATGAGTAATATTATAACTATTAGATGACGCTAACATAGAACACCAATGTACACAGAGTATTAATGACATGTACATGCACATTTCTCGATGGTCACCGGTCGCGACTGGGCCGTGAATAAACTTAGTAAAGCTTGTTTCTTTTAATGCGTTCTTAGACACAAAACTTTATACTAACATTCAAAGATGCGCAAATAGTATTTGTTAACTGATGCGGCACCAGTTTTTATATACAAAACTTATAACTTGGATAGAAATTGTATTTGGTACAACAGTATAGTAATGAAGAATAGTATAAAAGGTAACTTACTTTGGTAGCATCCTATGTAATAAGTCTTCGGTTTTCTGTTTCTCTTCGATCAATAGCCTCGTTCTCTCGTTGACTAGTTCTTCTAAATTATTGGCATATTTCTCCATCATGTCCATCATTTGGTCCATTATGTTTCTTGATCTAGAACATTCAACCAAAATGTTAACTTAGCTACACAGCAACATATCTCTATAAGGTTCAAAATCGTCTACATGGTATGAAAAAATTCTAAGTTAGGTTCACTCACTTTCCAGACTTCATTTTCTTGAGGCGGCTTCTAATGATGGGGAAGTCGGGTCTCAAGTTAGGGTCTTCAGTCCAGCAGTCTTTCATGCACGCGACCACATAGTCCTCAGGAGCGGGGTCCAAAGAGTCTGTGTCAGGTCGGAACATCTCCTCGCCGTCCAACTTAGGTCTCTTCAGACGCTCGACTATATCTGGAAGAATAACCAAAACTTCAATATCATCAACTCATAGTTCTACAGAAATAAAACTGGGGAAACTGTGATCTTAATCACAGAATAGCAGATAAGGCCTCTATGCATCTAGCTAGCGTAGGTGATCGTCGAACGTATACGCTGCGCTATCGTAAGCAGCCGTTATGTTTCAATACAGTCACTTCAATACAATCATCAGATACAAGTCGCAAACAATATTCACTTACCCTTAGGTTCCGTCCCCGTCAAACCAAAAGGCCCTCTTCTAGCTATTATTTCATAGAGAATAATTCCAAATGCGTAGACATCGCCCTTCTGCGTACCACCAACCGTGCCGTTGGGGTTATCCATCTCCCTTAGCAACTCCGGAGCCTTCCATAATAAGCCTGAAACAACAAAACACGTTAATATTCAGAAGTATATCGACGCCTTAGAGTGAAAACCTCGTAAGTGTAAAAGAAGTAACTTTTCAGGAGGATGAAAAAACTGCGTGCTGTAAAAATGTTGTACGACGTCTTTTATGTTTTTTTTTTTATATGGAAATTTAAACCGCTTCTATATCCAGAACTGTTCGATACTTTAGTTGATACTACTGTTTTTTTTCTTCCTTGAAACGCATTATAATAAATTTGAGCAAACATGCATTCCCGAGGTTTTAACTCTAAGGCGACGATATGTAAAATTATTCAGGAGTATGTATATGTTAAAAAATACAGAAGTTTATGTAAAATTATTGAGAAGTATACAGGGTGGCAGAGACATCGATGCGCAAACTGTAACGATGAATTCAGCATATGATTGTAGACCCTACCGTAAAGTTTTTCGTCGGATATAAAAAAAAACTGCTGTTTCATAGAAAAGTGCAATACCTACGCGGTCAAAATGTATAGAAGAGCCATTTTTTTTTATAACCAACGAAAAATTTCAGCACGGTCGTTCAGTATTTAGATTTTACAAAATAAGTCATGTTCATCATACCTCTATAATATTGGTGCTCTCCTATAAAGTCGTTTTCAGCACAAGCTCTAAGCTCGTGGAGTCCAAAATCACCAACCTACAATACAATTTTTTTTTTTAATTGTACGCTTTTTCATCGCTTGGGCATCGAAAGTAGTATAATTTTTCCGATGCAAATTAAAACGTAAAATAAATAAACTGACCTGAAGCATCCACCTAGACGTAACAACACAATTCGAGGATTTGAGATTTCCGTGAAAAATTAATGGCGAAGTATGAATGAACATCATACCCTGTAACAAAATGACACCATGTTAGCATACGATATTTCTAAAGAAAATGTGTGATATATCAAATTAAACGTACCTTTATGAGATCATGAATTAGCGAAGATATGAACATTTTGTCCAACTTTATATCTTCATTTTCGATTATATCCTGGAACAAAAATCATATTCATTACTTTTATATTATCACTTCACGTTTTACCGCTTTGAATCTACTAAATGAATTCGAACCCATAATTGTTAGTAATCCTGTGCAATACTTACATACAAGCTCCCTTTAGCACAGTAGTCAGTGAGTATAAGAACGCGCAGTGGCTCCACCACAGCACCAATGAAAGAGTTCAGGTTGTCGTGACGCAACTCTCGCAGCAGACGCATCTCCTTCATTATCTCACGTGGGATGTCCTAGAAAACAAACGCTATATCAATTTACTGCACATAATACAATACTTAGAAACTATGTGGGTAACAAACGAATGATAAAGTGATGGCAATTTTAAATGGAAAGGCACACACGAGCCGTTCCGGCGTAACAGTAAATGATCGATGCACTTACTTTCTTTTTGGAGAACTTGAGCTCTTTGATCCTGACAACATTCCCCTTAAACTGCGCAGTTGTCGTGAATATCTGCGTGCAGCATTTGCTCTCGCACGATATCCCGCTCGCTAAACTCAGCTGCAACATAAACAATTTATTCGAGGAACGCCGATTTTCGACCATCTAACAACCACATGATAGCACATAAAGTCTGCACTGTTTACACAAAAGCTAGCGCTTGCCTGCGCGTCTATTTCTGGTAAGGGGTTACCTTACTAGGCGACCACACGAGCCCACTGCCCAAATATCCAGCTATTTCTTGTGGGTCTATCTTCCAGAGAAGACCCTCGATCTCTTGCTCGATCTTCCACTTGCGGTATATGCTGATGGTGACGACCAGTGCGCAGAACAGAGTCACGGCTAACGTGCCTGCGACCACCAGTGAAGTTATTTGAGAATCGTCTTTGGGACACTTCTCGTTGAGAAACCCACACGACGGTTCGTCTTCGGGTTTTACACTGTCGGGCCAGTCGATTGGTAGACGAGGATTTAGTTTATATTCCTGAAAACATTAACCATGTTTTATCACAATGATCACTAATAAATCATGTCCTGCCTCAAAAAAGGAATTTTCTTTACTAATCCCATGACTATAAAAGTTGTACTCACAGGAAACTCTCGTTTATTCTGATGCTGGAAGTGCCCAACGGGTATCATGCTGTATGAACAGTTGACGTCGCCGTCGCGGTACTTGGTCGGCTTGAACGCTAACACGGAGAAATTGCCTTCAGAGTCCGCTCGCTCGTCCAGACGGATGGACATGCCCGATATACCTGCAGAAAGTGCCATATTCTAATAACAACGTAATAATTGAGTTTTCAAAAAGAGTTCTTGTAACTTTGGAATATTTAAAAAGGTTAAAAGCTGTTCTGAGAAAAAAAAAACATAGTTTGAGTCAAAATTGGAAGCCGCACTCAAGGATCTAAGTCCTGCTTATTTTTATTAAGAAAATTGTAGTCAGCGACACACTTACTTTTATACGGCGAACTTTGAATCATCTTGGCGACGATACGCGTTCCGTTCGTGGCTAAGGCTCTCAGTTTAAACATCGTCAACATTTCACTACGACTCTCTTCCTTTATGATTTCATCCAAAGCTTTCGCGTAAAGTTTCACCGAATCATATAAGTACGCAGCGTAAATGGAAACAAACTGTAAACAGAACATAATGTTGAGATACACGTTACTGATTTATTAATATTTGTTATATTTATGTGAATGTTTATCGTTAATTATCAAATAATGGCAGCTTTTAGGCGTACAGATTAAGCACATTATTATGTGCACAGTGCATAATACTTTTTTCAACTACGTAGTGCCAACATTATAAATGCAAAGGAAAGTTCGAAGAGGTGCCATGCCCCCACTATGCAGGAAAATTGCTAAACCTTTTTGTTCTCCGATTGTACTTATTCTTTTTGCACACTCACACAACACATATTTCATGCAAATTGGGTTCTGAGCTCCCAAAATTAAAACAACTACCTTATTAAACTTATTCCCGAATATGGAGTCTCTGAACTTGAAGGGATCCATCGTGTTGTACTTGCGCACTATGTTGGTAAACTCCTCGTAACTGCTGGACGGCTCCGACGACACCACCACCAGTAGCGACTGCGCTCGCTTCTTGAACTCCGGCGTGTTCGGACATGTCAGCTTCGTTCGGTCCTCCGTTTCTGTAAAGTTGTTTAAATAATAACAATAATCGTATCATATCACCGCCGTATCACTACGTTGACTTCGTGGCGGGGCTTGCGCGCTCGTGAACTCTGGGTTCACCCCTTTATAGTTTACTTGTGAAACGGGTCTGGGGTTGAGGAGCCAAAGCAAGAGAGATACATAAACCCGCTGGGCATTGTGTGGCGAGCTGTTGGGCAGTAGCGACCCCACGGACCCTATCTCCGGAGAGAATTCTTGTTCCTCACCTCTGGCTTGCCTTTATTGGCCGGCTGGAGTGAACACTGACGAGGAACATAGATCCCACCACTTTCTTGCCTCTATTGGCCGGCTTGAGTGGAGATTCGCAAGAAACGTGCTCAGAGGAAGGAAGCATTCCAGTAAGATGCTGGTAGGGATCTTGACCATCTTCCGGACTCTAGGATTGTCCTGATATCCATGGAAAACCTCTCCACTCTTCAAGCACCTCAGAACATGTTGCCCCCTTGTCGCTACGTCACTATGTGCCAGCGACAGTTTCCGCGGGCCCATTATTGAGTGTGCAAGTCACCCCCTGCCATTTTATCCGTGTATTTTATATAAGATTGGACAGACAGGGGACATACTCCTTCCATAGTTCTAGGTAACCAATCCACTATAGCCACCTAAACCCATAGCCAAATATGTTTTGTTTCCAAGTTCTGTAATAGTCCTGCACCAACCGAGGGTTGCCCTTGGGTGTACTTGCATGGAATGGTGCTCGACAGCCGGTGGGACTTCGGGCCCCACTTCCGAAGGCTGGCGCCCAAGTCGCTGGGCGCAGCTGGCGCGCTCGCAACGCAACGCTGCTTCCCGATCTGGGGGGCCCGAGCGCCGCCTTTAGGCGGCTCTACGTGGGGATCGTGCGATCCATGGCCGTGTATGGTGCCCCGGTGTGGGCCTTTGACCTGACGGCCGGCAGCATCGCTGTTTTGCGAAAGCCGCAGAGGGCGATGGCCGTCGGAGTCATCAGGGGGTATCGCACGATCTCCTGCGAGGCGGGCTGCATACTGGCCGGATCCCCGCCCTGGGACCTCGAGGCGAAAGTACTCGCGTCATTGTATCGGTGGCGCGAGGAAGCGAGGGCGCGGGGAGAGGGACCGATGCAGCGTCACATGGAGCTGCGTCGGTCTCAGTTTCGCGCGGTCCTGGTGGCGGAATGGCGGGACAGGCTCTCACGCCCTAGCGCCGGCCTCGTCACCATCGAGGCGGTCCGGCTGGTGCTCGAGCGCAGGCTCGGGAGGAGGCACGTCTCCCTGTCGTTTCGAGCGACGCAGGTACTCTCGGGGCATAGTTGCTTGGGGAAATGCCTGTGTCGCCTAAACAGGGAGCCTGACGCCCAGTGTCACCACCGCGTTGACTGCCGGGAGGACACGGCGCGGCATACGTTGACAGAGTGTGCCGCTTGGGAGGAGCCGTGCCCTCATCTCAGAAGTAGGCAGTGACTTGTTGTCGCTGCCGGCCGTAGTCGAGTCGATGGTCGGCAGCAAAGAGTCCTGAGATGCGGTGGTTTCCTTCTGCGAAACAGTCGTCTCGCAGAAGGAAGCTGCGGAAAGGGAGAGGGAGGTCTCGTCCACTCAACCGGCCCGCAGCAGGCGCACCGGGCGTCGGCGGACGGCGGACAACGCCTTCTTCCAGCCCCCCTAAATGGGTCCAGGGCCGACAGACTCGGGGACGTCCGTCGCCCCCCACAAATCAGGACCCGAGGTGGCGGCGCGTAGTGTTCTACGCGCGCCCCTCTTTAGACGTCGCGGGGGAAGTCAAACACCTCTCTCCCCCCAGTCGGGGGTTGCGGAAGGATCGTACGTTCCCGCGACCGCCGGCGTAGGTGTGAGATGGAACACCGGGGTGGTTTTTAGTCAGTAAGAATCTGACAGACCCGCCGCCCACCCCTGGGCGGCGGACATCCATGACAATTTTCCACCCCGAAAACAAAAAAAAAAAACAAAAAGGAGGGAACTGGTACAAATCGTCACGTAACGTAAAAGCGATATTGGATATATTATATAATTATATGTATCCTCCATGCGACTTTCTCTCCCTCGAGAGAAAGATACAGTTTTCATGGTTTTCGAGGGTCCTGAAGCTAATAGTGAGATAAACATGAAAACCCAAGATGGCGGCTGCGAAAACTTCCAAATGTTTCGTCATGGGTGTCGTTTTCGTGGTTTTTTAGGTGAAAATCCAAAATGGCGGTAACTTCATGAGATCTTCTAAAAACTTATACTAGATGGATCTATATTAAAAACGCGTATTAAATTCACACTTTCTCTCTCTCTCTGTGTGTGTCTGTCTCTGTCTATTATAAACGAGTGTGTGCGTGCAATTATCGCACAAGAAACTTCGTTCCTGATGGAAGTCACACACACAGACAGGTTTTTTTTGTACTTATTCTTAAATGTGATTGAAAAAGAGTGAATTCCAAAAATAGCATAGTGCAATACTAGATGCGAGAGACACTTATCTGTCTGACTCATTAGCCCCTCCCAGAAATAAATCCTGGATCCGCCCTAGTTCACCGATGTCAGTAATGTCCAAGATAAAGTTGTTTAATTTAATTATTTTCTGTGTTCTATGGCCGTATAGAGGTGTTAAAGTCATTTCAGTCAGACAGTTGTTCCAGTGCGAAAAGGGGATGGCGCTACACGTTCTGTATAGCTACATTTCCTTTTCGGACTGGAGCAATGACTCCCCTTGATGATAGACCCTGGGCTTTACGACAGTAAAAAGTCGCAAATTTAATCATGTTTTTACACGTGTAAAGTTCGTTTTAATACTTTCTTCCGTACTCGAAGTTCAACGGAAGAGATTCAATGAGACATTTAGGATACCTCAAAATCTAAAATGAATAGCTTATTTCCCTATCATCGTAAAAGGAGATCTGAATAAGCACAATACGAGCTATGAATACGACACAACTGACGCAAAGATGCAACAAAATTGAATGAACATTACATTGTAACACCCTCGTGTCCAAAACACATAAATCAGAATAAATACACCCATATACATAATTTCTGTTTCAATTATATTTGCAATTGAAATGTTTACGCCTGGCGAGCAATGTGACGACGGTGTAGCTAAAACAATAAGGAAAACGGAACTATTTAACACTACTGACTAATACGCAGAAATTATAGTAATTCAGTGTTACATTACCCTTTTTTCCAATGCGCGAGAATTTTCTTAATAAAAGCATTATTATTTACTCACTTATAAGATATTTCAAAGCTTCTTTAGGCGAATATGTCATCATATCTACAAATATGACCATGTATTCGCCCTTGGAGAATAGCTGGAGTGATTCCATAGCCGTCATCATTTCTATGAGACCAGATGTCGAGCCCAAGAACACGTATACTGAAAATAAAAGGGGATTTGTTACTTAAATGACATGTATGATGAGAAGCAAATAACGCGAACAATATTAGAGCTCTACTGATCCCACCTACTACTTTAGAAGTATGCATTCGTTACCATAGTAACAGATAGCCAATAAAAGAAAAACATCTAATCCACTCACTTCTGGTCTTATTCTTAGTATCCTGTATGAACTGGTACCAGAAGCCGGGCGCGCAGCAGGTCATCTTCTCCTCACAGCACTTGAAGCCATCTATCACAGGCCGCTGATGGTTCACTGTCATGTTGTTCTTCTTTGCGTGGTTCTCCAGGGTCAGTGCCACCGTCACCCACGACTCCTCGTACAGAATGGAGAACTTGTTCCATCTGTAGTACCGTAGGAGCGATATCACGGATTTTGTTGCCTGAAATTAAATAACTAGTCATTATAAGATATGCTCTTCGTGCTAGTAAAGAATCAACAGCATCATCATTGCAGCCGAAAGACGTCCTCTGCTGGACATAAGCCTCCACCAAGCGTCGCCACATCGACTCGTCCTGTGCTTCTCGCTGTCACAAGGTCCACCTTGTGAGGACTTAATACTCAATACTTTATTGCATCCCACAATGTATTGGCTTATGTGGTAAACATTTGTTTATGGTGAATCCTCAGTTGTAGCAAGCCAATTCAAATTCTTGAATAAACATTTCACATCAATTATAATTAGGCTTTTATATATATTGTTTCCGCATGTGATAATTTTAATTAACATTATATTTGGTACGTATTGTTTCTGCATATGATAATTTTATTTAATATGTGATGTTCAACACAGTGTAAATTGTTTATCAATAATAAATGAATTAATGAATGAATAACCCTCCAACGCTACGCGATAGTTAATAATGTGGTAAAGGAACCTATGATGTTTGATGAGGATAGTGCTTAGTGCTTTACATGGGTCCATATCATAGTGACTTGCAAAAATGTAACTTTTATTTCGGAATAACTGATTGCAGTTTCAGGAATTAAAATGGGCAATTACATCAACGAATTGTAAATCAATGGCGCACCAGCTATTGTCCATTCAAAAGCAGGAGGTACCTACTTAAAAACATATAATATACTATACACAAGCCGTGCGCCCAATGTGATTTCCCTACGGAAAAATAATAAACCTTCAGCCTCTATTTAACCCCTTTAGGGGCTGAATTTTCAAAACGCCTTCCTTATTGCTAACCTTCCTTTGCACAATGTCATGGTTCTAGACCCAGCGGTTCAGGATGTGCATTGTCAGTGAATTTAAGATTTCATGATGTAATTAAAAATAGATCTTGTGTAGATAAAAATAAGTTAGTGCTTACCTGAGCGCCAGGCGGCTCCAACCTCGCAAAGTTCGACAATGTCGAAGTTTGGTAATCGGAGCATCTCTGAAACAAACCAACAATAAGATTAATATTTTGTTTCCATTACACCATGGGTTTTAGTAGCACTAACAAACATCGTTATCAAAGATATTTCAGATATCGAAGATTCAAGACACGTTGAGCGAATTGCGTTCACATATTGCAAACTAAAAACATTGATTAATGCGGACGAATTTTTTGATGCCCTATAATTCCTTCCCTCTTTTATACATTTACATAATTTTATTTTATTTTTAAGTCTATTAGCTGGTAGATGATGTGTATACTCCATTTCATACAGCATTAGATAAATAGCGGTTATAACCCTTTCTTTATTTCAATACATGACGGTGGTAATACATGATGCATTCGCTCTAAAATGCAGTCAATTCAACAATATTACACCATAACTGTAAGTTGTTATATGGCCGTTATTTTTCTAATGCTATTGTAAGGTTTTATTAATATAACTGAAACTACACTGTTTAAAATCGATTAATCAAATCGATTTATGGTTTATAATTTTTGTATTGGCCATACTGACGGCGTAAATGCGTATTGAAATAAAATCAGGAGGTTTAATTGATGGCACTGGCCACACTGGTGGCGGCAGTGGCAGAGTAAATGTTCCTTGGCCTGGGCACGGATTCGAGACGGCACTTTTAGATGGGAGTTAGCAGCGAGCGGTCGTGGTATTGTCGTACCGTGGTTATTGGTTTTAAGAAATAAGTTTTGTAAAAAATAAGTTTGAAAGTTAATAGTGGTTATTTATGAGATATCCTATATATCAGAAGTGGGATACGAAGATCCGTAAGTACACGCCTACGTTCGATTTTTCGTTATATTACAATTTTGGTAGCATAATAATCCGTTATTCGTGTTTATCACACTTTAACCAATTGTTTAACAAGTAGTTTTGTTTGTATATTTTGCTTGAAATTATTATGTAATATAATATTTAGAACTAGTTATTAAAAGCAGTATTTTGGTTTCTATGTTAAACTTTTAATAATCTACAAAATAATCAGTAAAAATGTATGGCTTGTGCGTTACTTACTTCAGAAACTAAATATTCGCATCATCTCCACGACGGTAGCGAAACGGCGAAGCCATAAATTTTTACTGATATGTAGAATTTGTGAAGTTAGGGTCGGTAGAGTTAGGCCGTGTAGATTCAGAAGTTTGGCTCTACATGAGACCTGATATCTTTTTCACAGGGCAAACCTTATGTGGTCGTCTTGGCAACGTTTTACATGAAATATTTTTGGTGGGATTAGTTATTTCTTTTTTCTTTCTTTTATAATTTAGGTAATAACGTTTCCTTATTTGGTGGCGAGTTTCAGAAAATGGATGGAGGAAATGGAACTAACGGAGCTTGGGTACTCCTAGGCGTGATCGCTCACGTTCCAGGCACAGCCAGTTGAGCGCACGCCAGAGAAGCCGCACCCATAGCCGCAGCCGGAGTCAGCGCCTGCTGGAACGAGAGCAAGCTTTGTTGCGGGAGCAGGAGCGGATTCGCCGGATGGAGATCGATCTACAAAAGGAACGCAACAACGAGCAACGGCGACGGAGTGAACGACGGGGCTCATCTGAAGTTGGGACGAGCTACGAGCGCAGTCGCAGAGGGCTACCGGGGTAGTCGCAACAGAGAAGATAGAGGTACTACGAGCGCGGATCATCACACCAAAAGGTCATTTCCCACCTTTTCTTCTAAAGATTTAATACAAATAATAAAACCCATTAAAGATGTCTTGCCATCGCAGCCTCAAAACCAGATCACTGTATCTAATAATAGAAGCTTGGATTATAAAAATATGATTCCCGAAATTAATCCTTCAGAAAAAAATCAACGTGGCTCAAAAAAGTCAATGAATGTGCAAAGGTTGGCTGGGACGAGAAGACTGTGGTTCATTTTGCTATGCAAAAGCTGACTGATTTAGGTAAGACTTGGTATGAAAGTCTCAAAACGATATTGTTTACTTGGGCCGATTGACAGATAAAATTAATGGATGCTTTCCCTTCTGAACAAAATTACGGTCAAATTTTAGAAGACATGTTCAAGCGAAGGAGTAGGCCTAACGAATCAATCGAAATATATTACTATGAAAAGCTACTAAATCCGTTTAGAGATAGGAATATTAATGCAGTAGATGACAAACAAAAGAATAAGATGAGTTCGAAGATAAATCCGAACTTGTATTGTTACAATTATAAGGAGAAAGGTCATCCGTATTCTATGTGCCCGAAACCCCTGATTAAGTGTAGTCATGGCAACAAGGTGGGCCATAAACCTGAGATCTCTAGATACCAACAAGATACAGGGCCAACGATGGCTGACCCAATGGCAAGAACCATGCGCATCTCCAGTTCTTGCCCAAGTGGAAAATTTACGAAAACACTGAATGTTAATGGTTTTCTTCTGGAAGCATTCGTTGACCTTGGTAGTGAAGTCACGCTTATAAGACAATCAGATTTTTCAAATCTTGGACTAAATCATGACCACACTTCGTCGACAATGAAGGGTGGCAACAGCCTCGTGCAATCCATGGGTTCCGCAAAGCTAAAAGTTAACATCGACGGCGTGGCTGCTACTGTTTCGTGTAGGATTGTAGATGATCATTAGCTGGAGAAGCCGATGCTTGTTGGTCAGAGTTACTCGGAGCAGCCACACATTGTTGTTTATAAAGACGCGAACATACTACAGTTTTTGCACATCGAAGTCGAGTTGCCGGATCTATATGAGCATGGAGAACACTTAGAACACTTAGCCGAAGACACTCCAGCTTGCTGGAGTGTCTTCGGCAAAATGGTTTGATAAGAGTCAAATACGCGTGGGCGTTGCTGTATCAGATAGTGATAGGGCCAAGCTCATAGAACTGCTTCGACGTCACGAGGAATGTTTTGCTACGATTTAGTTGATTTAGGCTGCACTAATGTTTCCGAAATGAAAATAGAGTTAAGTAGTCAACGTTCGGTAGTCTATAGACCCTACCGTCTGTCTTACTATGAACGCGAAAAGGTTCGAGGAATGATAGGTGACATGTTACGGACAGGGATCATTCGGGAATCAGTGTCAAACTATGCTAGTCCAATCATTCTCGTGCTCAAAAAAGAGGGCGGTGTTCGTTTTTGCGTGGATTATCGATTACTTAATTCGATCACTGTAAAAGAGAGATAAGAAATAAGCAGTACCTTTGTACTCAATTTATAATTATGTCTTATCTCATGTATTTTATTGTGTGTACATAAATAATAAATAAATAAATAAATAAATAAATATCCCATACCTGTCATAGAAGATGAGATAGCAAGGTTATCTGGGCAGGCATGGTTCGCTACACTTGATCTGAGGGGCAATTCCCGTATTTTTAAGACCGTTCGCATTCTAATCTCAGTCTCAATCTGTCAAAATTACAATCAATTTACATACATTTTTGACAGGTTTTTGACATTGATTGTCGCTGAGATGAGATTGCGACTTGAATTTGAACGTTTTTTAAGTACGAGAATTGGTCTACTGATGTCTGGTTATTATCGGGTGCCTATATCTGAAGACAGCAAACATTTGACGGCATTTGTCACACCAGACGGTTAATACGAGTACAATCGTATGCCGTTCGGCCTGGCAAACGCGCCTGCTGTATTTCAGCGTAATTATGATGAACCATGTCCTTGGTTCAGCTCGATTTGACAAGGCCACACTATACATCGATAATGTATTAACTTTTCCGGCTGAATGCTTAGATCGGTTAGAGGAAGTGCTTGCTTTATTACGTAAGGCAAATTTTAAGTTACATTTATCTAAGTGTAGTTTTCTACAAAACACGATTAATTACTTAGGTCTTGAAATCAGTTCAGTAGGAATGCGACCAGGAAATGCAAAAATACAGAGTAGTCGATTTTCCCCGTCCAGACAATGTGCACGGGATGCGACAATTTCTAGGGCAAGTTTATCCAATGGTTTGCACAATTAGCTCACCCTATCACTAAATTGCTTAAAAAGAGTGTAGTGTGGGAATGGTCGAAAGATCAACAGGAAGCGTTCTAAGTTCTAAAGGCCAAGTTTATATATAGACCCGTACTTGCCATTTACGACCCCTTAGCCGAGACCGAACTTAACACGGACGCTAGTAGAATAGGTGTTGGCGGTACTCTCTTGCAGCGTACTCGAGGGAGTGGGGGTTTTTTTCATCAGTTTGGCAGACTTTATTATTGTTTGTTATTGTTTACAGATTTTGAATAAATAAATTAATAAAAATAAAATCCAGTGGTTTACTACAGTCGTCAGACTAAGCCCGAGGAGAAAAATTTTCACTCCTATGAGCTGGAGACTTTAGCCGTTATCAGCGCTCTTAAAAAGCTTAGGGTATTCCTTTTAGGAAAGCCATTCAAAATTGTGACCGATTGTAGTGCACGTCGTTCCACTTTTGTAAAGCGCGATCTAATTCCAAGAATTGCGCGATGGTGGCTGGCTCTACAGGAGTTTGATTGTTCTATGGAAAATAGGGCGGGTACAAAGATGGGTCATGTTGATGCATTATCCAGGAATCCAATTGTTGATACAGAATCTCAGAGTCCTGAACAATATCCCTCGGCTATGGCTATAAACGACGAGGACTAGTTACTTAAGTTGCAATTAGGGGATCCGGAATTGTGTACAATTCGTGATATTGTTGCTAGTGATCTAGACCCTCAAGGGATAGAGTACATCAAGGATAACTACGTTTTGAAATATAACAAGCTCTTTAGGTGTATCGGGGGTGACGGGGAATGTGTGAGGTGGGTGGTCCCAAAGGGTGCACGGTGGCAGTTACGCAAGAGAAACCATGACGATATAGGTCATGTTGGTTTCTATAAAACCTTAGACCGAATGAAAAAGCATTATTGGTTTGCAAAGATGAAACGTTTCATAAAAGAATATATAGGGTCCAGTATCGACTGTGCATACGCCAAAAAAACTACGAATACACGTGAAGGGATAACCCTTCACGTGTATTCGTAGTTTTTTTGCATCCCATTGAAAAGGTTGAAAGACCTTTTCACACATTGCACATTGACCACCTTGGACCCTTTGTTAAGTCCAAAATAAGCCATACTCACATATTGACTATCGTAGACTCGTTCACCAAGCTTTTATTCATCAAACCGGTCAGGAATACAAATACGCAAAATGTAATTGAAAGTCTTGCAGGACATTTTTGACACATTCAGAGCCCCTGACCGAGTTGTTAGTGATCGAGGTTCCTGTTTCACTTCTCACGCATTTAGAAGGTTTTGTATGCATGTACTAAATGCAGTTGCATGCCCAAGGGCCAACGGTCAAGTCGAACGTTATAACAGGACCGTACTCGACTCATTGACAGCACAAAACCTTAGCGCAGATGAAAAAGACTGGGATAGCAAATTAGGAAGAGTTCAATGGGGGTTATATAATACGGTACAAAAGACGACTGGTGGACACCCGCAGAAGTTATGTTTGGGACGGCAATGAATAGCGAGTTTAACGCAGCATTGAACGAAATAACTGAAACAACGCGTGAGGTCACTTCCTTGCAATCTATTCGCGATGAAGTTAAAAACAGAATTGACAAAACACAGGTAGCACAAAAACGATATTACGACCAAGGAAGACGACCTGCACGTATTTACAAAAACGGACTTAGTTAAAATAACTAAAGTTGCATTTCAAAATGATGGCAAGAGTACTAAAACTCATGTCCTCGTATGAAGGTCCTTTTAGAATCGTAAAGATAATAGGTAACGGTCGCTATAACCAATGCGGGGTTTGAGGGAATGAAGAAAAAGCTAAAGACTACCATTGCCGCAGACCGGATGCCACCATGGATCCATGTTGACTCTTTGGAAGTCGATAATGGCACTGATAATGATGTCGAGAATGATGTAATTGATGAGGATAATATGACGGAATGATAATTCGCTTATGTATTAAATGACAAAATATTTAAGTAGGTAGTAACGCTAACTCACTGTTCATAGTATATCGATAAAATTATTAACATTTATAGAATTTATTTACATGTAGTTGTTTTTCCTTTTTTCAGGTCAGGCACAAGAAATCGCGGAAAGATTTTACGTCTTGACCTGAAAGAAGCAAAACTCATGGCTGATCTGTTAAACCAACATCCTAAGAAACGGATTGGTTTACAGATTTATGGTAAGTGTTGGTTGGATAAATGGATAGATAATTGGTTACAAGGATAATTGGTCATGGATAATAAATTATGAAGATAATTAATGACGACATGGTTGGCGCAGTGGTTAAGCGATTGACTGCTACGTTACGTGTCGCGGGTTCGATCCCCGCACGGAACAAATATTTGTATGACCTGCAAGTAGTTGTTCCGGGTCTGGCTGTTTGTGTATGTGATTTTAAATGTTTGTAATCGCACCCACGATACAGGAGAAATTCCGAGTGCGGGGCAGTTTAAAAAAAAAATATATATATAAAAAAAAATGTTCTAAGGATAATTTGTTCTAAGGATAATTTGGTCTAAGGATAATTTGGTCTAAGGATAATTGATTGTTAGAAGGAAATTTTTGAGATAGATTTGTATTCGTAATCGGATATTTCAATCAAGGTCAATAAATATTTTGATTAAAAATTTTCTTATTTGCTCTTAATTCTAATTCTTTCGAAATGTACCCGAGAGTGTAAGGTTTTATTAATAAAACTGAAACTACACTGTTTAAAATTGGCTAATCAAATCGATCTACGGTTTATAATTTTTGTATTGGCCATACTGACGGCGGAAATGCGTATTGAAATAAAATCAGGAGGTTTAATTGAAGGCACTGGCCACACTGGTGGCGACAGTGGCAGATTAAATATGTTCCTTGGCCTGGACACGGATTCGAGACGGCACTTTTCGATGGGAGTAAGCAGCGAGCGGTCGTGGTATTGTCGTACCGTGGTTATTGGTTTTAAGAAACAAGTTTTGATAAAAAATAAGTTGTGAGAATAATAAATAAGTTTGAAAGTTAATGGTGGTTATTTCTGAGATATCCTATACTATAATAAATGATAATGGTGGCGTATAGTATGTTCGTATAAAAAATAACATTATTAATCTCTTAAAATAACAACATGAGCGCATATTTATCATCTAATTTTCGATGGATTTAGAAACCTTCTTTTTTAAATGGCGAATATTCACTTTAGCCCGTCATTTGGTGCCCTACTAGTGATCAATTTGACATTAGAAAGACAATAACCACTTTGTTCCCTCAAAAATACCTCAGGTTGTCCTGCATCACTTTATACATAATTAGTAGAGATAAAATGGCTATCCGGCCATATTTTGCTACCCGGCCAGATACAGGATGGTAGCTCATTATTCGGATGGATGCCGTATTTTTAATTCATTATGATGTTTTCTTATTATGATCTTTATTTATGTTACATTTTCGTGCTTCATCTCCACATGCCTACTCAAAACAGGCTATTTTCGGCCGACTTAAAGGATGCCCGGATATACGGTATCCGGCCAAATCAAAATCCGAATTAGCTTCAGCACTTGTGGTTAGGTCGCATTATAACATATTATTTATATTCAACAGGTATGCAATCTAGGGGGGCAGGTCTAATGCACGTGCGTGATGAAATATAAAAATATCCATAAAGGCCCTTACTGCTTAAATAAAACTCATGCTTACATAAGAGATCATGGGCAAATTCCTGGACTGTGCGATGATCGCCTCAGTGTGGCAGCGGCCCTCGGGCCCGAAGAAGGCGACGACGCCCGAGCAGCTCATGTCAGTGATCAGGCGTGTCGCCGTCACCGTTTCGAACTTGGTGTCATGCCATTCTAGTAACAACTCCACGTCGGGCAGCAACTCTGTGTTGTTGTTCAGCTGAAAGAAAAATGAGGCTTATTAAAACGTACCCAAATATTAATGAACGTTGAATTGATTATTATTAGTATTTCAAAAATAACTGGGATTAATGGCCAGGCCATTAATCCCTCCAGATAAGCAAGATAAGTAAACCTTCCGGTTTAGTCTTCTGCTTGTACTTTCATAACCTACGCTTGCGAAAACAGGGATAAAGGCTACTTGCCGGAGGGGTAACTGTAACCACATAGTAATACATCGATATTTAAATTATATTTATTTAAGTATGTATGAGGAATTCTTAAAGTTAAGTCAACTTGTTTGCCCTCGAGCTAAAAATAGCTACGGAAGTGTACATATGATTTTGCGCTGATCAAACAAACTTTTATCAATGTACGAGTCCAACCGAATTTATAGTGATATGTATACTTCTAAAAGGAGTGAGTGTAATTACATCGCTTGGAATTTAAACATAAATGAATCGTTCGAAACCGCATTGGAAACAGTTTAGCATTACGGGCCGGTACATGTGATTTAATGTGATACTAAAAATATTACACGGTATGCGAGATGAGGCTAATGGAAAGATCCACGGTGTTCTTGGCTAGATTTATTTTAATGGGAATGGGATGGAATGGAATTTATTTTATTTATATCCTGTCGGATATTATCTGAATTATGGTAATGAGTAGTTATGCGAACAGACCTGCTCGAGGGCAATGGAGAGTGCCCCGGAGATAGTGAGGCCCTGTCGGTCGCGCAGTTCGCCGGTGAGGCAGGGCAAGTAGCCGATGGTAAGGTTGAACTTCTTGTTGGCGGCCAGCGAAGGCTCGGCCAATAGGCTCAGCGCCGCGAGTACCAGCACCCGCGCGCCGCGCCACATGCCGTCGCCTTCACCACGACACGCTCACCTAGAGCACACAAAACAAAAACATTAATTAAACTATAGATATCTACGATTCAGTAAAAGGTAGTTCTGTGAGGGGTGACATGGGAATCATGGGATATACGATGTAATTAATCAGACCAAAACCTAAACGAGGAGAATGACTGGAAATATGACTATCCAATTTTAGGAAATCTGATAACGAAACTACAAATTCAAAGTAAACTTCTGATGCGCATATTCCACTTAAACAAGCGAAGGGGATGCACCCAAAGAAAATGCCTAAAGAAAACTGATAAACTAGATGCCATCTAATTAGAATAACTAGGGGTATTTCATACTGTGTACTTGCTTGCAGAAAGCATTTTCCCTATGGAGACATCGCATCAAGATAAACCCTAGGAGTTTCATAAAACTTCAGAGTCATTGTTCTATTACGATAAGAGGATGATAGGTTGATAACAGACGTTCTGAAACAGTGTGCGCTTTGATCTTGCACAGCAAACGTTATTATTGTGATGGCAATTAAAACTTAGCATGATAAACATAGTTATGTATTTGTCGTGAACTTAAAGAAATTAATAATTACAAACTAATAATAAACACTATTAACCGAATTCAAAATAGGAGGAGGTTCAATTTAATTGTTCGATTGCCGCGAAAATTTATATAATCTACTGGCGTTATGCAGATAATATTCTCTATATTGCATGATTGCATCATAGTAAACATATTATTATGTATAATGAGATTATTAGTATCGCAATAAAATCACAATATTATCTTCTAAATAACTTTTAAAACCTTTAAGATTTCACGGATTTCAATTTTATTGTCTTATAAATTCTACAATAGAAGATAAATATCTAATAAGTAATAGTTATTATTAGAAGATACACACAGTTACCCCAAAGCACAGCTGTCCCAAACAAAACACAATAAAAAACAACAAGGAAAACGAAATACAAACAGTCACTTTCAAAACTTCATTTTTCCTCTGAATCTGAAAAAAGGAGCATCACATAAAACTAAAAAACTGCATTCGTCACGTCCACTAATCCATACTAATAATATCATCATCATTATCATTTCAGCCGAAAGACGTCCACTGCTCCATGTCCAGCAGTGGACGTCCTCGGCCTCCTCCAAGCACCGCCACTTCGAACGGTTCCGTGCTTCCCGCATCCAGCGGATTCCTGCGACCTTCACAAGGTCATCCCTCCACCTTGCGGTGGGAGGCCTTCCAACGCTACGTCTTCCGGTACGTGATCGCCACTCCAAAACCTTTCGGCCCCATCGGCCATCTGTTCTGCTAGCAATGTGCCCTGCCCACTGCCACTTTAGTTTGGCAATTCTTCGAACTATGTCGGTTACCTTGGTTCTCCTGCGAATCTGTTCATTTCTGATTCGATCACGTAGGGAAACTCCAAGCATAGCCCTCTCCATTGCCCTTTGTGTGACTTTTTGCATTCTAATAAAGCCGATGGTGAGCGACAACGTTTCAGTACCATACATCACTGACAACACGCACTGGTCAAAGACTTTCGTCTTGAGACACTGCGGTTATTGAGACGAAAATATATTACGTAGCTTTCCGAACGCTGCCCAGCCGAGCAGGATTCGACGATTGACCTTTTTCAAAGTTGGACCTGCCTAACTGGACAGTTTGTCCCAGGTAAACATACTCGTCCACGACTTCGAGAGTAGCGTCTCCGATCTTCATGGGAGTGAGTGTTACATGGGCATTTAACACGACCTTTGTCTTATCCATGTTCATTTCACATGTGCAGCGGTCAACAGTGTCGGAGAGATATCGTCTCCCTGTCTCACACCTCGCTGCAGAAGGATAGGTTTCGAGGTCTAATCCTGGAGTCGGACTGATATAATTGCGTTTTCGTACAGACACTTCAGCGCCTCGATGTACCGATAGTCTCCGATAGTGTCCGATAGTAGACTCTTGAAAACAGCTTGTAGACATGGTTCAGACAGAAGTGAGATGGGCCTGAAATTCTGAAAAAGGGCATTGACGCCCTTTTTAAAGAAAAGTACCACCCCACCGCTGTTCCATGCCTGCGGCGTTTTGCCCTCGAGTATGACGGAATCAAACTGCTTCTGAAGGGCCTTAAGAACGGGTTTTTTCCGCCGGCCTATAAGTGTTCGGCCGTAATTCCGACATCACCTCGCCTTGTTGTTTTTGCGCTGGTTCAGTCTTTTCCAAGGAGCACCCTAGGCACTAGAAACGATTCTGAAATTCGACCTGAAAGCTCTCGGGGTTTTGGACTTGGATCGGTGCTGGGCGGAGCGTAGACTTCATCAGTCGAGATCTTTCCAGCTTGATATTTAAGTCCAATGTGCCTCTTACCATGCGGTAATAACAACCAGTTTTCACCGCGTTGATCACAGCGACATCATTGAATACTTGCTTCTTCGTCGACTTAATGAAGTCAAATCTCATTTTTTGTTGCACCAGCAGGGCTTTGCCAGGTCCACTTTCTGTGCTCACGTTTTCTGAAGAAGGAGTTCATCATAATAACTCCAAATTGCCCCACTCACACCTCATCATCGTCTCGTTTGCCCAGTTTCGCGTTAAAGCACCCCATGACAAAGGTGAAGTGAGTTTTAGAGCCATGCATGGCTCTGAAAATATCGTCATACATGGTCTCCATCTCACCGTCAGGGTGTGACAAGGTCGGGGTGTGACGAGGTCGGGGCGTAAACCTGTACGACTTTCAGCGAATACCTTGCGGATAATCTGGTTCGCCACCCTGGTCGACACACTCTCGATCCTCACCACGTTGCTCACAAGTGACTTATGGACGATAAGCCCGACACCACCTTGGGACTGCTGGTCGCCCTCCCGGAAATAGAGCAATCTCTTCGGACTTCAGATAATTATAATGTACCCCCATCGTGACCTACTCAATTCTTCTTCGAGTTCGGTGATTTCGTCGGCCCGGCCGATTACGCGTGTTGTATGTTGCCAGGTCCAGTTTTCGGTGACTTTGGTAGCCGGATCTCTTCCGGGGATTCTTAGAACCCCTTGCCTCACCGTGGCCTTGACCGCTACCCTATCCAAGGGCAGGCCGGGCCGCCGGGCACTAGGGGCCATTTGTTCTTGGTGGTTGGCATTTTGTAAGGGTTTGCCATAATCACCACGCTTGGCAGGCGGGTTGACGGTCGCAGTATAATTTTTAAATTGCATAGAGAACGCGGCTGCCTATTCAACTCAAAATCAAAGCGTTTATTTCAAATAAACCAATTACCGATCAGAAAGATGAAGCTAGTTGCCCATTCCAAAGCGTAGTAGGTACCTATGGAGAAGGGCAAGAAACTCCATGGACACTCTTTTAAATCAAAATATGGTTACAAAAGGTGGTTACATCATTCATGTTGAAATTATACATGTGAGAACGATGTAGAAAGTCGTGCACGATAAAAGCGTCCGTAATAAAATTGATAAAAACCATTCAGAAATTTAAATAAGCCGTGGCAGCTAATAGATGACCAGTGCCTACTGACGGCGCTCGTTCATGAACATGACGTATGGATCAGCACCATTCAGCTCATCACTTTTGAAGGGAACCTAATAATCCAATACACACGCCACCACCAGCGACACATTTGCGTGAGCATGACATACTCTCAGCCGCCAGGGCTTATTCAAGTCAATGAACGACGAACCCAGTAAGATTTATATTAGCAGTGCTCACACATGTGCTATGCAATTATACAATAATAAGAGATTGAATTTATACAATGCAAAGATAGTTTTTATGATCTTCATCAGACAATAACATGACATCCAACAATATTTTCAAATGTAATCAATTAGTTAATGCGCCCTTGTGGAGCAAGACCAGCGCAGAGCCAGGCATTTTTGTCAGTGATGTAATCCCCAACTTATAATATGCTTGACTGATAGTGTGCGTTTTATACAAGATTTAAAGGAGAATGCCAAGGTTTCCTACAAGACTCGGCCAGAACCGACAAAGGTGAATTATATATCATAAAAAAAGAAAATAATTACAGAATTTGATAGTTCTATTAGAAGTAGACCAGAAAAAGTAATGGTTCTTTAAAGTTAACCACTTAATACTTCTCATTTTAACGATAACATGATATAAACTATTAAATAATGAATTAAATTAATGACTTTTGGCACGTATTATCCTCACATATAGATAGGTACGTTTTTATAGTAAAAACTAGTCCATCTCCCACACATTTCGAGAAACGGAATGTCAAGGAGTTAGTCAGTGGCTCTGCAGTTTTTTTTTTATAGTAAAAATATAACATACCTACATTATTTTTGAATGTATGAAAAAAAACAAATGTATACATTTTAACAATTTAGTAGGCAGGTTCAGATGGTCGGTTAGGCGAGCCGGGTCAGCAAGTAATACAGGTTCAGTACGTCGTAAGTGGTAGAATAATAGGAGTCCGGAACACGGCAATAAAATACATAAAACTCAAAAAAAAAAACACGGGTACACTTCGTCGCTCGTGGTGATAACACGCGGGAGAAGTAAAATTAAACTTTTTAACAATAACAAATACAATTACTTACACGTCAAGTGTTGCCAGCACTATAATAACATTATTAGGAATAAACTATTCTAAACGGAATCTATAATCAAATAGAACTTTTAATGATTACATTATTATAAAATATATATTCAAAAATTTAACTAAACGCCATTATAATTATAAGAAGTACGAGTTACGACTTAAGTAAGTAATAAATTCACGTAAGTTCATATTGATATTATTGTAATCGATTGGCAAGTGCAACTTTGTATCGATAGTATTTTATTTTGGTATAGGCAACATTTCTAATTGAAACTGTAGCTATGAAATGTATTGATCAATTGAATAACTGTTTAAAATGAGTTTTCAACGGTGTACTTCCACAGATTGTATTTATATTGTATAATTCTTACTGTTATAAATTATCATTATTGTAGAAAGTCTGTCGGACGCTACATAATTCGAGACGATTCCTGGCATTGTCTTTTAAGTAGTTTCATTCAGTTGGAGCATAGACTAATATATATAAACTGAAGTTGGAGTACCTATGTGGGGGGGTATTTTATTGTAACATTTTAAACAGTAGATACCCCATGAAGAATGAGTCTACTTTAGCCAGTCAGCCTATTAGAGACAAACGCGATTTGATTGGTAAAAAAACAACAATTAAGTAATCATATTCTTAGTGCAGAAGGCATATTATTCCGTTAATGAATACCTAGACGATAATACAAATTATGTGGATAAACATGTGTATTTACGAGTTAGAGTTAGTTAAATGCTGTGATTACATTATATTTGTCACCCTCTAAATATATACTAAAATGTTTAATATAGGTTTACGCAAACAGTTAACTTTGTTTTAGGATAAGTTTTATGTTATTTAGCGTGGAAAGATTATGTACTTAATTAAATTTTAATGAAATGTAATTCAGTTACATAAGTGTAAATTTAGATACCTACTTTATTGATTTGTGTACGCCGGCAACGGCAAAACATAGTGTACCTATACATAATTTATTTACAACACCTGTTTTAACACGCGCCTGTGTTTTACAAATCTTTGACTTTGACTAATGTCGCGGGCAACACCTAGTAGGTACCTAATAATTTTACAATTTATCGAAATACTACATGATGGCGACAATGAGCGTGTCTATTTCTGTAACTCAATAAAGGGAAGTCTTCCTGCAGCGCGTTTTCCGCCCTCAAATGTAGGAATTGCTTCCATGCTGTCAAGTAAGTAATTGGCTCGCAGCCGGCGACCGATTAGACCAATTGACGTGCCGCTGTTTTGACAACATGCACCTCGTCTTCTAAAAACTTGTCTTTAAGACATGCCACGTAGGTAAAACAACATTTTGAGGATTGTATTTATTATGTCTTATGCCAGATAAGTATTCCAGGTGTGTAGCAGTATAGGTACATTTCACGTCTGTCGTATACATAAACGCTAACGACCCCCAGAGTCAATAACCGCACTTAGCCCGCGTTGCGCGTTGTCGCGGAGTCAGCAAATTGATGGCACCTAGCAGACTAGGCTGCCCGCGTGCACACTGCACAATGTCAGGCTAGCTTGCCGCAGCTCATTGAAAGCGTGCTCACTGCCCGCACTACACGCACGACCGCCAGTGCCTATGAACCACGATCTCGCCATGAGATAACGCCCGCGATAACGTTCTCCACAGCTATTTTTAGAACTTAATAAAAAGTTAATGTGATTATGATTACATTTCACGCAATGGCAAACGCTTTCCGCATAACGTTAAGTTAGAAGTCAAACGGTGGCATTTCATATTTAAATATACAACCAAAAACGTTTTCCTGGCTCCGGTTGGTTCTGGCTGAAAAGCCCTGTCTGACTGTAATCAGTTGAGTTTCATTAGCTAACTAATTGTTCTATTTCCTGGAGCTGTTATCCTCTTTGTATGCTTAAGTCTGCCGTGTCAACTGTCGTTCTTTTAGTAACGTAGCTATAGAATCTAATTGGTTTATATGAAGTTATTGATACGTTTTTTTATTTTAAGGTTTCATAATAAAAACGACTGTTTTCTCTTGAGTTCCGGTCAAGTACTGCTCCCATTTGCAAGTGACCCGGTAGACTCTGTCGAATCGTGCATCGTCAGGCGTTCCTTGGTTACCTAGTGGTTTGAACGTGTATAAAATATTCAAGAAGCTAAATATTTCGGGCCATTTTGTTCGCGAAATATCGCTAACACGAAGGGGTGCGTGGATTAGCACAGCAGAGCAGCTGAGCAGTAACACAAACGAAAAGAGCAGTTAACGAATGAAGAGTGTGTTGATAGATACCCACTACAAACACTACATTATACACTACATTGAAGTCACAACAGCACAGGTATGGCTAGTCGTTCAGTGCAGTTCTGAACTCTAACCCAAAATTGGTTTATTTTAAATTAATCGAACAACAATTGCTGTAAAAGAGTTAAAAAAAACTTTGCTATTGTACACACGCCTACGTATGCAAAACCGAGCAAAATTAAAACCCGGTTTTTATCGGGTTTCGTATAAATAAACCCAGTTTTCGATGAAACTGGTTTGAAAATAAGATTTTGTTTTATTCTTTGTCTAAATGATAATTTTAAACTGCTTGTGAAATTCAGGCCGCCTTCATCTTGCATCTTACCTATTATGACATTCATATTCAAAATTTCAATGAAAATTCAGAAATTTATTTTAAAACGTTAATTTGTTTTTTGTACTTAAGTTAAGTAGGTACTATATTAACACTTTAATTAAATGTCCCAAGCATATTTCCGTGCCGATCACCTAATGTTCAATAATTATATTACATTTTAAGTTAAGGCTCCGTGCACATAAAAAACTCTATTTTGTCAATTTCTTATCTAATTGTGAGAAAGCTGGAAGTAATTGAAACATTATGTCTGTGTGAATAAAAAAGTACAGTTTTCATGGCGCTAAACCATTCGTGTCAGTCACAGCACCTGTTATGTTTCATCACTTTTGCGCTCTCGAAAATATAGTTTTTTTTTGCCTTTGATTTACTAAATGAAAATATTGTATAATCATAAAATGAAATTTTAATTTAATTTTAAGATTAGCTGAAGATGAACGTGTTATTTTTAAATTTCTTGAAACGGCTTGCTCAATACCAGGGTTTGTTTTTTCAACATTATTTTTCTGCTATATTTTGTATTGAAGTTGAAAAAAGTGGCCCAGCTACGTGCAAGTAGACCATATAATGATGTTGATGATATTTTTTAATGTTCAAAATCAAACGTCAGTCTCGCGTCATTTTATGGAAAACTTGTTGCGAATATTAGTGATTTTCCATGAATACATAACTTATTTGAAGAATCCCTTTCAGCCACATGCAAAACAAAGAACTTAAGTTTTCGAATAACAAATAATTTTGTTTAAATAATGTTTCCCTTTCCTACAAATAATGCACAAAGTTGATCAAAATCAGTTGATTTCGTGCACGGCCCCTTAATACGAGGTCACGTAATACATTTTAGGTAAGCGAAATTTCGTCTACAGACTCCTAGGTAGCTATCAGATTTTTTTTTTTAAATGCATTAAATGTAATGCACGGACGTCTGAGCACGGACTACCTAACAAATAGTGTGGTTCAAAAACGGTGAAACACTCGAGAAATCATGGTCAATTCACGCTAATGTTTTTTTTTTTATATTTTATTTAATGCGGTCGAGGAAAACGGATGAGGTTCATATCTCAATAAATTATTATTATTGATATGACATGTAAACTGCAATGGCATGACATTGACATTGTCATTTAGTTTTCCATTTTAATCGGGTGCAATCACTAATAAATAAAATATGTGTCGAGTTGTAGATACCAGACGATGATTTAGTGCGGATATTAGAAGGCAGTGATGGTGAAAATGAAGTCATAGACCGACTACAGAGTGTGCAAATTGATGTAATACAAGAAGAAACCATTGATAAATATTTATGATTTTCTAAATAATGATCAAGTTGCCCAAGATAATAATATTATCTTGGGCAATATTTTCCTCAACAATCGTATTTCCACTAAGTACATTCACTCTACTTTCATGCCATTTTTTATAAATAAAAAATGTGTTTTGTTTACTCGTTTTGTTTTATTTTTTAAACTTTAGTTTAAATATTTTAATTTAATCCTATTGTATTACAACTTGCATATTTGTGTTTCTATGGTGAATAAGTTGACAAGTCGTCGGTGAACAACTGAACAAGTCTTTTTTTTTAATTGATTAATAATATAATTTAATCATTATTCTTACGACAACTGAAAAAGACCGTCTAAATTACCTAAATTCAATCATAAAAATAACAATTATTAATAATTTCGATTTACCAATAAATTTTAAACTTTAAAATCGCTGCCCTGAAAAGTACGCAAAACTGACTTGTCAACTTGTTCACGCCCGGTACGGATACAAAGAGTATAGTAATATAGATGGAATATAACGGCGTCTTCTACTTGGATCTTGCATGTAAGACCATTGTTTCACAGGTTTTATTATGGGTAAACGTCAAAATGACCTTTTTGATGCAAATACCGATTTGGGAACAATTTTTTTTTCCAATTTTAACTGATGATGTTATTGATTTCATGGGTGCGGAGATAAACACGTACGCAAGCCAAAGCTTGCAACAAGGCAATCGTAAGATTTTTTCTCGCATAAATAGATGGAAGCCAATGACAAGGACAGAAATGAGCTCATTTTTGGGCATATTACTGTTAACGGGATTGATTCTGTTTCCCACTGTAGAATCTTATTGATATCATTTCAGACACCGATCTACATAGCCTTCACATGATCTGACCAAGATTCTGTCTCGACTTTAAAAGAGACTGTGACCTCTGAGTTTGTTTCGGCCTTTCTTCTCAGAGTAGTCAGATAGGAAACGCCGACCTCATCTAGTTAAAAAAAAATATGATTGACGTGTAAAAGTGTTTGTAAAAACCTACTTACAGAAATAAAATCATTTATCAAAACATGTCGTATATTAGGTTTACTTTAATTTTCAAATGCTGGCATTTCGTCGATAACATGAACCATGGTATAAAGAAGAAAGAAAGAAAATAAATTTATTTGACCCAGGTTAAAGCACACAATATTACACAAAAACAGACAAACAGTCTTACTTAAAATAGTATTGTGTGCCTCACGGCTGCGCTAAAACCAAAAAAAAATAAAATACAACCATTAATTGACAAAATAATATCATACTTTAAGAGAATTTATACTCCAGGACATGTAGTTGCACCTTCCGCCTGACGCAGGTCCTCACCGGACACGGTTGTTTCGGGAGGTTTCTGTTCCGTATAAGGCGGGAGGAAACGCCCGAGTGTCACCATTGTGTGTATCGCCCGGAGGACACGGTGGAGCATACGTTGGAGGTCTTCCCGGCTTGGGCGGAGCACCGCCGTGTACTCGTGCAGGCGATTGGCGGTGGCGATCTCTCGCGTCCAGCCCTGGTCCAGGCCATGGTGCGGAGTGACAGGGGTTGGGAAGCCGTCACCTCTTTCTGCGAAGCAGTAATGCTCGCGAAGGACGAGGCGAAACGCGTGAGGGAGAGGCAAAATTCGCGCCCTCATGCCCCTAGCCGCCGCAGGAGACGCCCTGGGCGTCGGGAATCGCAAGCTGATTCCCGGCCACCGTTGGCGCGGGCTTGCGAACGGCGAGCAATGGGCAGCTCGCCGTTCGATAAGGACCAGGCCCGGGTCGATGGCGCGTTGTGTTCCACGCGCGCCTCAAAGAGATGTCAGCATCAATGGTCCGCTAGGGCCGATGCCTGCCAGGGTTGCGGGAAAGTCCGAGAGGGATACCGTGGCCCCTGGCACAGGCAACTGAAGGAACACGGGTGGGTTTTAGTCAGTAAAGAGTCTGACACGCCCTCCCGCTCTGCCCAGAGGAGCGGGAGAAGTTATTTGATGATTTCCCACCCTCAAAAAAAAGGACATGTGGTTGCAGTTGATGAATCAGTTGTAAAATTTAGAGGAAGACTGAGTTATCGAACTTATAATCCACATAAATCTGTGAAATACGGTATGCGAATTTACAAAATGTGTAATGATAAATAGTACACGAGGAGTTATGAAGTTTATGCAGGAGATGTTAACGTTATAACCTCCCTTGATAAAACTAGTTCGCTAGTTATAACATTAGGACAAGATTTACTTAACGAAAGGAGATGTTTCGTGGGTGACAATTATTACACCAATGTACCATTAGCGAAATATTTAAAAGAGCGAAACACTGATTTATGAGACACTATCCGCTCTAATAGACGAAATCTGCCAAAATAGGTTGTACAAGCGAAATTGAAGGTGGGGGGAAGTTGCCGTCATGCAAAATAACAATATGACTGTCTTGAAGTGGCACGATAAAAGAGATGTGCTCTTGCTGTCAACTTGCCATGGTAAGGAGATGGAAATGTCAAAAGCTTACAGACCAATTCTGAAACCCAAAATGATCTTGGACTATAACAAAACCAAGTTGGGAATAGACCTGTCTGACCAACTCTCAAGTTATAATTCACCAGTACGCAAGACCAGCATATGGTACAAAAAAATCGCAACAGATATACTTTCGATTGCAGTCGTATATTCAATAAATAATAATAATCGTATCGATACCGAAAATTTCAATTGACGTAATGGACATTTCGCCGAAAATGAGTTATAAATATATTTGGAAACATCGTCGCGAGCTCTATCGATTGCCATATTTTAAATAATCATATATTTAAAAAAAAAAACCCGGTACGACCTGGATTTTAAACAGCTTGATTCGATTTTCTTACTATTTGGGAAGTATCGTAAACATTTTTGGCTCCACTGAAAACTCGTGTTTTGTCCTTTACGACAATTTAAATTTCCGGTATCGATATTCAAGGAACTAAGTAATACCAATACTAAAACGAATGTTACACGAGGTCAAGAAATTATAGTGGGAAAGTTGTTGAATATACGAGATCCCTCACCATCGCGGCCACTGCTGAATATGACACATAAATTGACGACTATTCCACGAAAAATCAATGGTAAAATAATTCAAAGACGCTGCACTGGTTGTTACAAGAAAATAACTACAGAAACGACTGCTGAATTGGGCCGAAAACGGGCGAAACAAGTAGTGACAGAATGCAAAATGTGTAATAAAGTATTTTGTCTCGCATGTTATAATGAGGTCCATTATTAGAACCTCTTTGGTACAGAAATATGAGATGGCGTTTTAGAATTTTATGAAATAAAAGTATGTCATAGTTCAACAAATTTAAGCTTTTTTTATTTCGATTATGGACAAAAATGTGAAAATGGATTATAAACAAAATGTTGAATAAGTTATTTGGAAAGAAACCAAAAAGCCTGTGCAGAATTTGCTTAGAAAAAATAATATTATTATTAATATTGGTCCTTTTAATTGGTCATCGAGGTCCAATTGAGGTGTCATTTTTAGACAATATAAGTGTACATAATTAATATTATACAAGACTTTTGTAAGTTACGAGCAGGTAAGTATATCATTTTTGATACTCAACTATTTTAATTATTTCAGATACACGATTTAGAAATGTGATATAATGAATCATGGTCTTCCGAAAATTATTTCGACAGATTTGTTCTTCAAAATAATACCCGAGGAGAAAATATCCTTAAACGACGAGGGACTAAAGTATACAGGCAAATGTGAGGATTGTGGGAAAAATTATGCAGCGATGAACGATTTTGGGGATTTAATACCACGACATTTAGTAGTTAATGTAACATTAAATGTGTTATACTGTAATGACTGCGGTGGGGACTTATTTTGTTTGTTAAATAATACCAAATGGATAGTATGGATACTACGGAACCCTAATTAGGGCGATGTGTTTTTTATTTTAAGTTCAGTACGGTAGGTACTGAACTTAAGTAGAATGTTTTTAGTGTCATGCTTTTAAGTTTGATTTTTGTGATTTAATGAATTAATTATATTTAAGTTGAATGTTTCTCATTTTTTAAAACAGGTTTTTATGTCTTCGACATGCGGGCTCCGTACTTCATGGGACTTAGCATCGATTTGATTAAAACGGACACCAATGAACAACACTAGTCGTACTAGTGCATTACATGTAATGCATGGACAGTTAAAGTGTTAATCAAAAATTTCAAAAAGATCTTATGTAATTAAAAGTATCACGTACTGCAATACATAATATTATAAAATAAAAAAACATGATTTTATAACACTGAAAATCATATATAAAATTAACCATAAATTATAAACTCTTTAATCATAAACTCTCACTTTTAAAATGAAACCACAGTGACAATAACGTCCGACAATTTATAGCTGAGCGACTCAATGTTTTTCACAACTTATACCTTAATTAACATAATATAACGTGCAATCAGATTAATCACACTTTGTTCTAATTAAGAATTACAAATAATAATTTTAAAAATCAAGTGAAATAAAAAGTTATTATCTTAGACATAGGTTGGAAAATCAACAGATTTTCTTCAAAAATAATTTACTTGAACGTTTTTGGTAGGAAAGTGAGATCTTAAGAAAAGAAAGCAATCTAGAGAAACAAAGCATCTAGAATACAGTCATTAAGACGAGACCGTATTTGCTGCAGAAATAACAAGCAGTCGAAAATGCTCGTTCTGATTCGACTTGATGGCTTGATTGTAATGAGGGCTTTGTATGCTTTTGTTAAAAACTTCCGCGTCCACTGTCATTCTGGTGTAATGCCATTTCACATAACACCATTTTTTCAGTCTCTAAATTTGAATTTCGAAATTTCACATAACATTTTAAATTAGCAATTTGTACCAAACATATGTACATACTATAAATGTCATAGGTACTTACAAAAATAACTGAACTGCACGACAAATTCATTTAGTTCCTTCACTTAACTTATTGAAAAGTTAAAAGTAACCATATTACCATTCCTACGATAAACAACACGTCTTTTCATTAACAACCGTAGGCAACGTTTGGCAAAACAAAATGGCTGACATCAAATGCATCGTTTTGACTGACACGTGGTGGTGCCATTTGAAAATAATAAAAATATCGAATAACCGGAAACCAGAAAAAAAACCCAGGTGTTTTAGTTCACGCGCGCGTGTTGTGTTCCACGTGCGCCTCAAAGAGATTTCAGCACCAACGACGGGGTCCACTAGGGCTGATGCTTGCCAGGGTTGCGGGAAAGTCCGAAAGGGTTCCCGTGGCTCCTGGCACAGGCAACTGAAGGAACACGGGAGGCTTTCCGTCAGCAAGAGTCTGACACGTCCTCGCGCTCCGCCCAGAGCGGGAGAAGGTATTTAATAATTTGCCACACTACAAAAAAAAAGTGTTTTTCGGTTTTCGTGAAACTGATTTGCATTCCCTAACACACACCAAGGCAAAACGTTAAGTGGACAGATACAATTTAGTTTATCCAATGAACACTTAGTGATCAGCACCAAACATCATGTCTGATGAAATAAGTCGATCTCGCACGGCTTTTGACTTGACTGGTAAGTTGGTCCACAACGATACCTTATTAATGTGGGTCACTCGTGTACTTAAATGACACGATAATATTGTGTCAAGAACTCAAGATCATAATGAGCCCTTCTAGCTGAGCCGGCCAAGTTTTTTCCGAGAAATTCTAGGTTGTTGACTGCAAAAATATCAACCTTTATGTACTATACACACTCGTCTCTCAATAGTTCCGAAGAATACTTTTTTCTACCCAGTTTTGAGCGAATAAGTCCTTCTGATAGTCTACTTCCTGAAGCAGTTCAGTGTAGGAACAAACAAAATATTTACCGGAAGCGAGACACATGTATGCTGCGAATGACACATCATAGCATCGAGTTAATTTTCTTGACTTTACTGGAATTAAGTGCTTCCCATTTTTGTAACCATAAGTTTTTTAGTGATTCAACTAGTGTTGGTTAATGTTTGGTCACCATTGCTTAAAAAACTAGGAAAGTAACTAGAACTACTACACATGACTTGGGTTTTTCTAGGTGACACTTGTAAAATCGGTACCTTACTGACGTTTCATGACGTTATCGCTTCTTGTTGTATGGTTGAGGTTATTGAGTGGTGCATAATAATAACGGTAAAACACAAATTTTATGGGCCGAGAGCTGAACCCTGTGGGACACCACTGAGCATGGTTTGAGACATCGACAGAAACTCTATAGTTTACGCATACTGACAGGAATTTTAGGCCGACATTCAAAGTTATATGATAAAATACACCTCGTGATTTTCTCCTACGGTATTGATTGTAATTTTATGTTGTTACGAACATAATATTTTGGAGCCTATTCTGCTATGAAATTGGTCTTATTCCAAAGTTGCAATCAATATTCCACGAGAAAATCGCTTTTAAATTCTGCGAGTGTATACTTATTAGTGCTCGTGACTGTACTCGTATGTCAGTGAATTTAAGATTGGTTTATGTCGACCTACACAAGAAACCTGTGGTCAATCGCTTGAAATTTAAACCGCGCATATGGCAGATATCTAACTATTTATATATATCAGCTCTGTGGAAATTACTTTTATCTAGAATCCTCCATCAAATTCCGAACAAAAAACCACTTCTTAACAAAATATGAGCACAGAAATCATGCCAGCAGTTATAACAGCTATGTTATTGTATTTTAAAAAGAACGCGGATAACTGACAACAGCTGTCTAAATAATCTTTAAAACCAAGTACTTACCATTGAATACACATGATATATATACCAAAACACCAGGTACTTACTAGAAACATAATGTATAATAACCATTTCTTTCTGACTAATGAGAAGACACGACATAAATCGTTATATTATTCCTGGTAAGTACGCCTTATGGTCCATTACGTCACACATTTATTCAAGTTAATATTTGTAACCTCGACTTTGGTTACATATTTACCAAGTTATTAATAGTATAGTACGCCAAATACATAAGCTAGAGGCTGAATCAGCAGACGGATAAGTCAGATCCAGTACTTACTACCAGTATCAACTTGGCAACTAGACATTTGATACTAAGGCCGAGTAAGACTTAGTTATGTTCCCGTCTTTTTCTTGCACTAGTAGTTGTGTGACAGTGATAGGAATAAAGGCTCCCGGAGACAGTCACGACGCAACAGCACGACGCAACTTAGGACAACGTAGGACAATTTCTATGAAGAAAACTTAATGGAAATTGTTCTACCAGAATCGCGTCGCACCAATTCGTCGCGCCTGTCTGCAGGAGCCTTAATGCTCCGTCAAAGTACACGTTAAGTAACGTTTAAAGATCTCGGGACTACGTACCTATGTATGTACTAAGTGTTTGTTCATTAAGAAGATTAATGCAAGTAAATAGCGAAATAAGAGTATTTCTAGTAGGTACTATTAGAAGCAAAAGAATCATCAGATACGATGAATGACTATGATTTTATAACTACACGTTCGACGGATTTTTCAACTATAATTGGCTGAGAATCCCTAACTACTTGAGAACACCAAATAGAACATTAGACTCAAGACTAACAATTATACTAACACCTACAATTAATCCTAAACTGTATAAGATGTAAAAACGGACCTTGTGCACGATTTATTTACGGAAACTCATATACTGACATTAGCTATTATTAACTAAAATAATAACCGTAGGTTCTTAGTGAGCTAAACTAATGGGTTCCTTGTATTATGCGACACATCTCTGTGCGTAACATGGTTGGCATCCGTTAGCCATTAAATAAATTACAGTACATACTGGAGATTAGCAAAATAGCAACACTAAAAGGTAATCTCATAGTACTAGGCTAGGCCAGCTATTTCCCCGAATATAGCACCATGATAATTGATAACTACCTATCTATGCACTTTCATTACTATAAGTACCTTATTTTTTAAATTTTTGGGAGATACCTCTTGATAACATAATTATATTGCCATCTATCTCATAATAACTTTCCTACTGATTATCTTTATCTTCCCGTAAAATATTCAAAAATTCAACTAAATCCACAACAAACAGTTAAATGGCTTGAATCTAATATACGAGTAAATAAAAACAGAGCAAGAGATTCGCAATAAAACAGACTTATTTTTTACTAAACATAAAATATATCTCTAAATCAGCTAATGGTGCCGATTCTCTTGTACACCGAACTAAACTATCACAAAAATTTCTTACTTTTGGCTATGAGAATCTTAAAGCCATTCTGTAAAAAATAAACTAAATTTAAAAATAATTTTGACACAACTATAATTGAATTTGACAATCGCGACTACGCGACCACGTAGTACTTGTTTGCCCGACCCCGTGATTTTTTTTAAGAGCCGGAGGTGGGCAATGGCTCCGCATCGCTGTGTTTTATATGGAATTAATCAGTTTTTGTATCGAATATATGAAAAATTATTAGTTAGGGGTTTATAAAGGATCGAAATTTTCATAATTTTGCGATAGGACTACCATTTTCGAGATATAAGCAGAAGAAAAGAAAAAAAGATACAGTAAGTACTGCTTTTGCACCTGAAGTCGAGGTGTTGGTGTGAATTTTAGTTCATGACAACTAATTTTATTCCACAACTTTTTAATCGCGATTAAAAGTCAGGGACCGTACTATGACGTGTTCACGGATATCGATGGATAACTATGGACGTGTTAATTCCATCATTGTTCCAGCGTGAAAGAGAGACGGAGCTATACATGACCGATAGCACTAACTCTTTTTCGCAACGGAATCATGATGGTGTTAACACGTCATAGTACGGCCCCAGATTTAGATAAACAATCAAAATTTTTGGTGACAAACGTCAAATTCAGCATAGCAAAATTGCCATTTTCAATAGATTAATAACTCAACATCTTAGTACTTACTCAAATTAAAAATATAGTTTAGTTGTGTCACTTTAGTCAATTTCTGAATGAGAAATCGCCATTTGACTGGAATAAACAAAATTTTATTGAGTCTTTGTCTAGTTTAGAGGCATTTGTGACAAGAGAATCACATCACCAATGCCTCAAATAGAATGTTATGGTAGTATTTGACGAAGTAGCTATAACTATAGACGCTATTTTATTGCACACTAAGGACTTTCGTAGCAGTCATAACATTTCATTGCTTCCGTTGAATGCAAATTTTGAGCATCCAAACGTGCTTCCGTTGAATGCAAATTTTGAGCATCCAAACGTTGCGGTTCTAAGCAGTAGGTACGCGTATACCTACTTCAAATTGATGAGTTGAATATTTTGATATCTATTAAAATCTGCCATGTACAATATTTAGAAGTGGCTAAATATAGACATACCTAACCTACACATATTATCTATCTATATTTCAATGAAAAATATGCAACGCCCAAAATGTTGACACACAATACGCAAACAGGTCCTTATCTATCTACTGATAAAGTCGATTCTGATGATTTTATACAGAGCAGCAAGTTTTACAAGAATATTTAAGCAGATTTGGAATAAATATAAGTGGAACTTAATCAATGTTTCAAGTATTTGAGTGTGATAACACAACCGCATAATTATTTTTTCGGCAATTCGACCATCTACACGATGACGAATACAACTGCCAACCAATAGTTTTTGACAATAGCTCCCAAGTTATCAAACCCGAATGAGACTAGGTTGTAACTCGAAGAATAACAGAATATTAGCAACATGCGCTTGACTACAATAAAAACATGGTGCGATTTGGAATGTGTCGCAAGCGGAATAGTCCGTAACGATATCGATCTGGACAAGGCGATGTTTGGTTTGCCACTCCCGACCGCACCCACCCTAAGTTAATAAAAAAATCGACCACCCCTCGTCTCCCACGACACACTGACACTATATTGTTTTACTTATAAGGTTGCGATTTGCTTCTACATAGTTCATATTGCCGACATCTACATCTATCACACTATCTTACACCTCCTACAAATATGAAAGTTGTTTTTTCTTCATAGAATGAATGAGAACATAATTATTGAAGTTAGGACAAAACAAACATGGTCACAGAAAAAAACCCGACATTTTCCTTAAAATTAAACTATTTCGTCAGTTCCATTTCTTTGTAAATTTGGCACACTTCGTTGAGTTAAACCGGTTTTGTTAAATATTTTATTGAAGTAATGGTAATATTATTATTACTTGATAACTATTAATCTCGACTGTTCTATTCTTGAAGCCCAGATTCAGGGCTACAAAACTTGTCCTACCACTAGCAATGAAAGTATCAAATAGAAATCGTAAAATCTTAGACAGAGCCCAATGCCTAAGAACCTGCGACTTCGTACACCATTGAAGAGAATAGAACTTTCGAATTAAGTATAGTCGACCAGCAGCGCCGCAGCCTCCTTATAAGCCCATTCCCACCGGCTTCCCTTCAGAAGTTTGGAACACAAACACTCTCTCAATGGCATAATCAGTACTTTAAAAGTAGAGAAAAATTACAAAACGCCTACACTGATGGACATTAATTCAACAAAATTTGCTGTTTTACAACATATTGCTATAAAGTAAACCGCAGGAGCGATCGGCTTATTCGCCGATAAAATCTCATAGCAAAAGATCGTCATGACGTCACTGGAAGGTCACTACCCAGCCCGCCATATTAGAACTAAAGTAAGCCGACTCTGAGCGTCTTACTCGGATAATCGAGCGAGATGTATATAGGAAATATGTGCGCGCGAGCGGGATGGGTCGTTATCCGTCGTTGAATTTCGTATCGAATCGGACGAATGTTTGATGACATTTTATGTTGACAGACAATTTGACGTAATTACATTACATAACGACCATAGCTTGCATGCGTTGTTGATTGAATTTATATTTGAATTTAATAGTTAGCTATTTTAGAATTTATTGCTTGGTATAAAATAGTGATTTGTGTATTTTTTTAGTTGAACTGTGTTTATTTGTGTTGTTGTTGTGTGTAGTGAAAGCAGTTACATAGACGTACGTTGAAATTAGGTATTTGCGGTAAGTAGATAGTGTAATAAGTTGAAATTACTAATTTAGAGTAAGTAGATTTACAAAGTAGCAGGTCAGTAGGATGGCGGGTCTAATAGCTTTAGATTGCTGCTTGACAGATTATTTCCTTTGTGAGGAAACATGCTTTTCAAGGTTAAGTTTTCTGGCTTACCTCTCTCAATATTTCACCCTTCGCCACTGTCGACCAGACCATTATGCTTAACAAAACAGAAGAAACAAGATCGGAAAATTCGCGTGGATCACAGCCCCAGGGTGAGGTAAAGGTTTTGTTTGAATAAAAAAATTCAAGTTGCGTAAATCTTATTTTTTATCGCAAATTCAGAACGCTTAGATGTTTAAAAAAATTGTGGTTCTCTTCATAACTATGCCCACACAAAATACCATAGACTGTTTTTTTTATTACACTTGCGTGTGAAAAAATCGGCCCACCCTGTGCGCTTAGATTTGAAAGAAGTTAAGAATCTCAGAAAGTAACATGTATTAAAAATTATTTTTGATACCATTTATTAGGTAAAAAAAAAATCCAAAAGTGTACGCCTCACGACGCTCATTTTTTTCGTAATTAATCGTACAATTGATTTATAATAAAAAAAATATGTATGCAAGAAAAGATCTTATATTTTTGTACGTGCGTATCATAGTGAATTTTAATAAAAATTATTTTAAAAAAACTACGTAAACTAGGCTACTGATATGAAATACGGCACCAGTTCACCGAATTCTGGAACTAATAAAAAAGCCTGGTCGCGGTATATCAACTTTTTCGGGAGTTATCGTTGGTATACTTACACAAAATCAGCGTACAGACATCAGGACGTCCACGTAAACATTTTTCGAAACGTTTTTTTTTTCAAGTAGCAACATAAAATGATTTTTAGAAAGTGTAAGATGGTTTAATTTAGTGTTTTATCGATGAACATCTAATCAAATTATTGTATAAGTGCAATATAGTGGTGATAGAGGCATTTTAAGATCACACAATTGCTTGATCTTGGCATTCTTGACGAGTCGGGAGTAAAGCACATCTCAACCGCTTCGCTTTATGAGGCGTGCAAAGCTTAGGATTCGATAAATTTATTGCTAATCGAAATTGAAAATTGCATACCAACTGGACAGGCTTAAATAAAAAAACTTTTTAATAAGCACAACCTTTTAATCACCGCTTTTCAACAATAAAATGGTATTCTTGTTAAAAAAATTTGTTTTAATGACTTGTATTGCCACCCCCTTTTTTTTGTGGGTGGGAAATCATCAAATAACTTCTCCCGCTCTGGGCGGAGCGGGAGGGCGTGTCGGACTCTTACTGACTAAAACCCACCCGTGTTCCTTCAGTGGCACAGGCAGTGCCAGGGGCCACGGTAACCCTTTCGGACTTTCCCGCAGCCATGGCAGGCATCGGCCCTAGCGGACCCCGTCGTTGGTGCTGACATCTCTTTGAGGCGCGCGTGGAACACAACGCGCCGTCAACCCGGGCCTGGTCCTCATCGGACGGCGAGCTGTATTGCTACCCCCTGCCCTAATTGTAGCTCCATCGATTTTCTTCGACCTTATTCAAGTTACGATGAATTTCTCAGGGATAGCGTCCCACTATTCTTTTAACCTTAAGTTCCTGCGGTGAGACGCACTAGAGACTGGATACTTTGTAAGACGACCGGGTTCGGGAAGAAATCGTGCTACATCAGAACGAGGTGACCGTTTTATGGTGTCAACACTTTTGCGAAATCGATACCTTACTGATGTTCAAATACAACAGCGACTTCGCGAGGTCCGTGGAGTCACAATAGGTGAGTGCAAGACGGAGACTTGCAGAAGGTGGTTTAACTCCACGCAAACCTGCTACTGATCCGAAATTAACAGCAGTTCATTGTCAAGCGCGGCTTCGGTTTGCGCGTGCGCACGTTGATTGGCACCCGGTACAATGGAGGCCCGTACTGTTTTCAGACGAATGTTAAAATAAATCTGCATGGGAACGATGGACGCAGAAAAAATTTCCATAGACAGGGAAACCAATTTGCTAATGCTTGCGTTGCAGAAAGAGTAGCATTTAGAGGTGGTTCGTGCACTGCTTGGGGCGGTATTTTTTGAAAGGCAAAACTATTCTCGAGTTCGTATCCTGGCCTCGTCTTGGCACTTTCACTGCTCATCGCTACATCCAGGAGCTAGAGCAACATGTCATACCATACACTGGTTTTATAGGCGAAGGATTCATGCACATACAGGATAATGCCCGACCACACGTTGCCGCACCTGTTCAACAATATCTACACGAGGTCGAAATTCCTGTTATGGGAGTTGACAGCAAGGAGCCTTGACCTTAATCCGATAGAACACCTATGGGATGAGCTTAAAAAAGGGGATCAACGCTAGGACAGACACCCTCCAGGAACTTAAGGTGGCTATCCAAGAGGAGTGGGACGGTATCCCTCAGGAATTCATCACAACTTTAATAAGGTGGATGAAAAACCGGACGGAGCTACAATTAGAGTTAGGGGTGGCAATACGAGCTATTGAAACAATTGTTTTTTTAACAAGAAAACCATTTTTATTCTTGAAAATCGGCGTAAAATGTTGTGCTTAGTAAGCCTGTCAAGTGTGTATGCAATTTTCAATTCCGATTTGCAATAAATTTATTGAATCCTAACCTTTTCACCTATTAGATGGTATCAAAAGTTATTTTTTATTCATTGTACTTTTTGAGATAGGTATCTTGCTTTAAATCGAAGCGCACAGGGTGGGCTACTTTTTTTGCACGCAAGTGTATATCGTGGAAGAAAAGTTGTAAACTAACACAAAAAACAGTGATGTGATAAAGGTTCCTTTTTTCCTTATAAGATCGGTACCTTATAAAGGATGATTTCTGACAAATATTTCGACAAACCCGTCGTCCATAGACAGGTCTACAGGAAAAGTGATAGTAAAATATTGAAAATCTCAAGTCCAAGATCGATTTTGCGACGTATCCAGACATTGTTGACATGGCCACGTTAGTGTGATTGTAGAGGTAAAGCATCAAGTGAGTGTATCAAGTAGCTTGACACTGGCTGTGACGCGATCACGCGACGGACGTTTGTTAAACACACCAAACGGACATACACATACAGTCCTGAAGGAGTCACAACCTTACCTGGGCGTCCTTTTACGGGAAATCCCCGGCCTTTTTCGGGACTCTTTCGAGGCATTGACAAGTTTTAATGTTGGAAGCCGAGTTTATTTTTGGGTCAGCTGGCGGTATACTAATTTTTGCTAGATACGGCTAGGGTTGCCAGATGTCCGGTATTTAAGCGTACAGTCCGGTATTTTCGAGGCCTGTCCGGTAAAAAATAAATGGTCATACCGGACAGAACAATGTCCGGTATTTTGAGGAAGGTCGGTACTACTGGTCACAAGCGCCTACAAAAGTAGGCATATGAAATCCCTCAAACGCAAAACTCGCGCGCGCTCCTCGCTCGCTGGTTGTATCTGCGTCTGCGAGCTCTCTCTTATTTTTGTTAAACATACCTATTAGTTTTAGGTGATTTTATTTTTTTCAGAAGTTCCTAAGTACCTTTTTTTGTTAAGTAAGTTAGTAGTAGATTATAATATTCATACCATTGTTTAATAAAGACTTTCGCAAAGCATTATATTTTGTTACTAATACTAATGAAGTTGATTAATGTGATGTTGATTAATAAAAATAAAATATTAGTATAAAAACCGTATTTTTTGCGACCTAGCATACCCCCCCCCCCCCCCCCCCTCCCCCGTTTGTGGTTGTCCGGTATTTTTTCGCGACTCACCTGGCAACCCTAGATACGGCAGTAATTAATCTACTTTTCCTTGCATAAACCTTTTCCTTACTAACATATTTATTTATATTGGTTGTATTTGCTAAATATCCATTTCAGTTTTCCTTGAACACATACAGTTTATTTATAGACGTATTAAAATAGGACAATTTAACTCAATAGGTAGTATCGTAAAATATTAGTTTATTTAAATAGCTTTACTTCATAAAATCACACCATAATTAAATTGTATATAATGAGTTGTATCAATCCATTAGTTTGTTACAAATCAGTCATAATTTTCCTTGATGTGATTATAAATTGATGGTTAAAATAGAACAATAAATAATATTAAGTTATTGGTTTAAAAAGTAATAATTTGTGTCAAATTGCTAAGTTATGGCTTTCTGACCGCAAAAAAAATCACTTACCAGAATATGCTTTGACTTAAGTACCTACTTTGTGCAAATGAACTAAATTATTTTAGCGTTATATGACAACAAAACTTGGTTCAGAGAGAGGAAGGGATATTTATTGGGGTTAACATACCTTGGCAAAACCTGGCAAAACTCAATAAAAAAAAAAAAAAATCGGACCACAAAAACAACTACAACTATCCAGTATCCGGATTAATTTTACTATCCTGTAACCGGCCTTACTTCACGATCTGGCCGTATACCTGATAGTAGGTAAATATCCGGCGACTACCAGATATTCAATAAATTATAGTTTCTTCAAATTTCGTTCATTTAATTCATGTTTGAATGTAAGTACCTATGTTTTTCTAAAATGTATGTACATTATGACATGATAATAATAATAGAATGATTTCACTATATTCGACATTTCAGTCATGCATATATTATTTAAGTCACATTATGGAAAAGAAATAGAAACACTCTTATCTTCCCGAATGCTCGCGATCCTCGACGATTTCCACGAATCAATCCACCTCCAAAGGCGCGCTCAGATTTACATGTAAGCTAAGGTATATAGGTATAGCTATGTTCGGCCGAATATCGGCTATCCGGCTCATCGGTTGGGTGAGTTGAGTATAAACCACCATCTGTTTCATCAGTAATATTTTCCACTGATTTATGAATAAAGTATTTACCTTTTTTTAACCGTCCTAAGAAAAGGATTGTTATGTTTATTGTTGTTGTTATGTTTTCGGCGAATTTTTTTATTTTTTGGGTCGACTTTTTTTTTTCATTATGTAGCGGATTCCGGTTGTTAGTCCCTTATACATTTTTTATTAACTTTGCTTGAGTAGTTGTTGACTTTCCATCAATAATAGTTTTGTAATCCAGTTACTACAACTAAGAAGTAAAATATAATTGCTGGTTTTGGTTTTCCTTGTTTTTTGTGTATTGCCAAGCTGCCACTGACTGCCGAAACTAAATTATTATTTTACTTTGCAGTCGCTTTATATTAGTTTTCTTTTCATTTCATTCGTTTTTATTTACCAGCATTGAAATATTGTATTCCTAACTAAATGCAATGGTTTTATCATGCTTATTATGTCAGCTGATTAGCAACCATTATATGTTTAAAAAATGCCTATGTACAAAATCCACAATTATTCTGCTTAATGAGCTACCTCCTGACCTTTGCAATCTTTAAAAAACCAGATCATTGCAGAATTTAATATAATCACAGTACAAAATGATTTTCAATACCATGAACCTGATTTAATAAATAAGTAATTTAATATGAATATTCTTATAACTTGATTATAGCTTGTAGTAATTTGCTAAATTGCATCATAGTGGCAATACAAAACATGGAATTAACTTTATTTTTTTTTTATCTAAATTTGATCAAGGAGTGCCAGTCACTCATAGCAAATACACATTATTATTTGTTAATGTTTTGATAAAAATTAAATGAAGTTTCTGCCCAAGTTAAAAAAAAACCTTCATACAGATACCAGATGCTTAATACATCTTGGCGTAGCTTACCTGCCACGTACCTGCAATGCTGTTATTTTTCAAGACTTCTATCAATGTGACTTCTCCAATGACTTGTGCCAGTGTATTCTGATCATCAATCGCCTTAAGACACAAATATCCTTATCTATACATATGTGCACCTGTGCCTAACCCCTTGCGGAGCAATGGTGGCCCAGTGGCAACGGCTTTACTTTGTGTAAATAATATCATCACCATTGCTCTCAATATGGTGAGGGAAAACATTGTGAGGAAACGTGTTTGAGAAATTAATTTTAGCCCAATTGCAAAGATTTTTTAAGAAACATAAATTATTACATAGTAAACAGTTCGGTTTTACAAGGGGTCACTTAACTACTGGTGTTGAAGTTTTAGGACATATCTATAATGCATGGGAAGATAAAAGCGATGCCTTGGGCATCTTTTGTGATTTGTCCAAGATGTTCAATTGCGTTCTTCAAGAAACGCTAATCAGGAAACTCCGCCACTACGGGATCCGGAACACCGCTCTGGATCTTCTTACTTCATACTTGAGTAATACGATTCAGAGCATTGACGTTAATGGTAAAAGATCTCCCAGATCTATAGTAACAATGGGAGTTCCACAGGGTTCAAGTCATGGTTCTTTCTTGTTTCTTATTTATATTCATGACTTGCCTTACCTCATAAAGGATAATCATGATATAATATTGTTTGCGGACGACACTTCAGTTTTGTTTAATCTTAAACAACAGCACCTGGTTACTGACAACATAAATAGCGCGATCTCAAAAGTAGTTCACTGGTTTAATGTTAATAATTAAATTATATACTTACATATAAATACTTCTTAATGAAAAAAAAAAAACAAATCAACTTATACATATATATATACTTATACATGTATAGAAAATATTAATATAATGTATCAAAGTTTTACTAGACTATCAACAATATTATAATGAAACGTAAATAAAGGATTGTGATAAAAAGATTGTAAGATGAATGTTTGCAAATCCACCACCCTATTCCCCACCTATGCCACTCCTGAGAGTCAAAATCAACAGTAAAAACCACCAGAAAAGCTTTAAGGCAATGAAGATCAACAAGTCACAAGAATATGTTTCATTGTTGTAAAACTTTATAATTTCTCTTTTTCTTTATTATATATTTTTTTAACATGTCTTTTAGCTAATTTGCATTTTATGTCTATTTTATTATGTGTGTCTTATTTGTGCAGAATATATAATTTTAATTTCTTTCTTTTTCTTGAACCCCCATAGATAATAATCAGAAAATAGCAGCAGAGGAGTAAGAACAAAAAAAGTAATGAATGTAGCAAACAACCATAGAGAAAAGTAGATGAACAGTCTGTCCAAGCCCTACACTTGCCATCACAATTAGCTTAATTGTTTTATTATAATTAAGTAAAGACTAACAAAAAGAAAATGATTTTTAGATATGCAGGGTACAGGAGAAAAATGATGGGTGTCAATTTTACTTTGATTGGAGAAAATCAGATTATTAAGTTCATAGACTCATTTTATCTTTTTAACACTAACCTCACACTAAATAAAATTCATGTTTAAAGGTTTATATTTATTGTCATGGTTGGAATGAAAGTCAAAGTTATTAGAGCATCATAATTATGTATTTTTTTAATTTAATAAAACAATGTCCTAATATTCCAGGAGAACAACAAGGAATGTCAGTCAAAAAGTGATGAATGTCATCAAGGAAACACTTTGCTTAATTATTCATCATGAATTATATTATATGCATTGGGAAGTGCAAAAAAATAAAATTGCCCTTGTGAGCAGAATTTTGCCAAGTCCAAGCAGTCTTTGTATTTGGCTGTAGATATAAATGTATGTAGCAATGAACCATACAATTTTTGAGAATTTGTGAATTCATTATGCTTGTAGTATTGGAGCCTTGTATCTATTATATTGGTGATAACACTGTATGAGTCTGTGGAAAATCAATTTAAATCAATTGTTTGACTGATTTCCATCATTGTTCGCCTGTATCAAAAAACCTTCATAGTTTTTAGGCTGTGCATCAACTTTTACAGTTAATTATTTGGAGACAAGAAGCGTTTTTTGCCAGTATTCTAAAGAAAACAGAAATTATTATCAATGGACTTTCAAATGTTGCCAATAACAAAAAAATGCAAAAAATATGACATCCATCACTTTTCACCTGTACCCCTACATATTTTTGTTGCTGACTTTTTCCTTGAAAATGAGGATATGATCCATAGTTGTAAGGTAATTACCAGTTCTGATCAAACAACATTTTTGGTACACAAGGAATCATCAACGTGAATATATTAAACTAAAGTACAAGTAATGAATCACAGTCGAGAACAACTACTAAGTTGCCACACATTACTAAATTACAAATGCTTGCTTTAAAAAAAAACCTAGTGAATTAGCAATGCTATGCCATATTTTCACTAGAATAAATGTATCTTTTTGGTTCCAAAATTAAAAGCGTTTTAAGAAAACAGTACAGCAAACATGAAGGAATTACTCACCATGAATGTCAAATTATCCTGTTTGAATGGTCCTGACGTATCCTTCATAGGATCATATTTAATCACAGTCTTATAAGTCATTCAATATGTAAAACCACTGTATATCTATATTTCATTTCACATGTACACAAACTGAATATAAACTTCAAAAATGTTTACAAAGGAATCAAGCTTGAATAGCATAGTAGGTTGGATTCTAAAAATACATCAACATGATAAAACAGTATGAATGTGTTAGCATAAAGCAACACAATGATGACAATATGTAATATGGATTGTGAATCCGGATTAACCGCTTCACGTGCGTGATAGGGTACCCAGTAATAGTGATAGGCTGGAGCTAATGATAATACCAAAATAGATACATAAGCACAATGGAAAAAAAATAGAATTGCGAACCAACATTTCTGTTATTTACATTTCATTGCATCAAATACTAATAATGATTAGCTCTGTATTCACAGGTAATCTAAGGTAGAAACGAATTAAACAGAATAATAACACTGGTGTTATAATCGAGTATCATATTATCACTGGACTTTAGAAAGTCGTAGGTACTCATGAATTGACCTGCATACTCAGTTAATAAGTTATGAAATTAGTCTAACGATGTATAAAAGAATCCAAAACCTTTTAGTCGATAAAATCACTGTATTTCAATTAGAAACGCAAAAACTTGTAGCTTAGCAAAGTATACAAATAAAATATCTTCCCATCCACCATCACATAACCACCACTACTTGACAAGCACAGCACCATACATTCATAAAAGTATCGGTAAAAACCGAGACAACACTACTCAGCCGATAACCGTAACTTAGTTGCAACAATGAAGTTGATTAGTCGATTTTGAAAAATACCGTTATTTTTGACCGATATTAGTGCAATAATTATTCTCTTGCTTATCCCAATTTACTTAGGGTCGTCTTTTTCTTCCATACCACTCTATTAGTGGTCATCTCGGTAGTCACCCCTTTTCTAGCCAAATCATCTCATATAGTCCGCGGTCTTCCTTATAGCCATCAATATTCATACTCAATAGTTTCTCACAACATTTTCCTAATTCCTCAGCATCACATGCCTATACTATGATAACCAAAGAGATTAAATTGATTGCTAGTATAATTTAATGTCTTTGATGATAACCGATTCCCACACCACTTTTCAGTCATCGATGCCACCTTCAGACTTCCTCTTTCACTCATTTTTATTCTAGCTATTCGCACCCATCCCACTTAGCATTCTTATCTCAGCTGTATACAATAACCTTTCATGCATCCCTTTTGTGGCCCAACATTCTGATCCATACAAGAACAATGGCCAATCTTCTAATACTAGGTACACACGCAGCGACTTTTGCAGCAAAGATTTTGTCGCTAGCGATTTCAAAATCTCACGTCCACACACAGATTTCTTGTCTTTTATTCCTACGATACAACTTTAAAACTTTAATTTTTAACATTACGTGCTATAGCGTAAAATTATTTTTAGATTATTGACTTTTTAAACGGAAATTGGTAATTAATCATTGTTGTCCTCATTGTTAAAAATGAATATAGGTAATTTTTAATCTTTTATTATGGAATTGTGTAACATTATAAAGCTCATATTTTTTTCACATCACTACCTTTTTTGTCAGAATTTGGGATTTCTCCGTGGAATTAGTATATACTGATTTCGCCTACTGACAAGTTAGCCCATGTTCGCACCATTGAGTTAGGTAAGTCAATGGTGGGGTGCACGTTGAAGAGCCTCCTCGTGGCGCACCCTGGGCAACGTCGGCTCCAATTTCTCCCAGTGCGGTTTTGGGGGACAATTGGGGCTGGCGGCTAATCTTCAACAAGCGGGGAAAGGTCACGGTTCCAATCGCCGATCATGCTTGATGGTCGGTGAAGGGAACCGGGCTACAGAGGGTACGCCCACTCCTCCTCTGCTTACAGAGGGAGGTGAGTGGGCGTAGACTGGGCAGGGCCGCCGATGCGGAACAGGCGGTCGTGTCCCGGAGGGAGGCAGCGGCGCGCGCGCGGGGGATGATTCTCTCGCGCGGCGCCGCTCCGAGAGGGGAGGGGTCGAGGAAGACGCCGGTCTGGTAGTCACCTCCGGCTCCTCCCGGGTGGAGGCCAGCAGGCGGTGGGTGCGGGGGCGCCCATTGCCTGTATTGCACGGGCCTCCACCAGTGTCGGACGGGAGTGGCCGGGTGTTCCCGGCCATTCCCGTAGCCCCCCAGTTGAATGGGGGGCATGCGGGGCCCGCCAATTAGGCGGGCATACGCCGGGAGGGCTGTGGAAGCAGAGGCTGAGCCAATTTCCCATAGCCCTCCCATCACGGCGTTGTGGGAACACCGCTGAGTTTTAGTGGGTATACTGTCGAGTGCGGTTTTCGACAGGAGTCCCACATACCCCGTCTCGTCCCCCACGAGCGGGGATGCATAAAGCATTTCTCAGCGACAAAAAAAAAAAAAAAGGTAAGTCAATGGTACGATCCATTGACTTGTTTTTCCTATCTCAATGGACCGTACGATCATGGTACGATCCCGTCAGGGTATATATGTTCTGTGGGTACGATCATCTAAAAAAAAGTACATGGCTAAAAGGTCCCAGGTCCCAGCAAACAGGCCAAAAAAATAAAATAAAAATAGTACTAGGTATGTGTGACTCTCAGAACAATAATAATCAATAATTAGTTATTGTTCTGAGGTGTGACTATGATCAATTGATCATTGAAAGTTCTCTATATAGTCTGTGATCATTGATTGAGTTGTTACAATACGCTGTTGTTTGTTAGTCAATTAGTCATTGGCACAGGCTGGGCTGGCGTATTCTTGTGAAAATTTTAATTTCCTTCGGTCTATTATTTAAATAAACAAAATGGGTAAAGGATTCAATAATTACATGTGTAAGAAGTTCTTCCATCCTGCTTCAAGAGATAATTTGAAACGGGTAAGTAATGCTGTAACATTTTTTCATTGTGTTTACAACAGTCTCTGATCAGCTGTATTTTATTTCGCTTTGTAGTACTTTGCTTTACTAAATCATCATTTACGTTAATCGACAGGTATGGATGGCAGAACAGAAAACAGAGGCTTACAAAAAGAAACAAGAGGAATTACGAGTGCAATATGAAAAGGAACAAGAACTTCATGAAAACAAGTAAGTAACAGTCGTGTTATCCATAATCTTAAGAATTTTAGCCTTGAAATAATTAAAAACATACTTTTATTTCAAGGGCATTGCTGAGCAAAGACAGTAAAGACAAATTAAGTTTGAACTTTATGTATGAGCCACCTCCTGGTGTTAAGAAAGAAAGGGAGCGTGAAGATAATGAACCTGAATATAAATTCGAGTGGCAACGCAAGTACAACGCGCCCAGAGAGAGCTACTGCAAGGGGGACAATGAAATCAGAGATCAGCCTTTTGGAATACTGGTCCGAAACGTGAGATGTATCAAATGCCACAAATGGGGTCACATAAATACAGGTGAGTTCCTTAGTTCTAAATTCATGCAGGTATATTGCTTCTGGCAAGGATCAGATATGTAATTTAACTTTATGTTCAAGAGGAATCATTTGTTATAAACGGAAGTACCCAATTGGTATTCTAATAGATCTGACATAATACAAGGAATGACGAGTCTGTTAGAAAAAACTCACCTTAGCCTAGTACTCAACCTAAAATATTAATAAAATAGTTGCATCCTTCTTTCAGACAAAGAATGTTCAATGTACTCTTTATCTATGAGTGAGGCTCGGGCCTTGCAAGCTTCCACATCAGCTCCTGAAGAAGAAGAGGAGAAACCAGATGTACCAACACTGATGCAACAAATGAGAGATACTGGTCTTGTGATGAAAGCTGGAGCTCTGCCTTTGTCAGCCACAAAGATTGAAGAAAATGACTCATCTAATCTCACTGAAATGGATCTAATTAGTCAATTAACTAAAAAACAGAAAAAGAAGTTATTGAAGTAAGTACCTAGTTATAAATTAGGCAGCCTAAAACCATCTACTGCTATTTCATCACCAGTGCTCTCAAAACGATGACGACATTTTCGATTTTTTGGTTCAGCGGGTTGGTACCTGCACTGCGCCCGTATGGTGGATTACAACCCACTCCCTCTCACTGAAGAGGCCTGTGTCCCAGCACTGGGAATATTATAGGCTGATGATGATGAAAACCATCTAAGCCAGTATATAAATAGGGAATGCCATCTCGAACCAAGATCGCAAGTTCGAGATCTCTGGTACTTTTTGAAAAATCTCTTGTTTTTATTCGGAATACTAAAACACAATGAAAACTGCTTAGCGTGTCAGGTGATTAAGACGAAAAGTGAAGAATTAAAAAAAATATTTCCTCATAATCTATAATTTATAGGTAAGTAAGTCTAGCTCTAGGGCTAATTTTTGAAATAGCTCCTTAAAAAACAGAGTAATCATGGTGCTGACGACAAACGGCATCTTATTCCAGTTGCTAGGTACCCAGCAGCTGAACATGCCCTCTCCGACTCAACACTAGTTAGCACCAGGTGTGAGCAAGCTGTTATAAGCAAACTGTACAATTTACCCCTTGTTCCCCCACACTCATTGAGATCCATATCTTTCTTTATGAGTGATTCTAGCTTGTCTGTAGACGTAGAAACACGTATAAAAGGATTTTTACATGCACTTGAGAGCCTCTTCCAATTCCTCTTTGAAGAGTTGTGTTGGTTTTTGCAGCAGCAGCGCGTAAATTCAATTCAAGTTGAATGTGTCACTGAGTGCTGCTGCTCAATCTCGCGAGATCTTGCCTAATTTATGCTTAGGGATTGATCTCTTAAAATACTTCAAGACCTCGCGAGATGGGGATTGTATTCCCTATATTTATTTATATATTCTTTATTGTACACCACAAAAAACATAACAACAAAAATAAAATTAAACACTACTTAATATACAATGGGCGGCCTTATCACTTTCTGCAATCTCTTCCAGGCAACCTTGGAATGGACAGAGATTTTCTTGGACATAAATATCGGATATCATATATTTCCTATATATAACCCTAAGAAATAAATATAGGTATACAAAAACTATACCTAGTTGTGTTTACAGGAAGTTGGAGAAAATGGAAAAGAAGAAGGAGAAGAAACATAAGAAATCGAAGCATTAAGAACTCTCGCGCGTATTAGACCACAAGTTTGTGATGGTCAGGAATGGAGCCACACTGGTATGGCTATAACTTCCTGAGGCCAGGCATTGCTACTGGTTAAAGCCTAACCAATCCGCTCTGATCCCAGCAGCCTGGGTGCCATAATGCGCGCGTGCTTGCCTAAAATGTTATGTCAATAATAATAGATAATGACCAAGAGGTATTGGTACTCCGTACTTGGTATAATTATTCGCCGATTTGATTGATACATTGATTTTTCTATACAATGTGTTATGATTTCACACAAATTTAGATAAAGGTGATGCATAATTGCCAGCATACTTAAACCAAATTTCCTCATTTGATAGAAATGTTTTTCGAAATCTGAGCCAGCTGGTCACCATTCATGAATCTTTATCAGATTTAAAGAAGCGCACATTCTTAGTTTTGCTCTAGAAATTTGTAATAATATATCATTAGTGTTGCTTTCTTTGTGAAAGTAATGTTTTTTAACTTTTTAAGTAACTAACAAGTACATATATTAACTTTAATAGTACCTTTAATCCTCAAGCATGTTTTTGTCTGTATTTGAATTGAGAATTGTTGTGACACATTCTGCTTGACCTACAGGTTTCTTTTTGTAAAATAAACATACGTAAATAAAAATAACATTTATTTTATTTTACATACACTTCCTTGTGATAGCTAACTATCTATATATTCAACAGTCATCTTCATAATTTTATCACAGTAACTTCAATAACTAATTAACAATCATTCATGTAAATCCCAACAGTAGACTGGTTAATAACAAAAGAAGATTTTTTTTTAAATACTTAATCATACAAATAGAAGTATACATACATACAAGTAATTCTTTTCTAATTAGGTACCTAGTGATTATACACATTGCAAAAGTAACAAAATTCGTAAATTAAAGCTTAACATAAGTGTTCTCATCAATTTCTATAATATCCTGTCTGTCATTTCTCTCCTTCCAATGCAAGTACAAGACACACCCAGTAATAATAACTATGATAGCAGTCAATACAAACACACTCTTAAGGATAACTTTGCTAGGTGTCACAAACAACTGAGCCTTCCATTGTGAAGGGTCGATGGGCGGAGCTGGAACCACAACAATTTGAGAATTTGGTATTATTTGCATCCAACTTTTAGAATATCCTGAGACACCAACATTCAAAGTATCAACAAAATTTGGTGTGCGATCCAAGCCAAATATGGAGTACGGTAACTGTAGAGCAAAGTATGCAGACTGTGGCAGTTGAGCACAAACACCTGTCCTGTAAGTACCTTCTTGAGACCATGTGTTGTAACCTATTTTAGGTCCAGGGAGATTGGTTCCTGCAAAAAGAAAACATATTTATAAATACTTGTGGAAACCATGCACTCCAAAGAAACTATTTCAATTATAATTGACTATGTACCAAATGTAACTTTTCTGTTATACAAAGTTCTATTATTGACTGGTATTTTCTCATTGGTCAAACCAGTAACAACAATGACTTTGATGAAGTTTGTGTCGTATTCCAATTCATTTCTGAATGAATTCATTGTATATTGTAGTGTTGTTAAATTTTTCTTGACGTATATTATGTCAAGGACACCATCCATGTAGAAATCATAGAAAGTGGCCATTATTACATCATTACCAAATGAATCAAATCTATCCCACTGCACTTCAAATGTTCTGTAGAACTTGCATCCTGGCAAGTTGCATGGCCTGTTGTGAAGCAGAAAAGCCCTGGTTTCATTACTATTGACAGGACTTAAAGTCATCAATATGTCTGGGTAACCATCCATGTTATAATCTCCACATCTCATAGTGATTGTATCTAAATAAATTTCATTTCTGGGTGGCACAAAGCGCCACAATGTTCCCTTGCCATCATTGAAATCCACTTGAAGGTCATGCCACTTCTGGTTGTCATAAATCAATATAGTGCTATTAAAACACTGAATATCGTAGCACACAGGTATAACTAAAAAGAACTGTCCAGAGAGAGCAACATCAAGAAACAGAGCTTGGCCATAGATAGTTGGATGGCCCACTAGTAGTTCAATACTGTTGTTATATCTAAATCCTTCTAATTCATCATTCAACCACACTTCAACGTTGGAAGTAGTTGTAACTAGAAGATCTGCAGCATCATCTTCATTAACATCTAAAAATGAGTGTGAATGTGGCAGCTTTATCATCTTAGGCATATCATCACCCATCTGTTTTTCAACAGGAGTTGTTCTGGACTTGTCAAATACCCAAAACACCCTTTGATTTTGTGTATTCATGCCAAAAAGGTCAAGAATCATATCTCGATTATAGTCCATTACTAATGGTTGCCCTAATGAGATGGCCTTTATAAACAATGCATCTGAACAGTTCAAAGTGGACTCACCACCCCATAATATTCTAACAGTATGCAAATTAGAAGTATCATTTAAACTTTGTGTGGTCAGCATTATGTCCATGTATGCGTCTCCATCAAAATCACCTGGTACAACACTCGTTATTATAATGTTACTGAAATTACAAGCATATACCGAAGGCCTCATAAAAGGTTCTTTGTCGTAAGCAAGATAAACTTCCACACTTGAGTAATTTTTAATGACAAACGCATCAGTTAGTTCATCTGAATTGAAGTCTCCAAATGCAGCAATAACACCCTCTTTATGTTTTCCGAATGAACTCTCGGTCATATCACTTAATGCATAACTACCAGTGCTCAATAGAAAAACTCTTAAAAATATTCTCGTTACTAATTTGAGGGACATTTTGCTTAGTTATCTTTATTTATTTTAGAAACAAATTTAACAAAACATTTTCCTAACCAGATGATCTGACAACTGACAGCCAAATGCCAATGAAAAACGTCAATTGAAATGAGAATGAATAGGTAATTATTCCGAAACCCTATATTCCGAATTATACCACAATCGCTAACAGCAATCCAAGCAATCACATCACTAATAGGCGATCCGATTTTGATATCACGATGATGCTAAGAGCTGTCAACAATTCTCAACAAACAGTGCTCACTCAACGTCAACCCCAAACTTTGGCAAGAAAGACCGATTGTTTTTTATTTTTGATAGACGTGCAACGCTTTGGCCCTTCAATTTTGTTGGTTGACTCTATCGACTCTGATAACTCGATTGATTGATTTCTTGATTTTGATTTTGGGTGACGACGATTCATCCAGTGATGAGGAGGATGACATAGTGCTTGTAATAGCGTATTTATATGCTCTCGGCAAAGATGTACCGCGAAGAAAAATACCAAGAATTACTAATTACATAGATTCAACATTAAATATGTATAATGTGCATGAGTTTAAAACTCATTTCAGGTATGCTGTTACGTCTTGGATTTTACATCACAATTTCGAAAATACCACGTTAGTTTAAAGATATAAACTGACTCAAAACCAAACAGAAATACTGAAAAATTCAGGAAAAATCCTTAGGTGGAACAAATTTCCAAAGTTTGACAATTGATATGAACTTTATGATTATTATTCAGTAAATATATCATTCCTCCAGTAGCGACCTGCATTTTGATCAACATACGAAGTTATACAGAGCTGCAATATACAAAAACCAAAGAAAATTTGAATTTGGCGGGTTACAACTGAGGATTCACCTTATATAGAAATAATTTAAAAAAAAAACGATTTTACAAGAAAAAGCCCTCAACTATGGAGGGTAGAGGTAAGAAGACCTATCTCTGTGTATGAAAAGTGTCCGTTAAAATGTGCTACATAAGGGTGGCGCTACAATAGCCACCGGATAAATTTTAAAAACATTAATTTTAGGTTGTTGAAGTATGGTATAATGGACTGTCACTAACTACTCTAGTCACCAAAATTATTAAATTTTCTTACTCTTCATACTTCAATCCGCTAATTTTCTAACTCTGCCTCCTTCAGTCCGTTAGCAACTGCTACATTCATACCACACCATTTGGCTACGCTAGCGCCATTTTGGAGGGTTTTTGAACTATAATGTACTGTATAAGCTGGACACTTTTTACCTTTTTTCTTTCTTCCATTTTTTTACTTTTCCCCATAAGAGATAGTTTTCCCTACCTCTACGCTCCATATCCAACCAATAGGAAAAAAAACTGTAAAGTTTTGCCACAGGTGTCGCTAGGAGTACTTGTCCACTTGGAAAATATGAATAGCAGACAAATAATATTGCCTCTGCAACTAACAATCGCTTGACATCGCTGGTCGTTTGTAATGTAACGCTACAAGGTTGTTTTGGCACGTGGCTAAAATCGAAACTAACGCCACTGGCTTGTTCTGTGATACATTTTCTGTGTCAATTTCACAATTTTTTATCAACAAATGTAACGTAATGTAATGTCAATGTCATTCAGACGTGAAGAGATCCTTGCAGCCTGTCTACGCCAATGACTAAATCAATGACTAAAGACTAATACGCATGCAGCACTCTAAACTATAGACTATAACCATTTCGTTATTCGTCGGTACTGTTTTGGTATAAAATACTTATTTTATTTTCCTTTTCAAATAGGGACTTACTTCGACAGCATTCCGTTTCGTATTGAATTTCGGCCATACATATGGGGGTTCAATTTGTTGCATTTTGGTCCCACTATCAGCTCCTGACGGATATACGTCGAATTACAAGTAACCCTGTATGTTGTCAAGTCGAATGGGGTGAAAAACTGCCTTTTTATCCCACCAGATGTCACATTATCGATCCATACGTCCATTAACGATTTCTACTTAAACAAATATCGAAAATAAATTATTACGCAGTGTTGTGCTCTAGACTGCAAAAATCAAGGGCGACATATATTTCCCAAGGTTCCAGAACGCCGAAAATCCTACGAAAAAGCGTTGACAATCAAAAACTTTAAAGCAACCGAGCACTCTGCATTGTGCTCTGCTCATTTTATAGCTGATGATTATTTTGGCCAAAGTAAATATACCGGTAAGTGTGATTGATTCATAATAACTCGTGGATAATAGTAGATCACTTTGCATAGAAAATAATTCTATATTATGTTATTTACTTCAGTATATAAGCCTAAGGCTAAATTCTTAAAGAAAACTGCAGTGCCTTCAATCTTTTCTCACATATTTTTCGCACAATCACAATGTTCAATGTAGCCTTCATTGCTCAACAGAACAGTTACAATGTAGACAACTTTTTCACTGTATGTAGGTATGTGTTTGCACCTTCAATGATACACCGTGCAGTCAACAAACACCTGGCTTCATACACAGCCTTTCCTTTTGGCTGCGTATTGAATCTGAAAGAAATAGAATAGCATTTTAGGTACTTTGGTAAGTCATGTAACATAAGAGATGGTACCTACTTTAATATTGCCCTAAGGTCTGAATACAAAGGAACTAAAAAAACAAGAGATTCTATAATTGAACTCGCCTTTCGAAGGAAGACTGTATTTCTTGCCTATTGAAAGCAGGAATCGGCGAATCGGCATTGATATCTTTGTACGAAGAAGTTGGTGGGCATCGATATTGTGGGTCACTGAGAGAATTGCCAGGCCCTGGGCTGGCATTAAAATTAAATTTCGGTCGTATGCTTCTAATCTGAAAGTCGAAAACATACATCTTAGTAGATTCAAAGAGAAAATCGAATATTACTATTCTATTCTATTTTTATGGTTCTGGCTCCATCGGTAACGTTCGATGATTTTGCCAATGTCAAGGTATGGGTATGTATGAGAAAGTAATGATCGTAAACTGTTACACAACTATTGATCAGTGTTTGTAGCGTTGGCATCCATGGATCCCCATGCTAAATATATTACTAAGTAGAATCTGAAAATATAGCCGGGGAACGGGTGTAGGAAAACGCAAGGTGCTATGAACTGGCAGTTTTAATTCCCAATTACACAAACTCACAAAGTTATACAAAAGAAACTTAACTCGCGCGCACGCACTCATTCGCGGGTAGCTCGTTGGACTCTACTGACAACTACTGAGCTGTCAGTCAGATCTTTCTGGCACATGTGCCCGGGCGCCCTCTCACGGGCGGCCGCCACCACTCTGTGTTGCCATATACATATTACGCTCTGCCGCACGCTATACACTCCCCCTCGAGTTCTAGAGAACGTCCTCGCTCATGAACTCGCTCAAAGGAAGCTGAACAGACTGGACAAACATGTTTGCGTGGACGCCCTCTCTGACGTTTTGGAACTACGGGACGAGGAGGCGAACTGTCCCGGTTATGGAACCGAGTGAGATCTGATACATGATACTTTCCTAACATACTTTCAGGGCTTTCTATGTTTGCTATGAAATATGTCGTGGGACTCACCCTTTTGGCAATGACGTACGGCCCGTCTTTCTTAGGAATGAACTTAGCTGTTATATTCTTTGCTGCATTGCTAAGGACATGTGACTTCAACAGTACTTGGTCTCCGACCTCAAAGACTTCGGCAGGTACGAAGGACTTGTCAGCACATTCCTTACGTCGGTCTTGTTGTGCTTCAACTCTTTCCCTAACAGCAATGAACGTGTTAACAAAGTTTTTCAAATAAGGCGTAATTTGCGGAACAAAATTATTTTTGTTAAGAATCGACCGAATGTCGTGTTGCACGTCGAGGGGTGAGCGTAGCTCTCTGGCGAACGTTAAGTACGCTGGAGACACACCCGTAGTTTGACAAACTGCGGAATTCATAGCGAACCTTATCGCAGGTAGGTACTGCGGCCATGAAGAATGGTTTGTTTCAACTAAACGTGACAACTGGAATTTTAAATCTCTATTTTTGCGTTCAGCTGGATTAGCTGAGGGATGATACAAAGGTAACAGATCTTGATTTATACCTAAAACAAACATACACTGCTGCATGACAGCGGACACAAATTGAACGCCATTGTCTGACACAATGCGTCGAGGAAGTCCGTAACGCAAAAAGAACTCCTCAATCAATATACGAGCACACGCCTCTGAAGTTGCCTCCTTTAAAGCGTATAGCTCAGTCCACCGAGAAGCGGTGTCTTCTACCAACAATATCCAGCGTTCCCCATTATCTCCCGCAGGAAGAGGACCGAATAGGTCAATGGCTAACACTTCTCCCCTTTGATTCAGAACCGGTGTCTGTAACAGACCTGACGGCTTTTTGTTTGAAGACTTATAACGTTGACAGGTGGCGCAAGTCTTGATATACTCTGTTATGGCCCTACGCATGCCTGGAAAATAAAAACCCTGAGAGATTCTATTGTATGTTCTGTCTACTCCATGATGCCCCGCTAAATCAGAGTCATGACACTCCTTCATAATTTCAAGGCGTAAAGAAGACGGAACTACCAGCTGCGGTTCTTCACTGTCCACGTCGGGACTGTATCTATACAAAAACACCTTGTTGCAGGAAATAACCTCTTTCGGACCAACGCTTCTGACCTATAGATTCCGGATCAGATATATCCTCTAACTCACTAACGATTTTTTTTTAGTTCCAGGTCATCCAGCTGTGCGCGCCGAAGGTCGGAAGCACTCCTAGCAGGTAAGTCAACAACAACAGAGCAAACTCCGCACCGATCCTTTGTTTCTTCTTTGCAGGTTGGTCGACTGAGCGTATCGGCAATGACATTAGCCTTTCCAGGTGTATACTGAAACTGAATGTTAAAACATTGAAGCTTTAACGCCCATCGAACAAGCCTACCCGATGGTGACTTTAAGGTAAGAAGCCACTTTAATGGCTGATGATCGCTACCTATGATGACCTCGTGACCTTCGATGTAGCCTCTGAATCGATCGACAGCCCAAACAACGGCAAGAGCCTCACGCTCTGTGGTGCTGTAATTCCTTTCTGCTGGAATAAGAAGACGGCTAGCATACTGTATAGGGCGTTCATCCTTACCCTCACCTTGTAACAATACAGCTCCAAGAGCGTAGTTGCTAGCGTCCGTCCTTAACACAAAAGGCTTACTATAATCCGCTTGGATGAGAATCGGTGCCGACGATAAGCGCTTTTTAAGCTCCTCGAACGCACTAGCCTGGCTTGCACCCCAAAACCAGGGCTGATTCTTTTTAAGCAGGCGTGTCAAGGGCTCAGCTACAGCTGAAAAGTTTGGAATAAATTTTCTAAACCACGAACACGTTTGTAAAAATGTTCTTAAATGGCGTAACGACGACGGTGCCCTCATATCTAAAACTGCACGTACCTTGTCATCATCCGGTGACACACCATCTTGGGTGATGACATGACCCAAATACCTAACCTTGTCTCGTGCGAACACGCACTTGTCTCTGTTCGCGCGTAGCTTAAATAGACGTAATCTTTCGAAAACCTTACGCAAATCGGAAATATGCTTTTCAAAACTGCCTTCGGAGATAACTAACAAATCGTCTTGGTAAGCAAGGAGGGTTACGTCCTTCAGCGAGGCGCCCGTACGCAGCCTATCTATTAGACGCTGGAAGGTTGCAGGGGCGTTCTTCAAACCAAACGGCATACGCTTAAAGCGAAAAGAGCCAAAGGGTGTCAAAAACGCTGTTTTATCTCTGTCCTGCTCGCGTAAGCTAACTTGCCAAAACCCACTACGCATATCAACGGTACTCATAAAAGAATGTTTTTTTGTTGACTGGACAAGCTCGTCTATCAATGGCATCGGATAGACGTCGGTCTTAGTTACCGCATTGAGCTTTCTATAGTCGACACAAAAACGCACCTGTCCGTTTTTCTTAGGAATGAGAAGCGCTGGAGAACCCCACGCGGACTCGCACTCCTCAATAATATCGTCTGCCAACATCTTATCTAACTCTACCCGCATTACTTCTTTCTTAGCAGGCGTCAACCTATACGGTGGAACAGCAATAGGGAGGTGATCGCCAGTATCGATAATATGTTCGGCGAAAGGGGTCGGTTCTCCCCCTGGCTTAAAGATATCTTGATGCTCTACGATGAGCTGCGCAAGTACCTCACGCTGACTATCATTAAGCGAACTCGCCTCGTCATCCCGCAGCACCTCTACAGCGGCACACGAAGATACAGGTGACGGTAACATCCTCTCAAACTGAGTATCATACTTTTGATCACTATTTTCAGCAAAGTGCCAGCTGTTCTCACCGAAATTGAAAACAAGATTGAATATCGTAAGAAAATCTATGCCTAACAAGCTTTCATTACTGTCCGCTTCAGGAAAAATTAAAAACTTGATGACTTTAGTCTTGTGTTTAAGTGTCACCTGTACCTCCGTGGTTAGTACATTTATTTCCCTACTAACACCATCCGCCAACCTAACAACTTGCGTTGACGGCACTAACTGATGTCCTAAACTGCGTAGGAGAGCGTAGAGCGTGTGACCGGCAATACAGCTTTTTGCTGCAGAGTCTACTAAAGCCGTACCACAATAGCCTAAGACGCTTATGTCTAACACAGGGCGACGAAAGGATGCACTATCGTTTGTATTTTCAGAATACTCACAACTATTACAAGACTTATTACAATCATAACAACTAGACACAGACGTATTTACATTAACAACATTATCATAATTAAAACATTTATCCTTAGAACAAGGCACGCAGATGTTTGCATGATCGTTCAATTTTAAAACTAAACAATTATTGATATCTGAGTCCTCGAGACAATTATTTACAGTATCAACATTATTTTCATAAACAAAAGAGTTACTAAGATCCTCTACGACGCGCGTAGGGTTACCTGGAGTCGACATAATTTGCTTTGTCGGGCTTACCGACGGCGGCGGGGGTGGCGGCGGGGGCGGGGCGGCAGCGGGTACCGAGCCGGCTGGGCTGCGACGAAGCTTGCGCGAGCGCGCGAAGCCTGCCGCGCTCGAATTTCGCAGCGAAGCGGCCTTCTCGTTATTGTTTACGGATCCATCATGTTTCGCGAAGTTGATGGAATAAAACGCCGACGGCTGACCACCCGGCGAACAGTTTTTGCACTTAGACTTGATTACGTTCGCGGCACCACAACCGTAACACTTTATTTCACTTTCCGACTTTACTTTACTATTGTTATCGCACTTATCACTACGCTTAAGCTTTTCGCACACTTCCTTGCGGTGACCGGGTCGCTTGCAGTACGCGCAGAACGGCTTCTTTTCCTTAGCTGCGGCGGCGGGCTCGGCGGGCTCGACGTTACGGTCGGCGCGGCTGGTACTAGGCGCGTCGGCAACTGTAGGTACTTCCCGCTGTGACGAAGATGCGGCGCGCTTATTTGATTGCGCGTGCGACTTAGATAAAACCGCCTGCTCTTTTCTTGTTTCCTTTACGAGAATCTTCTACAAGGCGACACTTATGAAGTAGCACGTCGAAACTATTTACGCATTCTCTGGTTACGCGTTTTCTTATACGCGGGCTAAGCAAACTGTATGCCATGTCTAACTGGACTTTTTCCGAGAGGTCGTCTTCTGGGAATTTAGCTAACAGAGCACGTACCTTAGCGATAAACAAGTCGGTGTGTTCGTCTTCTTGACTTAAACTGAACAACTTCCTGTAGAGTCGGTGTGGTGGGTCATGCTCGCCAAAAGCCCCTTTAAGTCTAGTAAGACCCTCCGACCATGGGCTCGTCGACCTTTTTACACCTTGCCACCACACTGCAGCGGGCCCTTCCAACAACATTGAGAAACCACGGAGAGCATTTTCATCGGAAATACTCACGCAATCCTTGTAGGTAACAATTGCGTCTATGAAGTTTTCCAACGATTCGTCGGCACGTCCGCCATAACGCGTCGAGCATTTTGTGAAATTTCCGTTCGCGCCAAATGCAAAGCCCGATCCCTGCTGGGCCTCAGACACGTTAACGTGAGGTGTTGATGATCGTACTTCTCGTATGAGTTGTTGACAAAATTCACTTTGGGTTTGCTGAATCGATGCGATAAAACTCGCGAGAGTTTCTTGTGACATTGTTATATTGGCGGCACCCTCGGCACCGGCGTCTTCTGCGACATCTTCCGATCGAAGCCTCGGCATTTTGTTTTATTTACACGTTGGGCAGCCACTTATAGCCGGGGAACGGGTGTAGGAAAACGCAAGGTGCTATGAACTGGCAGTTTTAATTCCCAATTACACAAACTCACAAAGTTATACAAAAGAAACTTAACTCGCGCGCACGCACTCATTCGCGGGTAGCTCGTTGGACTCTACTGACAACTACTGAGCTGTCAGTCAGATCTTTCTGGCACAAGTGCCCGGGCGCCCTCTCACGGGCGGCCGCCACCACTCTGTGTTGCCATATACATATTACGCTCTGCCGCACGCTATAAAAATTATTTATGGCTTACCTCTCAATCAAAACTGACGTAATCCTTTTGGCGTCACTAACGGGGTAGCCGCGTTTCAGCATACTTTACAATTTATTATTGAAAATGAAAATTTAGAAGGAACCTACGCGTACCTTGATGACGTCACTGTTTGTGGTAGAACAAAAGAAGAACACGATAGAAATCTGCGTGATTTCTTACAGGCGGCTGAGATGTACTTTCTGCGCAGAGACGATTAATCTCTAAGGCCTCGTTTACGGAGACGCGAGGCGTCGCGCGTCGCGTGTGGCGTGACGTCTCGCGTCTCTCTCGCTCTCGACCACGCTGTATGAGACCGAGAGAGACGCGAGACGCCACGCCGCACTCGACGCGCGACGCCCCGCGTCTCCGTAAACGAGGCCAAGCGACCAGACTATCAGACCAGATAAAACAAGGGTTCAACCTCTATTAGATTTACCTGTTCCAAAAGATGCCAAGTCCCTCAAAAAGGTTTTGGGGTTATTTGCTCACTATAGTCCATGGGTTAAGAATTTCTCACATAAAATAAGGCCCTTGATTGACGTAAATAGTTTTCCACTAACTAATGAAACGATTTTGCATTTTAACGCTCTTAAAACTGAATTAGCAGAGTCAAGTCTTAACACGATTGATCATAATGCTACATTCACGGTCGAAACAGACGCCTCGGAATTTGCAATCGGGGCTATTTTATCACAAAATGAACAACCTGTAGCCTATTTTTCACGGTCATTATCTGCACCCGAAAGACGTCACTCATCAATTGAAAAAGTAGCTTGCGCCATTGTAGAAGCGCTCCGTAAATGGCGACATCTACTTTCTGGAAAGCATTTCATTTTAATAACTGATCAACAGTCTGTTGCTTTTATGCTCTCTCATCACACTAGTAAAATAAAAAATGAAAAAAATAGAAAGATGGAGACTCGAACTTTCTTGTTTTAAATACGACGTCGTATACAGGCCCGGAAAACTCAATTTGGCGGCGGACGCTCTATCTCGTGTTTGTGCTCACATAAATACAAATAATTTAGCTAATCTGCACAACGCTCTTGGACATCCCGGTATCACGAGAATGACACACTGGGTTAGAACCAAAAATTTGCCATATTCCGTTAATGATATAGCTGTAACGTCATCATGTAAAATATGTGCTGAAATTAAGCCACGATTTAATAAAAACCAAGGAAGTCTTATAAAAGCATGACGTAGATTTATATCTATGGTAATGCCATATAATAATTGTCAATGTGTCATAGTCTAGTTTCTAAATATAGCTAATTTCTTTAAGTAGAATAAAGCCTTAATTTCCGAAAGGCTTTGCGTTTTCTGTATATCAATTTATTCTACTTAAAAATAATGTCATGTATACGCTATTCAAAGTTATTCACTAACAGTTATTTTCGCTGATGTCTAACAAAAAAAATACATCTGACATACTGGAAAAGAATCAAGAATCCAAATTTACAATGGCTGTTCGTCCAACGAAATATTTAAATCCTGATAAGTTTGGTGCTGATCCGAGTGATTCTGGCGCAGAGCTACATTGGAGTCATTGGTATAGTACGTTTAAAAATTTTATTTCCGAAGAGGTACCGGATTCTTCTCCAGAGATGAAACTGAAGCTACTAGTAAATTACTTAACGCCAACAGTTTTCGCACTAATAAAACATTGTAAAAATTATGAACAGGCTATTATGACATTAACGGAAACCTATGAAAAACAGAAAAACCGTATCTTGGCACGTCATATTCTATCTACCAGACTTCAAAAACCAGATGAATCTATATCCGATTACATTCGTGCTTTAAAACTGCTAGCCCAAGACTGTGATTTTCGTGCTGTATCCGCTGAAGAATATCAAAACGAATTCATGTGTAACGCATTCATATCGGGCTTATGTTCCCAAAAAATCCGTCAAAGACTTTTGGAGAATATGACATTGACATTCGATGAAGCTATAAATCAAACATTGACGCTTGAGAGCGCTGAAAAGAGTTCCCTATCTTTTGCAACTCCAAACACAAACTCATTGCTGAATGCAATCACTTCTCAAAGGAGTATTAATATCAGTGAACCACAAGTAGAACAACAAAAAGAGATCCAAAATCATTTAGCTGCTTCTACTCCCCGTTTTTATGGACAAAAGAAACGACGTTGCTTCTTTTGTGGCGGGAACGTCCATCAACGGATAAAATGCCCTGCATTCCATGCGACGTGTCAACTTTGCTCAAGAAAGGGTCACTTTGCTAACGTATGTCGTAGCAGTAGCGTTGGTGGCTCGACGGCAAATGCTATTTCTGAAGAGACATTATTAAACACTGCAACTATAATCGCAGCCTCTCCGGGAAGCCTTAAAAAGGCCACTGTCCCTGTTTCAATTAATAACTACACTGCAGACGCTCTCGTGGATACTGGCAGCTCAGTGAGCTTTATTGATAAAGGCTTAGCAGAGACATTGGGTCTAAAGAAAAATCATTGCAACCAGACAGTCACCTTAGCGTCATTGAGTTATACTTCTATTGTAGAAGGTTCGTGCGTTGCAACTATAAAAATCAAAAAACACGTCTACAAACAGAAGACTTTGTTGATCGTGAACAACTTATGCGCTGACATTATCATTGGTCACGATATTTTGAAAACACATTCATCAGTTGTCCTAAATTTTGGCGGTAAAGACGAACCTTTGAACATAATATGTAACGTCATGGAAGCTGCTGTACCCCCTGCTTCGATATTTACTAATCTTTCACCCTATATAAAGCCCATTGCAGTTAAATCTCGAAGATATAATGAGGAAGATGAATCATTCATAAAACAAGAAATAACAAAGCTACTAGAGGATGGTGTCATCAAACCTAGCACTTCGCCATGGAGGGCTCAAATTTTAGTCGCAGGAGGGGGCCATCACCGGAAACGCCTAGTGATCGATTATTCGAGGACGATCAATAGATTTACTGAGCTCGATGCTTATCCATTACCTACAATTGAATTTATCATTTCGAAGGTATCAAAATATAAATACTTTAGTCAAATCGATCTAAAAAGTGCGTATCACCAGGTACCTATATTAAAAAAAGAACAAAAGTACACCGCTTTTCAAGCTTGTGGTAAGCTATACGAATTCACACGTATTCCTTTTGGCGTCACTAACGGGGTAGCCGCGTTTCAGCGTACTTTAGAATGTATTATTGAATATGAAAATTTAGAAGGAACCTACGCGTACCTTGATGACGTCACTGTTTGTGGAAGAACAAAAGAAGAACACGATAGAAACCTGCATGATTTCTTACAGGCGGCTGAGAAATATAAACTTACCTTAAATAAGGACAAATGTACTTTCTGCGCAGAGACGATTAATCTCTTAGGCCACACAATAAGCGACCAGACTATCAGACCAGATAAAACAAGGGTTCAACCTCTATTAGATTTACCTGTTCCAAAAGATGCCAAGTCCCTCAAAAAGGTTTTGGGGTTATTTGCTCACTATAGTCCATGGGTTAAGAATTTCTCACATAAAATAAGGCCCCTGATTGACGTAAATAGTTTTCCACTAACTAATGAAACGATTTTGCATTTTAACGCTCTTAAAACTGAATTAGCAGAGTCAAGTCTTAACACGATTGATCATAATGCTACATTCACGGTCGAAACAGACGCCTCGGAATTTGCAATCGGGGCTATTTTATCACAAAATGAACAACCTGTAGCCTATTTTTCACGGTCATTATCTGCACCCGAAAGACGTCACTCATCAATTGAAAAAGAAGCTTGCGCCATTGTAGAAGCGCTCCGTAAATGGCGACATCTACTTTCTGGAAAGCATTTCATTTTAATAACTGATCAACAGTCTGTTGCTTTTATGCTCTCTCATCACACAAGTAAAATAAAAAATGAAAAAATAGAAAGATGGAGACTCGAACTTTCTTGTTTTAAATATGACGTCGTATACAGGCCCGGAAAACTCAATTTGGCGGCGGACGCTCTATCTCGTGTTTGTGCTCACATAAATACAAATAATTTAGCTAATCTGCACAACGCTCTTGGACATCCCGGTATCACGAGAATGACACACTGGGTTAGAACCAAAAATTTGCCATATTCCGTTAATGATATTAAAGCTGTAACGTCATCATGTAAAATATGTGCTGAAATTAAGCCACGATTTAATAAAAACCAAGGAAGTCTTATAAAAGCAACAGCCCCTTTTGAACGACTGAGCATTGATTTTAAGGGACCAATACCAACAAATACGAAGAATAAATATATATTAACTATAATTGATGAGTATTCAAGATTTCCGTTTGCCTACCCCTGTCCAGACGTGTCAGCAGAGTCTGTAATAAACAGCCTTAAAGATCTTTTCTTTATGTTTGGAACCCCAGTTTTTGTTCATTCCGATAGAGGATCTGCGTTTATGTCAGAACGTGTCCAACAATTCTTGCTGTCTCTGGGAATTGCTTGCAGCCGGACTACTCCCTACAACCCGCAAGGAAACGGACAGGTGGAGCGCCTGAATGGCACTTTATGGAGGACCGTACAACTTTTTCTAAAATCAAAAAACTTGGATATAACTTTCTGGGAGAAGGTTCTTCATGAGTCACTCCATGCAATTCGGTCATTGTTGTGTACATCCACGAACACCACTCCTCATGAACGGTTATTCTACCACCCACGACGGTCGATGAATGGTCAATCAATCCCATCATGGCTTTCAACCTCTAGTACCGTCCTCTTGAGAAAGAATGTTCGACAATCAAAATATGACCCTCTTGTAGAAGAGGTCGAGCTTTTACAAGCTAATCCTGCATATTCATTTATAAGATACTCTGACGGTAGGGAGTCTACCGTTTCAAATAATCAATTAGCTCCTTTACCTAATGCCGAAGACAGTATCTGTGATGAAGCACCTACAGCCATAGAAGCTACTCAGGGAGAGTCTGAAACTCCTCAAGAATCTGAGGTTGCTCAAAGCCAACAAGAGGTGGCCCGGGAAGAACCGGCAATAGACGAGAGGCGCCACTCAAGCAGGTCCCGGAAACCGCCGGGCTACTTGAGAGACTATGCTTGCAATATATAAAACCCTGCTGGGAAGAATGACGTAGATTTATATCTATGGTAATGCCATATAATAATTGTCAATGTGTCATAGTCTAGTTTCTAAATATAGCTAATTTCTTTAAGTAGAATAAATTGATATAAAGAAAACGCAAAGCCTTTCGGAAATTAAGGCTTTATTCTACTTAAAGAAATTAGCTAAATATAATATGACGTAGATTTATATCTATGGTAATGCCATATAATAATTGTCAATGTGTCATAGTCTAGTTTCTAAATATAGCTAATTTCTTTATGTAGAATAAAGCCTTAATTTCCGAAAGGCTTTGCGTTTTCTTTATATCAAAGCAACAGCCCCTTTTGAACGACTGAGCATTGATTTTAAGGGACCAATATCAACAAATACGAAGAATAAATATATATTAACTATAATTGATGAGTATTCAAGATTTCCGTTTGTCTACCCCTGTCCAGACGTGTCAGCAGTCTGTATTAAACAGCCTCTTCTTTATGTTTGTAACACCACTTTTTGTTCATTCCGATAGAGGATCTGCGTTTATGTCAGAATGTGTCCAACAATTCTTGCTGTCTCTGGGAATTGCTTGCAGCCGGACTACTCCCTACAACCCGCAAGGAAACGGACAGGTGGAGCGCCTGAATGGCACTTTATGGAGGACCGTACAACTTTTTCTTAAGTCAAAAAACTTGGATATAGCTTTCTGGGAGAAGGTTCTTCATGAGTCACTCCATGCAATTCAGTCATTGTTGTGTACATCCACGAACACCACTCCTCATGAACGGTTATTCTAACACCCACGACGGTCGATGAATGGTCAATCAATCCCATCATGGCTTTCAACCTCTAGTACCGTCCTCTTGAGAAAGAATGTTCGACAATCAAAATATGACCCTCTTGTAGAAGAGGTCGAGCTTTTACAAGCTAATCCTGCATATTCATTTATAAGATATTCTGACGGTAGGGAGTCTACCGTTTCAAATAATCAATTAGCTCCTTTACCTAATGACGAAGACAGTATCTGTGATGAAGCACCTACAGCCATAGAAGCTACTCAGGGAGAGTCTGAAACTCCTCAAGAATCTGAGGTTGCTCAAAGCCAACAAGAGGTGGCCCGGGAAGAACCTGACATAGACGAGAGGCGCCACTCAAGCAGGTCCCGGAAACCGCCGGGCTACTTGCGAGACTATGCTTGCAATATATAAAACCCTGCTGGGAAGAATGACGTAGATTTATATCTATGGTAATGCCAATAATTGTCAATGTATCATAGTCTAGTTTCTAAATATAGCTAATTTCTTTAGGTAGAATAAAGCCTTAATTTCCGAAAGGCTTTGCGTTTTCTTTATATCAACATCTATGTCGACCTTAGAGTTTTTCTCCCCATTGGTTCGAATCAAAATTTTTAATTATCTGTGTCAATATGGCATTACATTACCAATATATACGATGATGGATTGGAATAATGCCACGCCAGCAGCCAGATTGATCATATTATAACGTACCCCGTGGACGGAGGACGTGAGATTTTGAAATCGCCAACAAATTGCTGCGTGTGCACCTAGCTTAAGGCCCGTGGAAGGAGGCTGACTGGCAAAGAGTTTAATAATATAGATGGAACTGACTGGCCAGGTTGCACCGAGCGTACATTTATGCATTGTTCAAACAGAGGCCGCGGGTACCAGTAAACTGCCAACCAACAACAACTGCCAACAACTGTAACTGCCTCTATCAGAACAATCTACATTTTAGAATTAGTTCGTTTAAAAACCGATTAAATAAAACTATAGAAAGCATTATGAGTAACTGACCACAACACTACGAAGCCATGAGCAATATGTGTCAAAACTCAAAAAATTGACAACTAAAAAACGTAATGGCGCTAGCGAATAGGCGTCAAATGACAATTTTATAAAATAAAGTTTCTTTCGTCGGTACCTAGTGTTCTTATCGTAATCCTAAAGCCACATTATACTGCTGGCATCATTTTTTAATTTGTAATCATCCAACGTCCCATTCGAAATGGCCGTCGAAGTTGTTCAAATATTGAGACGAAATCGACCCGGTTCGAAAGCAAAGGTATAAAGGTGTTTTACTGAAAACCTTTAGTTTTCCAATAATAGTCATACCTATTTATTATCATGCAAATATAATATTTTGTTGTAGGATTTTTGTCGCTGGCCAGACGAACCCTTCGAGGAAATGGACAGTACCCTCGCTGTCCAACAATTCATACAACAAACCATACGACGAGATCCCTCTAATCTTGAAGCTATTTTAAAAATGCCTGAAGCTCAAGATGAAGGTGTTTGGAAATATGAACATTTGAGGTATGTTGGAAAATTTACGAAATAGGCAATTTTTTTATGAAACATAATAATACTCTTGTTTACTTTCAGACAGTTTTGCATGGAATTAAATGGCCTGGCAGTCAAATTACAAGCTGAATGTAAGCCAGAAACATGTACACAAATGACTGCTACTGAACAGTGGATTTTCCTTTGTGCTGCCCATAAAACTCCTAAAGAATGTCCTGCTATTGACTACACAAGACACACACTTGATGGCGCTGCTTGCTTGCTCAACAGCAACAAATACTTTCCTAGCAGGTATGGTTGTTTTCTACATCACATTCATTTATTTTTATAGAATATGTTAACAGTTTATTCACAATAGCACTCTTATTACAGGGTCAGCATCAAGGAATCGTCAGTAGCTAAACTGGGTTCAGTTTGCAGACGAGTTTACCGAATATTTTCTCATGCATACTTCCACCACAGGGCAATATTTGATGCTTTTGAGAAGGAAACTCATCTGTGCAAAAGATTTACTTATTTTGTTACAAAGTACTCAATTATTTCAAAGGAAATTCTGATCCTGCCTAAACTAGATGATGAAACACCAGTGGGTGAATCAGAAGCATGAGGTCCAAGGAAATAATTTGGTTCTGCATTAAGAACCAAATTATAAAACACTGACTGTTGTGTACACGGCGATTTGTGATGATAACAGAAGTAGTTATAATTTGTGCTCTTGGCATACCCAGTAATAAGGTAGCATCTCTCAAAATTCCTTACTTTGAAGTGTATTCTGTTTTAGTTGGTATGTCATGAATAATATTATCTAGGTAAATAATTACAATCCTAGATAACCAAGCTATTTTATTAAAATCTAGGATATCTAAGTATATTGTTACTTAGTATGGAGATACTGAGATGTATGTAATCATTGCATTTACTGCTTAAAGTGTAGATTTATTATAGATGTCTAAAATAATAAATCCCTATTTAAAATGCATAGTAGCTAGTTTTTAAATGATGTATGTGACTAAATCATGTTTAATATTAATATAAACATGCAACTAAGCTCTCAAATATTATGATGTGTAATATTTCATGTGTCAAGTAATTAACTATGTGTTATTTATATTTATTATAAAATGTCCTAAGAAAAATTGTGAGTTCATTTGTAATCTCCAACTATCTTATTTACTATGCACAATAAAAACAAGTTGATTAAAAAGTATTTATGTTTTCTTTTGTTTAAAAGGTTTCTTAGATTTATATGTTTGGTGTTGTTTAGAGTTGCTGCTCTGTTCCTTTTGCCAAAACTTCTTTCCTTTCAGAGTTTGATACCTGAAAAATAGATATCAAGATTACAAATGTTATGAACCCTAAAATGACCAAGGAATTCAATTTTTTTTATACCAAAGCTTTATTAAAAGTTGGGTTGGTTCAGTCAATGATAAAACACTTACCCAATTTGGTTGCTATCTGGGATAGCATTGACTGATAATAATATGTGTATGATTGGTATTTGTCTTTTTACTACCAATGTTTCAAGACCATCCACTTTAGGCTCCCAAAATTCCTCCACCCTGAAAGGAGTACAATGTTTATTAGCAACCTGCCTTCTCACATAAATTTATAAGGGACATCAATTTAGTAATTTAGTTCTTACATTTTATAAGATAGTTTAGTTACTTGATGTTCAATAGAAAACTGCCTCTTCAGTATTTCAGCACATGATATAGCTTTAGAGATAGCAACACCTGCCCCACTCCACACAACTGCAGTGGCTGCCTTGTCTTCAAAGATACCTGATGCATGGGATAGCAAGTTTGCCATCTTACTCCCACCTTTCACCTTAAAAATAAACATACATAATCATTTAAAGGTATTCGCGTACATAAACATTATGTACCAAGATCGATTTGATTGAGTGACTGTTATGCAGAACACGTAGGCTCAGGGGATATTATTATTGCTCTACATTCATCAATGGTTTCAGATTTTCAATACATTCAGGAATATAAATAGGAACTCACTTGCATCCAAAGGAAATTGTCTGGCAGGTCCTTGATAGGTATTTTGTCACGTTCTAGTTCCTCCTCTACATTTTTACCTTTGCTATAATTCTCCATTTTATTTACAACATTACATACAAATTCAAAGGCACGTATTTTATTAATTAATTAAAGCCAAGGAAACAATACTATATTGTAGTCTGTGTAAGGAAACAATTTCATAATTTTCCTAACCTTTACTACGGGCTACGCTTGCTGATGCTGTTGACCACAGAGTAAGTAGGTATGTTAGAACATCATGCTATGCTGTTGCACCTCTCTAGAGTATATAATTATTATGTTCTGTGTGTTGCACTGACGTCGTCGTGTGCTGTTGGTTTCTTTTCCTTAGTCTGAGCCATTGACTTATATTATAATAGTATGGACTGCTGGAAATATCAACAAAAAAAAGGTGCCTACCTACCACTCATAATGTCTCATAAAATGGCTGCCATTGCTAGGGTTGTGGCAATCAAGGAATATTGGTGTTACTATAACGAGTATCGATACGAGTCTTACTTGATATCACGTTTGGTTCATAATTATATACTTACTTAAATCTGTTGTAACAGAAAAAGACGAGTAGTTTACTTACCGTCTGTTATCCGAGGATAAAACTCATATCAAGTGTTTTTTTCTGTACAGAATTAAAAAACTTGTGTAAGTATACCTATACAACATGTCTGTGTAACATCCCTAACTATTTAGAGTGAGTTGTGGAGTAAAAATAAAAATATTTATTTTTTTACTTAAAATATGTTTATTGGTGTGATAATAATTATAAATGATAAATGATTTTATTTCTGTAAGTAGGTTTGTACAAACACTTTTACACGTCAATCGTATTTTAAAATCTAAATTAGGTCGGCGGCGGCGGCGCTTCCTATCGTGACTACTCTGAGAAGAAAGGCCGAAAGAAACTCCGTGGTCACAGTATCTTTTAAAGTCCAGACAAAATCTTGGTCAGATCACGTGAGGGCTATATAGATCGCTGTCTGAAATGGTATTTTGAGGATAGAACCACACAAATTGTGTGTACCTGTCCAGTCAGTTTCTTCAGAGTATTTTTTTGGTGCGGGTAAACCTTTGGACTTATTAATTTGTCTTTTTAAGAAGCTTATTGGTCCCGCCAATTCTTCTATTACAACAGTCTGTTCCATGTTGATACAATTTTTTCTTCGAAGGTCTTCTATAATATCTTTCAAATTGGCAATTTTTTTTGTTTTTCTTTCGAATCTTTTCGATAAGGCGTTTAACTTTTTGTTGTTGATTGACACATTTTTCTTTTAAAGCCTTAGTTTTTTCAATTTGTACAACCTGAAAAAATAAATGAAAATTACTTCAATCATCAACTTGCGTCGAAAATGCTGCTTTGTAATATTTGTTTCATGCTAAGTCTATAGATCCTAAAAAATCCAATTGTATATTTATACTTCAGCACGAAGATCAGAAAACGTGCTGATAAATCACTGACAGGTGGACCTGTAGTACAGCTACGGAACAGAGAGGATACGTCATTGGTCATTGGTTCTCTTATTAGAGAACTCAGCTCATTTCATCGCCACATTTCATTTTTGATAATTTATCCCCTGTGGGTAGATTTTGTTCCAAAAATACTTTATTTTTCTACTTTGTAAAAATGTCTCATTTGGATTTCAATGTTTTCTCATTATTATCGTAATGTTATAAAATTTACCTCCTGTAATATATATAGTATAAGAACCTCCTGTAATTATCTAGCATCAAAAACGTTTGAGTAGATACACACCACCTTGTGCACTGTTTCGTCTGTTTCCACAATTCGGTGGGGAACTGTAATGGAGGCATTACAGTAGATGTGATGATACGTGGTGAAACGTCCGTGTTTTGAATGTTTTCGTTTAACATAATACAGATGACTCGTGACGTTGTTTTTTGCCAGGTGCCTGAAAAAAATAGATACTAATAAGCAATAAGCAATTTACAATATGATTTATTTATGTAATTAATACATCTATATATTTATTTCAGGCCAAAGGGCCGGGCTATTATTAATCAATTATTATTTACACTTACCGAAAATACTGTGGGAACAGAGTAATCATGTAATCTCATTACATCAAGTGTTCTATTGAAACTGCTTTCTTCAAAGTGAAGTGAACAGAGGTACCATTCTTTATGTCGCGGATTAATATTTTCTTCACCAATAGCCTCTAACCACTTTTTCTTTAATCCTTCATTTTTAGGAAACCTATAAAAAAGGTGAGTATTTTGATCAATAAATCATTTTGGTTAGAGTTGCTGAGTTGTTATCTAACTAAAATAAATAACTAAATATCGATGTCTTATTTTATCATCATATAAAACTGGCTCCCGGTGCTGTGACCAAGCAAAGTCACTCGGACCGATTAGGACACGCAGAACGATTTATGTTAACATCGCTGATTGTACCGATATCTTTTCAGCGGAGGAACTAGTTTCGGAAACTATTACAGCAACGGTACAACACTATTCCACTATGACATATTATTGTAAACAAACGAATGAAATAATAAATAGGTCTGTTATACGAAAATGACCCCAAATATACCTTACCAAATATACTTTAGCCTTAAAATCACGATTGAGTAACAATTTGTTCATCGAACGTGTATGAATTTATGTAATAATGCATGAAAACCGGCTACTAACCTATGCAAAGACAATTGAGGTTGATTTCAATTCTTTCTTGCACCACACTTCACAATATAACACATAGGCATGTTGGTTTGCTGTTTTCCAACATTTACATTCATTTTTAAAGGTAAACTTCTCGTAATATTCTCGGAAATCTCAATAACACAAAAAATAAACAACCTTTTGACAGCACAACCTGCACAACTACCATTTTTTTTTTTTTTTTTTTTTTAATTTTAATGGCCTGGTTGCTGGGACCTTTTAGCCAAGTCTTTAATTGGTTTAGTAGTATTTTGTTAGTTTGATTATGTAACTTCACTAAATTTCTTCGAAAGTGTTTTTAATATATTTATATATTGCTCGATAACAAGTCTTATTTTTTAATAATTCGGTCAAGCGGCGGGAGGTATTATTTAACACAACACTTTCACTACACAATTCACTTAATTCACTCGCTAAAATCAGTCTATGTATTTATGTAACTTATGATTTGGGCAGTCAAATAGCATGTGATCGACATTTCCATTAGCTAAATCGCAACTTGTACATTTGTTGTCTTGAACAATACCCAGTCTCGCTAAATGAGCTGGTGTTTTGGAATGGCCAAAGCGGAGTCTGTTAATCGTCGTTATGAAGTGTCGACTAGCTGTTCTCAACTTATAATACCACGGCTTAGAAGGTATCTCCTCTTGAATATTTCCGTACCATCTACCTTTTGCTTCTTGATCTTTCTTCCAAAAAGTATCCCAAAAAGCATTTATATTTATTCTTATTTCAGTATAACAGTCAGTGAATGGAATTGAAGAAGTTAGTCTCACATCTAATGAATTGATCCCTTCATAGGCAGTCTTATCAGCTACTTCGTTTCCAGTTATACCTTTATGTGAAGGAACCCACAAAAAGAAAACTTCAACTCCTTTTTGAAGGTAATTGTAAATTAATTGCCTAATATTATATACAATATAGTTACTTTTAAAATGAACATCATAACTTTTAAGACTTTGAATTAAGCTAAGTGAATCTGTCAAAATCAAAAAATATTTATAGTTATTTACATTGGTAATACGTCTAAGAGCTTCAAAGACTGCATATGCCTCTGCTGTGAATATGCTACAGGTATTATCAAGAACAAAGCTTTGAGAAAATCTTATCTGGGGATCATAAACTGCACTTCTAACATGTGACTCTCCTTTACTACCATCAGTGTAAAGTTGATAGTAATCCTTATTATTATCTAAATATGCTTGTAATTCTTGATTATTAGATATTTTAATTTTGATAATATTAACTTTATTTAACAAAACCTTAAAAGGTTTTAAATAAAAAGGCCAAAGATGATTGTGTTGAATATTTCGGAATTTATTTTGTAGGTGTAAAAGAATATTTGGTAACTTGGGAAAATTATTACTTAATAAATCACTGCCCGTTGTTAGTGGTGTGGTCAATGAAGATTGCAGAATTATAGGACAAGGTATGATTTTCTTTATTATCTGCCGATTGTTGGAAGATATTAGTTTAATACAATATCTTTCTGTTAGTAACAGTCGCCTAAGTGTAAGGGGCATTATTACTGTTTCAACCTCCATGGCTCTTATAGGGGTAGAACATATAGCTCCAGATATTACTCTCAAAGCCTTGTTCTGCACTACATCTAACTTATTTACATGTTTACTGTCTAAATATGCTATACAACTATAATCAAAATGACTTCTTACAATGGCTTTGTACAGAATAGAAAGAGTTAGTGGGTCTGCACCCCATGAAACTCCAGCTAGACATTTAATTATATTTAAACCTTTCATAGCATTTTTTAATATGTAATTGATGTGTGGTTCAAATGTTAATTTATTATCAATAATAACTCCTAAAAATTTATGTTGATTAACTACAGGAATTTTTTGATTATTGAACACTATTTCAGAATTAGGAAAGTCTTTGCTGAATATCATAGCACTGCTCTTATTTGGGTTAATTTTTAGTTTGAGTTTTTCATTGTAATACATTTGCAAATTACCTAAAGCCAAATTAACATTTTGAATTGCAGAATCAACATTGTAATTTACACTGTACAACACCAGGTCATCAGCAAATTGTAGAATATTTACACTACTATTATTTACATATTTACAAATTTCAGATGTGTACAAATTATAAAGTAAAGGAGACACAGTTGCCCCCTGCATTGTACCTTTCGATGCAGTTCTAGGTCCATGTAAAATATTATTTAATTTAACATAAAGAGTCCTATTAGTTAAAAATTCATGAATCCATTTACATAATAAACCAGGAATACCCAATCTGGATAATATTTGTACAAGAATATCTGGTTGAACATTATCAAATGCACCCTGAACATCTAAAAATACACATGCTACGCTCTTACTTTGTTTTGCATTTTTCAGGTCTGAAATGAGTGAAGTGAAGCTGTCTACACAACTCCGACCACGTCTGAAGCCATTCTGAATATTAGGAATAATATTATTTGATTCAACATAATGATCTAATCGAAGTTTAATCATATTTTCAAAAATTTTCCCTAAACAGGATGATAATGAAATAGGCCTGTAAGAGTCTGGACTATCAGGAGGCTTATCAGATTTTAGGACAGGAATAACACATTGTATTTTCCAAGACTGAGGTATTGTTTGCTTAAGCCAAAGTGAATTAAGTATTTTTAAAAATGAATTTTGAGCTTCAGTATTTAACTTCTTGATTAAAATGTAAGGAAAATCATCCAAGCCAGGTGTAGTATCCTTTCTAGATTGCAAACTAATTAAGAATTCCGTCCATGAAAAAGGTTCTAATAAGTATTTGGAGCTATCATCATTGTTATGAAGATTGTAAAAACCATTTAAATCGACATTTTCATAAGAATTTCCTGATAATTTGTTTAAAAATGGTTCAACAAATTCATCACAGTAAGATTTGTTACTAGGCTTTATTCTTTTAAACTTTTTAATATTGTTCCAAATCATTGTAATAGGAGTTGTTCTGTTAAAACTTTCACACAATTTTCTCCAACCATTTTTCCTCTCTTCTGCTATTGTTCTTTTCTTAATTGCATCTAATTTTTTATATGATATAAAACTACTAAGACTAGGATTAACTCTATAATATTTTAAGGCCTCTTGGGACTTAGTAACACTCTCTTTAATTTTATTATTCCACCAGGGAGCTGGCAGTTTATATCTATACTCTGACGTTTTGGTAAATTTTGGAATGCACTCTAATTTTAGTGCATCAAGTGCCTCACAAAAGTGATCATATGTTAGTAGAGGATTATTAAGGTCAATATGAATATTATTAAAAATTGTTTTAGAGAGTTTGTTGTACTTGTTCCAATCAGCTTTATTATATAGAAACTTATCTACAGGAGGATGAACATCATAACGGTTGGCTAAAATTGTGATTTCTGTGATAGTTGGAAAGTGATAGCTTCCCATATTATCATCATGAACAGACCATTTACATAAAGGCGTGATACAAGGACTAGCCAGACTAACGTCTATAGCTGACGGATTTCGATTCGGATAATTTATGGTAGTGAAATCTCCTTCATTTAGTATACATAGATCTAAGTTGTCTATAATGTTATATAATTGTTGTCCTCGGCTTTTGGTTGACAAACAGCCAAAAGCAATGTGGTGGGCATTGAAGTCCCCAGCCACAAAAATAGGTTTTGGAAGATCTTTAATTATGTTACTTATAGTATCAGTTCTCAAAGCCCCTGAGGGAGGGCAGTATACACAGAGAATAGATAATTTGCCACAAGAAGTAAATAGCGACATAGCTATGGTTTGCACATTTTCATTCAAAGAAGTTTGCAACAGTTTATATTTAAAAAATGGTTTTATCAAAATTGCAACACCTCCATACCCATTTGAAGCGTTTTTGAAATAAATATTATAACCAGGTATATGAAAAGGTCTATTATCTTTAATCCAGGTTTCATTAACAAGACAAACATCTATGTTATTTTCTTGCAAAAAGTTAATTAAAAGAGGTTTTTTACTGTAAATACTTTGAATATTGTACTGTGCAATTCTAAGAACAGAAGTATTGTTTCTATCCATAATTAAGTTAGATTTTTAAGTAACATTTCTTTAATAAACATTGTTGTAATTGGACTGTCATCCCCTTTATTTGCTATAGCAATTAATGTGCGTACCATGGCATTTGTAATCTCACTATTATTTAATAAATGAGTCTTTAAGTCATCACTGGAAAGCGGCTTTTGTTCATTCGTCTTATTATTAACATTTACATTAGATTTGTTGTTAACATTTATATTTTTATTTACAGGTTTATTAACTACTAGTGGAGGAAATTCTGTGTTGTAAATTTTCTCCTTAGATAGGGCAACAGCAGCGTAGGTTATTTTGCTTTTTTTTTCTTGTATTTTCCTCATTTTAATTGGACATACGTTAGAAATTGCCAAATGAGGTCCACTGCAATTCACGCAGCACAGCTCATTGGGCTTGTCACATTCTTTGAAGTTATGTTCTCCAGAGCAAATACTACATCGCTGTTTCCCATTGCATATTTTTGCTGAGTGATTAAATTTTAAACATTTGTAACACTGTTGCAGAGGTGGGACATATTATTCCAAAACTCTATATGAAAAAAGGTCATATTGTACATTATCTGGGAGAGAGCTCGATAAAAACGTTATACTGACTGTTTGGAGAGGCACCCTCTCCTGACCAACTTTTTTTGTGAACCTACGAACAGTTATAATTTCAAATATGGATGAAAGCTTGGAATAAAGTTCTTTATTCGAAATATTCGCCGGAACAAATCTAATTATGCCTGTCTTCTCTATCTGGGCAGCCGGAATAAATGCCTTCATATTATATTTGTCCAGAAAAGCAGTGTTCATCAAAAAGTTATTCGCATTATTATACTGCTTAAATATCACTGCAATTTTATTAGCGTTTACTCGCTGTATTGAGACAACACCTTTGACGTCCGTGGTGAAAATGTGGTTTAAATAGATAGGGCTCTTGTTGCCCAAACGATCACTAATAATGTTACTTTGTACAAATACCTTAAAGTCCGTGTTGGTTGAATTTTCTGGATAGAGTCTTTTATAATTAGGTTTAAAGTAAGGTAAAAAGTTAACCTCACCGCCGCTGACTAACACTTGGTCATTATTTTGGTCCTGAGGGTCCATTTTCCTAGCCCGTTTGCCCGAAGTACCCAGGCCTTTAGTGGCCGGGGGAGTTTCACCCCCGGCCTCTTCTCCCAACATTTTACAACTATTTACAATCAATATTTACACTTTGAAATAGAATTAGACGATAAACTGAACATCTAAAATAAAATATTTAAACTTTGAAAAATTTGCGACTTTTCAGTTCAAATTCCCGCCAAAGAATCCACAACTACCAGAGCAACTACCACGAAACTCGTCGCCACAGACTAAATAGATGTCGCATAAGATGGCTGATAGGGCACTTACCTACAACTGTCCCTACGTCACGACAAAATGTTACCATAATGAGCAACAACTTAAATATTGTTGTCTCTTTTATCACATATGATTATTTCATTAGAAAGAATGAGACAAAACGATATTTCACTGTATCGTATTTCACTCATATTTGTATGCAAAGTGTATGTCAAATATAACGCGGCGCCTCCATGTTTTTCCTATCTCAATGGTCTGAGCTGTCGGTTGACTTGACTTCAATAGCACAGAACACTATTACTCCTAGCGGAGTTCAATACAAAGAGTATAGTAATATAGATGTTCAATATTACCACAGAGCACCTTATAATACTGGTAAATAGTACTCTGTGCTTGACTTTGACTGTTGTCAGTCATTGACTTATATTTCCTAGCCTCTTAGTCTTTAGTCATTGTTCCTAGCTCAATGTTTTAGTTATTGTTCTGAGCTCAATGTTGTCAGTGGACACTTGACATTGATAGTTGGATTTGACGTTTTTATTTTCATGACATGATTTTGACACTTGTGTATGTAACCAGTGTTACCAGGTCCGAGCTTATTCAACCACAGTGTTCAAATCTGTGTGTTCAACAGTCAAATCTTGCGAGCTGTGCTGTTCTGGGCATCGCATCGCCAACAACCAATGGCATGAACAACAATGGTCTAATGCTAGGTGCACACGCAGCGAATTTAGTTACCAGCGACTCGCAAGCAATTTCAAAATCTCACGTCCACCTACAGATATTAAAATTGCTAGCAAATTTGCTGTCAGTCTGCGAGTGGACGTGCGATTTTGAAAGCCGCGAGTCTCCGGCGACTAAAGTCACTGCGTGTGTACCTAGCATGAGAAACCAACATCTCACGAGGTCTGTACGCACGGCTACAGATCAAGCTATACTATTCCAGTATAAGCTGATCTTGCATTGTATAAGATTCCCTTACAATGAGAGGTCAGTGTAAAATGGAAATGTGTAGCTTGATGTGTACCCGTGTGTACAAGAGGTTCTTACCAAGCTTGATCAAGAACCTCGGCTTCGATACGGCAAACATAGTAGGAAAAGTTCCATCTTTAGAATCGTAATCTCAAGAAATTTGGACCCCGAGTCCTTGACTCTCATACAAATAGACACTTACCTATTTTTATATTACAAACTACAAAGGCAATTGTCTTGTTATGTTCAATATATAGGTTTTATGTTGTTGGTTGGCAAATAGGAAAACAAGCCGACATACGCCCCACCATGGTAGGCGTCAGGCTATACAGGGTGTTTGGTAGGGAGCTGTACATACGCCTAGGGTAGAAACTAGGGATAGTCTGCTACCCACCCCCGCCCATTATATTGACCTTGGCCTCAAGGTTTTTTTTACCTTACTACCTTACCTTAAAATTATTTCTTTACCTTACTACGGTACTTCAGGCCCCATAACTTTTCTTCTCCACAATTTTCTGGTGTAAAATAATTTTTTGCAGGACCATGACTCTAACGATTAAAACAAGACCATTAGCCGACCGGTCCCATGGATAGATTTTGAGCTACAGGTAGTTTTAGTCAAAAAATCACAAAAAAGTCATATAAAAAATAAAAATAAATTAAAAAAAAACCTTGAGGCCAAGGTCAATATAATGGGCGGGGGTGGGTAGCAGACTATCCCTAGTTTCTACCCTAGGCGTATGTACAGCTCCCTACCAAACACCCTGTATATTATGTTCTGTGATGGTAGGTAAGTAGTCGTTGACTTAACGAATGGAGAGGTCATTTTTATAATATTCCAAAATTAGTCGCTTGCAGATTTTCAGTCCAGTAGGCACAGAGTATAATAATATGCCAGTACGTAAAGTTTTCTAGCTGCGTTTTTCAACTGGAGTAATAAACATTGAACCTAAGGCCGATATCCGGATTACATTCGCCGCCGGCGGCGGCGCGCCGCGCGCCGGCGGCGAATGTAATTACTTAGTAAACCTGCACGCTTACCCCCCCGTAAGCGTGCAGGTTTACTAAGTAATTACATTATTTATAAACTTTACTTTAAGTTAAAAGTAATGATTAGCGTCTGGTTAATCATACATACGGGTGGTCGCAGATCTGTCGGAAGATGCGTAGCGTATCGTCGATCACGTAACGCCAGAATGGACTAGTAGATACTCAACAAATTAATGTTTCATAATAGTCATGTTTTAACGTTTTACATTTTCAGTTAGTTTTATAAGATTGACCCTATAAACGTAAAAATAAACGATTATTATAAAACGCGAATTAGTCTCAAATTACACGACAATATTATCTAGCTAGCACACAATACACGACAATATTATCGTTTAGTCATGGGCGCGCCGGCAAGTTTATTTTCAGGGGGTGCACCCCCCTGAAAATAAACTTGCTTTCTTCAGCTCCACGAATCGAGCTCGATCATTTTTGCACATCACCTAGGATAATAATATGTTAGGTTATCGTTTGTTATGTTACAAGGAGTAACTACGAGTATGTCGACTTTGCATAAAAGGTTAACAAAAGAGAACGTGGGATGCAAGAGTGAGCAAAGCGAGCTCGATAATGTTTGCATCTCGCGTCGAATGGGATAAGTTTTATTTTGTCCATGCATACAGAAATAGGTCTAACTGTGTCGAGATATAGGTATATAGAAGCTTATGAATTGAGATAGGGTAGGATGTAAGAGCGAGCGAGGCAAGCTCGATAATGTTAGCACCCCGCCTGGGGTCGATTCGATTTTCTGAAATAAGAGTTCGGTACTTTGTTAAAATCAAAAGTTGTAGAATTGAGAGATATAGATTGCAAGAGCGAGCGGAGATAGTTCAAAAATTATAGGATCTCGCCTCGAATAGGTTAAGTTCTCTATTATTGTATTATAGGCGTTTTCAGTGATCGTTGAACGTTGTGTACCAGATACATATAAGTACAAAGACCGACTTTATGGTCTAAGATGAGACCCTTATGTAACTGCATATGTCACAATAGCAGTTATAATGACATTGTCAAACGACTGAAACATTGTACTAGTCTCAGACCTAGTCCATTCAACCGTCAAGCGTTTTGCTTCGCATTATGGAGGGTAGAGACAAGGAGAACTGTCTCTTATGGGGAGAAAGTTGAAAAAGTGTCCAACATGAACAGTAAATAATAGTTCAATAACCATCCGAAATGGCGCTAGTGTAGGCAAATTGTGTGGTATGAATGTAGCAGTTGTTATCGGACTGAAGTATGCCGAGTCAAAAAAATTAATATTTTTAGTGACTAGAGCAGTTAGTGATAATTTCTATATACCATACCTCAACAATTATCGTAGTCCGAAATTATTTTGTAAACATAACCTAAAATTATTGCTTTTAAAATTTACCCGGTGGCTACTGTAGCGCCACCCTTATGGAGCACATTTTGACGGACACTTTTCATACACAGACATAGTTCTCCTTGTCTCTACCCTCCATACTTCGCATGTTAGATAATGTGCTGTGTACATGGACTTAGTTTGTATAATAAGTCCATGGCTGTGTATCATAGAGCACTCCGGTCCGTGTTGCTCTATGGCTGTGTATGAAAGAATAACAGAAAAACTTGGCAAGGTTTTCCTTGAGACCATGATGCCCCGGCCATATTAAGTTTACTTTGGGGTTCCATATACATTACTTAGGTACTTTTTAATTAAATCACTATTTTGTGACAAAACAAATTGGGAATTATCTAATTAAAGTTAGGGTTTGACCTAATGATTTAAAGTGTACTTAAAATTATATAACTGTTGAAATTCAATATATTTACACGCACACAATTAGTCGCATACACGTCTTCCTTAATCTTCCATACAATCAAAATACTTTTGTCTTGCACAAACGGTTAAGCGGCAAGTTATGTTAAGACTTCCCGGCGACGACGGTTTACGAAAACGCTATATTTAACCGAAACGTTTATATGACCAATATATTATTGTCCAATAGGTAAACGTCACGACTGACACCATTATACGACGTCGTATAAGTTAGTCCTGAAAACGTTTACTCAACTAATATAATAAGACAGTCACGCGACTTGACGCGACTGAAAACATTATACAGGGTGGCCCAAAAGTCGTGGATCAAACGCAACTAGGGGTTAGGTGGGGTCATCAGCTGCAAAAAGTTGTTCTACGGGAGGTCCTTAAGGTCAACCCCTGCAGAGTATAATTTATTTTGAGTTTTTATGAGAAAATTGACTTTTTTTAACTAATTCTTATTGAAATTCGAAAAAATCTACATCCTGTATCTTTTTTATAATTTTGACTAGATTGGTACTGATGAGTACCAAACGAAAAAACAAGACAACGATTGTGAAATAATTGTTTTATTAAGCAAAACATTTTACAATAAATGCTCAAAATTCCTGCCTCTGTCTGTCCTAGAAAGATATTAGAGCCACTCATGGCCATGTGTAATACCTTTTCGGAATACCTATCAAATGCGCCAAAACTTGTAACACAGGGTCACTTTTCGGTAGAGTATTTTTTTTTCACAGTGGGGTCCAAAGTAAATGAAAAGTTATGATTTGAGAAAAAAAAATTCGTAAAACTTAATATTATCTTCAACACACCCAATAAACAACCATAAATAGCATGTCTAAGGCAAGTACTCATCAGTACCAATCTAGTGAAAATTATAAAAAAGATACAGGATGTAGATTTTATCGAATTTCAATAAGAATTAGTTAAAAAAAGTCAATTTTCTCATAAAAACTCAAAATAAATTATACTCGGCAGGGGTTGACCTTAAGGACCTCCCGTAGAACAACTTTTTGCAGCTGATGACCCCCCCTAACCCCTAGTTGCGTTTGATCCACGACTTTTGGGCCACCCTGTATTCTGTACCATCTCAAACTAGTACCAGCATTGTAGCAAATAAATATTTCTGATTCTGAATCATCGTAAGATGAACGTCTATTATTAACGTAATAGTTAGATAAATACCACTATATGACAGTTATAACATAAAGTCTTTTAGGACTGGAATTATACGACGTTTTTGCTTGTTAAATAGAACATTCAACCTTACACACATGCGTTGTGCATCGAGCGTCCTAACTGGAAGTTAACGAAGTTACGCTAGACGCATCTTCCGTCAGATGTGCGACCACCCTAAGCAAACAATGCAATCTGCCGGTAGGTACCTACAGTCAACCAATTATCAATGTGTAGTTGTGCCTGAATGCTATGACGTAAAGTCAAAGTCAAAAGACACTGGTGCCGATTCTCTTGTCACAAAATTCTCTAAACTAGACTAAAAATCACCAAAATTTAGTTTATTCCTGTCAAACGACGATTTCCCATTCTGAAATTGACTAAAGTGACACAACTTAACCAAATTTTAGTTTGACAGCACTATGATGGCACCGAGATTATAATTTAGTGAAAATGGCAATTTTGCTATTCTGAATTTTACGTTTTTCACCAAAAATTTTGATTGTCTTAACTAAATCTGACTATTTTTAATCGCGATTAAAAAGGTGTGGAATAAAATTAGTTGTCATGAACTAAAATTCACACCAACACCTCGACTTCAGATGCAAAAACAGTACTGTATCTTTTTTTCTTTTCTTTTGCTTATATCTCGAAAACGGTGTGTCGTATCGCAAAAATAATGAAAATTTCGACCCCCTTTGCAACCCGTAAACCTATAAAACTCAACGTGTTGGTAATATTTTTTTATATTTTCCATACAAAAAGTAAAAAATTCCATACAAAACAAGTCGAGGCCGCACATAATGCGCGCCTACAGCTCTAAAAAAAGATCACGTGGTACGGCAAACAAGTACCACGTGGAGTCGCAATAATTGTCAAATTTGATTTTAGATGTGTCAAAACTATTTTTAAATTTAGAGATTTTATTTTGCAGAATAGCGTTAAGATTCTCATAGCCAAAAGTAAGGAATTTTAGTGATAGTTTAGTTAGTTTAGTCCGGTGTACAACAGAATCGGCACCACTGTCAAATTATTACCATTGATGTGCAGTTGACTTGCACTTGACTTACGTGTGAAAGCGTTTACATTCCCAAATTTATCCATAAACCGTCGTTGCGTCGCGCAGCCGGCACCGACACGGCTACCTGATCTTGTGAAAAGAGACTTGAAATGAACTGGAATGGACCAGTACACTCGGAAGTTGAAGCTTCCGCTTGAGTTTTCGCATGATAAGAGAGGGTTTAAGGATTAATAATTATTATAATGGTATATAGGCACGAGGAACAGGGTGTAAAGTTCACTCATAGCTCCATTGAAAAGGGAGGATCCTCCGACCAGACGGGTGTCGTGTCTGGTGGGCAACTGCCCGATGATTGATGTCGGGAAGTTGTATAAGCTAGTCGCGCGGTAAACTCTGCTTACGCGATGCAGGACTTTGCGTGACGTCAGTATGACGCGCAGCTCGCATGTGGCGATATAGATACCGCTACAATGGTTACAATATTATCATTAAAGTTCCTTGTTAAGTACCTACCTAATATCTTTAGACTTTTCTGACTGTACTCCAAAACTGGGTAGCGGTGCCGAACCATCACAGGTTTTATACAACTCTGTAGAGCACAGATAACTCTATACTAGTCGGAGAGTACTGTAGAGGTACCTATGTACTGAGAGCTGTAGAGGTACCTATGTACTACTATAGTCATAGTGTACCTACTCAGTAACCTACCAGTGTAGGTAGGTAGGTACATACGCACCTGGGGCAATATTGTTTGTAGGTACCTTGGTCTGGTAGATGGACTAAGATTAGGGAATTAGGGGATTAGTGTGTTTGCTGATCTACTTAATTTTTATTATTTCATTTAATATCTGTTTACTTTGCAAAGGCGAGGTGTTTGTTGTAGATATAAAAAAAAACAAAGACAAGTCATCTCGCCGATCTCGTCTCGTCTCAATACGTGGCTCTTGGTATTAAAACGGCACCTCCTACCTTTTACATTTATTTGATAGAGGATATTCATTAATTTCTTTAATTAACGCCATAATAATTACAGAGCAAATGCCAGAAATAATTTCATCACTGAATTAGCTTGAAAACAATTTTTTCCGACCATTTTAGGCCCCGCTTTGTGAATTTCGTGCCTCGGGTACCTATCTTCTTTAAGAATGAGTCTGTATTCTATGGAGTTTTAAAAATTCTATTTTGCGCGAGTCCCCTAGCTGCCGACCAACATACTCGCTATTTCTAATTTTAATGCATCAGTATTGTACTTATTTATAGGTAGTTATAGAGTTTTCGTTGAGGTAGCTGGTAACCAATTTATAGGTATAAGTTATACACCAGATTAATTTTAGGCATAGTTTAATTTTTTCTTCTTAATATTAATTTGTAAACTTGTAATCATGTAACTTTTATGTAATTTATTATGTGAACTTATGAATAAAAATTATTATTATTCCGTTTATTTATTTTCATACATATAAATACATTTTTATAAAAAACATTAAAAAAAAACATTTAAAAATATAAAAATAGTGGTCCGCCGGTATCAGGAGCAGGGTCCAAGCTACCGGTGGTTAGGGCTCCAGAGACAGGAACCTTCTCACGATACGAGCCGTATCAAGGAGTACTGCCTTCTGAATCAGGCCCTTGATCCAACCGCCTAACGAGAGCCTCGAAAGATGTTGATCGAGGCTTTCGGCCATCAGGCCATTGGCCGATACGACAATCGGCACAATGACAGCCGAGCTCACATTCCACATGTCAACAACCTCGTGTGCTAAGTCGAGATATTTAATTTGTTTCTCTTTCTCAGCTTTCACGAGGTTCTCGTCATGTGGAATGGTAACATCGATAATCATTGTGCAGCGCGCTAATCGATCTATCACCACTATATCAGGCTTATTGGCAACAATAGTCCTGTCAGTAATGATAGATCGATCCCAGTACAACGTGACTTGGTCATTTTCGAGAACTGGGTCGGGCGCATACTTGTAATACGGTACCTCGGTATCCACAAGTTTATATTTTAAAGCAAGTTGCTGGTGAATAATCCTGGCTACTTGGTTATGCCTGTGCAAGTACTCGCCGTTAGCCAGACGAGAACAACCAGAGATAATATGTCTGATGGATTCACCTGGACGGTGGCATGCCCGACACACGTCAACCGTCCCGTCGTTCATAATATGTCTCCGGTAGTTATTCGTCAAGATAACTTCGTCCATAATTGCACAGACGAAACCTTCAGTTTCCCCGAAAAGGTTACCAAAACGTAGCCAGGATACGTACAGAATATTATTATTATTATTTCCTTTATTTCATTTACATACTTATCAATTACATTTCTAAATATTTTTATAAATAAAAAAATACCTACCAAAAACATTTAAAAATATAAAAAATAGTAGCCCACCGGTATCGGGAACAGGGTCCAAGCTACCGGCGGTCAGGGCTCCAGAGAGAGAAACTTCCTAACAATGCGGGCCGTGTCCAGAAGTACCGCTTTCTGAATCAAGCCCTTGATCCAGCTGCCTAACGAGAGCCTCCTTAGGTGTTGGTCGAGGCTCTTGGGTATTAGCCCATTGGCTGTCACGACTATCGGCACAATGACCGCTGAGCCCACATCCCAAATGTCGACAACCTCGTGAGCCAAGTCAAGATACTTGATTTGTTTATCTTTCTCGGCTTTCACGAGGTTCTCATCATGAGGGATGGTTATGTCAACAATCATTGCGCGTCGCTCCAATCGATCCACCACCACTATATCAGGCTTATTGGCAACAATAGTCCTGTCAGTGATGATGGATCGATCCCAGTACAATGTGATATTACCATTTTCGAGAACTGGGTCGGGCACATACCTGTAGTACGGTACCTCCGATTCCACAAGGTTGTATTTCAGAGCAAGCTGCTGATGGATTATCCTGGCTACAAGGTTGTGTCTATGCAAGTACTCTCCGTTAGCTAGACGAGAACAACCGGAGATGATATGCCTGATTGATTCTCCCGGCCGGTGGCATGCCCGACAGATGTCAACCGTGCCGTCTTTCACAATAAATCTCCGGTAATTGTTCGTCATCATAACTTCGTCCATAATTGCCTATAATTGCTCAGACAAAACCTTCGGTTTCTCCAAAGAGGTCACCGAAACGCAGCCAGGCAACGGACGCTAGTAGATCTACATCCGGTCCATGTAGGGCCCGGAAAAAGCGTCCGTGGAGCTCCTTACTCTGCCATACCTCCATGCGATCATTAGTGTCAAGCACTACCGGTTTGCGCCAGTTCTCTTTAGCCAAGGAGAGCGGGGTGAGGCCCTTGTCCACCATGACTACATCTCGATGCATACCCACGTCGGTTTCTAGGAAATATTCCCTGAGACTGTATATTTCGCGATTGTGGAGGGTCTTAGCGTTTAAAAAGCCTCGACCTCCACACTTTCGCGGGATATACAGCCTCATTACCGATGATCGTGGGTGATGCATTCGATTTGCAGTTAGCAGCGTACGGACCCTTTATCCAGGGCGTCGAGTTCGGTCTGAGTCCATTTGAGTATGCCAAAAGAGTACATCAAAACCGGCATGACCCAACCGTTGAAGGCGCGCACCTTGTTTCCGCCTGATAGAAGACTATTAAGTACTTTTTTCAGGCGGCCAAAGAAGCGTTCCTTCAACGATTGCTTCATGTCAGTAACATTGATGCCTAACGTTTCCGACATACCCAAATACTTATAGGTTTCGGATGCGGAGAGGGCTCTAAGGTTTGTGGAATCTGAGAGTTGGGTTCCCACGGATTCAACAATCTCCCCTCGCTTTACATGCATGACCGCACATTTGTCCACACCAAATTCCATCCTGATGGCGCTACTGAAAGTTTGAGTTACTTTCAGTAGCTCCATCAGTTGCAAATTGTTGGGGGCAAAGAGTTTTAGGTCATCCATGTAGAGGAGGTGCGATATAACCTGACCACCTCTCCTCAACCGATAGCCTAGACCTGAATCCTCCAGCAGTGTGCTTAGAGGATTCAAGGCTAAGCAGAACCAAAGCGGACTCAAACTATCGCCCTGAAATATGCCTCGCTCGATCCTTATCGGTTCGCTATTCCCATGAATATTTCGATTATTATTATTATTATTATACCTACCTACTTATAACTGATTGAGTTTGGGAAACTCTCAAGGGAATTTTCTAAATTATTCGTTTTCTTTCATTCCTACGGGGGATACAACACGGAAAACAAACCCCCTAATGATAGATAAGAGTAGGACTGTATGTAGGTACTTTAGAACCCGTAGGTATTTGAACGGCGTTCTCAATATATTTAATTTAATACCTCAAACACACAAATGTAAAGAAGTGGACTTAATGCCAGGGGCGTTAAACTCTGCTAATACTTTTACTTAGTACCTAAGTAGGTAGGTACGTACATATTATGTTTCATGATATTATGTACTAAGTACTATAAACCGACTTCTTAGTTCTAATGTTTCACCTTCAAGCATACCGAACCGTAACCTCAAACTTAGAAATGTTTGTTTCGATATAAAGCGGGAGCATTATAAATTTGCCGCTATAAGTATGTACACAGCGAAAGGTTATCTCTTGCGATGTAAATGCGTATTACAAGTCATGGCTAAGCAGATATCTTTAGCTCGATATACGAATACCCAGTAGGTAGGCCAGCACCACTAGCCAGTATAGACTGAACCGTTATATTTATCACACGGTAGTTAGTATTAATAATAACAATGTCTAACATCTTGATTATTGACCTGCTTTGTTTTTATTTCGTAGTAGTAAGCGCTCGAAATGCGTTTATTATGGACGATCGCTTTGTGTGCACTGTCAAAAATTCGTGCTTCGAGTGTTTGAAGTTACCTCAATGTTCATGGTGCCCGACAGAAAACAAATGCTTCTCAAAGACCCTGCCGAAGTTTGGGGAGTTCTGCTCCAATAGCACCATTGTTCACGTAGATTACGGCTGTGAGTTTGGGAAAATACAGTTGATCATTATTATTCTTTTTAAACAAATTCGAAGGTATCAATTTCGTACGATAGGTACTTGGTGAAATCACCAACTTATAATTTAGCAATGGTACTTAGCATCTAAAGCATAATAAGTAATAACAATATTGAAGTGCCGCGGAGTCAGGCCCAATTTTCCGAAAATTTTAACTTTTCTCTTGTTCTAGGTACTATCTATGTTCTTAAATAGGTATATGTATTTTAGTTTCATATAGATATAGTTCTACATTATTGTCTTTTTACAACTTTTATCATTCCAGTGAGTTTCGAAGAGAATGCAGAGTGTTCGTGCAGCAAGGGCGATGTAGGACGCAGCTGCTACCCGCCAGGTGTCACCGAGGGCCTGGAGTGTTCCGGCCGAGGCACCTGCGTTTGTGGCCAGTGCGTCTGCAACCCGAACCCTGATCCTAAATTCCCGACCAAGGTAATGACTGGGTAGACTATTCGTCCATCCAAGCACGCATGTTGTAATTTTGAAAAATAGACGTAATATTCGGCGGTTATCGTACTACACGAGTCATGGTACATGCCACGCGCGCATTGCATAGATCAGCACTTTTTTGTCGCCTTGCACAAATTATAGTGTAACGCGACAGTACACAATCAGCGTTCGTAGTCAGCTGTAGTCATTCACACATCATTCGTATATTTGTATTCATGTGTGTATATATATCAGTCATCAGGTTACCTTAGTACATGTTCTACCTATATAGTTCGGGACCTGAAGACCTTGTGTGGATGTTGTCTCATATTATTATTATTCATATAGCATTAGTTACGTGGTAGTTAAATTTATTCAATAAACCATCATCTTTGACTTATCATTCAAGCTAACAACCAAGGTGTGTCGACCCATTCAGCGCATACATCTTTTTGGTCCTTCGAGCCTCGAGATTATAATTGCTTGACGTTCTTTTGTGCGGTGGCGATTCGTTTGGGCTGTTCGACCAAAAGCAGCATCTCACCAGCTCAACAAAGGAAGCATCACCTGCACAGAGGATCCGCACCGCGGAGATCATTGCACCAGTAGCAGAAAATACAAGAGATCACCTACGCACATCGGCAGTATCGTCAGGAACAGATTTGGTGACTCGAAGTATTTATCATTATTAACTCAATATCAAGTAATGGAGGCAATGCACAAACTTCTGATCGATTTAAAATAGACGGAGGAAGTCGTAAGACTCCCGACCGTGTGCAGAAGAAAATAGACCCACCTTCTCGACAAATATTGGGGACAATTTCAAAATAACCACGAGAAGATCCGCGAGCGCGAAGAACCTTCTCATCAATACTCTGTGCAAGATTCCCATGAACAGACAAGACAATTTTACAGAAGCACTAGGGAAGTTTTTATCAAGTATTTAGGTAAGTCAATAACAAAAACCAGCTTCACCCGTATTATTCACCGCTTTACGTTCGAGCTGGCACCGTCGACCTTGCAGTCATCGGAGTCAAAACTCCTTCACGAGCAAGGTGCAGGTGGAGCTGAACCCGGTAACCAATCATCCCTTTCAATAAAGGTGCCTGAAATAGCTGAGATCGCGAGTAACAGCAAAACAGACGAAATGGAAATGGAACAAAGGAACAATATCGAAGCGTTCTAAATAACCACTTCAACCTTAACGTGCACCTCCTCAAAGAAAATGGTCAGTTTGAAGACGCCTTATAAAAAGGTGTTAGAGACAAGGTGGAAAGCTGTTGATTCACTTATTTGGGATCTTGACAGTTTGCCCAAAGAAACCGACGTGCAATATGAGATGCCTTACAATACGTGCGAACTCGTTTACAATCAAATAAAAGCAGCCATCAAATCCAAAATGTGGTCAGTTACTCACCGAGAAAGATCAACGCCGAAGATCGAAACTACGAACAGTGGACAGCATTCAAAGATGTATTTCAAATCAAATCAAATCATTTATTTGCATAACACAGGTTCAGAGGATGTTACAAAAGGTTCGTAAGGTAAGTAGGTACATTGTATTACCTAATTACGTGAGGTGTGCAAATATATTAGGAAAATTATTACACAATTAATCTAAATCAATTTTCTTATTAAATTAAATTGTCATTGAAAATATACATAGGTAGGTAGGCAATTTTGTTACACATTAAATTAAATCTGAACTAATAAATTATAACAGTAATGTCAAGTAAATTAATAATGTCATAGTGATTGTAATTATTATCAATATTATCATATTGAATTAATGTACGAATATATGTTGAGACCACCCATTCTAGTCCGTCTCTTTCTAACGCAGTTTCTCAAAAGCAAAGTGAAAGGCGAAGCCAAGAAACTCATTCAGCATCTATCAATCAGCTCGGAAAATTATGAGGCTGCAAGGTAGATCCTCAACCGCAGATATATAACAACAGAAAGCTGATCTTCACGTCACATCTCAATTCATTGCTCGGTGTTCCTATCACTCAACATCACTCAATCTCAGCAGCATCAGTCAAAAAACTCCACGATACGACAATAGAATGTATCAATGCGATTAAGAACCTTGGTGTAGACACGTCATCGTAGGACCCAATAATTGTATACACTTGCTTTCAAAAAAGTTGTATACGGTGACTCATATCGACTACTTAGTCACTGGCGGAGCCGCGTGAGCTACCCAACATAGCAGATATCCTGATTTTCTTGAAGGAAAATTTATATCATGGGAATCATCTCCTCGTAGGCCAGAAACAGCAAAAACATCCCAGTCGGAGCCTGCAGAGACAAACAAGAAATTTCATTCATTTAAAAAGCATTTAGCGCAAACCAGAACAAAAATAATAAGTAAACATCAAATTCATTGAGAAAAGACAATGAAAGTACAATAAACTGTTCACATTGCAATCAAGAGCACAAGTTGCTTTCGTGCAAAACATTTGAATTACATACAGCCTGACGCAAAACGGAAGGAAGTTGCGAAATACAATTTATGTAAAAACTGCCTACAAGGAATGTTCGTCAAGAAAAACATGCCGTGTCTGCAACTCATACCATAATACATTGCTTCACGACGCTTACGGCAAAGGGGGTGGACATCAAACAGCAGTTTAGTGCAGCAATTAACAGCTGGCACTGATAGCAAGTAATCAACAAGTGACAGCAGCAATCACGTGTCTCAAGACGATGTATCAGAAACTCTGCCTACCACAGCACTGATCAAAGTGAAAGCATACGATGGATCCCTGACAACTTTACGCGCGCTCCTTGGTCAGGGTTCACAGATATCCCTGATAACGGGAAAAAGCAGCACAGACATGTGGCCGAGAAAAGTTGTCATATTCGGTGTCGGGGCGAAAGAAAATAATTACAAAGGCATCATAGGAATCACGTGCAGTGCCTTTCGCGTTGATTATACATTTTTCACCGATGTTGTATTCATTATGCGCAATTTGATCAACAATTTGCTTAACAAATCATTCACAAAACCAAAATCATGGACATTTATAGAAAATATCACGTTGGCTGATCCAGATGTTCATGAGAATCGTCCAGCAGACAGTTTACTCGGGGCTGAGATATACTCAAACATAATCCAAGAAGAAGACCACCGGCAAGAGAAATCACAACCAGTCGCACAGCAAACACGTTTGGGCCGGATTTTATGCGGCAACGTGCAAACAACATTTCAATGAAACGTTTGTGACAAATAACATCGAAGACATTCAACAATTTTGGACAGCAAAAGACATAGCAGAAAACTCGGGAATGTCACAAGATGATCTGGATTGTTTGCAGCACTACAAGAACACAAAAACTCGCGTCAAAGAAGGTGTTACATTGTTGAGCTACTATTTGAACCAAATTTTCAGGAAAAGCTAGGAGCTACGAAACCTATGGCTTTGGCACAATTCAGGCAACTGGAGAGAATATTTAGCAAACAGCCACAATTAGCATACAAACAGTTAATTCATGAATATCAAGCACTGAATCATATGTTCGAGTGTACTAGTAACGTGACACCGACTTGCTATTTACCCCATCATTGTGTTTAGCGCGCCGATTCCACAACCACGGCTATTCAACGCATTGGCGAAAACATCCACGGGCCATACTTTGAACAACCTCATGAAGCATGGCCCGAAGCTCACTTTATCACGTCTAGAATGGGGGTATTTATTTAAAACACGTAGGTATGCAAAAAATACAGCAAGCCTTAGGACGTAAAATCAAAGTTTTTGGTTGGAGTGACTCCAATGCACTTCTCGACTGGATACAAGCAACATCAATCGCTGGACACCATTCGTACCGAACAACGTCAAACAAATCAAATACGTCATACCATCAGACGATTGGCATTACATAAAATCAGCGGAGCGAAAATCAAAACAAAACAACTTCACAACTCGTCAACCTCATAGCGATGTCATAGAATCCATACTACATAGAAACAATAATTTGACACGCGCCGTGCGCTTGTTCGCATAGTTGCTACGTAGGTATCACACGTCAGAGCGAGCGCACTGCTTACGTGAACAGAAATGAAAATTAGAAACCGCAAAACATATGATTATAAAATATGTACAAGAAACGCAATTTTCAGAAGAAATTAGCAAGCTGTGAAAACAGGAGCAAGTAAGTACGTAACAACAGTAAAACATTGTGCCTCAACCCGTTTTTTGGACAAGGATGGACTTTTGAGAGTGGAAGGCAGACTCAAGCATGCCAATATTGACAAAGATATGAAGCAGCCACTGTTCATACCACACATCAGCAACGTGACTAACCTTATTATCGAACAAGCCCACCGCCGAACGTTTCATGCGGGGGCTCGGGCGACGCTCACGAGTATCAGAAAAAACTACTGGATTGTAGGCATAAAGCGGTCATACAAAAGCAAATGATGGAGGACTTATCTGAATCTCGGAGCAATCCTTCGCGTCCTTTTCAGCACACCGGAGTTGACTTCACAGGATACGTTGTCGTGAAACTCAATAAAAGGCGAGGAGTCAAGACAAGTAAGGGACATATCGCAGTGTCCGTGTGCATGGTGAATGGTGACCAAAGCTGTGCACCTCGAACTCGTATCAAACTTTAGCTTATCAGCATTTTTAGGTGCTCTAAAACGCATGTCTTCACGTTGGGGTAAGCCACATCATGTCTACGGTGACAATGGCACCAATTTTGTTTTAACGGCGCGGCGTCTGATCTGATAGCAACTCTCTTAACAATATTTCTCTTCATGACATCCATCTTTGCCAAGAACAGTCAGCATCTCCAAATACTTAGACCGAATCTCAAACATGCAGTTTATTCGCAACGAATGGAAACTCATCGTGTATTACGACATGACCCTTATTGGGACGCTCCGACAAATACCTCAAACTAATAAACAGCGTATGTGAAAGAGAAACAAACAAAACACTATGTGACATCATCCTACTGCAGCTAGGTCACTCACACATGACGAACTGAAGTACTACAATGGAATGTTACTGAATCAGTATAGAAGAACGCACACGACGGCGGGAGGCCTTATTGACGGTGTAGACTACGTGGCCAACAGTTTATTTGGAGTTTTAGATCATAGTTTCTCCGATCAATAAAAGCAAGATATTTCACTTATAAAAGGAAATGAAAATCACTTAGCAATCTTGTGGAAAAACCAGACCTCAGTAGTAGAAACAGAATATAATTTACTCAAGAGAACTGAAGAGAAAATTAATCGGCAGCACAAGGTCAATCAAGCAACATTTAACCAATCTAACGGAGGCCACCAATATGTTGAACAAAAATTTGCATGAACAAGAAGTGATGAACGAGCTAGCACTGTCCACCATCATAGCTATAAATATGCTCACGAAGCTAATATCCATACAAGATACAATAATCGACACAATAACAGATATAATAATCATTGAATGTTTAACGACCATTTACTAACGCCGCCGAAGCAATTACGAGACGAACACAGCATAATCTCAGGAAAATTATCGCGAGACTTATCCTTACCGATAGAAAGCATACAAACTGAACTACCAAAAATGTATCACCTTCTGAAGGTCAAAACAAGAGTAAGACAGCAGTACCTCATATTTGAAATTAGAATACCACTGGTCCATAGAGAGAGTTATACCCTATATGTTTGTAGAACCAACCCGAATAACTACAACTACAGCTACATGCATTGATAATGTATTTTGTTGCTGCGACTATTTAGATAAAGCCATCGTTAATTATCTCCCTTCCGATCACAGCGGTCAAACCGTAACTTTTGAGTCCAACATCATAATACAAAAACTGCAGATACAATCCAGACCAATAACATCTGTTAATTTAAATAATTTTAATAACAGTTTAATTTGTAAGTTGAGTAATCAGGACCTTACAATGAACAATGTTAACATTTTGTTTATAGAATTCTTTTCGGTAGTCCAAACAGAGTTCAATTATTCTTTTAAGAAGAGCACTAAAAGTATCTGCCCTAAGTTTTTATTTAGTGACTGGGCAACTAAAGGACTTAGGAAAAGTAGGGAAATACTTTTTGAGCTATATGGCCTTAAGCCTTATATTAACACGGAAACTTTTAATAAGTATGTTGCTACTTACTCTAAAATTTTTAAGAACACTTGTAAGGCAGCCAAAGCCTCGTACATTAGCAACAAGGTCAAATCAGCAGACAATAAAATAAAGACTGTTTGGAAAATTATCAATAATGAAACGAACAGGAACAAAAAGCATAATTCTGATTATACACTGGAGACGACACGTGGTCTCATTTGCGATAGCAAAGAAGTTGCTCAAGAATTTGTAAATTTCTTTACCAGTATCCCAATTAAAACTACTGACACTTTAAATTCCTCGCCCACGCTGGCTTTTGATTTAGTAAGGGCGAACGTTTCGGTCTGCCCGATTGAATTTAACTTTAAGCATATTAACCCCATAACAGTAATAAAAGCTTTTAAGCAAATCAAGATCAAATTGACTGAAGATCTTTGGGGAATGTCCATTAAAGTCTGTACATCCATAATTGACACTATAGCGCCTTACTTAGCCTTCATATTTAATTTGTGTGTGGATCAAGGAGTCTTCCCGGATTTAATGAAATACAGTAAGGTAATACCACTTTTCAAATCCGGGGACAGCAAAGACACCAATAATTATAGACCCGTATCCGTGTTGCCAGTTTTCAGCAAGGTATTTGAAAAGGTAATGCTTAATCAAATGATCATTCATTTTAACACAAATAAAATCTTACACAATCAACAGTATGGTTTCACCAAGGGACGTTGTACGACTGACGCTGGGGTCACCTTATTAAAACACATATTTACGGCGTGGGAAGAGGCCCAAGACGCCATAGGAATCTTTTGTGACCTCTCCAAGGCATTTGATTGCGTCGATCACGAAACCTTGCTCTTGAAACTTGAGCATTATGGACTTGGAATACTTGCGCTCAGTCTAGTAAAATCTTATTTAAAGGATAGGCAGCAGCAAGTTCAAATAAATGGTGTCAATTCACTTAGTTTAAAAGTAGAAATGGGAGTTCCACAAGGCTCGATATTGGGTCCTTTCCTCTTTTTAGTGTATATTAATGATCTACTCCATTTATTAAAAAATCAACCACAAATGGTGTTATTTGCTGACGATACTTCTTTAATTTTTAAGGTAGAAAGAAGTGCTACAAATTTTGACGACGTTAATAACGCCCTAATGCAGGTCCATAATTGGTTCACTGCTAATAATTTAGTATTAAATGGGAAAAAAACTAAGTGTATACGATTTTCTTTACCTAATGTCAAAGGTAGTGATTGTGAGATAGTATTGAATCAAGAGAAACTAGAATTCGTCGATAAAACTGTTTTCCTGGGGATCACGCTCGACTCGAGGCTTCAATGGGGTTCTCATTTAACATCTCTGGCGGGACGGCTAAGTTCAGCAGCATATGCTGTCAGAAAAATCCGTCAATTTACCGATGTAGATACCGCGAGGTTAGTCTATTTTAGTTACTTTCATAGTATCATGTCTTACGGTATTTTACTTTGGGGACGGGCTGCAGACGTCGATTCTATTTTTATTCTGCAGAAAAGAGCCATCAGAGCCATATATAATCTCCGCAGGCGCGATTCTCTAAGGGAACTGTTTAAGGTTATTAAGATCTTGACGGTACCTTGTCAATATACTCGTATCTATGAAAACATCATGTACGTAAGAAAAAATGTACATCTTTTTACTAAAAGAGGTGATAGACATAATTATAGTACCAGAAATAGGGACCTATTAGTTCAACCAGGTTTCAGACTGGCTAAAGTGGACTCATCTTTCATGGGGTACTGTTTAAAATGTTACAATAAAATACCTCCCCACATACTTCAACTGAATGAGACGAAATTCAAAGTTTGTATAAAACGCACACTATGCAGCCAGGCATATTATAAGTTGGGGGATTATATCGCTGATAAAAATGCCTGGCTTAATGCTGGTCCTGCTCCACAACCACAACTAATTGATTAACATTTGAAAATACTGTTGGAGCTGCTGAAGATTGTAAGACTACCTTTGCTTTGTATAAACTCAATCTCCTTTGTATTATATAATTGCATAGGACAAGTGTGAGTACTATGTACTATCGAGCTACCATTTACCGGGTAATGTCTTTCATTGACTTGAATGTGTCCTGGCGGCTGATAGATGTCATGCTCACTCAAATGTCTCGCTGACGGTGGCGCGTGTGTTGGATCATTTAGCTCCCTTCAAAATGGTTGAGCTGAATGGTGCTGATCCATGCGTCATGTTCGTGAACGGGCGCTGTCAGTTGGGACTGGTCATCTCTTAGCCACCACGGCTTATTTTTAATTATTTTATTATGGATTGTTTTGTTTGAATTTATATTTGCTGTACACTGGACACTCAATGTGTACGTCTTATTTACATCGTTCTCACATATAATTATACCTATATACAAGATTAATGATGTAACTAATATTTATGTAACAATATAATTTAAAAGAGTGTCCATGGAGTTTCTTGCCCGTTCTTCTCCATAGGTACCTACTACGCTTTGGAATGGGCAACTAGCTTCATATTTCTGACTGACCGACCACTTGACAATTCAAAAGTGCCTGTAAATGGTTTAATTGAAATAAATGCTTTGAGTTTGAGTTTATCAACTCATATCAATACCACAACAACATGGAACACAGCAAATCGCACAGAACTCTCAACCACATTATCAACGTCACCTTGCCACAATTTGAAATCAACATCACTGATCACGAAAACTCATTGCCGCACATCAAAGAAATGAAATCATAAACGCTTTGAACTCAAGAATTTCAAGTCACGATATCGATCAATATTCAGCAATCTACGTATTGTTGTCGGGCGCTGTACTAGCCGTTGCAGTTTATCTATGTCGGTGGATTTGTCGTCGTGGGCAGAGGAGCGCCAACTTACAGTCGGACTCCGAGACGCAGCCTCCGGCGCCGCGACCGCCAGCGTGTACACAGCACGAGGCCCCCGTCGTCGATCCGACGCCACGCACTAGAGACTGGAAACAGCCACAAGAAGAGACGGTTGAATTAACTTTTCTAGCTTACTCAGCAGCATCAAGCGTCAAAAGAGGACACCTGTTTTCGCCACACCGGTGTTTGGTGACAGTGACTAATTCAAGTAATGGCCAAGAATAGATTTAATTCGTTTTGTAACTTGGGTGAAATTTATAAGTTTAGCATTTAAGCGCTCTGTAAACTCATTCTCATCATCCACACGCATCTCTCTGGACTGGGAATATATACGAGTCAAGTATCGTACAAGGTACGCGCGCATTGCATAGATCAGCACTTTTCCGTCGCCGTGTAACGCGACAGTACAGAATCAGCGTTCATAGTCGGCTGTATTCATTCACACAACATTCATAATATATAACATTAGTTACGTGGTAGTTAAATATGTTCAATAAACCATCATCTTTGGCTATCCGTGACTTACTATCATTCAAGCTAACAAACAACCAAGGTATGTCCGACCGATTCAGCAGCGCATACACGTACCTAGGCCTTTTTTCCCTGTGTCAGTAATCTAGGTAATGATCTGAAGTTTTTCCAGTCAACTTATCTGATAAGTTGACTGGAAAATCTTTCTTTTATATATCTAGTAGAAAATAAAAGCCTTTAACCTGAGCCTTACCAAAATGTCCTTTCTTTGGTATTGTTCGTCGAATCGTTGAGCTCCTTAAGTTCTGAGTTGAGCTGCACGGTTACTGACAAATGCGTGCACTGACTGGACAGGTCCACTCAATCTATGTGGTTTTTTCCTCAAAAGACCATTTCAGACACAAATCTACATAGCCTTCACATGATCTGACCAAGATTTTGTCTGGACTTTAAAAGAGACTGTGACCTCTGAGTTTGTTTCGGCCTTTCTTCTCAGAGTAGTCAGATAGGAATCGCCGACCTCATCTAGTTTAAAAAAATATGATTGACGTGTAAAAGTGTTTGTTCAAACCTACTTACGGAAATAAAATCATTTATCATTTAAAATTGTCTTCTTTCAGATGGTTATGGGCGAATACTGCGAGTATGACAACTTCTCTTGTGACGATCCTAAATGCAACGAAGGACCATATTCCCTGAGCAACCCAATTGTCGTGGAGAGCCCTTCTAAAACTACCGACGTTGACATCCCAGCCTCATAACGATAAAATGAACGAAAATTAATTCAATTTTAAACTGCAATTAAACATAGAATTTGTTTTATAATAATAAGAACTTATATAATTATGTTACATTTGGTATGTTAGATTAAAGAAGTAGGTATATGTTGTGTTTATTGCGTCCGTGGATAAAATTAGAATTCGTAATCACAATCGTGTTTGTTATTCAGTCACAAAGTACCTATCGATTGCGAAAGTTTGCGTATGGTATGTATCTATGTATATCAAAGTAATATGCGTAGATAACAAATCCTGACATTTACAAACAAAGCTGTAAGTAAATGAAACCGCGCGAGTACTATCCTAAAACTATTGTAAAAAGAAAATAATCTATCTCACTTCGTAGGTAGGTCGAGTCGAGATTTCTATGTGGAGTGAGAAGTTCGCAGAATTTATAGCCAGCTATGCTTAGTTATGTTATGAAGAATGCTCGGGTGGATGGCTGTGAACCGCGGCGGAGGCAATGAGGTTTTCAGGAGAAGCGTTGGAGCGAAGAAGCCGCGGCTCAATTAAGAAATTGATATGAGCCGGGCGTCTGCCGCGGATGGCTCATCGTTCTCAAGTACTGCCCGTTATGGTTACGCGAAATTAGATTTCAACGAGTCTATTTTCTCTCTCACAGCGAGTTCACCTTTTATTTCCTCAATATTTATTGAACGCCTGCCTTAGATGTCCGACTCGGAGAGTCCCTCGACGTAGTTTATATAGGCTCGCGTTTTTAAGAGAAACGTGATAATAATAGGTGAATTTAATTGGGTAGGTAAGTACCTACTGATTACAAACACAATAGATTTTGTTACACAGCATGTAGTCAATGGTAATAGCAGGGTTCGTTTCACTGATAGGTAGTAGTCGCTATAGTTTCCAAAGTTGATTTTGTATGTTTCTACTACTGGACATCTCCATCATCATCTCATCACCTCCATTTTTCGCCAACGAAAACACATATTTATTAGTAGGTACCTACTTTTTCACCCACTTTAGGCTTATTCTTATAGTCGCTTTCATCTTTGAGTTTAAGTAATACATATAATTTGGTTGATTTAGTCTTTTTAGAGGCAATGAATATGAATTTACGCTGTAAATAAGCACCTAAGTATAGGTACCTACATAAATATTTGAAACGCTGTCTTCCCATAGACAGACTGATTCCGATCTAATCCGTATATTTCATCTGTTACAATTTAGGTCATTCGCTTCGCGCGCAACGACACATAATGGTTTTTCCTTCTCGACTTGCTGTTGGGCCTGACCATAGCCTAGACGGATGGCACAATAAGTTCAATAAGTTGTCGGAAATCGGACACTTTTGTTTCCAGATCAACTTGTAACTTTGCGAACGAAATGGCTGTTACTGAATGTAAGTTCCGTGGTCACAAACTCAACGACGACTATAATGGAGAATTTGCTTCATAGACAAGAAAAGCATTCATTTATAAAAAGAATTGACAATCTTTTAAGGGAAAGTAAAATTAACTTTTTAGGAAAACTTCGTGGGTAAACGACAAAAGATACTCAAATACCTCCTTAATAAAATAAAACTGTCACCACCGTAACCCAATTTGTGTTCAATAATTGTGGCGGAATGTGGCTCTCGAGGAGCTCGGAGGAGATTCGATTAGGAAGGAGCGCTTAAATTGTTTTAGTGTCGATCAGCATCATATACAAGACGCTAGGCGTTAGGCGGTACCTACCACGTCCTGCCCGTAAATTACACTACGTCCTTATGAAATTATTTGAAATTAAAACATACACGCGTCAGAGAGAATATGGCATGATATCGCTTATTGAATTCAGTATGTAGCGGCAGAAACAAAAAGTAGAAGAAGTCATTACTAACTTTAACTGAAAACATTTTAAATTGTAGTGCCATTAAATTCACTCGAAAATTATCTGATAACTTTTTGATTTTTCCTTATTGAAATCGTTGTGCCAATACCACAAAAAAAAATATAAAAAAGAAAATGGTTCAAACTACAAGTGATCAAGCATTCAGCTATGAATGTCTACAACGAAGCATTATCTTCATTATTAAATATTTTCTAAAAACTAATTTTGAAGTCTCTAGAGGTTGGTCTGTCATTCTATTCATATTCGTAATTTCTATAGCCATTGATAAAGGTAATTTAATCATCATTTGCTATAAGTATCTATAACGTTTTACATATACAATGACATGAATATTTACTGTATAAAGTATTATATTATTTTAATTTTTGTGAATGGGAGGACTATGTGGGTCATTGTTCCAGTTTGAATCATGTTCTGGCAGTTTGAGTAGTTTATGTGGCCTACCCAAATGTCCTTTCTTTGGTATTGTTCGTCGAATCATTGAGCTCCTTAAGTTCTGAGTCGAGCTGCACGGTTACTGACAAATGCGTGCACTGTCTGGACAGGTCCACTCAATCTGTGTGGTTCTTTTCTCAAAAGTCAATTTCAGACACCAATCTGCATGGTCCTCAACGATTATGTCCGGATTTTATATACACATTGACATTAATGAATTTTATATACATATACTATGACAAGAGTATTTACTTTGTAAAGTATTATGCTATTATTTTAACTATTGTGAATGTGAGAACTATGTTGGTCATTGCTTTTTTTTTTTTTTTTTTTTTACTCTTAGTGTAATCATGATCTGGCAGTTTGAGTAACTTGTGCGGCCTACTCAAATGTCCTTTCTTTGGTATTGTTCGTCGAATCGTTGAGCTCCTTAAGTTCTGAGTTGAGCTGCACGATTGCTGACAATTGCGTGCACTGACTGGACAGGTCCACTCAATCTGTGTGGTTCTTTCCTCAAAAGACCATTTCAGACACCGATCTACATAGCCTTCACATGATCTGACCAAGATTCTGTCTGGACTTTAAAAGAGACTGTGACCTCTGAGTTTGTTTCGGCCTTTCTTCTCAGAGTAGTCAGATAGGAAACGCCGACCTCATCTAGTTTAAAAAAAAAATATGATTGACGTGTAAAAGTGTTTGTAAAAACCTACTTACAGAAATAAAGTCATTTATCATTTATCATATACCTTCCTTTGTAAACCTAAACGAATATATTGAATATATTTTCAGACCTAGGAGATCAGGTCATTGAAAATTAGTTAGGTAAGTATGTCAATTATAGTGTGTGATACATTTCGACGTCTATGTCGTAGCGGGTAGCAAGCAAACTAAGTAGACCGTACAGTAAATACTATGAAATTAGTTAGGTAAGTATGTCAATTATAGTGTGTGATACATTTCGACGTCTATGTCGTAGCGGGTAGCAAGCAAACTAAGTAGACCGTACAGTAAATACTATGAAATTAGTTAGGTAAGTATGTCAATTATAGTGTGTGATACATTTCGACGTCTATGTCGTAGCGGGTAGCAAGCAAACTAAGTAGACCGTACAGTAAATACTATGAAATTAGTTAGGTAAGTATGTCAATTATAGTGTGTGATACATTTCGACGTCTATGTCGTAGCGGGTAGCAAGCAAACTAAGTAGACCGTACAGTAAATACTATGAAATTAGTTAGGTAAGTATGTCAATTATAGTGTGTGATACATTTCGACGTCTATGTCGTAGCGGGTAGCAAGCAAACTAAGTAGACCGTACAGTAAATACTATGTTATACTAATTATTGTGAATGTGAAGATTATGTGGATTATTACTTTTTTTATTTTATTTCTTAGTTAGTTTCACGATCTGGCAGCTTGAGTAATTTATGCGGCCTACCCAAATGTCCTTTCTTTGGTATTGTTCGTCGAATCGTTGTGCTCCTTAAGTTCTCAGTTGAGCGGCAAGATTACTGACAAATGCGTGCACTGACTGGACAGGTCCGCTCAATCTGTATGGTTTTTCCTCAAAAGACCGTTTCAGACACCAATCTACATGGTCTTCACATGATCTGACCAAGATTATGTCTGGACTTTAAAAGAGACTGTGACCTCTGAGTTTGTTTCGGCCTTTCTTCTCAGAGTAGTCAGTTATGAAACGCCGACCTCATCTAGTTTTAAAAATATGATTGACGTGTAAAAGTGTTTGTAACAAACCTACTTACAGAAATAAAATCATTTATCATTTATCATTTATCATTTATCATTTATGAAATTAGTTAGGTAAGTATGTCAATTATAGTGTGTGATGCATTTCGACGTCTATGTCGTAGCGGGTAGCAAGCAAACTAAGTAGACCGTACAGTAAATACTATGAAATTAGTTAGGTAAGTATGTCAATTATAGTGTGTGATACATTTCGACGTCTATGTCGTAGCGGGTAGCAAGCAAACTAAGTAGACCGTACAGTAAATACTATGAAATTAGTTAGGTAAGTATGTCAATTATAGTGTGTGATACATTTCGACGTCTATGTCGTAGCGGGTAGCAAGCAAACTAAGTAGACCGTACAGTAAATACTATGAAATTAGTTAGGTAAGTATGTCAATTATAGTGTGTGATGCATTTCGACGTCTATGTCGTAGCGGGTAGCAAGCAAACTAAGTAGACCGTACAGTAAATACTATGAAATTAGTTAGGTAAGTATGTCAATTATAGTGTGTGATACATTTCGACGTCTATGTCGTAGCGGGTAGCAAGCAAACTAAGTAGACCGTACAGTAAATACTATGAAATTAGTTAGGTAAGTATGTCAATTATAGTGTGTGATACATTTCGACGTCTATGTCGTAGCGGGTAGCAAGCAAACTAAGTAGACCGTACAGTAAATACTATGAAATTAGTTAGGTAAGTATGTCAATTATAGTGTGTGATACATTTCGACGTCTATGTCGTAGCGGGTAGCAAGCAAACTAAGTAGACCGTACAGTAAATACTATGAAATTAGTTAGGTAAGTATGTCAATTATAGTGTGTGATACATTTCGACGTCTATGTCGTAGCGGGTAGCAAGCAAACTAAGTAGACCGTACAGTAAATACTATGAAATTAGTTAGGTAAGTATGTCAATTATAGTGTGTGATACATTTCGACGTCTATGTCGTAGCGGGTAGCAAGCAAACTAAGTAGACCGTACAGTAAATACTATGAAATTAGTTAGGTAAGTATGTCAATTATAGTGTGTGATACATTTCGACGTCTATGTCGTAGCGGGTAGCAAGCAAACTAAGTAGACCGTACAGTAAATACTATGAAATTAGTTAGGTAAGTATGTCAATTATAGTGTGTGATACATTTCGACGTCTATGTCGTAGCGGGTAGCAAGCAAACTAAGTAGACCGTACAGTAAATACTATGAAATTAGTTAGGTAAGTATGTCAATTATAGTGTGTGATACATTTCGACGTCTATGTCGTAGCGGGTAGCAAGCAAACTAAGTAGACCGTACAGTAAATACTATGAAATTAGTTAGGTAAGTATGTCAATTATAGTGTGTGATACATTTCGACGTCTATGTCGTAGCGGGTAGCAAGCAAACTAAGTAGACCGTACAGTAAATACTATGAAATTAGTTAGGTAAGTATGTCAATTATAGTGTGTGATGCATTTCGACGTCTATGTCGTAGCGGGTAGCAAGCAAACTAAGTAGACCGTACAGTAAATACTATGAAATTAGTTAGGTAAGTATGTCAATTATAGTGTGTGATACATTTCGACGTCTATGTCGTAGCGGGTAGCAAGCAAACTAAGTAGACCGTACAGTAAATACTATGAAATTAGTTAGGTAAGTATGTCAATTATAGTGTGTGATACATTTCGACGTCTATGTCGTAGCGGGTAGCAAGCAAACTAAGTAGACCGTACAGTAAATACTATGAAATTAGTTAGGTAAGTATGTCAATTATAGTGTGTGATACATTTCGACGTCTATGTCGTAGCGGGTAGCAAGCAAACTAAGTAGACCGTACAGTAAATACTATGAAATTAGTTAGGTAAGTATGTCAATTATAGTGTGTGATACATTTCGACGTCTATGTCGTAGCGGGTAGCAAGCAAACTAAGTAGACCGTACAGTAAATACTATGAAATTAGTTAGGTAAGTATGTCAATTATAGTGTGTGATACATTTCGACGTCTATGTCGTAGCGGGTAGCAAGCAAACTAAGTAGACCGTACAGTAAATACTATGAAATTAGTTAGGTAAGTATGTCAATTATAGTGTGTGATACATTTCGACGTCTATGTCGTAGCGGGTAGCAAGCAAACTAAGTAGACCGTACAGTAAATACTATGAAATTAGTTAGGTAAGTATGTCAATTATAGTGTGTGATACATTTCGACGTCTATGTCGTAGCGGGTAGCAAGCAAACTAAGTAGACCGTACAGTAAATACTATGAAATTAAATTCGCGAACAGATTTTAAACCTTTTTTCGAACCTAAAAGCAAAACATGCAATGCTCATTTCATGTTGTGTCTTAATCTTAACGATCCACAAATCCATTTTACCAAAAAATCTTAAATGTCTACGGCGCGGCGGCGGCGTAGCATATTATTATGTCGTACTCGTAGCAACGTACCTACTTCAGAATCCAATGTATGCATAAATAAATATTAGAAAACAATTTTTGTAGCTTTGGTCTAAAAACCTGCTTTGTTCAAAAATAAAGTAAGTAACTTACGAAAACTAAATGTCTACGGGTCTACGGCGTAGCTCGTAGCATGCCATAGCAGAGTAGTCCAGTACTTCAGTAATAACTTGAATTTTCTGTATTCCTGTAACGCATTCATGATCACTACAGCAAATAAAATTCTAAAGTTAGACATCTTACAGACTGAATAGGTTAAATATCTGAAAACGAATTTTACTATTGAATAATTCGCGCGGAAACGTGATCGGACTTTCGAGCACGGAATAAGATGTCAATGGAGGCGGGTGGTGGATATATATTGCACAATAGGAGCCGAGATCACACATAATAATATGGCATTGGTATTCTGGAGTGGGGAAGAATGCGCGTTCCGCCGGCGAGGCGGCGACTTCTCGGCGTGCCGCGTGCCCCGGCGTCAGCGCCGGCCGCAGCCCGCCACCCTTCACTCTTCACTTCCTAATTGTTTCCCACGCGAATTATTAGGAAACTTATGACCTATTCTGTCTTTAAATTTTATATCAGTTTCTCGACATTGATCTTGGTTTACTTTAAATTATATTTGCAAGGAAATAAAGGAACCAACATAAAATAAATAGGTACTTTTTTCAGCGTGGTCTCGAGTTCTCGATGTAATGTAAAAATACGCTGACATTGACGGACGATTGCGTTGCGTTGAATTTGCGTTTAGTAACGTATAGGTTACGTACGTATTTTTGAAATGGAAATTGATGCTACCCAAAAGATGATGAAACGACAAAGCCACGAAATTGAAAAACGATAGTTTTAATTTTATATTATGTGAGACAAGATATAAGCGTGAAATTCATGGGATCCGACATATTATTGTGATGTAGTATGTAAGTGCCTATTATTTCTATGCGTGTAACCAATATATAACCCGTGTAATAATATAATTAAAGGCAGTATTGTACTATATCTTGTGATGTTTCATTCAATCTGACACCTGACCTTACATGGCGACCCTGCCACTAAACAGGGCTTAAATCATGTGCGCGATTAGTGTAGACTTTGCTCTGCGCGGCAACTGTTTAAGTGAGAGATACAGAGTGTTCGGCAGAACGTTGAACATACGAAAATGGCAGATAGGTGGGGTCGTCTGCTCTCTACCCAGCCCAAATGATTTGACCTAGGCCCCATAGATTTTTTTATTTAGTTTTTTTTTTAATAACCGGTTTTCATGAGTTTGAAAACTTTGAAGTAAGATTACTTTATGTAGGATATACGAAATGGCAACACTTTTTTTTTGTTTTTGTCTCGACTGTTGGTAGATTCCTCTAAAACTATTGTTTGGTGTAGATAACATCTAGACAAAAAGTTATGAGCCTTCAAACATTACAAAAAGGGGTAAAACATGATTTTAAGCTTTTCTTTACATTGCATTAAAAAAATAACTAAAAATGATTGAAGACTAGGATTTCATCGAAACATCCTTGGTGTATGGCCTTTCGAACGGTATGTAATTTGTTTAATTTAAAAAAAAAAAACTTAAGAGTTATTGACGAATTTTAGTTCAAAACGGGAATTTTGATGCAAATCGATTTTTGTGAAATGTAAAATGTTTTGCAAAGTTCATCATGTAATCTTGGTAAAAATGGCAAACCCGTGGATGGAAAGCTACGAATTAGAATCTTGAATACCTACCACTGAAAATGATTTTTATTTACATAATATTCAACCTAATAAAAAGCAAGTGATTACAATATCTGTATATTTGACAAGCCTAGAAAATATGCAGAACGAGTCAAAAACTGTTAATTATAGCATCTAAATAAGGAGGAACAAATTAGTATTAGAAACATATGTGCAAAATATAATGATATCTTTTATCTCGAAGGAGACCAGCTCACTACGACAAATATATATAAACATTCAATAACTATAAAACCCGGTGCTAGACCAATGTACAGCAAACCTTACAGGCTCCCACATTCACAAAAAGGGGAAATACAGGATCAAATTGACCACATGCTCGAACAAGGTATAATTGAACCTTGTAATAGCGAATGGTCTAATCCCGTTCTTTTAGTTCCAAAGAAATCAAACGGAGAGAAAAAATGGCGTAAGTCATTTAGGTATTACCGAAAGCTAGATAACTGTGTACAAAATGATAAATTCACTTTGCCAAATATTCATGAAATATATTCACAAAAACAAGTTAGATTCACTCTCTGGTTGCATTCATTTTACACACTTAAACTTAAGTCAAGGTTTTTATAATGTGGAATTCGAACCCGATAGTAGGATATTTACAGCTTTTCATTCAGGCCAATTTCAAATGACTAGAATGCCAATGGGTCTGAAGACAAGTCCTAACTCATTTGCCCGAATGATGACAATGGCGGGCCTTAATTACGTTTTTTTTTAATGTTATCAGGACGATTTGATTATAATGGGACGGGGCGTATTGGACGGATAAGATTACGCAATGTTCATTTAAATTAAATCCGATTAAATGCGACTTTCTTAAGAAATAAATGCTCTATCTAGGCCACGTCGTAACAGACAACGGTGTGCTACCCGATCCTGAAAAGATTAGTACTAAACAAAACTATCCAGTTCCTCGAAATACAGATGAAGTAAAAGCGTTTTGTAGCCTTAGCGAATTTATTATCGCAAATTTATTCAAAATTTTGCTTTATTGCGAACAGTTTAAATATTTTGTGTAGAAAAAATTACAATTTGTTTGGAATAGTGACCCACAAATTTGAAACGCCAAAGATCAACAAAAAGCAGCCGCCGATGCCTTATCTCGAATTCCGATATCGTCGAAAAATTTTAAGAGCATGCACGAATGTTTGTTTGTAACACGAGCACAAATCAAAAAATTAGAAATAACTTCACAGATTCCCGAAGCTACCGTAGAAAACTGTGTCTCAGGTCAAGCTAGGATTGTAGGAACTATTATATGTGTAATTATTGTAATCTCTATCAAGTGGCCCTACTATGTCTAAAAATATTTGTTCAAATGAAGATTGTGCTGTTGTGGTTATAACCATGGGTTCTTTTAACATAACAGTATACTTTTGTTTTTGACAAATAGAGCATTTTTTAACAAAGTTTATTTTATTATTATATATTATTTAACAAATATAGGTAGATCCTTTTCGAGACCCGGCCAGAAATTAATGTTGTTAAACATTCTTGTTATGCCTGCATGGCCACTTGTCGGTAACAAGTGGAAGTCATTTAAAATGACTCCTATCTTCTAAATTATCGACTCTTTCTATATCAGGTCCTTCCCTAAATGGGAAGGACCTGATATATATATATGATGTATATATTTTAATCTCATCAGTTATTTTTCTAAAAATCCGTTATTGTATTTATTTTTCACAAAATATCTTTCATTTATGTCATTAACATTGCAGAAATCGCACTTCGCTCTCACAAATGCGGCTGGCGTCAGTTGTGATCGAGCAGATGGTATACAACACCATTTTTCATGATCAAATGAAAATATATAATTTTCCTTATGTATTCTATTTATTTTTTATAGCCCGTTTAGGCATGTTTTATCAATAAATTGCAGCTCTACTGCATTATTATGTTTATTTTAACACTTGCGTGCGAACTGTCAAAATATGTATATATGCCTTTTCGTACCACTTACTATTATAAGTCAATGCCACCACCACTCAGTCAGTACCACTTGCTCAAAAAAGTGACATTCTATGCCACAAAGAGCGAACATAACAATAGTCATTTTTAATCTGTTAAAAACAGGGAAAGAAAATTGTACTGAATTTCATTCATCCTCTAGGGGGAGAATGTGATTTAAATTTGGAATACTTACCGAAATTTATACTGAACTACATCTGTGTTTACACCATTGAGTTTGTATATAAAGCATTATACTTTTTGAAAAAGGAATATGCATTTATTATGCAGTTATGATTATTAAATAAAATTACGAAAACCGACGAGGCCGTATGAGCTTGATGCCTTTGCTTTTCCGACAAAAAAATATTAGTCTAGGAATTTGCCGCGTTTTTGTTTTCTTCAAATACATAAACGTTAAGTTTATTTTAATTTATTTTTATAAATAAGTTAATGTTCTAAAAATACGTTTAATTGTCATTATTTTTAATAAATCCTTATCTCATATTGTTATTGTGTACATTTTTTCGCAAATGGTACGAAAAGTAGAGTATTTTCCTCGGTGATAACTGATAAAGCTGTCTTAGCCTTGGGTGAACTTAAATCCCTCGCTACACTCAGGACTCGTCTTAAATCCCTCGCTTCGCTCGTGATTTAAGTTTTTAACACCCTCGCTACGCTCGGGAGTAAACCTCGAGTCCTTCATTACGCTCGCGATTTAAATCGTCACCCGCGACAGAAGACACTGCTTTATCCCCTTGGTTAATAATCTACTATTCCAGTAGTGAGTAGAACGCCAGCTGAAGTCGCTCGCGTGTTCGTCAACAACTCCATTCTCGTGCACGGGGTGCCTCGAGAAATCGCTACTGACAGAGGTACAGAGTTTATGTCAGATATATTCAAAGCGATAAGTAAAATTCTTAATATTTCTAAACTGAACTCAACAGCGTATCATTCATCAGAGCTTTGGCGCTCTAGAGAATTCCCGCAAAACACTAGGGGCCTTTTTAAAAATACACATCAATACAAGACCGGACTCATGGAGTTCATGGTTACCTTTTTGGGCCTTTGCATACCATACCACAGTGCATTAATCGACAAAATTTACTCCTTTCGAACTTGTTTACGGAAAGAAATGTAACTTACCATGAACCTTTTAAGAACAGTAGAACAGCTCTACAGTTACGACAGTTATCCCCTTGAGCTTAAATATAGATTGCAGGTTTCACAAACAGAAGCACGGAAAAACTTAATTAATTCGAAATTAGAAAGGAAAAACAGATATGATCAATGTGTAAGACCTATAAAATATAAGACAAATGATAAAATTTTGATTAAAAATGAAACTGGTAATAAGCTCTCAAATCTCTATACTGGTCCTTACACTGTTATTAGAGATTTGTCGCCAAATGTAGAGGTAAACATCAATGGTAAAAATGATGTTATTCATAAAGACAGAACGAAGTTGTATTACACATAATTATGTATAGTAACAATACCAAGGTTACTAACCAACATTGCGAATATGGCTGTAAATTGATATACACTCATATTGCACTGAATAGATTATACCAGCTAATAAGTACACATGTTATTTGTAAACACTAACGGAACATCTGTTGTAATCTTAGGTATAAGTATCATTTAGATAACATTTTATTAAAATAATAAATATAATTAACGCCGCGAGTAACTTCAAAGGCATAATCATTATTGATAATTTCCAGTAATTATGTAACCAAATATTTTATATAAGTAAAAAAAAAAGTATCCATAGAAAGGAATACTTTTTTATTATTGCCGTGGGAGGTGTGATGTAGTATGTAAGTGCCTATTATTTATATATGTGTGTAACCAATATAACATAATTAAAGGCAGTCCCCTGGCTGGAGGCTTTGAGTTAGCTCAAGGCACCACAGGATAGACCGGTTAAGCAGTCACGGCCTCAAGGTCAACTGCGAGATACCATGCCCAAAAAAAAAAAAATATTAAAGGCAGTCTTGCACTATATATTGTGATGTTTCATTCAATCTGTCACCTGACCTTACATTATAATATTATGCAGAATAATTGCTCACAGAAGGCCTATTCAGCTGGTGAGTCATTAAAGGAGAGGCAACTTCACTCCTTTTATGAAAATCTAAAGATACAATTGAAGCTACTTTCCTGAGTCATCTTTACTCGTTCCCCGCTCATAATCATATTAAAGTGTCACCTCAGAAGCAAGTGTCAATCTCGAAGGCACAATCCTGAGGAATATTTAGAACAGAGGGATGAACCTTGAATATTCATGTGGCCGCACTCGTTGACTCTTGAGCGACAACGAGTTCTCTTTCACCTATTTGGCATGATTTAAATTATTTATAACAAACCGTGTGCGGCCCGGCCGCGCGGCTTTTCCCCTGTAATTTGGTAAGCGTTTGTACGAAGCAGCCGACATCCGAGGCACGTAGGAAAATATCCTTTATGCTGCTGAACATTCTATTAATACATGATGAATAATTTTGTTTTAATAACGGTGACGTTAAAGCACCTTTTGCCTCCATTGGATTTTGTTTTACATTCATAATTTAAATCTTTTGTTAAGATTAGATAAACAGAAAACATGTAATGATGTAGTGTTTTTTTTCTACTAACTTTCTCTATAAAAAACATGGATCGCAATCTTTATGAACTACATAAGCTTAAAGATTTTCTAGAATTTTAAAACTTATGTGTGACAAAGATATGAGTCACAAAGCGACGGCTCTTATCTGAGATTTTAGTGTTTGGTGCTTGAAACACTTCTGATCCGTACAGCGAGCGAGCAGTGACAGTCAATTGCAAACTTTTGCTATCTATGTGTACCGTGGTACCTTACTAAGTATTAATTTCATTTTATCTTTTCATAAGGACTAGTATCAGGTCATAATACTGGGACAAAAGTTAACTATTAATATACAGTAGAGTAGGCATACTAAAGAGTTAATTAGAAGGACGTAGGGGTAACATAAAAAAAATACATTAGATAATGTGTCTTGAAAACCAACTGAACATGAACATAAAACTTGCATTCGAATTACAAAGAACAATATGCGTCAATGATAACTGTCACAATGCCATAATGATGTTTCAGGCGTTATACAGTATACATCCACTTCGTAACAATACCTTAAAGCGCTCATTTCTTGTATGAATAGGAATACCCATTCATATAATATATAAAACACATCCTTATAATACTTTAACTGCATGCGAATGTTGGCTGAAGTAAACATATCTTAGCAAGTTTTTTCAGCCTCAATTTAACTTGTGTAGGTAAGGACTTAATGAGTGATCGATAACCCATTAGGATGTCACAAGGAAGGTGTTTAAGTGGTACTTAGTTTATGAAGAAACCTTTTAGTACCTACTTAAAGCGCCTTTGTTGGCGTCATCGATAGCTGCACCGGCTAGAGTGCATCGCCGGTGCAGGTTCGATTCCATTATTCTTGTACTATCAATTTTACAAGTAATGTAATGTGTAAATTGTGCTCAAATTACAAAAAAAAAACCACGTTCCAAAAAAAACACCACAAAGTGAAAAATAAGTTTAATTTCGGAATGTCTTTGGTTTTTGTATTTTGTTTTTTTGCCACCGACTTCCGAAATTAAAATTATTTTACACGTTACTTATACTGTTTTTTTGTTGGAAATCGGTTGTTTTTTTTTTGTAATTAACTTTTAATTTTCAAGTTTCAGCTGTGGTCCCTACCCCACGCAAATTCGTACACCTTCACCTGCAAAGTACTCGTATATATAACAGTGACAGGGAGTTATTATAACATCATCAACATACACTAAGTGTAAAATACGTACCTATTATTAAAGCTAATTCAAAAACCACTCGACTACCCTATAAGTATACCCTTTCAAACAAAAGAATATTTTTTGAAATCGGTTTATAAATGACGGATTTCTGAGATATCAAAAATAAAATAATACAATTGAATTGAGAAAATCCTTCTTTTTTTGAAGGTGGTTTAAAATTAAATTGATCGTTGCAAACTGACAACTAAGTACTGTAGTAACTATACTTATTAATAATAAGACGGCTGAACGCGATAAGTGGTGTCACTAACGTAACTTGTAATTCATAATGAGCGGTACCAAAAAGACGGAAGTTTCCTATTAACTTTTGTCTCATTTTAACAGATTTTGTCGTGGTCAAATCATATCACACACATATGTACCTACCTACAACTTAACAAAACAAAGTTTCGACGAACAAACTTAAGTTTGTAAAGTGTTTCCTAACTTTAAAAGACTGCACCTGCCAACTGAACTTACTGAAGAACTATGTTAAGTATATTCCATGGGATAGTTGACTTCGCTACTTAGACTTAGAAGGAGCGTGATCGTTCAGCTGACACAATGAAGTGGCGTCGAGGCGCGAGGGTGGAACGGCGCGTCTTGCGACGTATCATTGGTCGCAGCGGACGGCGGACGTAGGACGCGGTCGAAACGTGCGGCGGATGGCGGAATTGAAAAAGTGCTGAAGTATTACAGCCGCATCGCACATCATCATTTTCCAAAATCAATGATATCATTTATATCAACTAAGCACATATGAGGCACTTTTGAACGTCAAAATTTAAAAGAAAATAGAATTGATTTTAATTGCCTCTTTCAAAGGGTATTCTAGTAAGTAGGTCTAGGTAGTGTAGGTTCGTATTGAGAAGAATGGGCAAGAAGCTCCCTAGTTAAGTTACACTTTGAAAATGTTAATGATGTAGAATGAAATTATTATACTAATTGCATAGTAATTTACCTATAGGTACCTGCCTTTACATTATGTACAAATAATTAAAAAAGTAATAAATCAGTGTGTCAGTTAAAGTAATCACAGAATGTAAATTAATGTCATAAAAATAATACATTAAGTAATTAAACCCGTTTGATTTAGTAAAGAGTCTCTCTATTTTCGTGTATCCTTATACAAAAAAGCCCAAAGCCGGCCTATAGTGTGCGATGGGTCTTACAAAATGTACGAAATTGATGTGAGGATTTTTGCAATGCGACGTGGTAAGCCTTTAGACCTCAACACATAATCGGTGTAGAAATAAACCCGCGCCATCTTAGCGTAGGTATGATGTTTAAATTTAGAGAAGATACATTATACTAATGAAATCAAAACATTTAATTTAATTTTGTTTCGAGTTGATATATCAGCTTGGGTCGTTTGGGTTCAATCCCTGGGTCGGACAAAGTTTTATAAGGTTTTTAAATTAATTTCCAGAAGCAGGATTTGTGACTGTTTAGTGGCATAACGCCTCTTCTGAAAGGGGTAAGATAATAATAACCGGTGAAAAGTGGTGCATTCATCTCTGCTTAGTGCTTTCCTAGTTGGGAATTTACCTATTTTTTTATCATTTACAGATACTTATGTATCATTGATTGCACGAATTTGTCTTTCACACTTGTTTAAAAATACAAAGTCCCAAACTAAAATCCCATACACTAATAACCAAATCGCTAATCGCGTATATCAGAGACACGTTCGGGATGACTACGAGCGAAAGCCTTCATGCTCGTATCCGCACTCCCCGCACCCCTCCCCCACCCTAGCCGTGCCCTCAACCGCAAGAGTGGTGGCTGCGGGCGTCGAGTCAGCCGGAGGCCGCCGCGCCGCTGACATCGCACCGTCCCATGCAATACCACTCGTTGCTCTCACAACCGAAGTTCTGCTAAGTGACTACAAGCTGCAATCATGGACGTGGAGGAGTTCCGTATTCGAGGCAAGGAGATGGTGGACTACATCTGCACGTATATGAACACGCTGCAGACTCGGCGCGTGATACCATCCGTGGAGCCGGGCTACCTGAGGGCTGCGTTACCGGCGGAGGCCCCGCACCTGCCTGAGGCATGGGACGACGTGATGAGCGACGTGGAGAACAAGATCATGCCGGGGGTCACGCACTGGCAGCATCCTCGCTTCCACGCGTATTTCCCGTCCGGCAACGGCTACCCCTCCATCCTGGGTGACATGCTGTCTGCAGGTATCGGCTGCATCGGATTCTCATGGGTAAATACCTTAATTCCTAGATTTAGCCCAAAGTAGTCGAATTATTAGTTTCGAAACTGATTGACAACCAAAACCAAACAGAATAGTGCTACGCCGTAGTAACATAGACCTAACTCGAAACGTTACTATGCTCTAAAAGATTACTTTATAACAAAGGAAAAAAAAATGGCCAGTTTTGATTAGTGTTCAATACTTCAAAATTATTTTAAAATGTTTTAAAAGATCATTGTGATAAGTCGTAAGACATTTTTGACTAACACAAAAATACACTACTTAGTCATAAGTTTGCAAGTGTTCATATGAAAACTAATATTATTGCTATTAAAAGCTGTTTACTTTATAATCTTTTACACGAAAATTACTTGAAAATAACTGTACTAAGGCGAAAACGATCTTAGTACTAGAACACATTAAAGCAATCGACAGATTTGATTGGCGTGCAATGAGTATGATGGATCGAAAGATAATAAAGCGACAGCTATTAACAAGCGGAGTATCATTAGATCGATGTAATTTACTTGATTACTCTTACTTTAATCAGCTGGTTACCTATGTATAAGGGATCCAGCAAAGCTTTTTGCTGCACATTAGTAATACCAGCATATTATGTCTCTCTGTTGGGAAAAGGACTCTTCTCATACAGATAAGGCACAAGCATTGATCACCTCGCTTTCTCAAGACGGTATGGCGATTCCAGACATATTTCAACTACTTATAAGTCCAGGGTTGCTCACGATGTTTTCCTTGACCACTGTCAGTAATGACCGAGATAAATCCCAGAAAATACATGCTCCAACATTAATTACCAAATATGTATTTGAAAACACAATATTTTTACTTAAATGATAAATGATTTTATTTCTGTAAGTAGGTTTGAACAAACACTTTTACACGTCAATCATATTTTTTTTAAACTAGATGAGGTCGGCGTTTCCTATCTGACTACTCTGAGAAGAGTACTCTTAGTAGATTTAGTAAATTTTCGTGGGTTCCATCGCTATGACCAGTTAAATGTGGTAGGTGAAGGTTTAGAACACCAATGCCTTACCAATTTAAAAGTTTATTTAGTGGATGAGTTGTCAAGTGATCACTCACCCTAGTTATACCGTTGTATTAAACGAAAATGTAGTTTTAATTAGATTTCTTTCGAACTATTTTCAGCTTGATTAGTTGAATAAAAGTTAAATGTAGGCACAACACGATGTTTAGTTTTAAAGTTATGGTAAAATTATTATGTTAGTGCATACATATAACGGGCATAGAACGGGTTGATTCAAAGACACCGATTGCAGCGGTATTGATTATCCTGTAATAGGTGTTTTAAATAAATGATGCTACTGCTGACTGGCTTCGTTTGAAACGCGTCATGTAATTTCTATTAACCAACGCAGATTACATTTCACGTTTGTAAAAACTATCGAAAACACGGTAATATTATTTTTGTTCATGGTTTTTAAAATTAATTGAGTATTGCTTATTAAGATTTTACGCAAGTACCGTTTTATAGTCATTTTTAGTAAAAACCTATCCTAACGTAGAGCTGTATTTTCGCCTAATATGATAGGGATCATAAGTAAGTATATATAAGTATATATATATAAGTCACGTCCATTACCACTGGGTAATGGACGTGACTTACGAGTTGTAGGCCGTAGGTTCGAACCCTGACAGGCGCTTTACTTTGTGTAAATTATTTGCACTGCTCTCGAAAAAGAAGAGGAAAACATCATGAATGATCATCATCGTCATGTCATTATGACATCATTATGTCGTGGAATCAAAATAAAAAAAAAATACGAAATTCACCACGCCCCGGCCGCCCGGCGCGGTGTTGGTTGAATTCGGCCCACTCCCTCCCACAGAGAGGAGGCCTTTATTCCAGCAGTGGGAACTTTATAGACTGATTGTGTATGTATTATGTAAATAATGACTCAATGTTCTATGCAAAAAATTATAAATAATTTAAAGGGCCTGTTTCAGTTGTTAGAATAGGCAAATACATCTACTAGAATACTAGATCAATTAATTAATAATAGAGGAGTAGAGTTTGTATGAAGTAATCTGCAAGATATATTATGTTATCCAGATCTAATCCAAATGTGGTGAAGCAGATCATAAATGCGGCTCATCGAGATATTATTACCCATTGTAATCTGCATTATAGGCATTCTGTACATATCTATATTATATTTTATAGTTTTCATGTATAAATATTTGCGGTAGACATAATAATTCAAGTTTCCAAGGCGAGCGTGACAACAGGCATCGGACTAGTCATTTAGTATCGATAGCTTATAGAAGGCCGTTTTGAAAGTAACCGTTGAACGACGATAATTACAACTTGTAATTATGCGCTATCAAACTGCCTAGATAATGGTAATGCTTTTCAAGCACCAAATAAAAGCTCCACGTGAGTGTGTGATTGTTTAAGCCTAATGTTTTTATAAGACTAGGTACTATGTAACTGTCCTAACTAATGATAGGTTTTTTATTAATTAACTGTGCCTTATCGTGTCTATCAAAGTACAAGTCCTATGGCCAAACTCTGTCTTTTTCCAAAAATGTGTCGTTTCTAAATCAGCTCTAAGAAACGATGCATTTTTAAACGACTTCAAAATAGGAGGTTCTTAATTCAGTTTTTTTTATGTATGTTACCTCAGAACTCCGCTATTTATAAAGCGATTTTTTTTTAATGTATATAAATTTCGTCAAGTTCTGATAAGTGGTTTTTGAGTCAGCTTCAATAATACGTAGGTAGATATTTTTTCCACTTAAGTAATGTATGTTGATGATGTTGTAATAACTTCCGGTATCTGTTATGTACATCGCAAGTAGTGGTATACGACTTTGTTTGGGGTAGGTACCTCAACTAAAAAGTAAAAAATTAATACTTTTTCACAAAAAAAACCATCAACTTCCAAAAAAACACTAGAATGTGAAAAATTACTTCAATATCGGAAATCGGTGGCAAAAAAAGAAAATACAAAAACCAAAAACACTGATATCCGAAATTAAAGTTATTTTTCACTTAGTGGTGTTATTTTTTGGAAGTTGGTTGTTTTTTTTGTGCTATAATTTTGCACAACAATCATGAATTATCAACAAAAATATTTTTTAGGATTTTAGCATTTTCTCTTTAAGTATGGTAAGTCTGCAGTCAGAATCTCACAGTCACAACCAGTAAACACAGACATCCTACATTCTACTCGACTGGTACCCGTCGTAGCAAATGTTCCTACGCTACGGCGTAGCGGGTTCGATTCCCGCAAGTCTAACGTTCAAGCACCGTAGATCGTACCTATCATTTTTCAATAGTGGCGATATTTCGATTGCTCGATGCATTCCAATGAAGACAGAGGAACTAATAAGGAGTGTTAAAACTGCAGAGTTAATCTTGTAGATGTATTTATTATTTATGTATTTATCTAATCTATGAAAAGGCCTAACAGTTATTAAACTTGGTGTTATGTTTTGCAGGCGGCAAGTCCAGCCTGTACAGAACTTGAGATAATTATGCTCGATTGGATGGGTACGTACACTGATTTGAAGAAAAAAAAAATATTTAGAAATTTTTAGGAAAAAATCGCTGTTAGTATCAGCAACAATAAGTAAATTAAAACATAGAAAGTAGATGGATAAACATAATATCACGAAAATACCGTAGCGAAGGACTATTGTCCTACGACTCTTTAATTTTGTTTATCCCGTAGCAATGCGTGCGTAGCCGCGTAGCCCCGTAGCCGTAGCACTCGTAGCCTCTGTGCCCGTAGATCTTCATTTGTAACTATAAAGGGGATGTTTCACGCATCTAATATTTCAGACAGAGTAGTTGATTGAGTGAGTTATATTTCACACAGTAGCATTCATTTTAAATTAACCAACCAATAGTCTCGTTAAATTATCATCATGTAATTTGAAGAAAATAATCAGCAATTTATACTTATCCACTTTGTTTTTATTTCAACTCCTAGCTGAGTTGGTATTATTAAATGAACTTATGAAATTCCAGGTAAAGCAATTGGTTTACCACGAAACTTTTTAGCGCTCGAAGAAGGAAGCAAAGGTGGCGGCGTTATGGAGGTAAAACGAAATTTTATAGCCACCACTTCTTAATTTACAAAACATCTAAAGTCTAATCATCAATATAATCTGTAGGGATCGGCTAGCGAGTGTGTGCTAGTCTCAATGCTAGCTGCTCGAGCCAATGGCATCAAACGGCTCAAGCATCAGTTTCCCAACGTAGATGAGGGGCTATTGCTCTCCAAACTAATAGCCTACTGCTCCAAGGAGGCGCATTCCTGCGTCGAAAAAGCTGCTATGATCTGCTTTGTTAAGCTGCGCATCTTACAACCGGATGATAACGGATCGCTTCGAGGACACACTTTAAAAGAAGTAAGTTATACATTATTAAGTTGACATTGATCTCTTCATCATAAACGATTGTCTTTAATTTTTTTAGCTAAGTTCCCGTTATTGGTTTCGTTACGTATATGCTCCCGTAACAAGTATTCCAACATTTCGAAATTTGTAAATCCTAACCACCAAGTAAAAAATCTTCGAATAGGCGAAAGAAAAAAAAAAACCATGAAACCAGAGGGGTAATTCTCGTACTTAAAAAACGTTCAAATTCGAGTCGCAATCTCATCTCAGCGACAATCAATGTCAAAAACTTGTCAAAAATGTAGGTATGTAAATTGATTGTATTTTTGACAGATTGACACTGAGATCAGACTGTGAATATTCTTAAAATTACGGGAATTGCCTCTCAGTTACATTCCAATGAGCTTTCTATGGCCCATCCTTTTATTTGGCTTCTATTATTGTTTTTAAATGGAATTGGTCCAAGCTATGGAGTGCAAGCTATGCAGGAGTGGCGCAGATAGGCGGGCGGTAATTGAAGAAACAAGACGGCACCGAGCGCACGGCGGCGAGGCGACGACGACGGTGTCCCGCGTTTAATGACTCGCCCGTGGATGCCGGAAATACGTAGCGAGCCGAGCGGTAATGGAGCCGCATTGTGTGCCACTTTCTATGCCGCAAATATTGAAATTTCACGATACTACCCTCTTATGAGAGGTCTATTTAATTGCGAGTTTCATAATACGTTTAATATGTTAAGAGTGCTTTTAAACTTTGTTTCGATTTACTCAAACTCGAAGCATTTATTTCAAATAAACCAATTACAGGCACTTTTGAATTGTCAAGGGGTCGGTCAGACAGAAAGATGAAGCTAGTTGCCCATTCCAAAGCGTAGGCAGTAGGTACCTACCTATTGAGAAAAACGGGCAAAAAATCCACGGACACTCTTTTAAATCATAATATGGTTTGGTACAAAATATTGGTTACCGACATCATTCATGTTGAAATTATGCATGTGAGAACGATGCAGATCGTTAAAAGCGTCTGTAAAAGCAAGATAAAAAACAATTAATTAAAATAAGCCATGGCAACTAAGAGATGACAACTGAGAGACTCATTCATTTCATTCACATTCGCCTCAACCATTTTGAAAGGAGCTAAATGATCCAACACATGCGCCATCAGCGAGACATTAGAGTGAGCATGACATACTCGCAGCCGCCATGGCACATTCAAGTCAATGAAAAACGTACCCAGTAAATGGTAGCTTTATAATATGTACCTACATAGTACCTACTTACACAAATATGCTATGCTATTATAGTATACCATAATAAGAGACTGAAAGATAGAAAAAAAAATATAGAAAAAGAAAAAAAAATGCAATGCAAAGATAGTTTTTAAAATCATCAGCAGCTCCAGCAGTATTTTCAAATGCTAATCAATTAGTTTATGCACCCTTGTGGAGCAGGACGAACGTTCAGCCAAGCATTAGTATCAGCGATTTAATCCCCCAAATTACAATATGCTTGGCTGCGTAGTGTACTTGGCTGAAACACAAGATTTAAATTTCGTTTCATTCAGTTCAAGTATTTGGGGAGGTATTTTATTGTACTATTTTAAAATGTACTCCACGAAAGATGAGTCTACCTTAGCCAGCCCGAAATCTGGTTGAACTAATTTCCTTTTTCTAGTGATTTAATTGTGTCTTTAAGTAATCACTTTTAACAAAAATATGCAGATTTTTCCCTACGTTCATGATGTTTTCTTAAATATGTTGACAAGGTACCGTCATGATGTTCATTATCTTTAAACAGTTCCCTTAGAGAGTCGCACCTGCGGAGGTCATGGGTCTTTTCTGCAGAATAAAAACTCGATGTCTGCAGCTCGTCCCCATAGTAAAATACTGTACGACATGATACTATGAAAATAACTAAAATATACTAGTCTCGCGGTATTTACATCAGTAAATTGACATATTTTTCTCACACCATATCTATTTATGTTTACCGAACTTAGCCCGTCCTGCAAGCATTGAAGCCTTGAGTCAAGCGTGATCCCGTGTTTTGTCGACGAAATCTAGTTTCTCTCGATTCAATACTATCTCACAATTACTACTTTTGACACAGGATACAGTACAGGATATCTAGTCGTTTTATGCAAATAAGTTTACTGATTTGTTTTCCTTGCACTATTAAAATTATTTTATTCTTATAGGCTATGGAGGAGGATGAAGAAGCCGGCCGTGTTCCATTCTTCGTTTCGATAACTTTGGGAACCACTTCGTGCTGCTCCTTTGACAATCTCCCAGAGATCGGGCCCGTGGCCCGGAAATTTCCAAGCGTCTGGATTCACGTAGACGCTGCTTATGCTGGCAGTTCCTTCTTATGCCCGGAACATAAATACCATCTCGCTGGGATTGAGTACGCTGACTCTTTCAACACTAATCCCAACAAACTTATGCTCACCAGCTTCGACTGTTCTCTGCTGTGGGTTACTAACCGATATCTATTGACGTCGGCCCTCGTCGTCGACCCACTTTACTTACAGCATTGCTATGACCATACGGCCATCGATTATAGGCACTGGGGTGTGCCATTGAGCCGCCGCTTCCGTTCACTCAAGCTGTGGTTTATGTTACGAAGCTACGGAATCAGCGGTCTGCAGAAATATGTACGCCGTCATTGCGAACTTGCTAAATATTTTGAAAAGCTCGTGAAAAAGGACGATAGATTCCAAGTCTGCAATCAAGTTAAGGTAAGACGTTTATCGATCTTTTGATAATATTATAAATTAATGCCGCGCAGGCGGACACAGCAAAGATAGAGGTGAATTCAGAGCAGAGCGCAGCAGAGTGATGCACGATTGTACACCTTCTTACATAGTAGGTAGGTCCTATTCTCAGATCATAGTCCTATTACATATTTCAATAAAAAAATCTTGTAAAATACACATAGTACGAGTTGTCTTCGTAATTCTTAATTAAATCTTAACTAAACATTTCTGATTTTCAGTTGGGACTGGTTTGTTTCCGTCTCGTGGGGAGCCCCGAGGACCCGGGAGAACAAATAGACGAGCTCAACAAGAAGTTGTTGACCAACATAAACGCGTCCGGCAAACTGCACATGGTGCCGGCTTCGGTCGGCGATCGATTCGTTATCCGTTTCTGTGTTGTGCAGCAACACGCCTCGCGTGAAGACATCGGTAAGCGGGACTACTTATAGATTTGTAAATACTTTATTTGCTACTTATCCACCTAGATGCAAAGGGTTAGCAGCTGTGGACCTACATTTTCACGTCAACAATTGCATTGTGACCACTAACCAATGAGCCAGTGCAACGTATTATTGCGGTATAATAATGAAGGAACCTATACCTACTTAGCTATTATTATACCGCAGTTCCAAGGTACCTACGTGCTGTTTTTGAAAGACATTTTAATTATTTCAGAAATAGCATGGGATATTATAAGCGACTTCGCTACGGAGCTTCTGGAAGGACCTGACAAGGAAAGGGTATGCCATGATAGATTGTTCTCTATTGACTAAGTTTCGTGACCTGGTTCTTAAGGGTTTTGAGGAAACCGAATGAAGGAAATAAAGCGAATGGTGCTGTGTTAAAATATGTATATAAGTTTGTGACCAACCGGTCGATGTCCAAAAAGGCTCGTCTGGCTGTTCACAATGGTGTGCTGGTGCCATCGCTTATGTATGGATGTGAATGTTGGGTATGGCAAAAGAGGCATGAAAGTAGGATAAATTATGTGGTCTTTTTTTAATTTTTATTAAAACATTGCTCCACATTAGGAATTTTTCCTGTATTGTAAACATTTAAAGTCACATACAGTAACAGCCAGACCCGAACAACAACTTGTAGGTCATACAAATATTTGTTCCGTGCGGGAATCGAACCCGCGACACGCAGCGCAGCAGTCAATCGCTTAACCGCTGCGCCAACCGTGCCGTCAATTATTTCCACATGTGTGATTCAACTAAAAGTTGGACGTAAATTATTGAGGAATGATGTACCTAATGAGACAACGTTGCGGTTTAAAAGAACAAGGACAAGGGCGAGTTATATGATTCGCACCCTGTGAGTTCCGCCTCAAAGCTGCGCCCGGCTGCCTGCGGCTTTACAAAAAAAAGGGGAATTATAAATAAATTCAACGAATACCTTATCGCCGCAAATGAAGGGAATAAGCACCGCTTGCCACAAACTGCGTTAACCCCCGCACTAGACCTAAAGCCCGTGCCCCACCTGCGTGTCAAGCGTCTCGCGGTACGATCTGCGTCCTCCAATCTGTCAACAACGCCACCACCCGCAGCGCGCTACTTATTCAGTTATTTTATTTATCTACTAGCTGAGACTGGGATTCTGTGGCTGCGGCTACACACAAGTGCCTAGGAGGAAATTAATAACTTTTATACCTACAAACCAAACAATATACGACAGAGATGAACGACGACGCGGCGACGTATGGATCAGATGCGGTCACTCCTGCGGAAAAACTTAACACCGCGATTCAAAAACTAAAGTCGTTTGCGTTAACATCTAACGGGTACACTGGTAAATTCAAACTCTCTGCTCTGCACCACGGTAGTATTTTCAAATAAACTTTTTAAATCAAACTGGGTTTTATGGTTATCTAAGTAATAGGTAGGTAATATGCTTTTCATGGGTGACAAATGCTGCAAATCATCAAAGATAATATTAATTTCTACATAAATATACACGTCAATGTAAGCAACTGCTTCGAAAGTGAAAGCAGGTGGCGGTGGTTCTTATGTACCACCTTACAACCTAGTAAGACAGGTACATAAAAGCCACCATAACAACTTACATACCAGGGTAAGTACCTACTGTCACCATACATGGCTCTACGAACGACAAGGTAAGTCGGATTGAAAGCCCACCCTTCAGAAAGGTCAGGTGCAGAGTACATACTAGCAACTGGCGAGCAGACCAGCTTTTACACTAGGCAAGTGCCCAGGGCCCCGCGATCCTTCGGGCCCCCTAGTTCCTACCACAGCGTTGTAGCTAGATAGGTACCTACAGTCAGAAGAAACACTAATTTATCCCGTGCGGGGTGCTATAAATTTCTGGGGGTCGGTAGCACTGCAGTCGGCTGTACTATTGATGGCACCACTATTAACAATTTATGCTATGCTGATGATATGGTGTTGCTGTGTCCTTCAAATAACGGTTTATGGAAGCTTGTTAGGAGATGTGGGGAGTACGCCGTGGCCCATGGGCTCAGGTACAATGCGACAACAAGTGAGTTGCTGGTAATCTAACTGCGGAATTTTAAAGTCGACACCGTCCCATCTGTTACACTGAATAGTGTACCGATTTAAGAGCGACGTAGGTAAAGTAGGTACTTGGGTCACTGGGTCACGGAGGACCTCGCTGATGACGTGGACGTTAAGAGGGAACGAAGGGCGTTGGCTGTCCGTGGCAGCATGCTGGCTCGCAGTCGCAGGTTTAAACGGTGCCTGAATGAGGTGAAGTGCACTATGTTCAGGGCATACTGCCTATCGTTTTAATCGTGTACCCTGTGGGTCAGCTGTACTCAGCGGACACTCAATGCCCTACGTGTACAATATAATAACGCTTTTAGGATGTTGTTGAGGACTTGGGGCTGGCGAGATACTGTAGTTCGGCTGGCACGTTTATGCATGTTGAGGGTTTTCATGCCTTCACGAGAAAGATAGCGGCCTCAATACACCGTATCTGAGCAAGCTCCAACAGCATTCTGAAAGTACTAGCGGTCAGATTAGACGATCCATTTCTCAGGCAGGGGATTGCACTCCATGTGTCAATTTGAATTTGTTTGTTTTTTTTTGTTTACTAACTTATTGAATGTATGAAAAATCATTTTGGGGAACTTGGAACTTGGGGAGATAGGGCATCATCCATCAATGATAAATGATTTTATTTCTGTAAGTAGGTTTGTACTAACACTTTTACACGTCAATTCTTAAGTAGGACTTACTAACAAAAATATGGATGTATGTCTGTAATGGATAAGGTCTGAAATGTAGTTACTTATTATATTTTTTTTTCTGCCTAAAAAGGAAAAAGTCGTGAGTTTATGATGTATGTGTTATCAGGACTTGAACGAGGAGCGCGCTCGTCGCCACAAGGCTGCGCTGGCGCACAAGCGTTCGTTCTTCGTGCGCATGGTCAGCGACCCTAAGATCTACAACCCGGCGATCAACAAGACGCCTCCGCCGGTGCCCACCACCCCTTGCTCCCCGCCGCCCTCCGCTGCTACGCCCGCCACGCCTGACACACCCATTGATCTGGAGAAGCTTCAGCCATCTACTCCGTGAGTCATATCTTTGTCATGATATTTTTATTTGATCGGAAATTAGAGATTAGGTGGTAGCTTAATTTGCATTTACCTAACATGTAGAAGGCTCCTAGTGTGAACAGTGATTACCGTAGCCTTTGCTTATAATGGATTGCTAGTGACGGAGATATGTTTGGTTAGCCAGCCAGCCCCAACAGTCCGGCACGGCGACTGCCAGCAGGCTTGGCTCTGTGGTCGAAAAACTGCGTGCAAAGCGTGGTGATTGGTGAGTGCTACCTAAGACCCGTAGTCGACTGCGTAGAAATTGGGTAGATAGATCTTCATCTAATGGACTTCTAGAAACCAAATTAGTTTAATATTTTCTTTCAAACATTTAATCATTGCCTATTGTTTCATGCAGGAAGCAATCGTCGTGGATCAGCTGGCCACTTGGATTCTTCTTCCAGAGTGTGGATAACGATGCTAATGATCTGCCATTGAGGTAAGCGCCAACATTCAGTAACGTAAAAGATTCCAAAGGGATTCTTTTTCCAAATAACTCACGACACGACCACCAGGGACCAAATGAACCAACTGGGTGATTTGTCGTCCACAAATGGTATAATTTATTCATTATTACAATAGAACACCCGTACCGCTTTAAAGTTATCGTTACTCGCGGTGTCCGCACTGTGGCCAATCGATGATTGCAAGCAATACTTTATTTTTAAAATCCGCGTAGAGAGCTTGCTACAAGGATATTTTAGCAGGTTGTTGTTAAACACAGGAATTGTATTGACAAAACAAGATGTTGGCGTTAGTTCCGATTTTGACGCCAAAATAACCTTGTAGCGTTGTAGGCCTATAATAAGCTATAGCACGACAGGCTGTGCTACATTATATTGATCTTGTCTAAATGTTATTGTTCTGCGCCTTAGGTTCCGTCATTTGGACACGATGGTGCGCCTCAAGAGCCCGGGTACGACCAGCCGGCGCGGCTCCTCCCCGTGCGCCTCGCCAGAACATCGCGCGCCCTCCCCCTACCATTGACCGACCCCATGTAATCCTTACCCACATCACAATCACTTATCGCAGAAATAAATTATTATGTGAGCATTGAAAATTGTGTAACTTATTTTCCTGTGGTTTTCTTAGAAAGTTGTAGTAGGCCTTGTTTATTAGGTAAAGACATCAATGCCCCAGATTCTGAACGAACTTAAGCTACCTCTCCAGTAGTAGGGGCTTTCAAGTCTTCTTGAATGCAGAATCTTAGATGAATTATCATGTTTTGGCAACACATACTCAATGTAAGTAATATTTATTAAGGACTTTTCATTACCATAAAAATTGTCACTCAAAAATCCACAAAGACTACATAACGTTAAAGTAGATAGTTGTAAATGTCTATGAATGTAAGATTATGATTATACTTTAAGGAGGAGGAAGGATTATAATAAGGCAAGATTCTCAGACCGCACTTTGACTTTACTAAGTAAGCGTCGCATTCGATTATGAACATTATTTGCATAACAGTAATGTTCATATTCGTATGAAACGATTGCTCACGTTCGCCGATACGAATATAAACAAAATAGGAATAAGAATAAGGTTCATATTTGTATGAAACGCTTACTTTACTTAGCAACGCCAGTGTGTTGAATCTTGACCTAAATTCATGTATACCAATTTATTCATTCTTTAAGTCATCTAAGTGAAAAGGCACTTAGGTAGGGCACTGCAGCAAGTGGGACATGATCTGATCAGAAGCACTATTTGTATCCATAGACAACTCTTAAACATGGTAGAACATGCTTAAGGATTGGTGAATGTAGTATGATTATGCCTTATTTTTACCCGACTGCAGAGAAGGCAGTGTCGGAGTAAGTTATTTACTGACTCAATCAATCAAATCAATGAATTGTTATATAACTTCAGGGCTTGTTTTCTGGACTTGTTTAAGTGAGTGAACCATTTCAAGCATCCCTAAAACGGCCGAGGTACAATGGATATAAAGAAAAACTAAATGGATATTTAGAAATAGAATTATATTCTCAAATGCTTTTAACCCATTGATACCGTGTGTGATTTAAGTTCACCATTCCATCCGACAGTGTGGAGCAATGTCTTCTCTTCTATGTCCCACGCCGCTCCTCTGACATAGTTGCTGTGCATATGTCGGTCATGGTAAATAACTTTCGGTTCAGAGTTCTCCACTACTTCACAAACTGTGACAATTTTATTGTCACAGCATACTGCCACTTTATCACCACTGCAACAAAGGAGCAAACAAAAAACATGAAAAAGAAATCATATAATTCTGACATTTATTGCTGTGCAGAAAAAGCAGCAATAAGTGAAATAGAAAACACGCGATGATTTAGTCACGCGGAGAGGCGATAGGCGGAGGGTATTAACTATAGTGCAAGTTTAGGTTAATATTGGAAAAGAGGCCCAGAAATAAATTTACAACCTTATTGATAGCATTGTAAATGTATCCCTTTTTTAAATAAACGTTTTATTATTATTATTTCCTTTATTTCATTAACATACATATAAATTACATTTTTAAATATTTTTATAAATAAAAAGATACCAAAAACATTTAAAAATATAAAAAATAGTAGCCCACCGGTATCGGGAACAGGGTCCAAGCTACCGGCGGTCAGGGCTCCAGAGAGAGAAACTTCCTAACAATGCGGGCCGTGTCCAGAAGTACCGCTTTCTGAATCAAGCCTTTGATCCAGCTGCCTAACGAGAGCCTCCTTAGGTGTTGGTCGAGGCTCTTGGGTATTAGCCCATTGGCTGTCACGACTATCGGCACAATGACCGCTGAGCCCACATCCCAAATGTCGACAACCTCGTGAGCCAAGTCAAGATACTTGATTTGTTTATCTTTCTCGGCTTTCACGAGGTTCTCATCATGCGGGATGGTTATGTCAACAATCATTGCGCGTCGCTCCAATCGATCCACCACCACTATATCAGGCTTATTGGCAACAATAGTCCTGTCAGTGATGATGGATCGATCCCAGTACAATGTGATATTACCATTTTCGAGAACTGGGTCGGGCACATACCTGTAGTACGGTACCTCCGATTCCACAAGGTTGTATTTCAGAGCAAGCTGCTGATGGATTATCCTGGCTACAAGGTTGTGTCTATGCAAGTACTCTCCGTTAGCTAGACGAGAACACCCGGAGATGATATGCCTGATTGATTCTCCCGGCCGGTGGCATGCCCGACAGATGTCAACCGTGCCGTCTTTCACTTATTTATTATTATTATTATTACAGTTGGTTTATATGTATAAAATTGAAAAACCAGTTGCCAAATTGAATATCAAACTTATTTTTGAAGTATGTTTCTTTAACTGGGATTACTTACTAGTCTAATCTGTTATAAGAAACAGGTACTTACTCTGGATGTACCGCCAACTTATGTACAGCAGCAGGAAACTCTGTTATTTTCATATCAGTTTCTGAATTTCTTATATCTAACAAATGTAACACTCCTGCTTCATCTCCAACTACTAGGCGGTTCTCGTCCATCCATGACAAACAACGAATGCAGCAATCATTTTTTAATAAATCTGTAAGAAACAATACATGTTTATTGAAACTTCTGCTTTTTTATCACCTTTTCTCTTTTTCTTATCACCACCAGATAAGTCGTGTCGCGGGTTCGATTCCCGGACGGAACAAATACTTGTATCACCTGCAAGTAGTTGTTCCGGGTCTGGCTGTTTGTGTATGTGAGTTTAAATCTTTGTAAACGCACCCACAATACAGGAGAAATTCCTAGTGCGGGGCAACGTCTTAAAATAAAAGAAATAAAGAAAGATCCAAACATTGTGGACCAGGATTCCCTAGACATAAAACTTTTGACGGCACGGTTGGCGCAGTGGTTAAGCGATTGACTGCTGCGCTGCGTGTCGTGGGTTCGATTCCCGCACGGAACAAATATTTGTAAGACCTACAAGTAGTTGTTCCGGGTCTGGCTGTTTGTGTATGTGAGTTTAAATGTTTGTAAACGCACCCACAATACAGGAGAAATTCCTAGTGTAAGGCAACGTTAAAAAAAAAAAAACTGTGCCTTCAAGCCTACATTTTTTCCTGTAAGAACTGGCCTGGACACAGTTTGTTCCTTTTTTTTTTATATTGGCCACATCTTGCAATTTATAATAAGTATGTACTGAATGGTTTAATAGAAAAGTGTTGTTTTTCTTACCAAGAACTGGCTTATCTATATTGTCATCCCATAATGTGACATGTTGGTCCATGGAGCCTGTTGCAAAGTTGGTGGTAGACTTTGGTCTCACTGACAATGCATTTATCATCATACTATGTGCTGCACGGTAGTTCCTTATACAGATCATGTCATTAATATCCCACACCTGGAATTATTGTTTCATTATTAAACAAAAATATTGAAGTAGTAAAAATTTACAATGCATGACCTTCAGTCCATGTCATTACTGTCAGTCATAAAATCATGAGATGAGATACAGTCCATTCACAGTTATTTTGCATCACTGTCAATACTTATCACAATAATCTTTAATCTAATGACAATAAGGTTGCTGTTGGGTTGCTGCAGCTGTCAAGTCTGTCAAAATCACAGTGATCTTTATTGTTGTTGTAATAAGGTTACTGTTGGGTTGCAGCTGTCAGAGGTAAAATTCGGTAAAGTCCAGAGTCTGAGCCTATCTCATCACATTTTCAGACATCATGAGTACAAATATTCAGTGGATATTTCATAATTAATAACTTCTCGGGAAAAAACCAAAATTGTGTATTTAAACTCTTCTGAAGACCGTAATAATTTGGTATCAATATTCTTTTACTGATGTTTTATTTCCTAGATATTTTTTGACTCATATTATATTATATTTACAATAATTCTTAAAAAAAAACATCAGATCAATAAACACAGGAGATATGGCAAGGAGGCGTGGCGCTAGCGAACTCACCTGGCCGGAAAGTGTCATGGTGCCAGTTTCGTTCATTAGTCGAATGTCAACTACTTGCAACGTCTTTGCTGCTCATGATTTTTGTCAAAATGCCGCGTTGTTCAGTGATTGTTTGCAAAAGTAACAGCTGTATTGTGAATTACATAAAAGGTGTCATCTCATTTCACACTAAGTACGAAATTATTATCGTTTTTCTTATCAAATTTATTAAAACATTACTTCGTGATACTAGAAACACGATGAAGTACCAAAAGCAATTATTTTCATTGGAACAAAACCATTGTTTGCTTAGTACACATCGATCAATGAATCGGCTGGTCTAATAGCGCAATGGATAAGTGTTTTACAGATACTATCACTCATACGATAGTTTCGTGAAGCGGCCGCTGCCGTCTAGACTTAGTTAGAGATGTGATTTGACGTTTGTGGTTGTCGATATTTTATACGATCTAAAAAGATCGAGTTTATTTATTTAGTTACACAAGGGAACAAAATTTAACTTTTCTTTGTTGCATGGAATTTTATGGCTTTTGTTTACTACTCATTTATCATTGATATCATCATCATCAGTCACACCTTGCTTTTATTTTAACATTTTAGCTATCCGAAGGATCCAAAAATAAAAGAAAAGTGGATAAATGCGACAGGGAGAGGTCCAAACTGGTTTCCAACAAAAAATAACACAATATGTGCGTAACGACTCACTTTGAGCCAAAATGCTTTGAACCATTGAAGAACGTTCGTCGGTTCTTCGAATAGTCGGTCCACTATTTAACTAAGAACACAACACCTAAACTGTTAAAGCGGCAAGTTTTAACATACATAATTTACTACTGGTCAATAAAATCCATATCAATCTTTAAGTTTTACTTGTGTTCTCCGAATCTAGATTCGAGAAGTGGATATCCTAATAGTTTCTTGGTAGTTTAGATTAGGTGTTATGTATATCTTACTAGCTTTTGCCAGCGGCTTCGCCTGCGTGGATGTCGGAAGTTATCCCACGGGAACCGTACATTTTTCCAGGATAAAAAGTAGACTGTGTGAGATTCCGCCTATTCCAGGTTATAATATATAAATCTTTATATATAAGTACCCAAATTTCATTCACATCTGTTCGGCCGTTCTACCGTGATTGAGTAACAAACATCCATACATCCATCCATCCATCCTGACTTTCGCATTTACGATTTAAGATGAATAGCTGTAATTTTGTAGCATGTCCTGACACATACTTTAAGAGGAGTTTTCGTTTCCCCCGAATGTGCTCCATACAAGCTAAGTTTGATCATAATTTGAATATATGTATTTTTTTTTTTAGACAACATCCACACAAGGTCTTCAGGTCCCGAACTAGGCAGAGCCTGTACTACGGTAACCTGATGACTGATATACATACTTATATACATATACACACCCAGACACAGGTCAAACAGACATGTTCATGCACACAAATGTTTGACTTGTCCGGAGATCGATAATTAGAATTCTAGAGACTATATTGTGGTTGTGTTATTGTATTTTATAGGCTCTAGATCATGTATTGTTTATTATGACCAAATTTTACTAACTTTAGTTAGTTAATATTCCAAATTATGATCAAACTTCACTTGTATAGAGTTGCTATGTTCGAGGGACACTCCTGTATCGTTTTTTTTTTTCACAGTCAATAAAATCTTTAGGAAAAAGAGCAGATATTAAAGGTAACTGAATTTTATAGACATTTTTCTATGATTACAACTTAACATCACTAGTTGCGTAATTTGCATATCGACGGCGAAGTGCCAATAACACCTAACTGACAAAGTCAAAAATTTACACAAGCTGATAAGAATTTCTGGATAAGACACGTTGGTTTAGTTGGGAGGTATTTCCACATATTAATTTAATGCTGTTGCAACAAAAAATACACTTAGGAGATTTCGCTAAAACTTGCGAATGACGCCTTTAAATTCAAAACAATAAAAAAGTGAATTTCTCGAATGTCAGTTAGGAGGTATTCGCCGTCGATATGTACGTTTATTCTGAGTCCGTAGCTACAGGTAGAAGCGCCGCCCCCTGTTTGCATGTGTTCTATTGGTGAGTTTATTAGTGTTGCTGAAAGTTTCTTTGTGTGCGGGAGAGATGTGAGCTTGTGTGCCGTTCGTATAGTTTTTGCTTTTGTGTCAGTGAATTAAGTGGCAGAAATGTGGAGACATCGGAACAGGAATACATTTGATAACAAAGCATATCTCTGTGTTCATATGATCTGAGAAAAAAACAACCATTAAAAATATTATATTTCTTTTTATCATGACATGGTGCCTTGGGGTAATATCGGACGGATTTTCGAATAGTTGCAAGGATGTTGCAAAAACTTTTTTTTCTCAATTTTGGTATACAGTACATTAATGAAAAATAGTGGAAATTAATAATGATTCAACACACTGTAATTTTAAATTTAATTTATTTATAAACACTCAATAATTTTTGCTTTGTAAGCCTGTAAAATCAGGATATAATTTTTGTGAATATAATGATGATTTGGCTATCAAGGGGTAAGTTCGGACAACAATTTAAAACTATTCCTATTGCTAGGAGCACAAGGTGTATGAAAAGAATGTATCCGATCTTTCCTGTTCTTTAACATGACATCAAAAAAATCTACCTAATACTACAAATATAGATGTTCCAAATTATTCTTTCTTTTTTCGTTTAATTTGTCCGATCTTACCCCACATGCCAAATTTAGAAGATATTAAGATTCTCAAAGTTTGGTTTTATCCACAAGCATACTACGTTACGTTATATAAAATTGAAATAGGTACTGTACGGTTGGTAGAGAAATGAAGGGAAGTTTAACAATCCACTTAATGTGTTCGTAATCGTTTCAATATGGCGCTTATAACCCAGGATCACACTGCTCGATTCTGCAGCTATCTGATTTTTTGATGAAATTAATGTTAAATGAAATTTGAGGAAGTATTCAAAGGATTAGCAATAAGTTGCCTATAAAAAAATTGCCACAACTAATTTTGTATAATTAATTTGGTAATATAATTTGCAGCTATGTTTTTTTGATAAATTTTACGTCATTTAAAAAATTAATAAATAAAGAATAGAAAAAAATGGTTGCCAGCTCTCAGTCAGCTGCAACGCTTAACAATAAAATATCTACTAGTATTTACACCTGGCAACCTAGCGTTGCGGCTGACTGAGATTAGGCAACCATTTTTTTTCTATTCTTTACATCATTTTCTCAAAAAATTATTTACAGGTAATTGCGGCAAATTTTTATAGGCAACTTATTGCTAATCCTTTGAATACTTCCTCAAATTTCATTTAACATTAATGTCATCAAAAAAACAGATAGCTGCAGAATCGAGCAGTGTGATCCTGGGTTATAAGCGCCATATTGAAACGATTACGAACACATTAAGTGGATTGTTAAACTGTGCATTAAGTATTTAAAATTAAATTAAAATCATGTTCAATAAAAGTTTGACAATCACTGCCATTTTCGAAACGGGTTAAGACTGGATATCTTTGTCCGATCTTTACTCGAGACGAGTAACACCGGATTTCAGCCTACAGAGGTAGTAGACATATCTGGATTAGTTTTATCATGTTATCACTGCTTAAAACTTAGTATTTAGGCAAAACAATACCAAAATAAGCTATACTTTTGCTAAAATATGCAAATACGAATGAAGGTTAAAGACCGGATAAACAAATATTTTATAAAACTTAACTTGTTTTCTCTAACAGCGCGTGGTACACGTCCGAGTTGCCGGAGCGACTGGCGGTCACTGCGGGGCGGGGCGGAACATAATGACGTGGCGCGCAATGTGGCTAGCATTAAAAAATATAGCCAAATAAGTGGGATATTTGATTTCTACGTTCTTACCCCTGCGCCGATCTTACCCCAACGCACCTTATTGTCCCAGTATAGGCTAAGGTTTCTTTACACACTTCTGTTTGTGGGCCTGTCTGAGGTTTTAAGGTAAAAAATAATTTGAGTGACAAACCTTAACATTGCCATCAGCACCAGCAGTGACATACTGCTTTTCAGGATCAAGGCAGTCGACTGCCAGGGCTGCATTATCATGCTCTGCCACAGAAATCTCTTCTTTCCACTTGTTCCATGCATCATTGTTGTTGGACCACACACTTACTGCTCCACTATCTTCACATGTTAAAACCTGTATTGAGTAAATTAATTTATTTTATTTTTTATTTGAAGAAACTATTCTACAATTGCTTTGTGCTAATGTAATGTGCACAACTTCACTGAAGCCAAATATTAATTGTATCTGTTGAGACTGCTTCTCACAACATCGCCGCATGCTGGTGGCAGTGAATGATGGGTGCGGGGACAGTAGGGAATCAGCTGGCCAACGGCCGAGCACTGACCACCGCACCACACAAGTCAGCTGTTGCACGCCTCCACACACGGCTGCGCTTGCGAATTTTATTAATATCTATAATTATTTTCATGTTTACATTTTTTATAAACCATTTACCAATGTTATTTCATCGTTTCTTATTATACTTGTAATACAGTCCACTATCACTTAAAATTTTACTTTACCACAACCTAGAGTCACAATCAATATCTTACATGACAACATTATGCCTTAATAGAACACTTACATTACAACAATTATGTTTATCCACTGTGTAATAGTAATTTAACCTGTGTATACTGTGTGTGTGTGTAAGGTATTTGATAAAATATAAATCAACAGTAATAATTATTAATAGGCAATATTTCTTGGAGCTTACCTTAGTAGATGTTCCAATAAAACACCCATCAGCAGTTCCACTGCTCAAGGGAATGCTCCTCTTCTCCTCATTTCGGATACATTGAGCATTGGCTATACATTTGTACACACTCACTCCACCGTTCCAGTATCGACCAGTGAGCTCGGAAGACCCCAGTAATACACTTCCATCTGTAACAAACATTTGAGAATTCTTCAGGTTTTAAGGATATAATTATAATAATCCTAATAGCGTAATCATATTTTCCCAACTCTTGTGTAAAATTTGGGTATTCTACTGCTATAAAATAAATATACGTACCAGAATGAATGAGGATATAGTCTAAATACGATAGAGTACTGGTGCCGGTGGTATCAGTTCTGTAAATTTCAGCGTTGAGGTGAGGTGGGACGATTTTGTTACTATTATCCATGGCTTGAACTTATGTTTTGGTAATTACTTTACTTCCTATTATAATTAAGAATTAAAGCAGCAATCAGAAAGCAGAAAACATGTCAAATACACATTGTTTATGCTATTTTTCTAACCTACAAAAAAACTCTAACTTTTGGCAGTTAATCAGTGCTGCCAGAATAAATTTTCAATGTCCCATATTCCCTTATCCGTATTATATTTTTTCTTTGTTCTAGCTTCACGTAGTATATTTTGTTGAGTAACAAAATCCTAATATGTCTTACTCCGGGTTGAAAGCCCCCATCCATTACTTCTTTCCAGTTTTCTTTGTACTGTATTTTACCGCTGGCTAACTCTTAACTGATTGTCACCATTTGGTCTGGTTATTGGGTGATTCAGGTGCATGCATGAATAAAATGGTTCCAGCTGCTCCCAATTCCTCGAAAGCTTGAAGCTGGCAGCACTAGTAGCTCTGCCACTGTCAGTGACGAAAGAGTACTCTGAGGCATTGACTTATAATAGCTCAATGCTCTGAGGTCATGTCATTCATGGAGCTGTTTGTTTTTCCCATTGACTTATTTTTCCTATCTCAATGGTTTTTCCCATTGAAGTCAATGGTTTTTCCTAGCTCAATGCTGTTATAGTCTATATAAAAATGTATTCTGTGGTTATAGTGCAGTAGGTACATACCATCATAGATAATACACTATTGGTATTAGGATTGAGCTGCTCCAATAAATTGATTGTTGATTTATTTTATTTTGCTAACTCTATTAGGGCTCCATAAAAAAACCGAAGTCCGAATGTCTTACTTTCTGCCACTAAAGTAGGGATGAGCAAGTTAAAAAAATATCGATAATTATCGAGTGAAAAATATCGATATATCGTCAGTTTTCGCATGATCATTCACACGAAAATTGTTAATTGTCTGTTAACTTCAGGGTCATATACGTCTCACACTGATGGTTTAATAGTATTAGCATTTTCGTGCACGCACTCAATAGTCTTACTGTTATATTGCATTTCATAAAGATTGTGGCGGGATTTTTTAAAGTTTACCGATGCGAGAAGAGCATGCAAGGAATATCTAGTAACATTAAACACGAAACCAGAGTTGCGTTAAAAAATATATCGAAATTGATACGAATTCGATACTCTAAAATAAATATCGAATATCGATATAATTCGCGATTAAAATTATCGACAATATATATCAATAATTGTATGAAAAAATATCGATATTTTGATATATTGATATTTTTTGCCCATGCCTACACTAAAGTTACATGCTCTGTGTCTGCCACAAACAATGTTGTCAAACACATGTGATTCTGATTTAAAACGTCACTGTCACTGATTATTGTCGATTGACATTCGTTTGAAAAATAATTTCAATTAAAGTTATTACATACAATCGGTATAATCAATACATTTTAATTGCTATTCTAAAAGAGTTAAGGTAAGTGAAGGTGTGGCTTTAGTCAAATGTAATTTCTTATGTCAGAAGCCTGTAATAACCCTCAAATCTGCTAAAGTGCCAAACAGTTGCCGTTGCAGTTGCTATCACAATATTTCTTGTATTTGAGTGTCTTTATCTAAACCATAATCACACATCTAAACTGAAAATTTAGATGTGTGATTAATGATTATGGTTTAGCTAACGCCACAAAATTAAAAAAAAAATATGCCCGAGAAAGTTTGATTATTTCTCTCGGGAGTGCTATAAATAAATATATAGTTTTTCTTGTATTTGAGTGTGTGACTCTTCAATCACTCAAATACAAGAAAAATTGTGATAGCCCTCCTTAAGGCTTTGGGTTAATTATTCTATTACCTTCCTTAACAGTATTGCACACAAACTCTAATTTGAATTAAAATTTTTGATGCAGTAGGTACCTAGTTATATTGCAGTAATACAGTTTAAATAAGTGGTTGACCTATATTTATGTGATACCATTGTTAAGCAATAAATCATTTTTATTTGAAGAAATGCCCAATTTGGAATCAATACAAACATTGTCTGGCCATAAAGGCATAGTCTGGAATGTGTCTTGGCATCCTCAAGGAAAAATATTTGCGTCTTGTGGTGAAGATAAAACTATCAAGCTGTGGAGCAAAGAAGGCCAGGAGTGGACAATAAAAACTGTACTTGTAGATGGACACCAGCGGACCATCAGAGAGGTGGCATGGTCCCCGTGTGGCAACTACCTGGCTTCAGCTAGCTTTGATGCAACAACAGCAATTTGGGACAAGAAAAGTGGTGTGTAGTTGTTTTCCCTATGTTGATAATATACAACATTGTTATATGAAATTCTAAAATACCAAATACTGTGTTCATAGGTCAGTTTGAATGCAATGCAACATTGGAGGGTCATGAGAATGAAGTAAAGAGTGTAGCATGGTCTCCATCTGGTCAACTGTTGGCAACTTGCGGCCGAGACAAGTCTGTCTGGGTGTGGGAGGTCGCTGGAGATGATGAATATGAATGTGAATCTGTGCTCAATGCTCACAACCAAGATGTCAAGAAAGTTTGTAAAGATACCTGTATTCAATATTTTAATTTATTAATAAATGCCATATGTTTATTCATAAATTATTCTTTTTATAGGTAGCTTGGCATCCTTCACTAGACATCTTGGCCTCTGCATCATATGACAACTCTGTCAAGTTGTATAAAGAGGATCCAGCTGACAACGACTGGAGTTGCATTGCAACACTGCAGTCTCATGAGTCCACTGTATGGAGCTTAACCTTTGACAAGACTGGGGAGAGACTTGCCACTTGCAGTGATGACAGAACAGTCAAAATATGGAAGGAATACAAGCCAGACAACCAGGAGGGTGTCATAGTAACTGATCGAGAGTCTGTTTGGAAATGTGTCTGCACATTATCTGGATTCCACACTAGATGCATTTATGATATTGCTTGGTGTCACCACACTGGCTTCCTAGCAACAGCATCTGGAGATGATATCATAAGAATATTCAAAGAAAGTGAAGACTCTGATCCTAATTCACCAACATTTGACCTTGTTTGTACTAAGTTGAATGCACATTCCCAAGATGTGAACAGTGTGAGATGGAATCCAACAGGAAACAAAGAACTGCTCTCTTGTAGTGATGATGGTGAAATCAAAATATGGAGTTTTTCTTCTGACTAGATCACATTAGTGTATAAGAATAACTGTTATTTGTTGATCAAGTTACTGTATCAAATTATTGATATACTATTTAGTTGTGTAGGCTATCAAAATATTGGGGTTTCTTATTAAATGAATATTATATTTTCTCAAGTGGTTTTCATTATCTCAGGTTGGGAACTTGGGGTTAAAGTTATGGTTTATAAATGGCAATAAACAAATACATTTTGATTCTATCTCTGGTAGTGGCCTTTTACAATTCTTTTCCATGCATGATTTTCCATTTCAGTTCACATCTGATGATTTTAACAGTAGGAAAATACATCTTCTCACAGAAAAGTCTCAGAAGTCTTTATTCAACATCAGCAACCATCAAAATGTCTACGGGAGAGAAAATTGGAGTCCCTCTGAAGAAAGTTACATCAGTTTTAGAACACTTTGCTTCAAAACAATTATCTGAAAGTTGGGACAATACTGGTTTATTGGTGGAGCCTTATACTTCCAGGTAAATTTTAAGGTTCCCTATCCATTTGCATAAAAGTTTAAGACGTAATATAACTTGGCATAAGTTTGTTTGTCCTAATTATATTTTCGCATAAATTATTTACGCATAACAGCTTACGCATAATTTTTTTACGCATAATTTCTCTAATCATAGTAATGATTAAGCATAACATTCTAAAGCATAATTTTTTTAAGCATAATAAGCGTAACATTCTAAAGCATAACTATTAAGCATAACAATAATAATAAGGCGTAGTCGACGGAGCCCCGCTTCGCGGGGCCCCTATATCTGTCTGCAGGGTTTAAAGGAACCTAACACGAAGGGGATGACGGGGGCTCGTTCGCTCGCTCCGCTCGCTCACTTGAGCCCCCGCCATCCCATTCGAACCTAACCTGTCCGAGTCGGGGTGCCCCAATTCCCGAGCTCGCTTCGCTCGCTCTTGCATCCTAAGTTCTCATTGCCTTTTAACTAAATCACACACCATCCAGGATATTATTTTTTGACAAAAAAGATTGTTCAAGAGAAATAAAACACCAAACCATTGAAATAGATAAACTTGATGTCGGAACATCACCAATACCAAAAAAATAAATAAAAAATACACGGATAAACACAATAGGATTGAAAAAATTATTAGTAAAAAAGACGAATAGGTATACTTCGAAACATGCACATTTACAAGCGATTGCTAAAAATATACACCTAAAATAAAAATACATAGTTAAGTTATATAATGTTATGTATAATAAATCATTAACATGGAAATCCAAAATAAATACGTAAAAATAACTCAAATTTGTTTCCGTTATTTCTATTAATTGTATGCCTAAATATTATTATGCTAATAACCATTAGGCCTAGTAACGTTCTGCGAATTAAATTTATGCCAAAACAAATTAGTCTTTAAGATGATTACATATGCCAACATAAAATGTATGCCTAAAAAAATTATGCCGAAGTATTATTATGCCAAAACAAATTGTGCCAAAATCGTTATGCCGAAGTATATTAGGACAAAGAACATTATGCGAAAAGAAGGGATCCCAAATTTTAATTTTTTTACACAGTTTTATTTGATGAATGAGAATGCATTCAATTTATGATTGCTGTCCTGTTCATACTGAACCAAGGGCTCATTATCAGAAGCTATAGGAATGTTTTATTTTCTTTTCAGGAACATAACAAAAGTACTACTAACAAATGACCTCACAGAAGATGTAGCACTTGAGGCTAATGACCATGGATGTGAAATGATAATCTCCTATCACCCTCCTATATTTGCTCCAATGAAATCTGTGGTTCAAAGGTATGTTCTATTACAAATTTGATCTTAATAGTACCAGTGCACTATTTGAGTAAAATATTGTTAATAATACTTAAATGATTTATTTCTGTAAGTAGGTTTGTACAAACACTTTTACATGTCAATCATATTTTTAAAAACTAAATGAACTAATGAACTATCTGACTACTCTGAGAAGAAAGGCCGAAACAAACTCAGAGGTCACAGTCTCTTTTAAAGTCCAGACATAATCTTGGTCAGATCATGTGACAACCATGTAGATTGGTGTCTGAAACGCTATTTTGAGGAAAAACCATACAGATGGAGCGGACCTGTCCAGTCAGTGCACGCATTTGTCAGTAATCGTGCACCTCGACTCAGAATTACAAAAAATAGTGGCACTTCAATATTTGTGTTCTTTTTCCAGTACCAAATTGACTATGTCTTTATATAAAGTTAATTTTGTAGTAAGGAGCGAAATAACAGGAATATTTGTACGATTCCGCCAAATGAAGTGCCCATATAAAAGTGTGTATTGACTGAATGTTAAAATACTGAATTCTTTTCAGCGCTTGGAAAGAGCGTATTGTCTCATTCCTTTTGGAGAAACAGATAAGTTTGTACTCTCCACACACTAGTTGGGACAGCGTCCGCGGTGGCGTCAACGACTGGTTGGCTAGTGCATTTAGTGTCAGAGGATCGATGCCCTTGATCCCTGGTGATCTTAACCCGCACGTTGGAGCTGGAAGGTAAATTAATATTAAACTATTCCTCTATGTATATTATTATTTTTTCCCAATACAGGATTCAATTCCTATGGGTTTGTTATCATGCCCTGCAAAGTTTAAAGGTGTTGCACAGTTGCTTAAGTGTGTGTGCGCATGCGCCTGGTGACTGATGAGTGATGACCTAATGTCTACTAGCTTACGAGCTCAATTGCGCAAGATTGACCGTATTAATGTAAAAACTGAAAGTCAAATTATTGCGAGCTTTCCCATAATATTACACCATAGGACATTAACTTGTGCAATAAAACTTCCTAGTTGATATCATGCTAAATTAATTCTCCTAGCTAAGTGCGTGCACGGGTGATCATGTACTCACAATATCTAAGTACATGAAAATGTGTGTATGAATAAATCGGCTTAAATTGCGTCACTACAATGACCTGGGACAATGACGGTCAACTTACCTATTTGACCCAGTCTAGTTCGAATAATTGATGAGATATTCTGCAATAATCGATTACAAAATGTGTTCTACGCATTGTTCTAGGTTTCTGCAACTTAAATCGAGTATTACTTTGTCGGATGCGGTTTCGAATGTGAAGGAACTGACTGGACTATCGCATGTGCGATTCGCTATAGGAAAGGGGAAAGAAATGGCGAGTGAAATAAACTCTGTGGCGCTGTGCGCTGGCTCCGGCAGCTCAGTGCTGAAAGGAGCAGCTGCTGATCTATACCTGACAGGTAAACAAGTGTATTTTTATATAGGCATAAGCATAAAAACCCGTGTTTGCAGAGCGCTGAACTATTCACCGCGACGAAAACTGGCTAAAGAGGAATATATCAACAAAACTATTGATTAAAATAACCCTTATGAATAACATATTTTGAATAGGTGAGACATTTACTAATTACCATTTTCCACATATAATAAAGGTCCCAAGGTAGAGCCTTGGGGTACTCCTGATTGAACAGACTTCCGGACTTGTAAGAATGGAGACGTACCTTATGACTTCATTCATCTTTCTAGGTAAAAAAAGGCATTTTTTATTAATAATGGATCCGCCATTATTAATAAAAAATGCATTTTTTTTAGAAACTACCTTACTATTTACACAAAGTTACCAGTTCGAATGGACACAATATCAAATCATGCAGTGACCAAGAAGTTTGGTGCAATACTAACAAAAAATTGCAATACTTGCATACTTAACACTACTCTCTGATTATGTCAATGTAACAATAAAAAACTTTTCAGGAGAAATGCTTCATCACGACGTACTCGATGCTGCACAAAAAGGAATTAGTGTCATCTTAACTAATCACTCGGATTCTGAAAGAGGATTCCTAAAAGGGTTTTCTACCAATCTTCAGAATTTATTAGATAATGAGGTGCAAGTGCTTGTTAGTAAAATCGACAGAGATCCTCTTGTTACAGTGTAAGTGACTTATGTTTAATATAAATTGCATTTGTTTCTAAATAAAACAACCGAATAAGTTCATTAATTGTACGTTTTATTATTATTTGCATACTGTTATTTCAAATGTTAGATCAACGGAAATACATTTAGGTTATTTATTTTAAATTACTGTTACTTACATGTGAGATCATCGTTATCTTATTCTATCTGAACACGAAATTGCATAGCGCAAATAGGATTCAAAATATTTCGTTAATGTCAATGGTCCTTACGGCTAGTAATAGTAGTATCTACAATACTTGGCAAGACCTTTGTAAATGTACTTTCGTCTTCCATTTCCTATCTGCATAACTCAGTCCGTTTCGATCCTCTCGATGATCTTCTAGCTGCACTGAAAGATTTCCATTGTTTAAAGATGTAATCAGTTTGTTTGTTAGAATTTTCGTTAGAGCATGCACACGACTTACTTACGCGAGGCGAGTTTGTCTACCGCTTTAATTTTAAACGCTTTATCGTTTTGACTATCTTTAAATATTTCTTTCGACGATTTCTTCCGTTTTGGTGTGCCAAGGTTTGGAGATATTTTGCATACAGAAGAAACGGTTCCGTTTTTATCATCATAGTTAATAACGTATTCTTTACGCATATTTGTTTTATAACCGTTCGGCTTTGTGGTATAATCTTTTCCATTGCTCTTCGAGTTTAATGGAGGGATTAACACTGTGTAACTTGAATCTTGTTTTTGTGATGGTTTAATAGTTTCTTTTGTAGACTTATCTCTAGATGAGTTTCTCTTACGATTACTGTTTACACCGTGGTTGTCATCGAGACTGTCTTTGAATTGATGGCCTGCTCTCTTAACAATCATGCGACATAAGTCCTTGGATGTTTCTTCGGGTACATCTTTTTTTGTAGGTCTTTGCAATGACCTAATTCTATGATCTTTCTTTTCAACTGTCGATTTTTTCTCGTTTGAAGATTTACCGTCTCGAGATTTTCGTGCTTGACTGGAGGTGTTCAGCTCTTCAGTTACCTTGCCTCGGGTGTCACTAGCATGACGCTGTTTATCACTCTTCTCAGCTCGTCTGGAAAGGGTATCTTTGTAGGCAGTGCGTGAAATGGTGTCTTTATTTACCGATTGTTTTGTTCGGAGACTGCTATCGGTCCCGGAATCTGATCGACGTTCTTTTGTGCGATCACTGTTACTTACGTCAGAAGCATGCATATCTGCAGTACGTTCGGTTTTGTGTTTACTTATTTCAGTTTTATGCGATTTTCTTTGACGTGAGTTGAGTGAGTTTGTTTTTAGTTTATGGTTGTCTCGGTTCTCTAACGTGTCGCACTTATTCTTGTTAACGTCTAGATTGACATATATTGGATTTTCGTCTTCGGATAAATGTTTTTCGATGATATAATTCATCTTTTCCACGTCGTTTCTGGGATTTCCTTTTATTGATCGACTCGAACTAAAAGTAATCAAAATAATTTGTATTTAATAATGATGACTAAGCCTGTCATAATTAGTACATATTTGTTAAATTATGTTGTTACTTTAAATACATACCGTGTCGATTGATCTTCGCGTTGATGAGACTTTTCTATTATTTCACGTTCACGTCTATAAGCCTTCGGTGGTGCGGAAATACTCCTACTTGTTGTAACTTCGTCGTGTCTACGAAACTTAGTTCGTCGCGAACAAGCTACAACATCATTTGTTTCTTGGCTTTCTTTTTCAATTATCGGTTTGAAGACCTGAATTTCGTGTATTTCATTAGGTTTGTCTTCATACTTTGAACGTAGTCTCGGTGTCGGAACCGGCGCATTGTTAATATTTAAAGGTATGTTTTGATACTCAGGCGTCTCATCAGAATCATGTTCACTATTACATACGCTGTTTGAGACTTGCTGTATTAACTTGACGGACTGAAATATATTCTCGTCGACATTTTCATTGCGGCCCAATGTACTTTTCACATGGTTTCGGCTTTTGTATGAATTTGTTCTACCGTGATCAACACCGAAATATGTTAGTTCACTGTCCCGTAGTTGCCTGGTTTTAAGCTTTCTTTGCACTGGCGACACTTGCAGACCATTGAACTTAGTTTTAACATCGTCGATAGGATCTTCAGTAGCTTTATTGATTTTGATATGTGTTACCACCTGCTTCTCTCGTTTTAAACTGTCTTGATTAGTAGGACCTGCAACATATTAATCATTTAATATTTTAGCATATTTACAAAGCTTTTGATTAATAAAATGTTATTTATTTATTTATATATTCTTTATTGTACCTACACCACAAAAAACATAACAAAAATTAAAATAATTAATTATTAATTTAATGTCAAGTTATTATTTAGGTCTAGGATAAACTAGCATGTGTATAGGTACCTGCTTTAATTGTCCGTAAAACGTTGGGTTTCATTACAGATTCAACTGCTTCTCTCGGGAATACAGATTTCACTTCGGTGTTGTAGTGTTTCTCTGATTTCAATTGCTTATTTACTAAAGAAACTGCCGACAGTACAGAATCATTCGAAGAATCTTTGTTAAAAAGATCTTCTGACATCCCAAATGCCATGTTCTCTCCTAAAAGATATGGTTTGGGTTTCGGAATTTTGTTTTTGAGAATACTCTTTGTAGCTGCTGTATTCTCATCGGATTCACCAAACTCACTAACACTAATATTTAGAGGAGTGCCAACTCCATTGGTCGTTGGGAAATCATTATTTTCGCCAAACAATGTTATAGGTTTGTCAATCATTTCTTGCATAGGCACAAAAGCACTTCGTCGTTTTCTAAAATCATTTGAGGGTGGAGGTTTCTCATCAGTTGCAATTATATTAACTTTACCTGAATCTGCGGTGAAATGTACTTCAGTTTTGCAGAATTCCACCCTTTTAATTCTTCTGTCACCTTCTTCAATCGCTTGGTGCTTTTTGTGATAGTCGTCTCCATCTGCTTCAATTGTAATAGGCAAGGTTATTGACACTTTTCCAGATGATTGCAGAGTTATATTGTTTTCTAATGGGTCCTCCATTACAATATCATGTTCTCGATAAGTCTTGAACTTAGTTCCTCTGTAGTGTGAAGTTGGTCGGTTTTTGGAAAGCCAATCTCTAAATGATTCTTCATTATTATTTGTTTTTCTTTCGTCTATATGTAAATATTTATTATGTGTATTGTCATCCAGTTGAACATTTACAATTTCTGTTGATTTACAAATGCCGCTATCAGTAGAAGATTCCATCGCTAATGTGTCATTACTGTGTGTGATAGTTTCGTCTAGTGGGGATGTGTCTTCAAAACTATAACTTTTTCTTCTTGTGTTCCATTCATTACTGCTGTTTAAAAGTGATTTATATTTAAGAGTGCTTAAAGTTACAGGGGTGTCCAATAGTGGTGAGTTTCGGCTATTATTTCTACTACCAAATTGAATATCACTGCTTTCTGAATCGTAGGAGTATTTTCTGTGAAGGTTTCTACCAAGTCTTGAATCGAGATCGATAATACTAGCATTGTCAGTGGAAGATGACTCTTCACTCGGCATCCGAATCGAGCTTCCTTTGGTAGAACCTCTCCATTTCGAAGGTTCCGAGATCTCGAAATCATCTGGTTCGGTTACTTTGTAATTGTCTGATTCAGTGATAAGTTCAGGCGATGATTCAAACGGGGTGGATGATATCTCCAACGGTTTCATAGGGGATGTTGGTGACTCCAAAATGTTAAAACCGGAAGATATTACCTGCAAAACAAAAAATTAATTAACAGGTCATTAAATATAGCAAAATAGTCTTTGTCGGTCAGTCGTTTTTAACGCCTTGTATGAATCGATAAGGCGATAGTTAATACTGTTTATTTTACTTTTTACGATTACTGTGTAAATGTTAGCCATTAGTGCCATTGACCCAATAATCTAGAAAAAAATAGTAACTCTCTGGGCACTCCTGACTTAGTCATATGACTAATATTGTAGTAGGAAGTAAGTACTGCCACCCTGCCTATTTCCACCGGTTTGAAGGGTAACGGTGCCGGTGCGGACTTAATACCGCCACATGAGTTATTTCAGCTTTGTCTCTAGAATGGCACCGTGCATACGACGCATATGGTTTGTCCATAGACGGCGGTAACCAGGGAAGTACTAATACCAAATTTTACCGACAAGGCCCTGCTGAATCCTGGTTTTAAGGGTATGGTTGTCTTGTGTCTGGGATGGATACTCATCTGCGAGGCCTCTGGTATTGCGGCCTTAACCTTGGCGGGTCATAGGCTTGTTTGCCATCCAATAACACAAAAAAAAAATAAGTATAGCTTACTCTTCGTGAAGAGTGCAGCATGAAGGACGCAGCGGGTGCCCCTGGGGCTGCGGACGAGTGGTAGGCAGCTCGCATTACGCGCACGCGCGCGCCCGGCCCGCTTGCGTGGAGCACCTCCATCGCACGCGCAATGCGACGCGTCACGCCTCCTTCTGTCACCTGAAATTAATGACAACATCATTTAATCGAGTTTACTGCTATAACCATAATGTTGAATTAAAATTAGCAGTCACAGGGAAAGCGTTCGGGTGGTAAAGAAAAGAAAAAACTGGTTTAGAATCAACTGATTCTGCACTCATGGTATACCCTGCCTTTTTTGAAGAGCAAGGTGAGGTACAATGACTTGATTTTTTTAATGAAAAGTCATAAAACAAAAATACTGTCGTAATTTTAGATTAGTTCGTTTATAAGGCGTGGACGCCTGGGTAGCTACTTGTACTTGTATTGATGACTAATCTTCCAGTTCCTAAAGTAACCGTGTTTGTGAATGTTCTACAAAATGGAAATATACTTCAAATATTGAATAGCAACTTGTTGAGTTAATCTTACCGTTGCTTAGCAATTGAACTTTCAAAATAGTGTATGAAATATTCATGACCAAGCATGTGATGACCTCAACTGTTATTATAACTGTCCGGCCAGTGGCTACAGTGCTTCGTAGGCTTTGTTTGACTGTAGTCAATGTAAATCATTGTCAAAATGCAATGTGTGCGTGCCCGAGAACTTCTTGCTTAGTCGTCGTGACGAATGTTGTTCGACTACTTTCGTGTCCTGTGGAACTGCTCGGGTACTAGTTTTAGCACGTTAATTACCTAAATATAACTATAATCAGTAGCTTTGTTTTTAAATGTAATCTCTTAAATCCAACTTCAAAACCTTTCAGAAAAACAATTATTGTCATAGAGGCTGAGCTTTCTGAGCAACGGGCCGGGCACAGGTTCGTTCTTTGCACGAAAATATTTGTCTGGCCTACTGTGGCGACTGTGAGCCGCCTACAGATAATATTGTCGCAGTACAAAGATACTATAAAGCTAATATTTAATTTTGTTCCGGGTCTCGGTGTCTGCATGTCAGAATTTTGTTTAAGAACGCACCCAAGACAAAGAAGGCATGAGGTAGCGATTTTTTACCAACAATTTTTTAAATTAATGTTACGTTTATTGGTAGGAATTTATTATATAAATACGAAGCCATTTACAAGTAAGTGTGTTACGCACAGTTGTTGTGGCCTTCACAGACATTAAAGTACCTACGTATTTATTGTTACTAGTGACGTGATCCTTCTTGCGGGGGCGAAATGAAATTGCGGTGTGTGGTGATTGCGATCTTTTCAATGATCAACTCACTTTTGAATACATAAGTGGGTGTCAAAGACATTTAAATATTTGTATTGTACCCACAGAACGACATAATACACTTAAGTTAAAAATTAAATACTTTAACGCTAACACGGGAATTTACTAAGGATTCTCGCAAATATTGCGTGTTTGCCCTTGACTTTGAAAAACAGGGCAAAAAATGGTCTTCGACTGGCTGGATTCTTGTGAAATTGAGTTTTAGAGGTTCGAGTTCGAGAGATACCTTTAGTTTTGAACTCTGTGTAAATAAATTCTAGCTAGGTAGGTACCTATATTTATCTAATAGTATGGAACCGTCAAGTGTAGGGTAAACTATGCCTAAAGAATAGGCGCCTATTAAATACATCAAAACTAATATTTCGTTTTTTGTATGTTTGTTTGACAAGCTTTCACGCTAAAACGGCTGAACGGATTTGGATGAAATTTGGCGCATATGGGGAGACTATGACCTTAGGACATAGGAATTTTTATCCCGATATTCCCACGAGATCGACCCGAGATCGATCTTAAAGCGGATGATACCGCGGGGCGCAGCTAGTCAATAACATTTGGAGAGATGCAGCAATAAGGACAATTCTAGTTAAATAAGTACGTGTTTACCATAGATATAATGTTTACCAACCTATGTTAATGTGTAAAGCATTCTGTAACAAAGATAAACAAAGCAAAAATAACCTAATTTACATATTAAATCGTATTTTATAAAGGCAATTTATCTGATGTGTTTTGCTCCATTATTTAGAGAAAAAGATAAAGCCTTATTGGCAGGGAGTCAGGCAGCCTTTTACTATGAGTCTGATCAAGGCGATTTATTTCAGAAGATAAACTGACGTCATCTGTATAATCGAACTTGCAACTAAAGCCAGAAGGTCGTATGCGACCCACAATGAGCGCTCTACCAGCTCTATTATAAGAAGGTACAATAGATATATCTATATCGACGCTTGTTTAATAAAATCAATACATGGTGGGCAAATAAAATTATACTTAATTTTTTGATTAATGAAATAACCGTAATTACAAGTTACCAAAAGAGAATCAGTGCCTGTCAAGTATTTTACAACCGGTTCCGTTGCCGCCACCTAGTTTAATTAATTCATGAAGGCAATAGCGAAGTAGATTTTTAGAGGTTGTTCGTTATGGCTGAGAACCTGAAAACTGATAATTTATTTGGTATTAGTGCGTTACTAGCTCTTCCTAGTAGAAAAAATTGAAATATGTATATATATATATATATATAAGAATAGAACATGTACACATAATAACGATAACTGCACGATCTATTGACACCCAGACGATTAACGACCGCACGTGGTTTTTGCACAGTTAACGGTAAAAACAAAATCAGAACGACCGAATTTGTAACAAATGCATGTTTTGAATTGTGAGAATCTTTCCAAATGTAAGACGGAAGGCTTAATTTGGCAAGAGGAGGGAGAGGGGGGATGGGTCCGTGACGTTAGCGGTCGTCGACTCTGAATGCGAGGGCGTGCGGGCATCGCGCAATATCGATGTCTAATGAGAAATGATGCAGGAAAATCCGCAAATCTGAACATCTTAGTTTCCAATGATTCACCTATCTTCTCATTAATATGGATTATTAATTTAAAAATAAACCAAGTAGAGGACAGGGGCGCGTCATAATCTCGTATCGATCACGTGGGTAGGTAAACCGCAATTTACTAAATAGTCGCGTCATGGATTTTCCTACAAATCTTAATGAAGGCTGTAGAAAGTTTAACAATTGCGGTCTCCTTTTGTTATTGATGTCTTTTTTTTTCCTATTAGTTAGATGAGGTTTTTCCGAAAAGTTAAAATTAGTACCTAGATTCTTGATCTGATTGTTTAAATGGCGGGGGCTAAAGGACCTACATTGTTTGACTTGTTATTATAGGTACCTACCTAAATTAGAACGTAATGACAACATTAAAAGCGTTTTTGCGAACACCGACCGACACTAGCGTGTGCCCTTTACGTGAATAACATAATAGTTGCGTAGCGAAGCTCATCATTATGTGACATTCACGCAAATGATGATAAGTTGGTGTACACAAATAATACGAGACAAACAACGGATAGCGCGGTGCAGCACAGCCTCGCGGGCCACGGCCTTTCCGCAGGATTTCCGGCAGTCTGCACACGAACCCGAACAACCATTTTGAGCTAACAACGCTGCGTTAACTTACTAATATAGTTAAGTGAGACCGTTGTACCGAAGAGCTCCAGTCATTTACTGGTTACAGCAAGCATATTCGTTTTCATTTCCATGTTTACAATCGTCGCTATTCAATGACTCATAGGCTTTATTAAAGTTCACATGTAGAGCCAGATTGTGGTTTTATAGTTTCCTGCTTGCTGATATAGGAAATGCGTTAAGCAAAACGATCAGTAGCTTCCTCACGTCTATATCTTCACTTTCACTGTTCGACAATCAAGCGTTGGGATCGAGTTTACTATAATATTGTGTTCACATCACCTTCCTGTTATAATAGCTTTTGTGATTGCGTTATAAGTTGCAATTATTATCTTCTAGGTACCTAAGTGTTGCTGACTCTCTTTTTCAATCAATTGCTTTTTTTTTCTTAATCCCAGAACTGATAATGGAAAGGATTCATAATTCCGTTGTTCGTATGTAGGTACCTTACTACATTTAAAGACACTTAGTGTACACGGAATCAAGTTGGAATTCGGTCTACCCAATGGTAGGTACCGGTTTTTCGTAATAGATGCACGGCGTTTTCGACTGTCCAGAGATTCAAGCCTGTGCACATAAGCAGTGCAGCTACCTAAATGACGTGATCCATCCCATCGTATCGATTTCCATCTACCCTCAACTCCTTAGCTTCCCATTGCTTCAAAGGCCTTATTATTTTTGTCAGTGGGATTCTATTGCGTTTTAAATGCAGGCAATCAATTCTCCTTAACTTTATGGCGATGCTTCGGCTAGAGATTGTTTTTTTGGGCCATTCTTCTTAAATGATTTGTCTATGCTATGGTTAAAGCTCGTAAAATGGAACTTTCGGTTGAATTTGTTTTCGCACACGTCGTCATTGAACTCGCACAGAATAATTAAAACCAAGTTGTTACGGAAACGCACAGGAATAATTTTAAGACAGTGACATAACTGTTACATACGGTTCGGCAAGACTTGCATTTTAGTTATCTCTTCCACACGAATTAAAGGAACAAAACAAAAAAAAAACTTGCTGAACTAGCTCTCAGACTGGTTTGTATGAACATTTGTATCAACATTAAACCTTATGCAGTGATACACAAGTCTCATTCTTTAAAATTGAATAAATATTCATAATATAGCTCGAACGTCTCGTCGTCCTGAGTTTTAACACCGTAAAAGGAAATGACCACTTTAGCCTTTTGGCAATGACCTCCTGTTTAATCGAAATGCCACAACTTTAACTTATTTACTTACATTATTCGATAGCTAGATTCACTTTGTATTTTAACTTCACATCTTTCTTTATATAACAAATATGCAAATTAGAAAGCTTGCATCACACGATACTGTCTAATTTATGCTGCTTTGTTTGAACTTTTCTTTAATTTAATACATTTAATTAAAATATTTATAAGTTGTTGACAAACTATGTATGTGTAAAATTTAAATATTTTACATTGACAAAGCTCAAGCGTTACTGCTTTAGGGGTTGTTTGACCTCACCTTTCCATATTCGGCGGTTCCAGCCCACTGTCGCCGCCATTGATCTGCCACTTCCATGTCAATGAGTTGGTTTGTGTCGTTTTTCGATAATGCAGCTACACTCGGGAGCTCGGGCTCGTTCGATAGAAGCGCACACGCACGTTGTTTCTTCGCGCCGGCACGAAGCCTACTGCCAGCCAGTCACTTCCACTGCCTTCGGCGCGCGAGACGCGCTACAGCCTCAGCCCACAAAATAAATTAAAATATCGCCAATTCGTCATTGCCTTCCGTTGACAAAAACCGTACTTACTTAATGTCAACGCCCACCGTCAGTATAAGGTACCTCTCACGTAGGTAGCGACCCACGCTTTTACGAGAGATAGATACTGCATTATGGAAACAAATGTATGAACTTTGGTTAGCTTTAGAATATATAATAAAATATACATAGGTAGATGTCAGAAAGCTTTTTAGTGATCATAAATCAATCTTATTTCGTTCAACGATCGTCATATTTTTTGTGTCGGGTATTTATCTAACTTTATTCTTAGTCAAACCTCTTTAGTAGGTACAAACCCATATTTATTCGGTAAGGACCGGTTTTTTCGAGTCACAGACGCTTGATAATCTTCAGGGTTTACAAGAATACTCCTAAATTCAACCAACGGCTTACCGACAAGCACCTACCCACGTTTCAGTCTTCCTTCAAACTTCGTCTGGACTTTGGACGCTTTCAGGGACTGCTGATGTGCCCTACATAACTTTCGACACTTTTAAGTGTAGGATCAGCCTTCATTTCCATTCCGTATCTGCTCGAGTGTGATAATGATAACTGTTCGGTAACAGATTTAAAAGAGATATTCTGCAATTAATTTACCCGAGTCAATCATTTTTATACCCAACAACCATTTGGGTAGGGTGAGTGCTGTTGCTGTTATGTGGAAGAGTCGTTGTCCTGGAAGCGTTACAATTTTATCTTCCACCACACATTTGAACGAGCTTTGAGGCGAAGTAAAAAACAGAGAAACTAATGGAGTAAAGCTAAAGAACAGAGAGAGAGCCTATGAAAGAAGTCTCTTTTTATTTATGTAAGTACTGATAAGTATCTTCTAACTTATCCACAGATGAGTTGCACATCGGCGAAAGCCTTCCCGCTTGCTCGCTGCTGAGGATGAAAACATACGGCCGGGGATAACGTAGTGATCGACATGTCACACCAGTGTCACGACGAGTATTTTTTATCCTCGTCGTCATACCGTTGGTTTTACAACACCTTTTATAAATAATAGTGCGGTACATATCTTTTAAAATACTTGTATCACTTTTCGGACTGTTTGTTCCCATCTGACTATTATTTTTTATATCATAATATCTTTACTCGCAAAAAGCTTAGGTTGGGTAAGAACAGCGATCCCCTACGCACAAGCGAAGCGAGCGTGCCGCGGTAGCGGCCGGCGAGTGCCAAAAACTACTAGAATACACAGTATTAATAAACTGTAGGCGAGTTGTCCATTAGGTATTTCATACTTAGTTGAAATATCCAATATTTTAAAAAATCATTGGATTAATCGTTCGTTAGTGCGATTAATTTTAGTTTAAGTAGGTAATCAAAATTAAGTAGGTAGGTAAGTAAAACAGTACCTACTTGAGTTGACCAATATGCGTTAGATAGGATAGGTAGATGGGCCGGGACTTATCATGTGCGTGTGAACTGAGGGACCACGATGGGAATTTGCAAAATAAAAATCCCAGGATTTAGTAGTAGACTTCAAACAATTGTAGAACGAATCTGGGAATTTGTAAACAAATATGTTAAAAACTAAAGCTTAAAAGTGTGGTCCCTCAGTTCTCACAGACCATCAGCCAGATCTCGAAAGGTCTGCCAGGGTTGCGGGAAAGCCCGAAGGTTTACCGTGGCCCCTGGCACAGGCAACTGAAGTTTTAGTAAGAGTCTGACACGCCCTCCCGAGAGCGATGTTATTTGATGATGACCCAACCTCAAAAAAAAAAAAATCTCGAATGGTTTGAAAAATGAAGGTTTCGTGAATAAGTACAGATGTTTTTCCTAGCTCAATGATTTTAATTCGGTAATATCACCACACAAATATTTATGTATGTTCTCTGGACTGAGGGACCACAGTTCAGTTGTTAAGTATATATTTTTTAATCTTTAATGCTTTGTGGTCTATATTATTTAAATACTTTTCGAGATATGGCTGATGGTCTGTGAGAACTAAGGGACCACACTTTTTATGCTGTAGTTTTTAACATATTTGTTTACAAATTCCCAAATTCGTTCTACAATTGTTTTAAGTTTATTACCAAATCCTGGGATTTTTATTTTGCAAATTCCGGTCGTGGTCCCCTCAGTTCACACGCACATGGTTTATAATCTATTACAAATGTTGTGATACAAAATTACAAAAGGTGTAGTAAAACTAGGGATGTGACAACGAGGAAAAAATACTCGTCGTCATACTACTGGTGTGACGTGGAGTCGGGAATGGATAACGTTATCTAGGATATTATTCATTCATTTAATTTATTCGTGATAATTTTATTGTTTGCGTAGGTACAGTTATAATTAGGTAGGTATGTTAGTTTCGTAATTAGATGTCTAATATCGGACTGGAATGGAGCTCTATTGTAATCTAGGTTATTTATTTTGCAAAATATCTTTTCGCGTATCATTTTCACTCTCTTATTAAAGAATTTCAAGTGTTTTTCCTAGACCATTTGGTTTGTTTTTTGGTAGAAATTGAATTAGAGGCAATGGTGCCGATTCTCTTGTCACAAAATTCTCTAAACTAGACTAAAAATCACCAAAATTTAGTTTATTCCTGTCAAACGACGATTTCCCATTCTGAAATTGACTAGTGACACAACTTAACCAAATTTTAGTTTGACAAAACACTAAGATGGCACTGAGATTGTAATTTAGTGAAAATGGCAATTTTGCTATTCTGAATTTTACGTTTTTCACCAAAAATTTTGATTGTCGTAACTAAATCTGCCTGTTTTTAATCGCGATTAAAAAGGTGTGGAATAAAATTAGTTGTCATGAACTAAAATTCACACCAACACCTCGACTTCAGATGCAAAAACAGTACTGTATCTTTTTTTCTTTTCTTTTGCTTATATCTCGAAAACGGTGTGTCCTATCTATAGTTGCAAAACTTCTGAAAAATTCTGAATAATTCCGGAATACTTCTGGGAAAGTTTCTTTAAATCAGAATTATTCAAAATGAATATAATTAAGTTTTTTTTTTTGCTGAAAAATCGTATTTTGCATCGATCGTCGTTCGTCGCCGCCGCTGCCCCTCTATGCGCCGCACAGTGGATCGACTCCATACAAAGTTTCGGACATAGGATTTTTAAATTACACATTTCCGATTTTTGAAAAACTAGTGATGCCAAACTGTTCTCCTATATGATACAAGACCAAATCATTTTGATACATTTTTCGATTAAACTTCAATTTGAGAAGATATTTGACTTTAAGTGATTTCAATGTATGAAAACGTATATTCAAGTTAATGTATCTTCTGATTTTCTCACATTTTCTCCTTTTGACTCATATAGCAGATTTGTAGAGGTGTTTAGCAAATTTTTTCCCAAACACACTTGTGCCCCCCCGGGCCCCCCTTAGAAAATATTAAATTATTTTACAATTAAATTTATTTTGATCAATTAATTAATCTACAGCAGTAAATACTAAGTACAATTAAAATTTAAGAAAATATTACTCAAGATTAAATTAATTTTATCAAATATTAACTCAAATTTAAATATAAATTAGGAAAATAAATGAAAATAAACTATTATCTAAAAATCCAGTTTTAAGTTTGAATGGAAACAGGAATAACTTAAGTTTGGCTATCCTTGCCTGACTTACAAAAGTTTCCCAGCCACAAAATTTTAGTTCTACTGTTTTCTTTGCAATTGGTGAGTAATGATTCTTTGAGCAAGCAATTTATGAACACTTGGAGGCATGTTATACCAGGGATATAATTCCATATAAAACTTGTTTGTTTCCTGGCAGAATTGCTTAAACTCTGGGATCTTAATTTTTTCACCTGATGAAATGCACTGTAGAATAACTGCAAATCTTTTCACAAGACCAACGTCTAATCCAGTCAGTGAAGCAGTTTTGTCAGGATCTCCAAAAAACCGACGAGCGCTGTTGCCATCGTTAGTAGTTCCACTACCTTGTTTCACTACATCAAGCAGCAATCCAGTTTCTCTTCTGAAATCTTCTTGGATTTTCAGTTTCCTGTCATTCTGTTTTTTCTTATTTTCGTCTCCTCTAGCCTGCCATGTCTTAAATTCCAGCCTGTAGGCAATATGAAAAAGACACTCCATGCATCGAATCCAAGCATGCAACGAACTTAGTCCATATTTGTACATATCTTCATTTGCTGGTTTGTCTTCAACTAACGCCAATTCATTCATCTCTCTTGGTCGAGCTTCACAAATGGTACAAGAGGATGTGGGAATGTCTGAAATGTACGATGCTATTTTACCATCAATCATCGTCATTAGTAGCTGGTGTTTGATATGGCTGTTCCGGATTATTGTAGGAGTAAGTTCTGAAATTTCTGTGTCAATCTCACTCTTTACAGACAATACGTTAGCTTTATTTTCTTTCATAAACTTCCACATTATTGGACGGCAATATGAAGTTGATGAAGGACGCTCGTTTTGCCAAATAACTTCACCGTCTTCCGTAACTAATTTCAGTGGCACTAAACTAGCCATAAAAACACTTGCCATTAGGTCTTCGTTACTTTTCTGTTTATAAATACTTTGATCGGGAGCGCTATCAAAGCCCCATTTACTGATTAGTATTAGTTGTTGATCATCAATTGTGTTACTATCAACCAATGACTCAAACTGTCTTGCTGTAGTTAGGTCTAAAAGAGCTTGCAAATTGATTTTTGCTGATGTCTCTGTAACAACAATATTACTTTTGTCGGGATAACCCTTTTTCTTTTCTTTTTTAGTTTGTAATAACTTGGATATTTACTTATGCCTTCGTTCATGCTAAACTCTCTAAGAGTAATGTAGCGCCATTTAGATAGTTTCAATGTAATATACAAGGCTAACGCCTATATTGCTGGTATTTCTATTTGTAAATTTGGAGATTCTCTTGAGCTTGTTGTGATTTGGAGCTTGTGGATTCTCCAGCATATATTTTAATACTTCAGCAACTTCATTATTTCCGGTTTACTTAAGTGCTTCTACAGTGGAAAACGCTAGTTCGTTAGCTTCACTTTTCGTACGTAGGTACTCGTGCGTTCTCTGAAAGGCGTCTACGCTTCTGACGTTCACTGAGATCATCAAATGGCTTACGGGGCAGTTTCTGTGTAGACGTGGAGGCATCATGCTTAGGGGATATATAATGTTCTTGTTTTGACGTTGATTCACTAGTATCCGGTGGTGATACAAAGTCAATTTGCTCGACGCTTGCTGCTGGTGCTGTTGCATTTTCCTTGTTGAACAGCGGCCATTGTATATCAGACTCAAGCCAACTAGAAGTTTTCTTGATAAACTTGTCTTTGCAATGCTTAGACTGTTTTGATTTTGCAAGAAGGCAATAACAAAATTAGCGGCACCATATTTGTAACTCTGTTTTATCAGCTTCACTCAAATCAAAATTAGAGTTTGATATCAAAACATTGCACAAAAATAAATGATCGCGTATATCTATATGGTTGCTCAAAGCAACATAAAGATCCAAGTAAGTCACAAAGCCACGGAAAGACATAATGATGTCACTCGAAAGAAATTGCAGTGTAAACTAAATAAAAAAAAAGTAGCTGGGAAACATTTTGTAAGTCAGACAAGAAATAGCCAAACTTAAGTTGTTCCTGTTTCCATTCAAACTTAAAACTGGATTTTTAGATAATAGTTTATTTTCATATTATTATATGTTCCTAATTTATAATTCAATTTGAGTTATTATTTGATAAAATTAATTTAATATTAAGTAATATTTTCTTAAATTTCAATTTTACTTAGTATTTACTGCTGTAGATTAATTAATTAATCAAAATTAATTTTATTTTAAAATAATTTAATATTTTCTAAGGGGGGCCCGGGGGGGCACAAGTGTGTTTGGGAAAAATTTTGCTAAACACCTCTACAAATCTGCTATATGAGTCAAAAGGAGAAAATGTGAGAAAATCAGAAGATACATTAACTTGAATATACATTTTCATACATTGAAATCACTTAAAGTCAAATATCTTCTCAAATTGAAGTTTAATCGAAAAATGTATGTAAATGATTTGTTCTTGTATCATGTAGGAGATCAGTTTGGCATCACTAGTTTTTCAAAAATCGGAAATGTGTTATTTAAAAATCCTATGTCCGAAACTTTATATGGAGTCGATCCACTGTGCGCCGGCGCCGGCGCCAGCCGCTGCGCTCCTCGAGTCGTGCGTGCAGGCAATGGCGGTGCGGGGTGCGGTAAGACGGGAGATGCTCCCCGGAGAAGTTTTCCCTCGCCCCGCGAGAAAGATTCGTACCCCGCAATCGAATGTTTCCGCGGAATATTTCGCCTGAATAATTCAATGGGAATAAACGTGTTTGTTTGTGGTGTGGTGGGTGAGTTAATTATTGTTCAGTGGCACATACGTAAGTAAAATATAAATGTTTATTTTATTATAAATGGAATTGATTAAGTATATTATGTTGATATTTTTATAGGTAGATTATTTTTATAGGTAGTTAGCCTGCGATTAACAGGATTTTAATTCATTTGTTTTTAGGTCGGTAGGTACCTACTTATTTCGAAATCGAATGCTATTTTGGAACGAAGTTCCTTATCGCGCGTTGTGAAAGGGGGCTAGACGGAAAAAATTCTTACGAAAAGTTGTCACGACACTTTTTACCCGACACTTTTTGCGCGACGCAAAGGAGGGTAATGTGTTTATTACCATGGAATGGAATGGAATGGAATGGACGACTGGACTGGAATGGAATGGAATGGAGTGGTGTGGAGTGGAGTGGAGTGAGGTGGAGTGGGGTGGAGGGTCGAAAATCGCTTGAACCTTTTTTTTAACCTGCTTTTTTTTAACCCGCATGCCATATCCCCGTCAGGTCACGGGGACAGCGGGACGTGATTAAATTTACTTCCCGTTGTCCCCATAGTGTATATTCTTTGTCCTCTTAAATCTGCATTCTGTTGTAAGCTTAGTTTTTACCATGGGAAAAAGAAAAGGGAAATAAAACAAAATTTATTTATATGTAGGTATTCGAATTACTTGAGAATTATAAATATAGTAGTAGAAGTATTACGTGTGTACTATGATTATTATGTGATGAGTATTATGTGTGTACTATGATTATTATTTTTAAGCAAGTGATTGTGATATTTTTGTTGATTTTATACTTCGCTCACAACATAACTAAAATAATCTATTTTACAACTTCCAAGCGCGAAATAGGTAGTAAGGTCGATTTTCCTGGTTTTTTTTTGACAGTTGAAATATTCCCAAAGCTTCGGAATATTTCCGAATACTTCCGAAGTATTCAACGGGAATAATTCGGAATTTTTCCCGCCAGCATCTATAGTCCTATCGCAAAAATAATGAAAATTTCGACCCCCTTTATGAAAACCCCAAATATCTAAAATCCAACGTGTTGGTAAAAAAAAAAAATTTTTTTTCATATTTTCCATAAAAAGTGAAAAATTCCATACAAAACATGTCGAGGCTGCAAAATAATGCGCGACTCTGGCTCTAAAAAAAAATCACGTGGTACGGCAAACAAGTATCACGTGGAGTCGCAATTGCCAAATTTGATTTTAGATATTGTGTCAAAATTATTTTTAAATTTAGAGATTTTATTTTGCAGAATAGCATTAAGATTCTCATAGCCAAAAGTAAGTAATTTTAGTGATAGTTTAGTTAGTTTAGTTCGGTGTACAACAGAATCGGCACCATTATCAACAAAATAGGGATCCAGGACAAGTGGGTGGGGGTGTGAATATGATATGTATAATACTTAATAATAATAATAGTAATAATTAAAATTAATAATAATAACTATTAAACCTTTATTTTAAAACCTTTAACCCTATTAAACCTTTTTTACCTTTATTTTTTTTTTTATCAAATTTATAAATAGGTAGGTACAATGAATTCATAATACATAATAGTAACACACATTTTATTTTCTTTAGTAAAATGGTAGGTTAATTTTTTTGGAACTATTAAAAACTAAGTAAGTAATTATGTATGGAGTAAGTTATTTAATTTAGGACCTAGTCTTGGTGGAAAAGTCACTTGAGTTGTAAGTTACATACAATCGAATGTACATTAATTTTCTTATGTTCAATAAATGACATATTTTTCTATACAAACAAAAATCTTTTTTACAGAAGTTGCAACAAAGTGTAATTCATATCTTATAAAAATACCATGGGAACAAAAAGTCATGATTTATTAAATTAATTTCGAAGAATTGATGAGGGATGAAACTAAAGAGTGATAAATATGAACATTGATGGATGGCAGAGAAGACAAAGAAAATATGGATGGATTTTGTATTATGAAAGAAAAAGGAACAACTGATAGACCGCAAACATTGTGTACCATTTAGGATTTAAGAGTATTTAGAATTCTTTATACAAAAATAGCATTCGAATTTCCAACATTCCCAGTGGGTTTTCAATAAAAATTTGTTCATACAAACCTTGTCCTACCAATTACAATCACAACAAAAAAAAGTAGTAGCCAAATAGGTACAGCCGCTTTGAAGTGATGTGCGGACAAACATTTTTGGCAATTGATTTTTATTATTATATAGATTAACTGCGATTAACCGATTCAGCGGTTGTTTCTTTCATGATTAGTTAACTTGCCAGGAGTTTTATTTCAGAATTACTTCTAAGTTGACTAACATACAAATCTAATAAATTATTATCACATTTTCGTAACTCTAAAATGTCTAAAAAGGCATCACTTTTGAACTTGTTTCTCATGTTCACACATCTTCGGTACTTGGCAACCAAAACATCGTGATTTTGGCTTGTCATACAAAAGTTATAAAATATTTTTTGCTCAGTATTATAACTTTTGTTGATACCACTTTTGAAATATCTATAGAATAGTTGTTCTTCATAGTTGCACATGTTTTCAACTTCTGTCCATTGTGTGGATGTCAACCCAAACAGCAGACCGATTTGAGGACCTTTAACTACACATGTTACTTGTCCTGATCTATCGCTTATTCTTATTGTAGCACAAGATGTAACTCTTCCCTTGTAGTTACTGATCTTGACAGACTCCAGGTTGTATTCTGTCAACAATCCCCATCCCTTTGTGTTTAGTTTAAGCCGTCGTGCCTCAGTAAGTTTCAAAGAAACAACAGAGTGGTAAAAATGATAGTCGACTCCTTTCTGATTCATGGGATCTTGTACAACAAGAGTGGAGTGGAGTGAGTAGCCAGTAGTAGGCACTTAGGTACTGAATTCACCTGCTGCAATACTTTGCGTTTCCGCTTTAGCCACTTATAATGTTATGCTGGTTGTTTGAACAACACATCTCAACCAAGAGATATTTGTCTTGAATTACCTATAAAAAAAAAAGTAGTCTGTGTCTTGAATTCAAAATGCATTTCAAATTCGAACAAGTTTAAAAGTAGGTAACAAAGTAACAAGTATGACGTTACGCGGTCAGTGTAGGTATTGTCATTTGTCATTCACAGAGTACATTACGGCTGCATTCCGAATTAGAACATGAGCGCTCACAGCGATCACATCGATATTTTGCGTTCCGTATTAGATATCATGAAGTCGGTTGCACTATAATATAGTAATATATATATAATATATATATATGATATATATAATAATAATATATATATTAATATAACGCATGCTGATGAAGGGAGTAATGATAGGGCTACAAATGTAAGTAGTCAGTGCAATGAGCAATTGAGGAGTGCTTTGGAGGATGCGATTCAGGAATATCGCTTCATGCCGCCCGAACTTAGGCCACGCTTACCTCGTTTGCCCATGCATAACAAAAATAGGGCGCTGGTGGCGGTCCTGGATTCGCAGTTATCAAACTATTTTGATACCTGCGAAGACCTCACCGATATTCATTCAATTCTGTACTGCGCAGCAGTAGCAGCATGTCGTGTAGCTCACGTCAAATTTGCAAATGACACTAGAGCTACACGACCGAAACCAAACGTACCAGCTTGGCAGTGCAGAATTGAACGCCGTATTGGTGGGGCCAGGACGCTCATCGGCAAACTAATCTGCTTCAAGGAGGGCAATACTCGCCCTAGAGTGATGCGCTTTGTGAGACGGGCATTCTCAGGGACTGATATCAGTCCCCAAGACTATATGTCTTGTGTCACAGAGCGCATCGACTTCCTGAAGCAGAAAGTGTATGCATGGGCAAACCGTATTCGTCGGTATAGGCGGCGAGTAGAACGATACACTCAGAATCGCACCTTCCAGAGCGATGAAAGGTGGGTTGGGAGCGACCGGACCATGGTGTGACTGAGACGTGCCTACCGGATGATGATGCCATGTGTTCCTTCTGGCGCAGCATCTGGTCGGTACCTGTCAGTCACACCGAAGGTGATTGGACTCGGAAAGTCGAGCGAGCCTGCGATCTGATACCAGAAATGGGGGCTATTACCATCTGCCCCCAAGATGTAGCTCGTGCAGTCCGTCCACTACCCAACTGGAAGTCTCCAGGGCCGGATGGACTGCACAACTTTTGGATTAAATGGTTCACAAGATCGCACGCTCGCTTGGCATCTCAGTTTCAGACAACTTTGGAATCTGGTTCGCTACCCCAATTCCTAACGACAGGAATTACCCACCTGCTTCATAAATCAGGTAGCACCGCGGAACCCAAGAATTATAGGCCGATCACGTGTTTACCGACGGTCTATAAAGTTCTTACATCCATTTTGAGAACTAAAATTAACAAACATATAGACACCAACTCCATCATGTCTGCCTCTCAAAATGGATGTAGGAATAGGTCCCGCGGTACTAAGGAGCTACTCCTCATTGATATGACCATTAGCCAACAGGTTCGTCGTTCCCGAAAGGATCTGTCGACATGTTGGATAGATTATAAGAAGGCCTATGACTCGGTACCGCATACATGGCTCGTGAGGGTGTTAGAGTTGTATAAAGTAGATACAATTCTTCGCACCTTCCTAATGTCATGTATGCGGCAATGGAGGACGGTCCTTCACTATCCAGGATGTCGAAATATTCATGGGAATAGCGAACCGATAAGGATCGAGCGAGGCATATTTCAGGGCGATAGTTTGAGTCCGCTTTGGTTCTGCTTAGCCTTGAATCCTCTAAGCACATTGCTGGAGGATTCAGGTCTAGGCTATCGGTTGAGGAGAGGTGGTCAGGTTATATCGCACCTCCTCTACATGGATGACCTAAAACTCTTTGCCCCCAACAATTTGCAACTGATGGAGCTACTGAAAGTAACTCAAACTTTCAGTAGCGCCATCAGGATGGAATTTGGTGTGGACAAATGTGCGGTCATGCATGTAAAGCGAGGGGAGATTGTTGAATCCGTGGGAACCCAACTCTCGGATTCCACAAACCTTAGAGCCTCTCCCCATCCGAAACCTATAAGTATTTGGGTATGTCGGAAACGTTAGGCATCAATGTTACTGACATGAAGCAGTCGTTGAGGGAACGCTTCTTTGGCCGCCTGAAAAAAGTACTTAATAGTCTTCTATCAGGCGGAAACAAGGTGCGCGCCTTCAACGGTTGGGTCATGCCAGTTTTGATGTACTCTTTCGGCATACTCAAATGGACTCAGACCGAACTCGACGCCCTGGATAGGAGGGTCCGTACGCTGCTGACTGCAAATCGAATGCATCACCCACGATCATCGGTAATGAGGCTGTATATCCCGCGAAAGTGTGGAGGTCGAGGCTTTTTAAACGCTAAGACCCTCCACAATCGCGAGATATGCAGTCTCAGGGAATATTTCCTAGAAACCGACGTGGGTATGCATCGAGATGTAGTCACGGTGGACAAGGGCCTCACCCCGCTCTCCTTGGCTAAAGAGAACTGGCGCAAACCTGTAGTGCTTGACACTAATGATCGCATGGAGGTATGGCAGAGTAAGGAGCTCCACGGACGCTTTTTCCGGGCCCTACATGGACCGGATGTAGATCTACTAGCGTCCGTTGCCTGGCTGCGTTTCGGTGACCTCTTTGGAGAAACCGAAGGTTTTGTCTGTGCAATTATGGACGAAGTTATGATGACGAACAATTACCGGAGATTTATTGTGAAAGACGGCACGGTTGACATCTGTCGGGCATGCCACCGGCCGGGAGAATCAATCAGGCATATCATCTCCGGGTGTTCTCGTCTAGCTAACGGAGAGTACTTGCATAGACACAACCTTGTAGCCAGGATAATCCATCAGCAGCTTGCTCTGAAATACAACCTTGTGGAATCGGAGGTACCGTACTACAGGTATGTGCCCGACCCAGTTCTCGAAAATGGTAATATCACATTGTACTGGGATCGATCCATCATCACTGACAGGACTATTGTTGCCAATAAGCCTGATATAGTGGTGGTGGATCGATTGGAGCGACGCGCAATGATTGTTGACATAACCATCCCGCATGATGAGAACCTCGTGAAAGCCGAGAAAGATAAACAAATCAAGTATCTTGACTTGGCTCACGAGGTTGTCGACATTTGGGATGTGGGCTCAGCGGTCATTGTGCCGATAGTCGTGACAGCCAATGGGCTAATACCCAAGAGCCTCGACCAACACCTAAGGAGGCTCTCGTTAGGCAGCTGGATCAAGGGCTTGATTCAGAAAGCGGTACTTCTGGACACGGCCCGCATTGTTAGGAAGTTTCTCTCTCTGGAGCCCTGACCGCCGGTAGCTTGGACCCTGTTCCCGATACCGGTGGGCTACTATTTTTTATATTTTTAAATGTTTTTGGTATCTTTTTATTTATAAAAATATTTAAAAATGTAATTTATATGTATGTTAATGAAATAAAGGATATATATATAATAATATATATATATTATAATAATATATATTATAATATATATTATATTATTATATATATATCCTTTATATAATAATATATATATATATATAATATATGTATATATATAATAAAAAAAGTAGTCTGTGTCTTGAATTCAAAATGCATTTCAAATTCGAACAAGTTTAAAAGTAGGTAACAAAGTAACAAGTATGACGTTACGCGGTCAGTGTATTGTCATTTGTCATTCACAGAGTACATTACGGCTGCATTCCGAATTAGAACATGAGCGCTCACAGCGATCACATCGATATTTTGCGTTCCGTATTAGATATCATGAAGTCGGTTGCACTATAATATAAACGAAGTTGCACTATAATCGATTTGAGCGCGCTTACACGCGTACCGAATTAGCGTGAGCGCGATAACGATGTCCCGTGAATCGTCATAGATGACGTCATGACACGCGCCATCTTGCGACAACGCCGACCATGCCCTAAATTAATATCACCGTGAGCGCTGTCAAAAATGATGGTAAACTAAAGCGGCATTTTCGAAATTATGCTGTAAAATCCAAGACGTACAGAATACCTGAAATGAGTTATAAACTCATGCGCATTATGTTTAATTATTGTTGCATCTATGTTATTTGTAATTCTTGGTAACAAGTAAGAGTGTAATTGTAGTTTTATTAATTCTTTTTAACATACCCAATAATATTGACACACATATAAATATTGTGTACCCCATGGGTAGGTATGTTTTAAAGTGATACAATAATGCGAACTGTAAGAACTGTCTTTTCACCTGTGACAAACAATAAATAAATGAATATGAACATGGTACTTTACTTCGGGGTAAATCTTTGCCGGGAGCATGTAAATACGCTTCGATATCCGTTTCATCCCTGGACGAATTGTCGTTCTCAAACTCAAAATCTGAGTTATCTGAGTCGATAGAGTAATCCATCAAAATAGAAGTGCCAATGCGTTGAACTTCCATTTGCAGAAGAATATATTATGTGCAAGGTTTGAGGTTGACGTTGAGCGACCACTGTGAGCGCGTTCACGAGCGTTCCGAATTGATGACAGTTCTAAACTGTCATAATCATGATATCTATACTACGTAAAAGATAGCTTGATCTCTGCTACATAGTCAAACTGACATTCCTAGGGTTGTCATAACACTGTGTAATGAATGTAATGATCGCTGTGAGCGCTCACGGTCTAATTCGGAATGCAGCCATAAAAAGTACTCTGTGAGTCTGTGGTCAAGTATACAGGGCGTCCTAAGGATATGCCACATGGAGGGAAAGTACCTTGAATATTGTAGATGGAACATTTTACTAAAAGAAGACATTATTTGAATTTAAAAAACAATTTTAACTGCATTCATAGATATTTAAATAATTACATGGCTGAACCGGAAATCGAACCCGTTAGGAATATGAGAAAAATAATCATTCTGTAGCTTTATCATATCATACCGATCGAAAGGCTTCATCATAAGGATAATTTTTTGCTAAATAACGTAGTGTCAAAAATAAAAGGAAGACCACTCAGAACAATTGCTTTAGTTATTGTTCTGAGGAAGACCATGAATTTTAACATTGTGCAATGACATGCCGACAGCAGCGCCACCTACCGGGTCCAATTGTGTTTTCAAACCATCCATTAGCGGCATTAAAATATACATACAAAATGTCAACCAAATCGGTCCAGCCGTTTAAGAGAAGTGTGACAAACACACGTACAGAAGAATTATATAAATTAAGATATGTATATACAAAATATTATAGTAAAAGTATGAAATAATGTTAATTTGTTGTAAAATAATGTTAAATAAAAGAAAATAAATATGGCATAATCAAAAAAAAAGTATCCCATGACCCTCTCCTGGTTAAGCTACCTCCCCACCAATTTTCAGCCAAATCTGTTCATCCGTTATTGAGCTATAAATAGTGCAACTAGCACGACTTTCTTTTATATAATTATACTCTTTACCCTGACGATGACGGGGTTCCGTGCGTCTGATTGATTAATTGATTGATTCAGTGCTGCCAGTGCACTATTTCAGCCAAAGAGTATAATAATAACTTTCAGCACTTGCGCCTGTAATTAAATAGTGTTTTTATTTATGAATTATTTTATAAATATTTAGGCACTTGGTCTCTGGGGACTTAGTCGCTCTGGAATTTGGGATGAGGGCATCGCGTGGTAGTATTGGGGCTTCCTCTTTGCTGATGGGCGTCTGCACGCTTGGTCAGTTTGGGGAGGAGGATTTGGGGGCTTTTGGCCAGGCACAGTAATTGGCTGGGTTCTCCACATAGCACACAGCTAGGTGGCTTGGCAGAGAGGGTGCGGTCCTTAGGGCGCAGGCAATCAGAAGTGCCGTGCTCACCCAGGCACTTGACGCATCTGTGTTTCGCATGGCAGTTCTTTTTGGCATGGCCGTAGAGCTGATATCCGTGGCATTGGCCGATGATGCCGCTCTTTTTGGGCTTCTCGATTTCTAGGCCCATGAGGTTACAGATCGTTTTGACCTGGAAGATCGGGTGGTGACCCTCAGTGGGAGGACAGACAATGAGGAGCATGTCGAATGCTTCCCCGCCTCTGGCGCGATCCATTCTGTGGGCCTTAGCCATGGGGCCATTTTGCGACTCTAGGTCAGGTTATAAGAGAGACGTGGGAAGACAACACCCCACTCGGCTTCGTTGGCACCGTATGGTTTCCACCGAGGACTAAAAGGGGCATTGTACACACACAAGCGCGTGTCAGAGAAATAGGAGACTGCCTTGAAAAAGGCATTTTTTGATCATGATCAATTAATTAACTAATCAATCGAAGATCGAGTCTAGTCAGAGCGACTACGAAATCGTTACAGCAGGCGTAACGAGACCGGTCGGCTAGTGCGGTGAGTCAGCGGTGCAGCGAGTAGGTAGGCAGCGGCATGACCGTTCACAGCGGGCGTCGAACGGAGAATGTGTGAAAAATGCGTAACATCTTTGTAGTTTATATAGTCTGTGCAGAGTGAGTTTATTAGCAGTGGCAGCACTGAATCAATCAATCAGACGTAACTATACTATATTATACTTATTATTAAACCAATTAAAGACTTGGCTAAAAGGTCCCAGCAACCACACCATTAAAATTGCTAAAAAAAAAAAAAAAATCTGACGTAACTTGGCTAAAAGGTCCCAGCAACCAGGCCATAGGCAAGCCATAGGCCAGCCCCCGTAGACAGAGAATGCTATTCTCTGTCTACGCCTCCGCTAGGAGTAATAGTGTTCTGTGAACCAGGCAACCAATTAATAATAAATCAATTTGCTCATTATTCACTATTAGTATTCACCTTTATAAAATACACTGATCCTATAAATCGTCCAATCCTAAATCCCGTTAATTGATCATTATTAGGTAGGAGGTCGATAACTAAACGTGACATTGGCAAAATGCACAAACCGTGCGAAGACATTGGCGAAGACATAACAAAAAAAAAAAAAATCAGACGTAACTGACATGACCGTGACAGACGAAGTGACAACTCTGATTTGACATTTAGAGGTTATTTTAGACGTATTGTGATTGTGATCGAATTGTGCTTATTACTAGCTTATATAATTTATATACGCTCAGTATCATTCGATTTTAAGAGATTTCACTCAATCAGATTAAATGAGAATAGGCTGGATTCACAAATTAGTAAACAAATGGCCCGGCAAAAACACCCTTGGGATGTATAGGTTTCTTCCCATGTTTTTCGCACTTGGAGCCGCTTTAGAGTTTTCTATGATCAACTGGAAAGTTGGAGAAGTAAACTTTTATAGCAGTTTTAAGAGGAGGCAAGCTCACGAAATAGTTGAAGAAAAGATAAAGAAATACGCAGCAGCTTAAGATGCCAGCCGGAGTGACTTGGGGTCAATATATAGCATTTTCATCGGCAGCTATGCTGTCTATGTTTGCAGGATCGCAAATGGTGCATCAGTACTACAAACCTTTACGAGATTTAAATGAATACATTAACAGGGAACTCAAGAGTCTACCAGATAATGCACAAGTTAAAATTAGGCAAGAATTGCAAGATGAAGGTGTGTTAAACAAAAGTTAGAATAAATAATTGTAGTGTGTTAACCTTTGATGTATGGATATAATCATTGTGTAAATAAAGTTGTTAGTTAAAAATAAATATATTGTTTTACCATAACCCACATCTAACATAATAGTCTTATATAATTTTTGAAACTAATAGTATGTGATACTTTTGCCATTAACTCTCCTAGTTTCAATTTAAGACTACAATCTATATTTAGAAATATCTTCTCTGTTTAACTGTTGTTTAGCTGTAGAGTAAGAAATGTCTTTCTCAGGTCCTTACAACAAGCCCTTAATAGACTTATGTCACAGATGAGATTGATGTTACTGGAAACTGGTTGTGCCGTTTCATTCAAAACTGTTTTGCACATTACATAGGCATATTATTAAAATTTACTTCTGCAGTCTGATGTGTAACTTAAATCAACCCATTGACACAAATAAAACACTTACAGTTAATTGTAAAATGTATTATAGCTAGCTATAAATTTTGGCTCCACTCTTATATTAATATTTACAATAGGTACATTAATTTTAACAGTAAACTTAATATTCAATAAATTATCTTATAATGTTATAACTACATACAATAAAATAGGCACTTACAAAAGTCATTTTTATAGAAATTAGATTAACAACTTAGGTTTTCTTACTACAAAATATTATACATAATTACTAACAACTTACACTTTGTTACAAACATAATAATACAACTAATAATAATAATGAAATCCTCATTGTTAATAACATGATGCACTTTTTTATCACATTACAAATTAGTTGATGTAGTAGTACATTGTGTTAATTTACTACAGTATTCTTGATTTCATTCCATACCCAACAATATTAAACTTTTAACTCTGAATCTTAAAATTAGATAAAACACATTTCTGTCAATCTGTTTTTACAGTTAGTTTTCTATGGCGTATAAAGAAACTATACACCCAAAGCATCAAATGCAGTCTTTTAAAATGTGATATATTGTACAACATTAGGTCATCTTGCTGAATTCGATATAGTTCGTCGAATCCAATCGACATGCGAGCTAATGGAATCATATATGCGAGGTCTCCCCAAACCTATTTTTGTACAAGCAATGCGCCAACCACTGACTCCTTCCAATGACCATTGCTTTGTTTTATCATTGAAGCACATCATTGAACTGCCTGCATATTCCTCCTCCTGTGAAAAATAAAGAGGTCTTAATAAAGGAGCCTTTATTGCTTACATGAGTAACTCTCATTATTTTTTTCTAGATACTTACATCACAGTCATCTTGGTCGTACAAAGGTTCGGCGCATATTCCATTTACAGTCGCAATGCTCACATTCTCGCACGTATTCATGGGACTAGACACCACGTGAACTCTTTGCAGTTGGTCTTTATTTCTGGTCCATCCGAGGGTGTTGCACACATTTCGAGTCGCTTGTTCTGCGCCATTTTCAGGTAGACATATAGGTCTCACGAAGTCCGTCATCTGTACTGGTTCCTCCAGACGTACTAGTGCGAGCATACTGCCCTCTACCGGAGAACGGACCATCCCAACTATTCGCCTTTCCTGTTGCCAAGGTGTCGTGCTTTGTATACGCACTGTACCAAATCTAGCAGTCCATTCGGCTTTTGGTTGTCCCTGTAACCACGTTGTAATAGTATTGGTTAGTTTAGATTTGACCTTTCTGGTCACCCAAGAACTGTGGTAGAAAGACAGATCTTTACTCGTATTATCAGGGGACTAAACTTACTTGGAAGCAGGAGGCAGTAGTAATGAGCCAGGAAGGGTGTATGAGCGCAGCGTCGCAGGCGTGCACGTGCGTTCGCAGCAGCGCGGCGTGCCACGGCCAGTCGCCCGGGCGTGCCGAGCGCGGCAGGCCCTCCACGCCCGCCACCGCACTGCCGCCGCGAGCCGACGTCACTCCACATTCTGGATCATTATTTATTTATTTATTAAAACTCTATACACAAGTAACAAATAATACTGTACAAAGGCGGACTTAATGCCTGAGGCATTTTCTACCAGTCAACCTTAGGGTGATGCAGAGATATACCATGGCAGGTGCAACATACGGGATAGATAGCTCGGAAATGACTATAAAATACAAGAATAAATATTATATAGATACATAGATACATACATATAAACATTACATTACAAATATTTAAACAATTAAAATTTTTACAAAAATAATTGTAAGCAGGTAGTTAAAATATTTGCATTACACATTACACAAGTGCTCGACTTTCGTGACCTGTGGTGGGAAACATGGGGCTGGCCTTACAATAAATGAAAACTTACCTAAATGGTCACAAATTACTCGTATCACTTTTCGTTCAGGACATTCACTTTTAAGGAATGATATTTCTGCGGCAAATGGGTCCACTATTTCGACATATTGTGGTTTTTCAATTTTTTTATAAGTCTTTTCGTCCTGGTCCACGTCTTCTGCATCGGGAACGACTTCTGCGCTAAATGAAGCCCTGTAGTAAAGGTAATTTGTTTATTATTATTATTATATAAACACACAGTCATTTTATAGATACCCAGTTACCTATACCTCCTAGTTATACTAAAGTAATTAAATGTATTTATTCTTGTTTTATCTTTCTAGCAAGGTCTTCTGAGCTAGTAGGTATAGTACCTACCTACACCTACGGTTAGATCTTTTATACTCTGTAAAGAAATAACAATACAGTGATTGTGTTATTACTAGGTACTTCTATCCACAATGCTTTGTAGGTATGAAAATAGACAAATAGGTACTAATTAGTCAGGTACCTCCTGGTAACGTGTCATTGGTGAGATTTTTTATTATCGATTCGACGGAATGCGAGAGACCGAAACGCATGAATGGATTGGAACTTCGGACGGTAGGATCGGTAAGTAAGTAAGTAGATAACTATAAAAAATATAAGTCTCTCGAATTTTGTTTAATTACCCAATAGGTAGGTATACCAACCATCATTGTAAGGTGTCTTATTTGACTGCATATAAAATAAAGGCGAGTACTCACTTGAAGGTGAGCGCTTTACAGAGCGAGGCGGCAACGCTGGTGAGCGCACGTTTGTCGTGCTCATACGGAGCCGCGCAGATCTTGCCGTCGCGTCCCCCCTCCGCCCATACCGCGTACCCGCTGCGGCTACGAATGGCCCCAAGGGTTGACTCACTGTTCTCTCTTCGCCAAGATGACAGGGAGCGAGCAATCCAAACTGTGATTAAAAAAAAAAGGAAAAAAAAAATAATTTATTTCTCATCACAAATGTGAAAAATTAACAGGCAGTACTTAATCTAAGAAATAGGCTTAACATTTGTGAGAGACTGGTGCCCGAAAAAAAAGATAAAATACCTGTGTTACGGGTCACCAGGCCCCCCAAGACTTACATAGGTTATGTACATATCAATTTATTTTTGATTGACACATGCATTTAATTATCTTCTGATGATACTTTTGTTCCAAATCAATACCTACTAAGATTATTCGTGGCAAAAGAACCTCGATATCAAAACAAGTAAAAAATTAACAATGGCTGTATCATATAGGCCCAACGATAGTGCCTTGTGGTACTTCATTAATTTCGGGCAAACATTATTTAATTCCCAACATGGTTTTCGCATTACATATGTATCAATATGGGGCCAATGACAGTAGGTACCTAGTAGCCTAGCACTCCTGCAGATTCATATCAAGTATTTTTATATTTTGGATACAAAACACTTAGTACCTAATCATTTTGGAACAACTTACGGCATCCAGTTTCATCGCTACCATCAGGACAGTCGGGTGTGCCATCACATCGCAGATGAGCGGGTAAACAGCGTGTGTGTAATGCGCAGCGTAAACCTGCCGCGCCCGCTGCTGAACAGTGCGCGCAACTGCGTTCGTCTTCTGCTCCCGCGCAGTCTGGGATTCCATCGCACTCTCGACGAGATAGGGCGAGTCTTTGCAGGCCGTTAGAGCATCCTGTAGAAACAAAAATAGAAGAAAGTATGGTAAATGCAGTAGCGTAAACCAACTAGATACAATCCTCGGGAGTTGGGATGGGACCTTTGTGGGACCCATGCATTATAAAATTTCATTTACCAAGCCATTTTGGTACGTTCTCAACTTGTCTAGTGCTCTCTTTTATCATCCATAAAATTATAAATAAACTCCAAAGCATACCTGGTTCAGGAGCACAGGACCCCGTGCCGAAGTAGTCCGGGAATCGTGCGCAGTCAAAGTGTGGGCGCAGTCGGTCGGGCAGTCGCGCCCCGCATCCCGCGTGAAAGGCTCGGCAGTAAGCACGGCACGGACGGACCAGACGGTTTTCCGAACATCGCGGCTGGAGCATTTGACACACGAAATCCTGGCGAATAAACACACGGTGTACCTACACTACCTTTCTACCAAACCTTAAAATTACGCCATGGCTTTGATCACTAAAGTAATGAGGTTCGCAGTGTATACCTACCTCTCCAAAATCGCTGTACGCAATAAATTATCCATGAGATTTAGGAGCGCCATATTAACCTTACACGAGACGTGAGACTATAAAAACCTATTTTTTCGAAGCCAGACCTCAACGTTGCGGTTTGGCCTATAACTATGAGGTTTCCAAAATCTTTTAAGTATTTAGGTATCATAGTTTCGGACAGCAATATTTAATACCTATAGCTTTTTAATGCAATTGTAATCAATATGCGTCAGTTCCAGCCATTCGTCTGAGTCATGCACTGTTGCGATAACAAAATCTGGGTTTTATTGCCATAGCGGCAATAATCTAGGATAGACGAATGCCTGATTTACTTAAGTTACCTGTGCAAGATGAGAACATTCAGCATCAAGGAGTTCTCTGAAAGCCACGAGGTCTCTCATCAGCGCGTCTTTCGACATGTGTCCCACCAGGTTAGGGTAAGAAGTGCTGTTGTATGGCAAGCTGGAGCATAACGATAATGTCACTGGGGAGCACTCCCTGACCTCCTCCACCGCATCAGGGGTCACTGCTTCGGTGGTTGGAGCCTCTATGGGTGTAGTCTCTGACTCCTTCAGCTGTAACGACGATATTACTGAGCTCTCCTGTAACAAATTAACATAACAGTTAAAGCTAGTAGCTACCTTTAGATATAAATAAATAATAAATATCGTCTGACATTGCACACAGCACCATCTAGTTCCAAGTTAAGCACTTAATTAAGGCTTGTGTTATGGATACCAGATGGTTGATACAGTACTTAATAACATTTTTTTTTTCGTAAATACATACCTATTATAAATAAACATCCATGACTCGGGTACAAAAGTCATCCGCTCTAGCTTCCCAGTACCTCCTTGCCATCCTCTATACCATCCACTAGTTTAATTAGTTTAATAGGTTTCGACAAAGAGAAAAAGCCTAGATTGTTAAATAAAATTAACTCATTACGTAACAATCTTTTCACAATGCAGGTCTTTGCTCTCAAAACCTTGGCGGTTGAAAACAGTATCTATGTTTTTCCATTCTATTCATTATATAAATTATCATGTAACACTTATGGCACAAATAAAGTAAATACTTATTGTATTGATGCTATATTTGCGATAATTAATTTAATATTTATGTGAGGAGAGTACCTAATTTTATTCAATGTCTTGTCTTGTGTAAAGCCATGCACATTAGCCATCGTAAACCGCTACTCATCAAGTGATCATAGACATTTTGACGATGTTATACCTATATCTATGTATTTGATTGGGAAGCTGCGCTAAGTTGAATAGAAATTCAAAGGCTCTGCTGGTCTTTTATAATTTAATTGCCGCTCGATTGATCGATCTGCGAGGTTACACTACACTTACCGAGGTCAGTCCGCAGCTAGGTGACATTTCTATAATAAACTTCGAAACAGCTCCGTACGTACCCCAGTTTTTTTTTATGTAGGTGTGCTTTGTGTCACGGTAGTTAACTACAAACGTGTTGTCAACATACAAACTCCAGCTACCGCATGCCTACCTAATCAAGGCTTTCAATCTTACGAAAATATATTAAAGTTCATTGTTCTTCGCAAACACAAACGAATCAGATACCAACAATAGTTATGTTAATTCGACGGGGTGACTGCCCCACTGCAATGCATTTCAAGAGAAAAAAAAAGAATTAACGTTAAGTATTTAACATTCGCATGAAACAATAGTAAGCAAATCTACCTAAAATTAAACCCTAAATCTAATAAAACTGCGTAACCGTGCAATAAGCATCGTGTACGAATAAGAATGTGCAATTTAATTGCACTTTGTTTAATATTCCAAAACAGGATTTGGCAACAACAAATACCTATCTACAACTATAGAAAAAGGAGAATATAAATTTGTGCAAATAAAGATCATCTAACCGTAAAGACTGCTATGTTTCACAATGAGTTGCTTGCCTTGCTATTTAACGCTGTTTCTGAAATCTAGCTCGCCATGAGGAATTTGTGATGCTCACATTATTATCTCATTAATAATTATTAACGAAATGCTACACGAACAAAAAGCAAGGTAGGTATCTACCTATGAATTTACATCGCCTGTTTTGTTTAACTATAAGGCCGTGAAAAGGGGTTTGTTTGAGTTGACGGTTACGTGTTGAGAGGGATTTAACCAATAAATTGGAAAGACGGACCCAATCAGTGATAACGATAAGTAAAACAAAAATAAGAGGAATTGGTTAAAATTTTACCGGACAGTCAATATTTGTTTTCATACGGTACTTAAACAAACGTTAAACAAGTTGGAACTTATTCAGAGCAAAAAGAGCGTAAAGATAAACTGATGTTCTAAGGTGCTAATTGAACCGCTTACCTCAATATGCAGTGTCTCCGGCAACGTGGTTATCTTGCTCAGGAGAGCTGTAGGCACGGCCAGCTCGCGCGCCAGCACAGCTGTCACCTCGGCGGTGCTCACCGCGGTGAAGATCGGCTCGAAAGACACCTCGAAGTGGACGCGAATACCTTCTGTAGAGCTGGAATTTATATTTTGATTTAGTAGTTAGCCTGGTTATCCAATGGGCAGAGAGCAGTCACCGGTGCGGAGCACAGCGGTCGGCGACCCGCGTTTATCCGTCTGATTGACACGAGCAATCTTATCTGGATTAATTAAGCCTTTGTCAAGTGAAAAGACTGCCGTGCTCATTAACATGGCTTTACTAAATATACCTAAACAACGCGTTTCATGTATCTACCTACCTAATGTCGCCCATCATTAGCTTCAGTTTTCTCTCCGGTTAACTTATCCACTTTGCTTTTCTTATGGTTTTCTGTTTTGATTGTCTCAAGCGTTGATGAGACAATGTCGTTAGAGAGTTGAGCGAGAAACTAGTCACGTCGTCTCATCTTTGCCGAACTTCTGAATTAAGTTTTGTCAAAGTTTCCAAGAACTTCAATGATGCCAAGCTTCGAGTTTGCTTCAGGGATCTAGATATTCGAGATACCATTTTGTCTATCTTATTAGGTTAATTACCTCATTAAAATAGTTAAGTATACCTATAGGTATTTTAATAAGATACAGTAAGTAGGTATTTTTCCCTATTTGTGGCTCCACAAGGTTATTGTTTACGGTTGTTATGTTAATGCTACCGCTTAAAAGTATTCATTGCGTAACAGTTACGGTCAGTAAATAACAATTATGCTAGAAAAGCATTAACAAGAGCAACAGAAGTGGAAGTCACGTAAGTCAAGATATAATAAAAATCAAAAAATCTGGGACAACTATTGGCACAGCAAATCTGTTTTAGTACTTCCGCCAGCAAATCTTAGTGGGAATGAGAATTTCTTATAATATGTTAGTTTGAATAAAATTTCAACAGCTTCAAGTTCTCATGGATGTGCCTATCGAAGCTGCGTGTAAGTTTGTGCAATCGTTTTTACAATTAAAAACTTAATCAAGTCATTACTTCATATCTTATGATTCATTTTTATGACTGGAGCCATGTAGGTATACACTGTTTATTGTAAAAGAAAATTTATATAACTAGGTTATCACCGTCAATCTAATCCGGGTAGGTAGGTGAGTGACCAGGATTTCCAGCAGTGAAAAGATTCACGGCTACCGTTGTAACATTACAATTTTCGATTTGAATTCAGCTCGCAAAAAGAAAGGGCCGGGACATAAAACATCGGGAACAACCTTCAATGTGGATTACCTACATAGTACAGACAACGTGTGGCGCATAGAAAGTACGGTACTACCGAAGCTCTGAAACAAAGCACGTAGGATCTACATATAGAACTTTCTTGTGTCAAATACACTCGAGAGCAATGAATCCGGGTCACTTAAAGAATGTTAAAAATCTCGGAAACTAAAAATGATAGGTTAATGCAATAAATTGTATTTAATAGACAATGTAATACTCCTTAAATGAAAGTAAAAAAAAATACATTTTATTAACACAAAATTACATAAAGAAAAAAACTGCTGATCTCTCCTTAAAACAAAAATAGGAAACATGAAATTTTTGAACTTTATTACGATTTTCTTGAATTTTAATACTTCGTATTGCCTCCTCGTGCTTCCATTACTGCGTTTACGCGGTTTGGCATGCTGTACACCAAGTTCCTTATACGATTTTGGGGAATATTCTCCCATTCCTCTGTGAGAGCAATTTTGAGCTCACGAAGCGTGATTGGGGGAGGGTTTCGTTGTTTTACGCATCTGCCTAGCTCGTCCCAAGCATGCTCGATCGGGTTGATATCCGGGCTGCGCGCTGGCCACTCCATACGAGTAATGTTCATCTCTTGAAGGTAGTCATTCACAATCCTACCTGTATGAGGTCGGGCATTGTCATGCATAAATATAGCATCCTCACCTAAATTGACCATAAATGGACCAACGTGATCATTGAGGATTTCTTCCACATATCTTACGCTAGTTAAAGAGCCGTTTTCTATGATCACCAGCTCTGTGCGACTTTCAGAAGAAATTCCGGCCCACACAAGTACAGACCCACCACCGTAGGCTACTTTTTCTTCGATGCATGCTTGCTTGAATCTTTCCCCTGGTCTTCGATACACTCTGTGTCTTCCATCGTGCTTGTAGAGCATAAATTTTGATTCGTCGGAGAACATAACTTTTGACCAATCTTCAATACTCCAATTTACGTGGCTCTGGGCATATCTTAGTCTTGAAATATGATGCCCACGCTCCAGTTTAGGGCCGTTTGCAGGTCTAAGGGGTTTTAAGTTAGATTCAGCAAGCCGACGTCTTACTGTCCATGCACTTGGGTTACTTCCTCCGAGGCGTCGAAACTGATTGGTGAGTTCAGTTCCTGTGAGAAAGCGATTTCGAAGCATGGTGTTCACCAAGTATCGGTCTTCTCGTGCTGTGGTACACCTGGTTCTGCCCGTTCCTGGTCTGCGTAGGTTAGAACCAGTTTCTTCGTAACGTCGGAGAACTCTTTGTACTGTTGACAGCGACACACCGACAGTCCTGGCTGTATCGCGCTGACTCCGGCCGGTTTCCAGCATTGTAAGTATTCTGGTGCATTCTTCAGGCGTAAGCGACATAATTTCAGCTTGAATAATGAATATAGAGCACTATCAACATGGTTTATGTACCCACATAAATGACAGATTACAAACAAAAGCAAAACCAAATGCTGTAATTTCGTAGTTCCATCTTCGAAAGTGGCCCTTTTTCAAATTTGATTTTTTTATGATATAACTTTACAATAACTAAGAAGTTTTAATACCTTCATTTAAGGAGTATTACATTGTCTATTAAATACAATTTATTGCATTAACCTAGCATTTTCAGTTTCCGAGATTTTTAGGATTCTTTAAGTGACCCGGATTCATTGCTCTCGAGTGTACATAGCAATGTAGCGATATGGTATCGTAGGTCACTTTATAAGGATCGACGACATCTTATAGTACATAAAAAGTAAAAGTTGTTTTAAGTATATAAAAATGGTCTCGATTTCTACGACAGCTAATATCTAAGTTTATAGCGATACGTTGTATGACTAATGTATAAAAATTCTACTCAAGTTTGTGACTCTACGCCACCGGTAAATATGAAATGGGCACAAAAACCAATAAGGTCAAATCCAACACTCTATATTATGTTCTCTATACTTAATTGAACACTCTATATTATGTAAAAAAGAATTTTCAACTGACTTCAAGTAGAATCGTTATTTATCAAAGTCTTAATGTAGCCGTCTGTTCGTCAAATTAATTGATTGTATAGTGTAACCATCACCAACATAAAGCACAACTTGAAATTTTTGCGTTTTACTAAAACATGGCATGCGCAGGCGCACGCTCGATTACAGACCTCGGAGATTTCGAGAAAGTGTACTTTCTCCATCCATCGGTAAAGACATTACTAGTCAGCACCCATTAACATGATATTAATTTACATGTTATTTAAATCTTTAAAATTATTTTAGCCTGGTTAACGTAGTAGGTAGTTTTGAGCCTGATAAGATTTTGTGTTTGACCGTGATTCAAGTTGGCACTGAACAGGTTTTAAATTAAGTGTTTTTGTAAAGCAAATACTTAGAAGAGGTCATTCGTCAGTTCGTCACCGCTAATGTTTACAATCGCAATTCATTATTCAGGTCGGAATTATGTGGTTTGAATTGAACACATTAATGTTTCAGTAACGAGAAGACGTCTCGAATCCATGATAAAATTTATTAATTAATGTTGAGTTCCAACGAAGCGAGGCTGCAATTAAAAGCTAACTAATTGTGATGCGTGTATCGTTTCTTAATCACTAAATTGCATTGTTATTATTTCGTTTTTAATAAACTTTTCTTTTTGTTACGACTGTTTTGTGATTTTGTAATGTCTTCCTAGACTTCTGACTTCCGGACGACCAACAGTATAGGTAGATTTAGGTATATTTTTTAAGATGTAGATACCTATTACCCAATCTCCTCTACGGAGTAAGTAGGTATATATACTTAACCGGGCCCTTTCCTTTCGACTGTATTCTTTCCCTCAATAGATAAATTCAACATTTTAGTTACATAAGCCTAATAAATAGCTTTTATAAATGCTTACCGTTTAAACCGTTTATATATTTTTTTCTTAATCATTTCAGTCATCGATCATTCATTTGATGCCGGAACCAAGCAGTAAGACGTGCGTGACTTATAAAAGGCACACAATAGTAATCTTACCTGTCCAAAGCTAGTATGTCCGCAGAAACAAAACAGGATTTCAATTCAGAGTTTAAATATAAATTGAATAGCGCCTGCTGCAGTTCATTTTCACGTGTTCGGTTGGCTCTGGACTCAAGGTCGTTGCCCTTCTCGCCCTCTCCGTCGTTGGCTCCCCACGAAGTAACGACGAATGAGCCCCGGAACGTTTGCCGGTTAAGGGGATCTCCGAACAGGTACATGTCTGTAAATACAACATTATTAATTCAAAACCTGCGATCCGATTTAGGGGCCTATGTACAAGGCGTTTTTTTACGCGCCGTTGACGCGCGTGTACGCGCTGTAAACGCAATTAGTGCTCCTGTTTCAAGGCAGAAAACGCGCAGGCGGCGGGCGTTTTCTGCCGTGCTTATTAGCTTCACTTGTAACTAACTAACAAACAATGTAATGAAATCTTAGAAGTCAATTTTAACCGTACTTCTTATTGTCGTATCGAAAACTATAATTTGGTATTTTGGAGCTGTTCTGATGATGGAGCCAGGAGGTGGATAGTGGAACTCTTCAGTGGCTACTAATAATTAATTTGACTTTGGGTCATACCTACGATTTGTTTTGATGCGTCCAATAGATTGCACTTAGTGTTGATTGTCTGATGATGGAGCTAGGAGGTGAATATTGTAACTCTTCAGTGGCTACTAGTAAACCGCTCGAGTTTGAGCTCATATGATTCGTTTTGACGAGTCCTTTAGATTAGACTTGGTAACGAGGGTTTGATGATGAAACCGAGAGGTGATAGTGGAACTCTTCAGTGGCTCCTAGTAAACCGCTCAAGTCATAACTTCGTAGACTTTAGACTTATTAACTAAATGAAGAATATGGGTAGGTACTAAACTAAAAATAAAATAAAATACATATATATTATGTACTTAAAAAAAATGTGCGTAATAAAGCTTGTTTTTGAGTTTTTTTTATGTTGCATTGAACGACCAATTTTAGGGCCTATGTCCTAAAATGGGTCGTTCAATGGTGTAAGTAGGTTTATGTTTGGCAGTGTTCTGTTGAATCAATTTACGGTACCTATCTAGGTACACATGTCTATGCAAGTATTTGGGTAGCACTTATGTTTGTTTTCGTTTTTTCGTGCCAACTGCTTGGGTTTTCTCCAATTAGTATTTTCTGTTCACTGTAGTGATTCATTCGAGCATTGGCAGTATATACGAACTTAATAAATTGAGAGATGGGCAGCCAAGAACTTCTGATTTTTACAAAAAAGTAAACAAGTGCTTGGTTGGCTGAAACTGAGAACGTGTCAAAGGGGATTAGACAGAAGTATGTTGGGCGTGACGCTAAAAGACCGCAATAGAGCAGAAGATATTAGATCTACAACAAAGGTGGAAGACATATTTACTAAAGAAAATAAGACAGGTGAAATGGCGATGGACAGGACCGAATGACAGGGGACAACAGGATAAATTGGACGAAAATCATAACGCAATGGCAACCACAACATGACGGCAAAAGAAAACGAGGCAGGCAAGCTAAAAGATGGACAGATGATATCAAGATTATTGGAGGGACAATCGGGTCATGAAAAGTAAAAAATAGAGAAGAATGGAAACAGCTGGAAGAGGCCTATGTATCACAGGACAACCTGACCACTAAACCGGGAAATCCGATGTGCTAGATTATAAGTTAAAACAGTTTGTTAATACCTATGTATAACTTTAATACCTAATGTTTAGTATCAGCAACAAAGGCTTAATAATGAAAACATGTAAAAAAACAAATAGTTGGAAGTAACTTGAAATCACACAGGTAGTTGTCAAATCTTTTGCGTATTTTGAGCCGAGTGTGCTAGATTTTAAATTACTAGAAAGTTGGGCTCCAAAACACAAACGATAAATGGTTCAAGCGCTGTCGCTTTTTTTGTCCATGGATTTCCGATACATTTTTGAGTCCACTGGGTGAACCCAGTGAACCCAAAAAATTAAGGTCAAGACACCTTCAGCAAAAACAGAGTGGAGCACACAGACTAATGGAAAAAACTTCCATACACTTGTGTTTTCAGAAGGTTTTAACGCCGTTGAAAAATATTTAATAAGCATCTGACCAGTGTGAAAACTCCATCTGATATTATCTATAACCCATGTCATTCCTAACAACAGCCCTAATGAGACTCACGAAACCTCTGTCATGGCATGACGGAGGCAAAGGAAGTAGGTTGCCTATTCGTTCCGAGAGGCACATAACCATGAAAGATTAACGATAACGTGATACAGACACATGATTATATAAATTCAATAACACCTATTGATACCGAAATAACAAAGTTTTGGAGTAACATTCACAAGTCACGGCACTCGCGGAAGTACAATCTCTTTTCTTTATCGATCACTCTCAGATTTGAATTGAGGTGATCAAGTTTTATTTTCGTGACTTCAGTCAATATAACATAGGCTTTTGTTGATGTGACTGCTTTACATAAAAGTTTTCCTATAAACTTTCAAATCACTGGATCGATTCTTTGTTATGCAAACTGCACGTAGGTACCCAATTAGAAGCAAATTAGATATTCGCCTTCAAGATAATGATCATTTAATATGCCAGCATAGTTAATATCATAACATAATAAGCCTGTTATAAGGAGTGCACTTGTCTCCGCGGCGGGCTGCGCATGCGCAAGGCCACATAGCTTACTGGCCTTTGCTCGGGTGGTGACGGGCAAATGTCGCTCAGTTTACGCCTCTACTGGAACTATGAGTAGGTACCCACTGTTTACTAACAAAATAATCTTAATCAGATGATAGTTATACTGGTCGACCGAAACGCGAAATAGAATTACGAAACTGCTAGTTACTTGCGGCGAATCGATTACTGATTGATATCGATTGGATTGTAATAACTGCATGCACTCAATGAATATTTTCGCTCCATTTTCAAATATTATGAAACGTTTTCGTTTCCGCACGTTTTATTTAAACTAAACGAAAGTTTTCTGATAGCATGAATGGTAGGTAGTAAGTACACCATTGGCTCTAGGCTACACTTCGTCTAAGATGTTTTGCAACACGGTCCTTTAGTTTAGGTCAGACGTTGAGTAATGCTGCCATTTATGGTTGTAACGTGTAGACCTAAAATTACTCGGAATGTCTGACAAAATTGCTGCAACATTCGCTTAAATTCATCCATCGCTAATTTCAGTCATATTACATTTAATAAATGCACAAATGCAGCAGGTGTTTTATGTTGCGTAGTAAATATTAACGTGTGTAGGAACCCCATCTTTTCGCCCACGTTTTTATACATAATTGGTATGCAAATGAAGGAGTGTGCATTACAAACGCACCTTTAGAAATTATGTTTGCAAAAACTTGAGGTTACAAACATAGATTGCAACAGCGAGCACTTGCCGCAGAGAATGTCTTGATCAGTAGAGTAATTTTATCTTTAGATAGTCTATTAGATAATTTAAGTATGCCATTAGAAAAATGGTAGAAAACTATTTCTAAGTGTCACGTAGGATCTTGGAGTTCGTGGTTTAAGTACATGACCAGCTCAACTTGCAGCCACGGGAACCTAATGTCACTGGCTCACAGCTCAAAGTCATCGGGAACTCTATAATTATACGTACGACCAAGATACACTGCCACTGCCGCAAGCAGCAGCAACACGAGCAGCGACGCGAGCGCAGCGCAGCAGCCGCGGCAGGGCCGGCTCAGCTTGCGCCGCGTGAACCTAATATCGCTGCTCACTGACATCGTCGACTCCGGCGCACGATGCCGCACACATCGCTGATTGCCGTTTCGCGTCCACCCGTATTCCAGCTGGTGAAAAAAAAATGGCATTAATCAATTTCAAACAAAAGGGCGAAGTAAACAAATGCGTCGGTTCTTTTCATCTATTTTACCTTCAAGTCTACAGAGGGACGGTAAATTCCAAGAAATATTACTTCATGTGAAAGCGTGATATAACCTTACGGCACATCAAGATAACTAAAACGACCACTATAGTAACACATAATGTGTACAATTAACCCTACCTGCGTAATGTCTCACTACCTATGTGCATAACGCGTAGAAACACAAAAGAACAATTTAAAGCCTTAGATAATTTGTCACATAAGCTACTGCTACGATCTACTTATCACGCGAAAGTATATGGACATTGATAAAGCGAAAACATATAAATTCCTTATTCCATTGCAATGAACATACCAAATTAGCAAGGTTTAAGACAATTCTTAACCGGAGATTTCAAGCAACATCGTTGAGTAAATCCAGCGTTCAGCTTGGCATTCATTCGGTACAATACATTTCAAGTTGAAGATTGAATGATACGCTCCATCACCTTTTGTGATCTACATACTGTCGAAGCACGTCAGTACTGAAGTAATTCTTTGTTAAACAAATTACGTAAACAATCTTGTACAACACTGCTGGAACAACACCAAACATATTCCTGGGTTCGATTGTCAGGTCAGGAAAAGTGTATTGGGTTATTCCATCAGGTATTTCTCAATAACAGCCCGGAGTCTAGATTTGTACCCGGTTGATGGCAATTGCCTCGTCCCCCATTATGTACAGACGCCAGCACATCAAGCTACTACAATCTGTCAAATTTCTTTAATAGATTTTCAACTTTATCGCTAAAGCATTAAGGTTCCAGGTTGATTGGGAAAATTTGACAGTTTCGGGTAGCTTGACCTGCTGGCGTCTGTACATGAGACTTAAATATAACAGGCGAAATGTGATTGTTACTATAGGCACATCTCTGCCTTAGCTTTCGGAGATTACAGGCGTGACTTTTTGTTTTATAAAAGGTAAGGTTTTGTTAAGGCTATATCGAAAAGTGTCACAGATTCATTACGGATGCATTCTTTCAGCAAGAAAGTTCATAACGTAAACGGTGACAGACTGACACACAGATGACCGCTCAAGCTTAACATAATGACTTCCCATTTCCTGATAATTACATTAGAAGACTCATTATTTTGCAAAGTTTGCGGCAGCCATATTGATTTGTCGCACTTATCTCATAATTACTACGTTACGTGATGTGATATACTCGTAAGTGCTGGAGTGTCTGTTGTAAGTTGTAATGCAATAGATGAGTGGAACCCCTGCTAGTCAAATAAAGTAGCTAGCTTGCACGAAAAAATTAAAATACATTATAAATTATTATACATTTTTGTTTTTTTAAAGCTTTTAAAATAAAACATAAAAAATAAAAATCATAAACGAAATCAGAGTTCTTTACATTGAACATTAGCAAGGCATTTGTGACCTACATAATATTATAATTCAGGTGTAGCCTCCCAATTTTTGCTACGAGTGCTACGACCTGCGTAGCGGTTGCGGCCTACGAGAAATGTAATTTTGGGTACCGACAAATTAATAATAATAAATAATAATATGAGACAACATCCACACAAGGTCTTCAGATCCCGAACTAGGTAGAGCCTGTACTACGGTAACCTGATGACTGATATACATACTTATATACATATACACACCCAGACACAGGTTAAACAGACATGTTCTTGCACACAAATGTTTAACTTGTCCGGGGATCGAACTTTTTAATTGTAGCGTAACTTGGGGGAGGCGTATGTGCAGCTGTTTATTTGTATGTAGACCCCCGTAGGTGTTTCTTTTTCGCGATTAGTCTAGACAGTTTAGTGATACCTACCTAGTGTACCTACGTGTCGTGGTGAACCTACTGAAATGTTTGTCTATTCTATTTTAAAGTAATTGGCTCTCTCACACAATACCTACAAATATATACCGTGTTTAATAAAGGCACACCATAGGTACAGGTAGGTAGGTAGGCAATAAATAACAGTTATGGCATTTATTCGTATCTAATAGGCATGTAATTATTTTAATGTGATTATGGTGTGGCCAAATAGTGTGCTACACGCACATTATTATGTTTATTGAACATACTTACTTATCGCCACGACGAACTAAGTATGTGGATAGGAAAAAGGTACATACCTACCTTACCTAAGTTATTCTGCGTTTCCGGGGTGGAAAATCCTCATGGATGTCCGCCGCCTTGGGGCGGGCGGCAGGGTCTCTCAGACTCTTACTGACTAAAAACCACCCCGGTGTTCCATCTCACACCTACGCCGGGGGTCGCGGGAACGTACGATCCTTCCGCAACCCCCGACTAGTGCCGGCCCGCCACTGCGGGCCTCTTCGGGTCTGGGGGGGGGGGAGTGAGGTGTTTGACTCCCCCCGCGACGTCTAAGAGGCGCGCGCGTGGAACACTAGGTACGCGCCGCCACCTCGGGTCCTGGTGTGTGGGGGGCGACGGACGTCCCTGAGTCCGTCGGCTCTGGACCCATTTAGGGGGGCTGGAAGAGGGCGTTGTCCGCCCTCCGCCGACGCCTGGTGCGCCTTCTGCAGGCCGGGTGAGTGGACGAGATCTCCCTCTACCTTTCCGCAGCCTCCTTCTGCGAGACGACTGTCTCGCAGAAGGAAACCACCGCGTCCCAGGACTCGTCGCTGCCGACCATCGACTCGACTACGGCCGGCAGCGACAAGTCACTGCCTACTTCTGACATGAGGGCACGGCGCGGCTCCTCCCAAGCGGCACACTCTGCCAGCGTATGCCGCGCCGTGTCCTCCCGGCAAGCGACGCAGTGGTGACACCGGGCGTCCGGCTCCCTGTTTATGCGACACAGGTACTTCCCGAAGCAGCCATGCCCCGAGAGCACCTGCGTCACCCGAAACGACAGGGAGCCGTGCCTCCTCCCGAGATTCTGCTACGTACTGCCTTAAGTAGGTAACTGCATAGGTAACTTAATTCAAATCGCACGATATTGTGGGCATGGAATAATTTGGTTAGTAAACACTTCCGGCATAGATTTCAAATTAAAATCAATTTTCAAAACTAGAATAGATAATGACAATTATTATGATTTCCAAATCGTGATCGTCGATTTGGAAATAATAATCGTAGTCGTCGTGGACGTCATTATATTAGCTACATAACAATTATATTTGTAGCGAGCATCCTTACAAGGATGAGACGAGACTCACACGAGAACAACCTTGGTTCCTATCCTACGTATGATACGTTCACTATTCATACAAAACTTAAAACATTAATAGAGAATACCTACCTACGTTAAATTACTTAATTTATGATAATGTAAGTGTTGATTGTAGGTACTTACATTATAATTAATTGTTACAATAAGAAGCTGTTGTAACGCGTTAATAATAATGTAGATTGCCGGCGATGCTGTTTCGTGTAATGTCGTAAGGTGCATTACTATATTTCTCCGTAGTGTCGAGCTCTAGATTTCAAACAGCGAGAAAATAGTTCGGTTGCGTCAACGTAACATGGCTGCAGGTTAACGTTCGAACTTTAAAATGCCATTTCAGATTCAATTGCTTACCTCATTGTGTTTATGTTTGTTGCAAAGGTTACTTTAGACAACGTCTATTTACAATTAACATTCAAGATATTAGTTCAAGTTATCATAGGCGTGGTTATAAGGTCGTAGGTACCTACATAAACCTACATAGGCATTCAGTAACTTATTTAAAAAGATAACTTTGCTTACAAGTTATTGTATCTATACTTATCAATTTAATCGTCTTGCCTGATCGCCCTCACAATTTGATTTGACCTTATAGAAATACTTACTGACTCTATTGTCAGCGTATAGCAAAAAACATGGAAACTGTCGTATTCAACTGTCGTATTCAATTACTGTTATTTTGCAACTGAAAAGTCCGAATATTGAATACCGACTGTGAAATATGGTACCGACTGAATGACGATTAAATCTACAAATGGAAGGAAAGTTTAACGTTGATGTTGCAAGACATTTCCAAATTATGTTTCTATGAAAATTATCACAAAATTTTAGGGTAAGTAAGGCTTAGTTATGCGAGCCAGCCGTTTAGCGACCACAAAAGCGTGACAAGCCTGACATACAAATGGCATTTGGACACAAACGTGCAGAACAAAGAGAATATTTGGAAGCATTTCGAGCGAACAGTTCCTTCTCTCAGGCAGCAAGCAAGGTCAGGCTAGCTGTGTGCGGATGAGGAAAGCTTTGTATGACGATGAAACTTTAAATAACCGCTACCTAATGGCAAAAATTGATGAATCCAGTATAGAATATTACCTATTAGCAGTTCTGTAATACAAAATAAGCACTTTATTGCCTCCTTTGTTACATTGTTGTCAATAATTGAAGTCGGTTTGATGCATGTTTTTCCATGGAAGGCAAGAATATAAAAACAACAAGTAGATAATTAGGTAAGTACTTATTTGTAGTAATTGCAGTTGCATGTTTTCTTGTTCCTAGCCAGTTTGCCAAAAGTACCTAGAAAACATGCTGTTTAGGCGCTTTCAATTAGGTAAGGTCTACTACCTTGGATTTTTCACTCATTTACGTTTATTTTATTTGGGTACGAAAACCGAATCACCCCTTTAAACCTATCTTAAGTCTCTATTTGCAAGTTTTATTTGAACGATATTTAGTTAAATAAAATTTACTTCAATACATAGTCAGAGTTGTTTCCCAGGTTCAACTGACTAAAAGCGGGCTAAAAATAAATATGTTTTCATGACACACTTAGAACATTTTTTGCACATTGTTCCGCTCGTGCGGCCTTCATTACCTGCAAGTAATATTCGCACCCCCAGGGTTTTATATTTAAGCGCTGACGAAACCCATGTAATTGACTCTACTCACCTACCTACTTTTTCAGTACCTAAGATATTAGGTATACTTGGCACAAGCAATTTGGTGACTATGTATTTCAGAACTGGAATGTAAGGAGCGCTACGATGTCCTTAAAATAGAAAATGCTTTTATTGGGATAAATCTAGAACGAACAACATCACGACGATTTCCCCCGAAAAGTTAGGCAGAGAACTACGATGCGATACGCTATGCTTTTTTTTTTTATAAACACGTTTCCCCACTCTAGGAATTTCTCCTGTATTGTGGGTACATTTAAACTGACACACACAAACAGCCAGACCCGGAACAACTACTTACTTGTAGGTCATACAAATATTTTTAATACTTTTGCATTTAGAAAAGTCAGAGAACACAAATATCTACATTCTGTACGACAAGAGCGTGTTCGAAAAATGTACAGGGTGGCAGGGCCGTCAACGCACATCCTGTCACCATGGATTCAGTACATGATCCTGAAACTCCTGCGTTGAAATATTATGTCGATTTTTTTTTAATTCCCTCTGCCATTCTTTTAGACCGCGTAGGTATTGCACTTTTCTATGAAACAGCAATTTTCTTTTGATAGCCGACGAAAAATTTCTATACCAGTCTAGAATCATGTGCTGAATTCATGGTTTCAGTGCGTGTCGATGTCTCTGCCATCCTGTTTTAAAATATAAAGGCTTGGGCGTTTGAAAATTATAATTACAGTGGTTCAGGATTATTATCAATACGCTTTCCGGACTTCTTCATTGTCTGTAATCGCCTGCCATCTTTGAGGCATTTTCCCACTACTCTTTGGCGACGACGCGGACGCTGCGGTTAAATTATGTCCATATCAATTTTATGTTACATTTAAGTTCGGCAGGTACCTATGTGTATATTTTGAACACATCTTAAGCTTTATCAACGCCCAAACACTTTTGATCAGGTTAGTATTGGGCGACTGTGAGGGCTAGTCCACATCGATGATTGCCCGTTCATGATCTTTTTTGAGCGTTTCTCAGTAAGGACCGGTTTCTTGAGATTTGAGATCAGCTTCCACTTAGCAAGTTCTAATATTATCTTGAGAGATATTAGGATCCTTTTTCATCAATAGTTCCTGGCCATAACGGTAAATAGATAATCATGGTTTAATTTTTCAAGTTGTATGTTGCTTTTTTTTTCGCTTGACACATCTTACTCAATTTACCGCGGTGTGGTTGGTTAAATCGGTTATCGATGTTTTTAGTTGTTAGGTATATATCGCTTTATCTATTTCTTCATGGAAGGTCTTTTATTTCTTCAAATACTTTGCAGCTTGATCGCGTTATTTTAGGTCTTTTTGGATACGAGCACAGGAACACTGCTCGTGGCGCGCCATGTGGCCGACGCTCATGGTGGGTGAAGTCCATTTTCTAAAAACCTACTGTGCGAACGGGCTCTTTTGTCACGATGCATTCTAGGCAATGAGTCGTCTATTTGCTACAATAATTTTATTAAATATTTTCGTAGAAAATATTTTTTTTTCGGTCACGCTCTTGTCGTACACACAGTATAAACAAGTGTAGGTATGTCATGACATGACGTCTACTGAATTAGTCATAGTTAAAACGAACTACTACTTTTAAACCTCTCTTATTCTAGGGTTGAAAAGGAAAGAACCCAACGGATAGGAGTGCCACTCTATCACTTCGTCTTTTTTTTTCCCCGCAGCCGGAGGAGACTGTCTAGCTACAGAATACCTGCCTGCCTGAATACTGCGTACAATGCGCGTGCAGCGAGCAGCGTGCACTTGTCGCGACCTACATCCCGCCTCAGCCTCACGTTTTTGCTCGGCGCTGCAACAACAAAGCCGCCTCGAGCTGAGCCCCGTACGCCGCAGCCTTTTCGCTGGTTTCTATTAAGATCTCTAACTTTAACAATGCGGACGCCCTCACTTTCGTTCGGTACGTGCTCATTTGCAGATAATGGCGCTTGCGACGACCGAACGCTAATTTAATCGTGAATCAGTATGGCCCACGGCGACAGGTGACATCTTGTTGACAGAAAACGGCAAATGTTTTTAGATTAACGGAAACCCATCGGAAACCTAACCCACCGAATCGGTTGTTTTATAAATCTGGGACAAGACTTGCTAGACGGACAGATGGTGTTGTCGCTTCATTCGTAAATTGTGAATACAAAGTAATTCGCACGAACTAAATTGTCACTACCGGTAAAGAAAGCAGTAATTAAAACAGAAAGGTGTCTGTTTGAAAGTTGAATAAGTACGAGTACCTATCTACAATTTTGTCAACCGCTTCAAATACCGGCCGGTTAACGTTACTTACGTAATTTTTTTATGCTAGAGATTTATTAATTAATCATCAATTTACATTACAATGGACGTTAGTTAAATCAATTTTACAGATATTTCGCGCTTATTTAATTAAAGCCATTCCTCTGAACGGGTTTTTTTCTAATTAGAATTTAAAGATTCTCTCTCCATTTACGAAAAACTTACTTCTCCTATCAACATGTATAACGTGAAGAAAATCATAACTTTCATTTTCTATCTTTAATATTTTGCCAGAATACCGCGGGTGCAGTTTCAGAACGCATCTTTAAAAAATAGCGGAATTCCAATTTTTATTGTTTTCATCTTCTGTTACGATAGCTATTAACTTCGATACACTTTGGATATTATTAAAATAAATATGAGTGAGTCCAGTGACGAGGTCAGCTATTTAACACCGGAAGAATTGAAGCAGCACGTAAAAAAATACAGAATTAAGTTTCCTGTCTGAAAAGTCTCGCGAAAAATATCTAAAAACGAATGATATTTTTAAGCAATGTCCACTTACAAAAACTTATTCAGTCTCCGAAAAAGTACTGATAACGTACTTCATAGAATTATCACCAACGAGGCAACCATCTGCAATGTGGAGTATAGACTTGCTGACGACTTGGACACAATATTATATACCTATTCGGACACAGTGTCTGAATCCGAATTTTGTTCACTGATGATTCGGACAGCAGTAAAAAAAGTTGTTCTGTACAGCCAAATCAATCAATGTGACTGTTGTCACGATATTTTTTATGTGATTATAATTATAGATTAAAAACCAATATTTATAAGATGTTGATTTTATTTTTTTATATAATATGTAGTCTAATGTGGCGACTTACAGTGAAACACGTCCACAAAGCAATTTATTAACGAAAGATCGTCACCGCCTTAAAGCCACCCTAAAATAGTTTTGGTAACGCTTTTGTTCCATTTATATTTTTTTATCTGACTGTACTAAACAGCTTCAATAATTTAATGGTGTCCGAATTTTCTGTGAAAACAATATTGTAAGTAATTTTAATGATCGTGTTAATTCGGATACTGTGTCCGAGTCGTCAGCATATCGGAGTATTTACCTACTCAATGTTGAAAGCTACAATAAAGGCAAAAGATGACGTGCACATTGAAACCTATTTTTAAAAAGAATGCCAGTAGTTTCAGTGGTAAGTTCAAAATTTTATCGGCCGCTAACATCCAAAAGTTTCTTTATGAAGCTCCGGACTGCAATTTTCTAGCTGCAAAAGTAAGTACCTAATCATCTGTAATTAAGTAATATTAAATATATGTGCACACTACCCATGTGTGAAGCTTTCGGCATAGTACCTAGGTACCTACCTACTTAGGCCCTAATCTATCATAACAATATTTTTTACAAATCTCTAGATCTTTTTTATATATATATACCATTGTATAATTGTATATACATACACGAATCATCGTCTGGATATCTGTATTTTCGTGATAAGCTCGGAAACTACCGGACCGATTTTCGGGCGGTTTACATTAACATTTAGCTTTATACATGGGGACGGTTTTAATGTATAATTTAAGTATGTATCTGTGTACTGTAATTCATCGCATCGGCCTTGTCGCTAGTTTTAACTAAATGGTAGTAGGTAATTTACTTAAGTAAAGAAAGTGGGTAAGAACTTAAGTTTTGTCTGTTGTGAATTTTAATTACTCATGTAATACGTTTATTGCCGGTTATCCTCATTATTGGAATTAATGCAGCATTCCGCACGAACGCACCATTCAATCGAACTGTTAATGCCATCGAAAAGCATTCGGACAAATTAATGTTACTTAACTTGCCGAATACAAAGACAGACATTGACAGGTCCTTGGTTATTCACGAGGAACATGTAAATATTATTGATAAATATAAGGCAAAAAATCTATCGATTTTTGCTGCAGTATCGTAATGATAAGTATTCGACAGCGTTTTATTTAGACAGCGTATGGGAGTCAACAAAATAACCGGGACGCCGCGAGAAATAGCCACTTTTCTAAAACTACAGGAACCTCAACTTTACACTGGACATTGCTTTCGGCGAACTTCGGCCTCGCTTTTGGTTGATTCAGGAGCCGACCTCACTACATCAAAACTTAGAGCATTAAATTTAATGCTCTAAGCATCAAAACGACACGGCGGATTGAGGTCGAATACGGTTGCTGAAGGATATATTGAAGATTCGATCCAAAATAATTCTAAAATCTGTAAGCTTATAGAAGGGACCATAATCTTAAAAGAGAACTCAGGTCCTTGGTCTCGTTATTTGATGATTTCCGACCCACAATAAAAAAAAAAGGTCCTTGGTCTCGCCCGTCTACTTCCAGAGTCACGAATACCGCCGCTGAGTCACCTACTTTCACTATCCTCCCGTCACAATCCACAAGTAAGGAAGCCGAAACCTCAGCGAATATTCAAACTCAAGTCGTTAGGTACTCGAGGTACTCCAAATACAAAATGGCTAAAGAGAAGATTTCAGAACCGTCCTTTACATAGTGAGTGAAATGTGCTCAGGTGGGTTCACGTACCTACCTACGTGAACTTTGACATTGGAAATATTATGACTATAAGTCTGCACGTATGTAGCTGTAGCCGGGCCATAAAATATCTTCATGGCCTTTGCAACAAGGTACTTAGGTAAGCGAACCTTTTGTTATTATAAACTTAAGAATAACCCTGGTCAAACCAGTCCAAGTATTTTTAAATATTTTGGCACACTCGTAGACCTTTGAGTCATTTTCATAGATAGAGATACCAACTAAAAAAAACATAAGTACCAAATCTATGGCAGGTTATACAAATATAAATAATGATGTAAGTATGCATCCGCGCATCACTCGTCTAAGCGTCTTCTATCAAGTTCTATCTACGTCTGTGTGCGTGGTGAGATGTATGTAAGTAACCGTACCGCTGACCGACCATTTTGAAATATTACCTGCGAGCAACCTGTATATGGATCTGTTTTAAACCAAGTGGTACGCATATCTATGTCTGTCTATTCAAAGCTCACCTAGTTCTCAGTAAGTAATACTCAGTAAGTAGTGTCTATCTATGTACCTACATTTAGTATTTCGTAAAAGTGACAGAATTTTCGTTGCGTTTAAAATCTTGAAAGCGCTATTACTAGATGTTGAGATGAACTTCGTGACAAACGAAACTGCAGAAGGTCGTGAACTTTTAGAATTTGTTCACCTTGCTTGTTACTAGTTTTTATTGTAGGTAAGTATTTGAATGTCGCAAACTTATTTAATTTTATGTAGATGTGTAATTTAAATGATGCATTTCAGAAATGGTGATTTAGTGTCAAGAAAATAATAGTTCCTCGTACCTGTATCCAAGCTAGAGGTCTAGAAGCTATTATAAGTAAGTAGGTACTTATGTAGTTTGTAAATATACAGGGTTATTGGTAAAACACCATCAACCTCTTAAGGGGTAATTGTACTCATCATTATGAACAACTTTTACTATGGGCTCAAATATGAAATCGCGAAAAAAAAATCTGCTGGTCCCTGCATTTTGACGAGTTTTGCAAACATAAATGTACAATGACCCCTTAAGAGGATGATGGTGTTTTACCAATAACCCTGTATAAATGCATGTGGTTTCATTATACAGGGTGTTCGGCAGAACGTTGAACATACGAAAATGGCAGATAGGTGGGGTCGTCTGCTATCTACCCAGCTCAAATGATTTGACCTAGGCCCCGTAGATTTTTTTTTTTTTTTTTGATAACCGAATTTCATGAGTTTATTTGATTTTTCTACACGTGGGGCCACCAATTAGGCGTTTACCCAATACACTATCGATTTTTAATTTTTACCACGATTACATGATGAATTTTGCAAAATATTTTACATTTCACAAAAATCTAATTACATCAAAATCCCCTTTTTGACCTAAAATTGGTCAATAACTCTTAAAGTTTTTTTTTAAATTAAACTAATTATATACCGTTCGAAAGGCCATACACCAAGGATGTTTCGATGAAATCTAAAGTCTTCAATCACTTTTAGTTATTTTTTTAATGCAATGTAAAGAAAAGCTTAAAATCATGTTTTACCCCTTTTTGTAATGTTTGAAGGCTCATAACATAACTTTTTGTCTAGCTGTTATCTGCACCAAACAATAGTTTTAGAGGAATCTACCAACAGTCGAGAAAAAACAAAGAAAAAAGTGTTGCCAGTTTCGTCTATCCTACATAAAGTAATCTTACATCAAAGTTTTCAAACTCATAAAAATAGGTAATTTAAAAAAAAACAAATATAAATCTATGGGGCCAAGGTCAAATCATTTGGGCTAGGTAGATAGCAGACGACACCACCTATCTGCCATTTTCGTATGTTTAACGTTCTGCCGAATACCCTGTATTATTAACATAATTATAAATCACCACTCTATGTTGGAAGACAACGATGGAAGAGTTTTGTAACTTTTGAAAGTTCATTATTTCATTATTGGCTCATCAATTGAGAATTACATATTATTAATAGATTAATTTTTAAATTGGCATCTATACATCTGAGTCTCAGTGGATACTGGTTGACAAATTCTAATTTGTAATGTAGACTGGCCGCTGCGATGCCGTGTGCGGTCAGCCAACACTGGCCGGCGGCGACCCGGATCACGGATGACATCGCTGCGCCCGCGCCGTTAATATCAACACTGACACACTTCCCTCTCACTCAATTCACATCATTCGCCAAAAGTCAGAAAAAGCTTTAAGCACGTATAGAAAGAAATTCCTTATCTGATTCACTTTCGCAATGTTTCTCAGTTTCTAAATCTACTTATTAAGTTTGAAATATCTAAATATATAATTATGTTCTAATAGTTTTTATTTTTCATTTTTATTCTAGAGAGTTTACCTAGCAGTATTCGACAGAATAACACCACACTACGCCCGCGTTAGCTAGAGCACATTTGAAACAGTGGAATAAGATTAACTTTTTGGTCTTTTTAGTTTACATAGTTATTAAAACACTATTCTTATGCGAGCATAGCTATACATAAGGAGCCTTGTACCTACACGGTAGGTAGGTACATGTTCGGGATATCCCCATGTTTCATTACCAGTAGCATAATATAATTTCAAGAAACAGATGCTATCTAGTAAAGACATTCATCATCCTACTTATCTGAGTCTTATCTTATACAGGGTGGCAAGGACATCAATGCGCAACTTGTTCCCATTGATTCAGGATACGATTCTAAACCACCCTGTATTCAAAAAATATACTGCTCCATACGTTTTGACCGCGTAGGTTAAACGTGCACTTTGCTATGAAACAGCAGATTTTTTAGTATTTTTTCTACGATAAAAAAATCAAGGCTAAATCTTTCTAGATTCATGTGCTGGTTACAGTTTACGCGTCGATTATCCAATTAGGCGTTTACGTAGAAGTGCATAAAATATCAATGGACAGGGACACCTTACTTAGGTGTCCCTGTCCATTCATATTTTATGCACTTTTGAGGTGCATGTTTGAGGTTTTTTCAGGCCATGCGTAATCTTTACTTATTTCACAGCAGGTACAAAACTACGAACATTTTATAATTATATATTACTGCAATAGCTAGAAGCTAATAGCACATAGGTACATCTCGGATAGTCGACGCTCGATCACTTTTCCTACCAAGGCTACTAATGAATGGTCGAGCTTGTTACCTTACCGTCTCGTCTGCAAAACTCGTTTTACCAATCCATCAAAGATGTTTATAAGTGTTTGCACGTTTCGAGAGAAAAATTACCCATGTACTATGAAATAAGCGTTTTTCACGATAGACTATAGATGTTTGGATATCGCAGATACAAAGCTTAAATATCTCATTATACCTGTGCTGATTATACACATATCCTTTAATACGGAACACAGTAACGCAGAAGCTGTTTGGCGGTGTTACGTCCCCGGATGAGGTCCTTCACAGTGGCAAGGATGTCTACTACGAGTACGAAACCTAGTCGAATATAAAGGCTGAAATTAATTTAGTATAGACTTCAATACAGCGGGATCTAAAATTAAGAAACAATCATTAAGAAAACCCGCTCTCATAGAGCAGCTTCCTTATGTAAAAACTACAAGATCACTTTGCCTATGCGACGTACCTATATACATATGGTATATAGATGTTCTTTTCAAAATTAATCTGAGACTTGTCTACGTCTCTATTGCTCTAAGTAATTAAAGTAAGTAACAACATTTACACTTAACATACGTAGGTAAATATAGCAAAAGTTGTCCTGTTTTACAAGACCTACGTAGTCATTTAGTGAAAGACGATAAATATAATGCTAGGGAGGAAGTGAAAATACTTAGACGACAGCTGATCTACGCATAGAAAATAACGACACGCAACGCCGATTTCGAATGCCGCGGAAAGTCCTAAGAGCAAAAGTTATCCCTTATAGCATTGCTTAATCGATGTTTCTGTCTGCACGGAAGGATGATGATAGCCATGTTTAAAAGTGTTTATGCCATTTCGTATATCTTGAACCGCCATGATAACGAATTAATCCTTATTGGAAGAACTCAACATGACCAAGCGGCTACTTATGTACCCACAATATGCCAGGAGCGTGCCTTTAGCATTTTCGGACATATTAGGCGTTCACCTATTCACCTAAGCATTATCTGGAAAGGCTTATGATTCTGGGCCGGGTGGAAAGAAAACGCGCTCAAAGCAGAGCACCGGCAAGATGGTCAGACGCGATCAAGAAGGCTGGCATTTTTTTTTTTTTTAACTCTATGCACAAGTAAAAAATAATACTGTACAAAGGCCGACTTAATGCCTGAGGCATTTTCTACCAGTCAACCTTAGGGTGATGCAGAGATATACCATGGCAGGTGCAACATACGGGATAAATAACTCGGAAATGACTATAAAATACAAGAATAAATACTAATATATAGATACATAGATACATACATATAAACAAAATAAACCTTGGTCAGGAGAAATAACGATCGGTAGAGGAGAAAACGAATCCAGCAACTCAGCGCTGGGATGTTTCAGCCAACTTCTGACGGATATGTTCACGTGCCTTCACTTTAAAAGATAACCGACTGGTTGCTGTCCTGATTTTCTGAGGGAGCGCATTCCAAAAACCGCCTGGACAAAGAAAGAAGAATTAATGAAACCAGAACGGTGAGAAAGACATCGTAGAAGAAGATTGTTGGTGGAACGAAAATTTTTACTATGGGCATTTACCGAGCGGTCCACACTGCAGAAGACCGTATACATTGGAGACGCGCCGTACGTGGTCGCTATCCTCAGCATTGCGGGAACGACGAAGAAGAAGACGATTCCCATGAGAATAATATTGATCGACTGCATCATTGGTCTAGTCAACTATTGGTTGCAAGCGCGATTTCTGCACGTGAGGTCCTGGGTTCGAAAAATGTGTTATTGTGTGGCAAAAGACTCGCCCCTTATCACATGGAAAATGTATGTGTAGGTACTTACTATAGGTACTCCTTTGCCCTCAACTGCGGGGTATACTGGTGTGTTACGTGTGTTATGTGTTAAGTTAATAATATTTTTGAGCTGTATTTGTTGAACGTTAACATTGTTCTGGCCATATTTGGGTAGGTACCTATTGATGAACCTATCACACACATTTATTAACTAGATTACTCATAGATGATTGAACCGAAGCGCTTTAGTGTACCTACTTATTAATTAACATATAATGCTGTATTGAAATCTCTCTGGGGAACAGTTTGTTGAATACGCATTATTATGCCATGATAATAATTTATTAGTGTTATTACGGTCGCTTCCGGCTATTAAGAGCATTTAAAACATTCACAGTTTCACAAGCAAATTCACTGGGTGTAGGTAGCTATAGGTACCTACACGTATTCAGTAAAGTTTTCTTTATTATGTGTAAGATTAATATGAATATAATATACACATACCAACTCAAAACCGAGACCCCGATTGTTTAATCTACCAAGTACCTACATGAAATTGAGAAATACGTTAATTATGTAAAACAGTTTTAAATCTTACCGGCCACTTTAGCTAAATTGTAAGTGCACGATCTAAGCAATGTAGCAGATACCATTCCTTTTCAAATTTTGTATTGGAGTAGATGGGTACCTAATCAAGAAAAGTTTCTAAAATACTTTTGAAATTACGAGCTTCGAGTGCTACGTTTTCTAATTTTAGGAAACGAATAGAGCCGAATTTTAGGAATTATTTTAACTACTTCTTGTCCAGTGCAGTTCAGTGTTTTTGAACCTGAATTGCAAACTCAGATGTACCAACCAAGGCCCACAAGTATTTAAATTTAAATACATACATCATCGAATGCATTCTCTTTAAAAAAGTGAGACTATTTATATTTCAATTGCATTTGCCGCTACAAAAGACAACGGACTTAAAAGCTTCGCACAATAAGCTCCTGAAGATATCTGTGATAACTATTAACAAAGAGAAAGTGGTGATTAAATACAGATAACTGTCACACGAATAATTAAGTGAGATGAAATCTACGATACTCGTACCATAACAATACCTTTGGTCCCACGCCTGTCAATAAAATTAACCGCTGCGACACATGCATGAGAAATTAGAAATCATGGTGGGTTACACTCACCTCTGACTCCCATGCATCTTTCACGGGTCGTGGTTTACTCTCCTTCATGTTTCCAGAGAACGTCATAGCAATGATCCTTTGTTCCGGCCGTTGCACTTTCACACTGTGACCCCTCGCACTGGACTCATGGGCTGTAGGCACAACACACACTGTATTCACGGTTTTCTGGATAAGCTTTGTTATTCAACACTGTCACTTTCTGTTATGTTTTTGCGGGCTCGTCGGTTGCAAGGTAAACATGGCTCGGCGCGTACGCAGCGCGGCGGTACGAAGGTGCGGAGGTGCGGTCGCGAGGCGAGCCGGCGCGGACTGAGTGCGGCGTCTCGCGGTAACGGGCACGCACTACAGTTAACTTTCTCTCAACCCAGTCGCGCGACCATAAGTTAGCGCCATCGAAAGTCGACACCGGCACAGACTCACGGGTCAAAGCCTTCATTATTATTTCATTAAACTTCCCCAAAACAATCGTTTGCTATGCTTGGGTACACACTACTATTGTGTTTCCATGGTTTAGTTGTATGTATGACTAGTGGTTGTTTTGTGTAGTTTGAAGTACAGAAATAATTTTGGAATTTAAACCAGGGTTGGGGTAGAAACAAAAACAATATTGTATAAAACTTAATGTATAATTATGATATTTACAGACTTACTTTATATAAAACAAGTAATTTTATAGTTATCAATATATACTCATTACAACAAGTCATTAATAATTTACATGATGTTTAAAATAAAAGCAACAGTATACAAATTACTGAAGATTAGCAATTATAAATCGAAATAGCACAAAAATGTATGAACGATATTATTGGAAATTAGAGATTCCATAATTTACATTATAATAAAATTATATACAGACATAATTTTAAAAATAATGTTTATCGATATAATTGCTTTAAAATCACTACCGCAACACATGGATTGATTAGATCTTCATCATTTTACGGAGCTTATTTGCTCTACTTCTGTCGATTGATACGAGCAATTATTATATCGTGACCTTGACCTTTTTCAGAGATTGACAGATAGTTAATCGATCGGCAAAAACGGACCAAATATTTTAGCAAACTTTATAATTTTTCAACCAGCTTGTATGTTTATTCAGCGCCGCATAAATATGATAGGGTATATTAAACACTAGTAAATTTTACGCACACCGTAAGTGTAAACATGGAAAAATATTTTAGGCTTAAAATATTTTAACAAGCCTGCGCTTGTTATCAAAATACTTTAAGAGATATATTAAATTAATAATTACACGAAGAAAAATTACAAGAAAAATTGCAGTGTCTGTGATGCTATTTGCAGTGTGAAAAAGATAATTAGGTATTGATTTATGGTGAATCAATAGAAGTGTTTGCGCTTGCAAGTCTGGCTAATAATTCTTTTCTCGTAGGAAACGATGAGTAACACAGTGAATGTAAAAAAATGTGTAATAATATTTAACACTAGGAATAAAAATAATTATATCACATTTGATTTTATAAAAAAAATAATATCGCAATTTAAATTTACACGCTCGTGGGGTGTATCGCCTGAGGAAGGCTTATCTTTGTCGATTACTTGATTGTCACATACATACACAGCAGATGTCAATATGTAAGCTAGTTAAAAGAATTTAGTTGAGCCTTAGATCTTTGGAAAATCTGAATGTCTTATTTAGTAATATTATATATCGATAAACATCTACATTTTACCTTATTAGTTTTAATTGCAAATCTAACAAAATCGTTTAGAAAAATAAGTCGTCATTTTGGCTTCCACTTTATTCTTTAATGGAATGGTCTCAAGAATAACCATTAGATCAACATTTTTGTAACTTGCTATAATAATTTTGTATAATGTACTGTAATTACGCATTGACTTAACTTATCAGAATAATCGCTATATAAAAACATGTGTAATGAAAACATTCTTCAGACTGATGCAAAGTTCGTGTTACCAAATTGACTTCAGTACTGCCAACAGTAACATCGTTGTCAGTCCTAACTTACACGGCCTCGCGCCCCTCGCAATCAGCACCCGGATGACTTACTCATGAAAACACTTCACACGACATGGCACCGCTACTGAACATCGCTTTAAAAAATATTTATAACTGATTCCTATCTATTAGTTACACTAAGAAGAATTAATCTATACAGTAATATAAAAAGTTTTCAACGCTAGTTCAAATAATGTCACTCGTTTGGCAAACAAGCCGATAGCGGTATTATTGCTCTCTATGTAGCGTCAACCCGACGTGAAACAAAACGTATCGACACGTTGTCAAATAATCAGTTTAATCTCAGAAGGCGTATTATTATGTATTTAACAGCTACAGCTTTATAATAGCTTATTGAATCATTAATTAGTGATTTAGTTCGCTCAACGTTTGAGTAACTTACACTAGAGCTAGGCTAGAGCAACGCGATCGTAACAAGTTGTTCCCGGCGAGGTTGCGTCGCGCGTCACTCACACGATGGACATAACAAAAGCCTAACTATTAACACGCTTTACATTGAGCTCAATATTCAGTGTTTTTTTTTTAATAACAGCAGTATTCTATTAGTGCGTTATAATCACTGAGTTCTTCTCTGCACTTAGGAATCTCATAACGGGACCAGTAACCTTATCGAATAATCGCAAATTAATTGCCTCTGTTCAGTTGGTTAACGTTTATTTTGCTATTGTTTCATTTATAAGTAATTATGGAATTATTTAGCTATTCAGTAAATTATATTTACTACAATTCATACATATTTGTGGCAAACTAGTTCTTGATTATTTTAATGATACCAAGTAAACTTTACAGGAATTAATATTAAAATGTAACTTCGGGAAATAATAGGTGGTATATTAGTGGCAGTAGTACAATTTTGCGTTTGGCTACGATTGAGCAAACAAACACGGCACGTGTAACGGATAACCATAACGAATAGTACTAATATCGGTGCGACTTACTTCGCAATTGAAAAATGTTTATTTACATAATTGGAAGCACTTTAAGAACATCAAATGAACATTCCAAAGTAGTACCTACATCACACACACGCGCTCGTTTCTAACCAATATAACACCTATAATCACATTTTAACAAAATATTACAAAATCTAATAGAAAACCCAGTCAGTGTGATGAGAATACAACATACGTTTATATAAGTTCATAAAAAATTTAAAAACAAATTATTGAAAAGCTGTGGTAGTATCTACAAAGCCAAAACTCTATCTGCATAAAAATGCCGCAACTTGAAAAATTTATTAAGAACGATTCAACATTTTATTCGGGAAGTATAAAAGATCTGTACTTATTATACAATGTCGCATATAACGCCGCTTTCGGTGATACATTGTGTGGTGATTGATACCTTATAAAATACGACACACAAAGGAAAAATACAATTTGTGACCGTAACATAATACAGTATAAATTTTACGCCAAATAAATAGTTTAAAGTTGAAATCTAGCTTAACGACTACGGAGCTAAGAGCTAGCAATATAAGAAAATCACAAGTTTACAAAAAATACAATATGTTGGATACGTCTCACATATCAAAATAATTCACTTGTAAATGTTACATACAATTCACATAGTTTGAAAGCGCATAATCTCCACCACAATAAACAGTATCACTAACCTTTCTCGAAGGTCAATTCAAAGAATGTATAGTAATGCTTAGAATACGTCAACTTAATTATAATAAACGATACCATAATGACAATAATTGTACTCGGCAATAACTACGATACACAGTAGGTAAATTAAAAAAACGAAATTGCACTCTCAGTACGCATGTACAAAACGTAACGTCAAACGGCGGTACAACGCAACTTTAGAATATTCAACACTTTACCGATGCGTTCTGGTAAGTTATTGCATACAAATCTTCCAGAAAACGGAAGAAGTCAATATAAATAACATTAAAAATCACAGGTGCGGCCACGGCCGTTGGTCGGGAAGAGCCGCTCCGTGTGAGTAGCATGTGGCCCGCCGGGCCGCGCGACAGTGGCGCCGCTGTGGCCCGTCCGCGCTCAGCCGCGCGCGCTCGCGCTTCGCTCTGCTCCGGCTCCAAGGCACAGCCGTCATGGTCTGTGGAATCTGCGGACACCGACGTCACGGGTCAACGTCCACATAGTACTAAAAATGTTTCTACAGAAAACCACCAATAGAACCGGCAATCTCATTTGCACGTGCTTCGCTTTTAAAAGCTTCTTATGATTTGAAGTCTGATTTTAATGTTTTAAATTAAGATAAGAAGAAAAAAGTTCAATGGAGATAAAATTATTCGGTTCCAGGTGTAAATATGCCTAGAAAATAAGTAACAAACGGGCATACCTGGTAAGGTGCTTGCTTTCCTCGTGTACGGCCATCTCCGAACTCTTAAATTCGTTGAGCTCGCGTCTGATGGCAGCCTTGTCCCGCGGAGTCAGGCGAGTCCACGGCTTGTCTGCACGACGGTCGTAGTCATGCGCCTGAACAAACATTATACGCATTAATAATTGAGAAATAATTAAATAATGGCCCTACAAGTAGACAAGTCAGATAAGAGGTATGTCCGTAGTCAAAAACAGGGGAAAGTTTGTTTTTTTTTTTAATAAAAAAAACGTCGCCCCACACTAGGAATTTCTCCTGTATCGTGGGTGCGTTTACAAACATTTAAACTCACATACACAAACAGCCAGACCCTGAACAACTACTTGCAGGTCATACAAATATTTGATCAAAAGTAGTACAAGCCCTCGGCTTATGAAGTTTCTTATAAGATATTTCTATGATGGCAAAAAATTAACAAACTTATGATGACGAATAACTACCGGAAATATATTGTGAAGGTCGGCTCGGTTGACATCTTTCACAGATGTCACCGTTCCTTTTTTTGGTACGCAATTACACATACTCATTTCTTTTATAAAGCCTTTTACCAGCAAAATTGTATATAAGGTGTACCTATTCATACACGAAATATTTTAACAGATAGAGATACCCATAGCTGGTGCAGAAGCCATAGCCTTTTTTTAAAGTTTATATGAGTTATATATAAAAAAATAAAAAATTACTTGATGCATAATAAATACTAGCTCTTTTTATTTTTTTACATCCATTACGCTAGTTTTTACGTAGCCTTTACTGTCATTGAAGCGGGCGGCGGCGGCAAGGCATGCCGACGCGGTAGGACGTCGCGCGGCTTTTATGAATGATCAAAGAGTAGAACGCGAGCGCACCACCTCCCCCCGCACCTCTTCAGTTCCGCACGATCCGCGTGTTGCACCGCACGCGCTTTTACTAACACGCGTCGGGCCTCGGGCAATAAACGCAATTGGTGTACCAGAACATGGCGACGTGCTACAATAACAACTATCATAGGGAGGCAATAAGTACCTACCTCGTGAGTGCCGATCGTAATGTCATTCCTCCGGTTCGATTGGGCAACGACATTGAGTTTTCTGGTAGTAGGTAAGGAAGTTCTCAAAAACAGCGAGTACCTACAATAGTAGGTTGTCCACGACTGCCTATCTCTGGTAAGATTTTAGATTTTTGAATCAGCTCAATCAATGAGTCGGCGCATTCGCAACCTCACAGAGGTTATTACATATGCGAATTCGAGTTGCAGCTAGCAGCTGTTTATTAGCATTTATCTAGTTTACAGATGTGTAGGTAGGTGCTGTAGATTAGGATTAAAATTTGTTTTGATCGCACCTAGGTTCCTATTCGTAAAAATCCTTCTTTAACGCTCACTTTCGATATTATACATGGAACTCTTGTTCATGCTTCTGGATCCAGTGGATAGTGCTATCCGTTATCTTTCAGTGTATTTAATAATTTTATTCAGTAGATGATTCCCTATAAGTATTATCGTTACCTGTGTGACATCGATGTAATCACTGAAGCGGATGATCTTCTTCTCCTTGAGCTCGTCAACAGTGGGTCGGAAGCTGAGCTTGCGCAACAGGTAGCGCTTCTTCTCCTCCTTTTGTTTCTTCTCCTCGGCGGGTGACTGGCCTGTAACGTAACATTATAAAATAATTGTGTGTGACTTGTGACTTGACTTTAAAGTAATATTATTCAAAGTAAATTCTGTATTGGCCGAATGGCCGCGCAAAATTCAGACTCAAATCGAATCTGAAATCTTCAACAAATAAAGTAACTTTAACTGGACAAAGCAACATGTAACGTAACGTAGCAACATGTAGCGCATACGTAACATAACAACAAACGTTTTAATAATACTCGCAAAAAAATATAAGAACAATTTCAAAGGATATCCAATAAATTGTCTCTTAACTAGAGCAAATAGTAAAGTTACGCACATAGTAAACTAGCACACACAGTATGTTTTATGTAACCGTTGAAAATTCAACGCATACGACAGCAGTTTACATAAGTTAATGCTAACCCCTTAGGTTTGAAGTGAAGCAAACAACAGGGCCGTCCTAGTCGTAGTACATTTTGACCGGAAAATAAAGGAGCTGATCTCCTGTCATGAAAAGACGAAGTAGGTAATAGTATGTAGTGTGTGCTTACTCTTGAGTATGTTCCTCTCGACGAGCTCCTCGGCGGTGGGCCGCATGGACAGGCGGCGGATGAGGCGCGCGCCGATGGCCTCCCACGACTCCTGCCGCTCGTGCTCACTCTGCACCACCAGGATGTTCCTGCGCACGCATCACACACACATTCACAACGAGTCTATTGACTATCTATCACACGCCAGCCCGCACTGATCTAACTTTCTCCGAACACTAACTACATTTATTTTCTGCACCTGCTCCCGTGTACCAAACGACCGACAACATAAAGCTTACGTGAGCCCGAAAATGTTTTCATAATATCCGATTAACATACACGCTTGGCTAATTCCCAAGACCCGTAATTCAGCTCGCAGGTTCAATTAATAAATTAGGGTTGTTCTAGAAATTCACAGCTGACTAATATTACGATGTAGGTTTACTATAATAACATCAGTATCTACGATAAATGAGCTGTAGTTGACATAGTAGAAGGTAATTCGATAGCTATTAGTCAAAATTACAACAATGCCAATGCCAAGAGCGAGCTCTTAGAAACAGGAAGAAATAAAACAGTGATAACAATGACTTTGACGGTGCTGACTAAAATAACGCTCCCAGGCGTGCATTGTTGCCAGACGGTGTGGAGTGGACTATTACTGTGCCTTGCGTAACACTACACGTGCGTGTGTTGATGTTAAACCAGTGCGAATGTTAATCCACAAAATAGTGCATCTCCTGTATAGCCCGTATTAATAAAAAATATATATTTTGAAAATTATAATCGATAGACAGTTTTACTATACGCTATGTATGCATACTCACTGAACCATATTCTCGCGTCACAACAAACTCTTTAAAAAAATTAAAAGCAATATGCTCTTTATCTTACTATCTTAACTGTGCAAATGAACATATTATGTGATCAATAATGTCATATGGTTCAGTAATTTTTCCTTATTGTTGACCAAAATAGAAATATAATTTGCAGCTTGTTGCAGAAGCGGGTGTTTTGTTTTCCTTATGATTATTTATTTTATGTATTATGTAGTAGTAGTATGATTATGTGGGTACACTAAATAGTCATAAGTAAATATCGTAGTAAATATTAAATGAATACGTAATACTGCCAACCCTCATTAGCTAGAACGTAGGTAGTGACATTGACAATGTTGTGTTTATGATATCATACAAAGGAATTTGTGTGATTTTTACGTAATTCCTTGCAAACAGTTATGAGTGTTACTATTTAGCAAACGCACCTGAAGTTTTGAATGATTCTGTTACTTATGAAAGTTGGCTTCCGCAACCAACTTTCACTGTGGACACAATCACAGCAACTTGACATGCCGAGATCAACCAAAAACTTTTATAATTCAATTTTTCTTTAGCTTAACTTGCTGGCCTTATGGAAAACATAATAAATCAGTTGATTTTCCAACCAGCCTTTTCTAATCTGCACCATAATGATGGTTCCGGGATCATTTCAGCCAAACTAACAGCTGTCATTATCATTGTAAGTGTAGTGCCAAAACACACATGTGACGCCATTATGGGGAAGTAATTTCCTATACAATAAAAACGCAGCTTGTTTTACGAAGGTCTAATACTAGACAGCAACCAATCGGTAGCCTGGACACCAGCCTAATTCAGACAAGGCTAAGTTAGGTTACAGGTGTTAAGAATAGACTATCACTATTGCAAACGTGATTAACTTAATTATGTATTTAGATAAAATGATAATGACGCCGTTTATATCACTCAATGACATTGCTGATATGACTATCTGTTAAGCTACCTTTAGTTTTCAGCCATACTTCAAGCTCTGTCACAAGTTCTATCTCCATCTTGTGGCCCCAACATAGTCTTTAGGATTGATCATCGTTCTATTATTGTTGTCAGACGGTTGATAACACATTCAGAGGGTCATCCATCACCATGATACTAATATGAATTTAAAAACTCATGTCCAAACAAATATGTGTATTCGGATCTAACTACTTCATGAGCTTATATGCAGTGATTCAATCGCGGTCATAAATCGTGCGAGCAGGACTTTGAATACAGGGTTATTTGTAATACATCGGCAATCCATTAAAGGGATGTAGGGGAGGTCATTTGCACCCAAATGACCCCTTATGGCCTCTCTGCCAATGTCAACCATTTTCCAGAAATTTGACATTTTATATTTTTTTGAAGATATCTGGTATCTCGTTGGATAGCTGAGAAGTTGTACATATTTTTGGAATGTTCTGTTGATAAAGTATACCCATGTTTTTTTTTGCAATAATCAACCATTTTAGTCAAATAACCTGCTCAAAAGGATGAAAATTGTGTGCTCTGATTTAATATTTAAAAAATATTAAAGATAATTGACATGTTATGGTTGATTATTATGTATTGAAGTAGAAGCAGATAATAATAATTTAAAAAAAATCATACATTGTTTTTTATAAATTTTCAATATTGTATACCGCCAAAAAAATATAAAATGTCAAACGAAGTACTCGGAAATGGTTGACATTTGCGTAGGGGTCTTAAGGGGGTCATTTGGTTGCAAATGACCTCCCCTACATCACCTTAATCGATTGCCGACATATTACCAATAACCCTGTATAGTAAGGGACTTCTCAAAACTCTGCACCGCGTTTTATGACCGCGGCTACTACTAACGTTCGCATACACAAAACGGTTAGTCATACTGTGTTTATTTTTCTGGAATTTGAAAGAAATCTCCGGGATCTCGAGATCATCAGTTTCACTCATAATAATAAGCACCTATCTTCGCAGGCACAAAGTTCCGTGGAGAGTATTGTACAATACCCGGCTGTTGATAAGACTCTAAGGCTTACACAGTTTAGAAAGTTTGGCTTTGTAAAGCGTCGCCTTATGGAGTTCTTGAGGGTGCGGTCACATGCCCGTGCGTCAGTAACTCTATGTAAGGGACGTCAATCGCCGCGTACTCCAGGACGTCGTGTTACGTACCTGTTGATAAGCTCCTGGCGGTCAGGGCGCAGCGCGAGCTTGATGTTGAGGCTCTCCTTGCGCGCCAGCTTAGCCGCTACACGATCCGACTCGTTGGACGTCTCGTACTCTTCCCACGGCTGCGAGTTCTCCTTGTTCTCCACCCCGTTGCCCACGCGCACCGGCCGCGTGCTAAACGTAACAAACGTGTTAGAAAACGAAGGGTTTTAGCTGATAATACTTATGCTACCATGTGCTTTTGCATGTGTAAGCTAATAATGCAGAAAATAAAAGTAATAAGGGGTCTATAACAGGCTTTTAAGTTAATACATTTGAGATAACTTTGTTTTTATTTATCCTTCTCTCAGCTTTAAAGTTATTCTGGATCATCAAGACTATTTTTTGTCTCTCTCTTATGTTGGATTCAGTGTGAAATAGTGGTGAGTGTCACTTAGTAGTTATTATTTATTATATATTAGCACATCTTATTTGACGACCGTACCAGCACCGTAACCATGCACGTGCTCCACAAAATTTATTGAAATTAGTACCAAACATTTATGAGTCTTTATTATTCGAATAGTCACAGACCTAGTATGCACTTTCCAAGTAAGGATGAAAGATTCTGCCATTAATTACACAACAATACGAAGAAAAATATGTAATTGACACATTGATAGCTACGAAAATCAATAAAAATTAAACTCAATTTGAAAACAATGAACTAATACTAATTGGATTAATAAAATGTCCTTCAAAATACCTAAACTAAGAAACAACAAAATATTTTTTGAAATAATGAAAAACTATGATCTTCAAACTATATGAAAGGACATAAACATGCAACATAGAATAACGACGCTTAGAGCACGATTACAAAACATATCAGCCATAACTTTAACAATAGTACACACGTAATACATGTAGGTTATGGCTACAAAGATTTAATACAGGATTTCTGTTTTCAAATGTCGGCTCTTTGTACTTTTGTGTGATTTATACTATTTTTCATTTGAGTTCAAAGCATCACATTCGTATGTCATTATCATATGCATCTATAATGGCGTTAGTGTGTAGACAGTTGGAGATATCGACAGTTAAAATAAGAGAGAGATGAGATTTGGAAGCGTGCACAGCACGATGCATGGACTAAAGGCGAAGCGGACCGTCGGGAGGTCGGTGGCGATGTGTGGTCAACAACACTGGCATAACGTATTGGACTGTTACCATATGCGGATCCTCGGTTTTGGCGGCGGCCGCCTGCTCGCCGACGCATGGTGGAAATAAACGTAACTTTCACTATCACGCCCAACATTTTATTTGAACATCAAGGAACTGCAGCTGTACTATCTCCTTGCTCACGATTGCGTCAAAATAATAAGTCGAAGTAAAAACAAAAGGTCAAAAACTTCAAATTTAACTTCGTGGAATTGCGGGGCCAGCGATTTGGGATCACAACAGGTGTTTTAAAAGCTGCATAACTATAATAATCATTTTGACAATATCGTGATCAAGAGTAAACAATACGTGTAATTTATAACAGCTTATGGATGGTTAAAGTTAAGGAAGAAATTCTTTAATATTGGTGCCGATTGTCTTATTGAGCAACTAAACTATAATGAGAACTACTATCTTATACAAACTAGACAGCGTGAGAAAAGGGCGGTGATAGATTCACACCTTGAACTACGCCATGTTTTTAGTCGACACGTTTTGATCTTTCTATACAGGGTAAGTTTTCAAAGACCTGCCAAATTTAAGGGTGTGGTACAAGACCATCAAACTGAACCACTCTCTGCATGGGACCAATAGCGTAATCGCGAAAAATGTATCAACTGTCACCATACAACACTTCAATACCTACTCGACCTAAATGTATAAATACATGTATACTAAATAATTCCTCATTTAAATCTGACATCGTTCAATTTTTAAACAATAATATATAATTGTTATGATTTATTTTGAAGTTTTAATTATGCATGATTTTCAAACATATTTTTTGATTATTTAAATTCATAATATTAAGATAGGTGCACACCATATTTGTACGCCTCCTGGCATAACATAGCGTTCTGTTAACTAAACTCAAGATCTGTATTTCTATACGTGTGTTAACAAATAAAAGTGATTTGATTTTGATTTGATTTGACAATAAATATATTGAGTATTGTATGGGACAGCACATTTTTTTTTTTCACGATTGAGAAAATTGTTCAGTCTGATGGTCTGTACCACACCTTTAAATTTGGCAGGTCTTTGAAAACCCTTGTATACATAATGATGTTAATTTGAGTTCAACTCACATTGACAGCGCAGCAGATTATTTTCTAAATTAAGTTCACATTGCACAACAGAATCGGCACCAATGACTAACGCTCACTTGCACCACAAATCACTTAATGCATATAACGCTAAACTTATTTGAAACATCATTCTGTCTCTGTCGTCTACAAACGATTGACAGAAACAGAACGATGTTTTTAATTCGTTTAGCATTAAACGCATTTAGTGATTTGTGGTGGAAGGTGAAGGGAAGTGTCGTTATGGAAGTCTACAAGTAGTTTGGTTCCTTAGTAGCAGTGTTATACTGACTTGAAGCTGGTGTGGTGATGGTCCTGCCTGGGCGCCAGAGGGGTAGCGGCGGGCGAAGCTGACGGCGCGGGTCTCTTCTTGAGCGCAGATTTGAGCGGGACCGCGTTGAAGATGGGCTCTTTCGGCGTGATCTCATCCACGCGGGTTGTGTCCGCACCGTGGTTCAATGGCTCTATGTCGTCGTCCTCCTGTTCGTCCTCCTCTTCGGCTGGTGAATTAAAAGGATAACAATGCATTTACTATCGATAAATCTTGTCGTAATAAAAACTGAAAGTATGTGACTGCTAAAATAATGTTATCATTATCAACGGCCCCTTGTGGTACAGTACCTGACTTCGGCCTGTCCAAGAATGCGCTATTAAACATACTTAGAATTCGCACTGGGTCTAACATGAGCCTGTTCGAAGGGCGATATTGAAGATAAAAACCGTAATGAGGTAAGCAGTTCAGTCACCGCAGAACTTCTCAAGCGAGTACGCTGCTAAAGTTAGAATGTGATCATTGCGCAAAACCCGTAACTGTCATAAATCTTTGCAGCTAACAAGTCTGTAAATAGAATCTGAATTCATCGATACTTACAGTCAGAGAGAGGATGTTGCGCGAGGGGGTGTTGGTTGTGCGCGTGCGCATGTTGGTGCTGGTGCTGGTGCTGGTGGTGGTGGCGCATGGGGCTGGGCGAGCTGAACATGGGCGGCGGCGGGATAGGCCCGATCTCCGACAATGCGATGGGCGGCTCGGGCAGCTCGGACAGCATAAGCTGCTCCTCAGAGTCGCCGTGGCCGTGGCCGTGGCCGTGGCCGCCGCCGTCGGCCGTCGACCCGTACCCACCCACTGGAACATTTATTTGAATACAATATTTTACACATTTTATGTTTGTGTGGCCGATGGGATTATCCATGGGCAAAAACGACGACTTCCTATACAAACTTTCATCCCCCATTTAACCCCTTCAGGGAAACAATTATCAAAAATCCTTTCGTAATAAAAGGAACTCTTGTGCAAAATGTCATGCTTCTAGCGGTTTAAGCTGTGCGTTGTCTGTCAGTGAATGAATGAATTAAAGATTTTTTATTCTAATAGAATATGTCATATTTCTCCAAATGATTTTAAACCTTAAAATGTTGATGGTTAAGTTCAAAACTGAATGAGAAAATTTGACAGTTTGTGGTAACTTGACCTGCTGCTGTGTGTACATCATACGAATCACAGATAAGGTAAATGTATTTTTTTTACATATCGAGGGGTGAAAGGCTATTTGTTTGAAGCGACATTTTACGAACTTTACAGGAGAGCCATTTAAAGATTCAAAATTTGGAAAAAAAATCGTTATGAAAAAACTACTGCTCTTACTTTAATGGGGATCGCAAAACTTCATTGCAAAAAAATCCCTTAATGTTTTTGTATAATTTTCAATAAAAAAAACAGTTATGAGTTCCAAGATAAATGTCGCTTAATACAAAATGATCTGTATCGCCTTATTTTTAGAGTAAGGAAAAATGATTCAACTTCCAACATTGTCACTAATCAGCAGCAGGCAAAATGGTTTATGTGACTTTACAGTACTTATGCAGGAGAAAGCAAAATGATTGAATCGACGTTACTCAATAATAATAGGAATAGGCTATTTTGTTTAACTACCAATTGGGTTTTATTAACGATACAGGAAAGTTGGCTTAAGCAACGATGAACATAATGAGTTGTTTGATGTCTCAGGTTTTGAAAGGATTTTATATAACTTGGTTGTTGATATAAGATAATAATGACAGATTTATAGTAAGTTTTAAGAGGTTGTAGTATTGAAATGGGTGAATAATTACTATAATTATCAGGAATGACAAAAAGTTGTGTTAATTCGATTTTTTTATTACTTATATTTTACTTAATTAACAATCAGTCTTAATGAGATCGTAAGTTTAATCAAAATCACAACACAAATAATGTTTGAAGCTCCAAACAGAGTGCAAAACAGTTGCAGTGAAAAGGGTTGAACCGACATGTCTTAATGAATTTGGCTGACGGCAAATTGGTTGAAGCGACATTGCATAGTGTAAGTAGTCGTAAGCAAAATGTATGAAGAGACTTTTCATCTAAAGTTAGCTATATCGAAAAACGATTGATCTGCCATCGAACTGAAATTTTAGGACGAGAATAACGGCTTATGCTTCGATTCTCTGTTTTTGTGTACAGCTTAAATGAAATACTAAAAAAATATGGCAAATTTGATGTCGGATCATACATCATGTTTGAGAAATATGCACTAAAATTGCATTGTTTTAAGCGCCATAAAAGTGCTCAGAATTGTACGAAACCCGGCTCAGCCGACGCAGAAAAATTCGCTGAATCCGAATATGTATATAAGTCAATATCGTCCAAAATGTCGCTTCAAACAAATAGCCTTTCACCCCTCGAATATGGTGATACAATGGGTGGTCGATAAAAGCGATATTTTAAAAACAGCCTTTGGATGATTTTTTTTATTTATTTAAAGGGCTTTGTCAAAAAGGGAGAAGGAGAGACAACACTGCAAGTAGTCTGTGGAGATTTTTTTGCTAATTCTGTCCATCCTAAGATTGACTGGCAAAAATCGCTGGTTGCTATAAGACCGCCCATTGTTTCACTAATTACAGAAAACCTGGGCCTGTCAGTTTAAAGTAAATCAGTGACCATTAACAGTTGCACCGCACATTATTTCAAAATCGCTTGACGCTTCGCTCCTTGACAAATATTGACTTATTGTAAGATTGCACGATAATAAAGAGTATTCTATCTATCTATAGGCCATGTGTACACATAGCACAATTTAAAGTAATTTGGTTCTTATTTACTAATTAGCTAACACGTCTCTAATCCCAAACGGCACACATTAAGGCGTTATTAATTACCAATGTGTTAAGGCCAAGCCTGTGGACTTTTATGGGCCAATCCATTTACACGTTTGTCCGATAAAGGGTCGAATTAAACATTGTATCAGGCCATTTGGAATTATGTTTGGAGCTTTCAGTGTCATGTAGACGATGCCTTTTATCACGATTTCGACCATGACCTTTATTTCTTCATATGGTATGTCTTACTTAATTGTTTATGACAATACATACCGACATCTCCTTGGTAGCATATTCGTCGTGGGATCTTGCCGGTCAAGGAGTTGGGTCGCTCGGGCCTCATTAGCTCACCACTATTTTCCAATTTGTCCTTCTTTGGTTCTGGAATCAAAAAAAATAAAATGTTATAATTAATTTAATCAGAAGTAGATTTTTTTCCTAAGGTACCAATTGCTTTATCCAAGCTTGGTAGTCTAGATTTTAATGAACCCCAAGTTGCTAAAATTGTAAGCCATAGTATTCAGTACTTGGTTCAATGCTATCTCAAAACAAGAATGAACAGAGCAGATACAATAACGAAACACCTTCATGTTTCAAGAAGCGTGAAATTGTGAGGCGCCAGCTCAGAAATACCGTTCGAATCTAATTATGTATATCCCCATTTCAAAAGAAAACAGTATCTAAAAATAAATATTTCAGATTTAAGCGAGTGTTTTGTACCATGGCCGTACATCAATTACTGAGCTTTCAATAACAATCATTGATCTTACTTAGGTTTTTACAAATGAAAGCATATTCAAATGTGGCAACAAGAATTTGACAGTAAGCCAAGAGCTCAAATGCCGAAGTAAGGCATAAACATTTCAGAACGCGTGTAATATTTTGTCTAATCGTAATGTGGTGCACGTCATTGTATAGGTAGTATTGTTTGCATAGCACAAATGAACAATTCCGTTGCGAGTACGAGCGTGAGTGGCGATGAGCAATATATAATATGTAGGTACACTATGGCTATTTTCTAATAATAGTCGATAAACGAGTGACGGCGTGGCACGCGCCTCCATTCACCGCGCGACGGCGTCGGCGTCGGCCTTGGCCTCGCCATGGAACTGTGTTGTTGACGCATCTCCGCCACTATCATACCCGAGATAAAACTATGCATAGCTCATGTTGTTAAATCACGCACGAAAATGTGGTTGCAGGGAATCACCCACATTTGTATATCTGAATAAACTATCACAACTTGCCAACCTTACTTTATTACCTGATAACAATTAAAAGATGGCGGGACGAGCTGGACAAAACATACGGCCAGTGGTCCAAATTAGCCCTGGAAGACATGGCCAAAGGTCTCTCCCCATGTCTGGTACGCACGGCTACAGATCAAGCTATACTTTTCCAGTATAAGCTGATCTCGCATTGTATAGAATTTCCTTACAATGAGAGACCAGTGTAAACTGGAAATCAATAGCTTGATGTGTAGCCGTGTGTACAGGATAACAATACAATGCAAGTTAATAAACAATACAGGTTAACAATAACAGTAATAAGCTTGAGGTGGTCAAAGAAATGATACTTAATAAAGAGCAGGGTTGGAAAAAAAACCGTTTATTTTAATTTTTATAAAACAAACAGTTTAGAATGAATTAATCAAGTGTTCTTATTTATTTATATTTATATATTCTTTATTGTACACCACAAAAAACATAACAACAAAAATTAAATTGAACACTACTTAATATACAATGGGCGGCCTTATCGTTTTATGCGTTTTTAAGTAATTAGTCATCCATTTCAAATCAATCAAAGCTAATATAATTAATTTCTAGACAATTTTTAAGCCCGCCTGAGTAAAGATTTACAAAATTGATCGTTCAATTAATATGTATTTTTTTGGTATCTATCGATATCGATACTGAACTCCTATCCTAACATAGAAAGAAAGTAAGAAAAGTATTTTATTTTACTTTGTAATTTATTTTGAGTCCTAAATATTCATAAGTTATAATGTATTTCCATTTATCCGCAATTTAAAGTTGTTTTAAACCCTGTTTTTTTTCAGATGTTTCTAAAATTGTTTAAAACTTTTTTTTAACTGAGTTTTTAAACACTTAATAAAAAACATTGTTTTAAACCACTTGTTTCATGCCAACCTTGATAAAGCGTGACGGTTGATAGGGGAGAAGTGAAGAACAAAACGTGTCACGCCGACCCCAAGTGTAGTAAGCTGGGACAGGGTACTAAACAAGGGCAGGAAGATGATAACTAAAGAGAAGTTTTAAATGCTGAACCGGCTAGAGCTTAGCTTAGAAAACGGTTTTTTTTGATAAAAACCCTTGAAACATTTCCTTTACCGATCATAAAATTTTAGCATATTAGCTGGCCCTTTGTCATGTGCATGTGTACATTGTAAGTAGTGACTACATTATACATAAACAATGAGCAGAGCTACTAGGCCCTCGCCCATGTGAGGCAACATTTAACATAGCGCACCAGGCACCGCCAGCCTCGCAATTTTCGTGACCGAATGCGGCATAGTTAGCGATTGCGACATAGATCAACTATGCAAAAACTTCGTTTCGACAGATTCTAAGCTGTGTAAAAAAAAATTGGTCATATTGTTAAATGAGCCTCGAAATCTAAAAATAATGTTCCACTAATGCTATTCTATAACGCTTTGTGTAAAGATGAACTAAAATCTTCGTGATCAGGTCGCCAGAAAATCTGTAGCAATAAATTAGAAAGATGACCATGACATCTATGAAAGTGTTTAAACTTTAGTATTTATTATATAAATAGTACTTTTCGGTGCTACTTTTAGAATATGATTACCGATATAACGAAATTACTAAACAAACAAAATCCTAAAAACATATCCTGCGTCCCCCATATAAATGATGAGTAACGGTTCCACATCGTGTACGTAGAAGTTACTACAAACAGTTAATAAACAAACGATAACTACCGTTTCTGATTGATTAATGCATTTCTCACGCCAAAAGCTGTTATATTAGGTACAGTAGTAGTACTTAGTTTCAGTATGTAATATTCTTCCGATTAGTTACAAACATAAGTATCTTTTAGCAGTTAACCACCATGGTACCCAAGAACATAACCTAACTCATGTAGTCAATAACCATAACACACGATCTATGGCTGCTGGCAAATTCAATGTACCCAGAGTCGCTAATTACTATGGTGACAGAACCGTAAAAAAACGAATACCATATCTATTGAACGGTCTGCCAGCAGACATACGGAGTGAAATGAACAAAAATAGTTTAAAAATAAATTAAAAAATATTATTTAAAATATGTTAAAGTGCTACCTACCTAAATAAGTAATAATAAGTAATTAATTTTAAGTACGAAGTTAATTGAATGTATAAGAGATTCACCGACCTCACTCACAGTCAAACCACTACTACGGTTTTGTGGGGCTTAGTATAAAAGATGTCAATATAGATAAAAATAAATAATAATAATAATAATGTCAAATAATAATAAATGTTTTTGGTATCTTTTTGTTTATAAAAATATTTAAAAATGTAATTGATATGTATGTAAATGAAATAAAGGAAAGAATAATGTCAATAGTTCAATTTGAATGACTGTACAATATACAGAGTAATTCTGGCCTTACGAAAACTTCAGTTAATTAGTTCAGTGCACCTATAACTAATTAAGTTCCGTTCCGTCTCAAAACAAACCAAAGTAGTTAACTTTATCAACAGGTGCCTTTAAGAGTTCATCGTTCAACCACAAAAGCTCAGGATAACCTAAGGAAACTTCTTATCCTCGATATAAGTGCTACATTGTCGACAAAGGTTAAACTGATCGATTGTCGCAACCTTCTTTCATTGATTTAAGCTAAGAAACGGACATGACCATGAAGTCAAAGTTTTGAAGCTTAAACATTAGGTACAATATTTAATCATAGTTGTCGAAATACTCGTTCATGTATATTTGACTAGCTACCCGCTCCTTCGCACTGTTTGGACGACTTGACAAAACATCGAGATTTCTTTATTATAATTATGTAACTTTTCTACTTATGTATTCCTTTTGTTATTCCTACCTTTCGAAATAATTCTCAAATGATGGTGAAATCCGCCTCCATTGGAAGCGGGCTCCATAAACGGTTACGGTTTACGGTTCCAATACTATATCATTATTAAAAGCATTAATTATGATATATTATACAATAAATGCTTAGTTAAATCCACAGGCTTTACAGGAGCGAGAGGTTGCGCTAGCGCTGCGAGGCGCGGGACGCAGTTGGTCCGGGGCTGGGCGGATCGATGCCGCCCGCCCTTGGCCGCCCGCCTTCGCACCGACACTTCGAGGACGTCGTTCGCTGCAACGTTATGTAACCTACGTCGTCCTTTACTCCCACGGACCACAGCTCTGAAGGTTAACCGCTATCTGAGGCACGTGTATTGCAGGTAACTCCCTTTTTGACCAAGAATGATTCAGTACTTTAGGAAAAACGTAGGACAACGTCTTTACAATCATACTATTTTAAAGAAATCCATCATTTTGATTTGACTGTCTACATTGTTTTTGAAATCATAGCGAGACGTTGGGGTTTGTCATTCGATGAACTCTGGTGACACAAACAAATAATATAATAAAGAAGTTCGAACACATACAAGGTTTGTAAACAAACATTTTGCCTGCACATTAAAGATGCCATGTATCGTCTTGCTCACAATTTTCCTGCCAAATGGAGGTCATTAAGTACATTCTTAATGCTGGCGACGTGCAACATCAAACGAACGGGATAGAGCGATGACATCGCTGCAAACACTCACACGTGATTGGAATTTTCCCAATTTCGATTTAGGGCAGATAAAGTTATTCATTTATTCGACACTATTAAATCTTTCAGAATAAATCCGCTAGAATCTAGAGCCCCGTCAGAGCCAAAGTAAATTATGTGCACAACCTAGTAATGTCACAAGACTCGCTCGTTATCAGCTGCCTCCGTTTCTACACAGAAAAACAAAATCTGTTTAATCGCTCTACTTTCAATGTTTTATTACTCGGCTCGCTTGAACATAATGTAAATAATCATACAATTTTACCTATATTTACAGACACTGTGCATGCATAATCTTGTTGTAAAATACGTAGAGCGTCAGCTGGTTGTCAATCAACGCAGCCAGGATCGTCAGACACCAACTTGTATCACAACAGTGGACAATGTCAAGAGTACGCGAGGTTGCTACTCGCAAGCTGGCCGCATGCTCGACTTGCTTGTCATGTCGCGTATAACGACGAGAGACCACACTCGTTAAAAATACATTTAGCGCGATAAAAACAGAAAACACTCATCGACACGTCAGGTAGGTATTTGGCCTGTTTACGCTACACATAATGTTAAACGAATACTTTATTACACTTTACAGTGTTTTTAAAAGTTTCACGCGCCCACATGTGTTAAAAATCCACAGGCCTTGAATGCAATCTTGTATTAAATTAACTATTTGAGAACTTCATTAAATCTTCTATAAAACAGTTCACCCTGCATTGATTATCATAAAAAGGAAAGTAGCCGAAAGAAAACTGTCCAATAAACAATACCTACCACAAATAAAACAGAGTTGTCTTTTCGAAAAAAACATGCGATTGTTAGGGGATATCATTATCTAAGACAATTGCACAGAAATCGAGATATATGGACAAATTATGTTAAGCAAGATCAACAAACTGGGTCGCACGCGATAGGTATGCGCAAGAGGAATTGTGCGACGAATATAAGAAAGCATTTGCGACATTGACATACGTGGGCGGGCGGTGACGGGTGAAATAACATCTCTTTCAGCAATTCTTCAACAGTTAATTGCAAAATGAAAAAAGTTAAGACAGCGTAAACTTCAATAGAATTCTCTTGAGTTTAGTCCGTGTATCATTCTCAAAGTCTCAAAAACAAACTGTAGTGTATTTGTGCCTAAAATTACTGTTACTCCACGTGGTTGTTTACACGAGTAGGTACGTTTTTATTGGGCGAAGAATCGTTAAAATATTGAACATCGCAATCATAGATGTAATCAAGCCAATTTGAGCATTAAAGCTAGGTCACGTCGTAGTAACACTCTGCGATACTCGGGCTTCGATTGCTAGTCACACTTGCTGGCACAATTAATCTCATCTGAGTCATTTTGGACGAATGGAATCGCGTGCAAAGTAGGTACCTACTAAAGGCATTTCAAATGCTCTCATTCGTCACCCACCAGTGCCCTACAAAAATGCCGAGTATGAAATGAAAGATTATGTTGTGCTCAATTCTAATATAAGATGTAATAGTAGATAATGGTGCAACACCTAGTCGATCTTGGTTTATATTTTAAGCGCACATGTAATTGAGTTTATCCGCCCTAGAGGCGGAAATCGTAAGCTTATGTTCAGGTGGAACAGAAAAGATCCAATGTATGAAGGTATGTTCGATGTATAACCTACTCTCTCTGAAACTCCGACTTTACGGTGGGCATTTGTAATTAAATGGTAACGTGGGAATGCTTATTCCAAATTATAATATTGATTTAAGAACGACCCCTGGAAAATGAAAATGGTAGAGTTTCATAAAGAGAAAAACATCTGTATTTAATGGAAAACAAACAAACATTTAACGATTTCGACATCGGAGTGGAAACGCAGTGCAGCGATAAATGTTCAGTCAGAATCAGCGGCAAAGGTAGGTCAAGGGCTGACCGCGGCAACGGACGCATTTCAGGAAGCTGCTTTTGCTGAATTCTGCGAATTATTTATCTCCCGTTTGACGCAATTTCTCTAACATTAAGATACGGATAAAAGGTATAATAATTTTATTGCCTAATAGGAAATGCTACACAAAGCATTAATTAAATAAAAAATAAGCTTTTCCGTATTTCTGTCTAACAACAAGAGGCTAACGGGTATTGATACGACAACGAGAGGTTATTTTCTTAGTGAAATAGGAAGTGTGACATTGCTCTCTAAATATAAGCTTAGCGTGACTGACGAGGTTATCTATACTAAACGGACGTCATTATTGGAGGAATGTGGTGATTGACATTCGACGGTGAAGCAATTAAAATGGCGTGTATATGTAGCTTGCACCGCCGACGGCGCCGCTCACAAGCACGCTGCTGCCGCAAATAGTTACGCAAGGCCACAAGACGCCTTCTCCGTTATTTATCGACATCGACGTCGGCGGCGCCTAACTAACCACGTAACATTCTTATAAACGTCCGCTATCCTTTGACACCGACACTTTATTTAATACAATCGCCGTTTCCCACAACTTCCATAAGCATTGTCAGTACGACCGAGTACCTCTACTCGCGTTTCAAATCAATATTTTCAAAGCTGAATTTTATGTCCGTTGCCCGATCTTACTTCATAATTTATATCGATTTCATTACAATAGCCTCTTTGCCGTCTAATATAAAATACTTCTAAAACATGAATGTAAAACAAATGACTTATTCGAAATTGTACGAACTTTTGGCCATAATTTCGTGGAACGATAAACATGGATGGGATAAATCTAAATTCCTCAAAATGATCGATTGCCATAAAGCATGAATAAGTACAGACAGAAATAATCTTGAGCAATGGATATGCAATGCGAAGACAAATAATAGGTATTAAAGATATCTAAGTATGATCAGGTATGTTATTTACACACACCGTGAAGAATATATAGCACTGCTGGTAATTGAAGGTTGAGCGATATTAGATAGCAAGATTCTTTTACCTAGCGAGTGCATATCGAAAAGTAAGATGGCCCAAAAAAGATCGATTATAGTAACATGGTTAAAAATTAAATTAAAATATCTACTAAAAGAATTGAGATAATTCTTCGATTCCAAGTAGGTAAGTAAGCAATCGTTAAAATCGTTTGCAAAAGGTGACTTAAAAGTGTTGGGACACTGAAATCAACTATAACCTTGTCCGTTGCTTCATGACTTTCACTACTCACTGAATAAATAAGTAATCTTTGTCTAGCATGTTTCACTATGTACGGGCACTTTGAACTTATAACGTATATTTTCATGATTCATATTCAGATAAAGCTGTTTTCGGAATAGTAACTTTTGGTAAGGCTTTGATGGGTTTACTTCGATTTATCTAAATACCGCCATTTAAAGATCACATTACATACGGTCTAGGAATAAAGAATTGATACAAAAAATCTACTGAATGGGGACAAAGGTTGAAAAGGAACCAATAGTAATAACAAGATCCTAAATGCCAAAGGGTACATGCAACGAGGGGAGCGTGACATTGACATTGGCAATGCACGTGCCGCCGGGCGGGGGCAGGAGCTGAAGAACTGAACAGGTAGGTGCGTGCGAGCGTGTGCAAGTGCATGCTGATGTCTGGTGCTGGGGTACCATTGTTACGCGCGAACAGCGTAAGGTTCGCGGTGTGTCTTGGGATAGGAGACTTGCGGCGCACGTAGTAGTGGTCGTGGCGCTGGGGCGGCGGTGGCGGCACGAAGGGCGGCGGTGGTGGCAGGCGCGCGGGCCTGCGCCTCGCGCCACCCGCGAACGCGTCCATGGCGGCGAGCGTGCCGACGTCGCTCATGCTCTCGGCGCGCTCGCGGCTGGAAGACTGCGGCCGGCCGCACGATCGTTACTGCTCCCCCCAGCCCCCGGCACCGCGCGCGCTCTTCGATCGCCGCCCGCCCTCCGCGTTTTCAGTCCGCCCGCCCACGCGCTGCTCCGCTTTGTTTTGAATTTTTAATTTATCGCCATTCATCTAGCACTCGTTGAGTGTATAACAAGAAAATGAGCAACCCTAGGGTTTAAAGAGTGCAATGACCTAGGTTTAAGGGCTACATAGCCCCCGCTACGTCCTGATCTATCAAGCATGTAATGCGCCACGGTGTGCCGGTAACCCTCTTTTATTATTTTAATATTACGTGACAGCGCATTTACATGAGACGATAGTGTCATCGACTCATCGTTACAAATCCTAAACACTAAAATGATTGCAATGTGGGATAAAAACGACAGGTAAAATATCTTTTGTAAGTTCTTTTTTTTAGATCATTTCGTTCAGCCTCCGAGTCCTAGGTCTAAATACAGGCAGTTACGTAATTTAATTTCCCGAAAATTCTGAATAATTTTTCAACGACGCTTTTAGCTTAATTCATTTCCACGGAATTTAAGTAGTTTATATTATTAATTTTATTCTCCTAGGCAGTATTATAACCGCAAGCTTGTTTGTTAAACTTTAATACCCCCTAAGCCCTAAGGTTATTCCTACTTTTTAAATATTAAAGTCCTTAGTTAAATATTTAACAGGTATTTTTAATTATATGTGGGCGAAGCTTGAGTAACTTGTAGCAGCACAGCCGCATCTACCCACACAACGCAGTGGTTGTGCCTTTGACCTTTAAACAGGGCTAAAATATAAAATTAAAAAAGGTTTTAAATATTATACTTAATAATTTATAACAAAACGAAAACAACGACTTCCAAAAAAATAACACTAGAAAGTAAAAAATAACGTTATTTTTCACTTTCTAGTGTTCTTTTTTTGGAATTCGGTTGTTTTTTTTTGTAAAAAAAGTTTTTATTTTTCACTTTTTAGTTATGGTACCTACCCCACGGCCTTCACCAATTCGAAAACGATCGTGTACACGTCCACATCCGTTTGAAGGCGGTTTTTTTATATAAAAAATAATTTATTGTTGATTTTTTTTTAAACCTTTCGACCGATTTCGATAAAATTTAAATGGGGTCACCTGGGAAGTATACTCTTTGAAACAAAAAAAAGTATTTGCCAAATCGGTTCAGGCATCTTCGAGTAATCGGTGAACATATATTTAAAAAAAAAACCGACAAATTTAAAAGCTCTTCCTTTTTTGAAGTCGGTTAAAACGAGCACACATAGATACGGACGAGATCATGTCTCGAGTCGCAGTGCTACATCTTGGGACGCTCCTGTGCTCTTTCTCTATTTCTCTACGCTCCTGTAAAGTCATGTCAACCGACTGTTTGACGGATCATTCCATTTAGAAATGGTAGCAAACCTCGCTCAAACAACGGAACTACAAATAACAGTTGCTAGCAAAGCTACGGTGGTTTATTCATACTCATAAGTTTTCGTAACACAGGTATCAGAGTTTGCTCTGAATGACAGCGAACTACAAACACTACATATTATTATGTATTTATGCATACGTTATCGTGAGCTTACCTAGAAACACAAACAAAGCTGAAAATACATAGATGTTGCTCTCATTCATGAATTTTGTTATTGGCAGTTTTATTTCTAGGTTTATGCTCCATTTAACCCCTGTTAACTTGTACACTCGCGGTCAAATAATATGGGTCGATGACGAAAATCTCTGTAACTTGCAAATTAGTAATGGTACATGCATGAAACTAACTTTATATTGCAGAGAATTTAAATATCCTATAAAATAAAACTTTAAATGATCTACAACTTACATAAAATAAAAAAAAAAGAATTTGGAAATAAATTCAATTCTCGGTTGTTTGTTTTGATAAAAGGCGGTCCTTGTCGTCTTTCACCACCATTATTTAATTACTATCATGTCGCTAACACAAGAAGACTGTACACTTATATTCACTATGTTAGAAGAAGGCAGAAGTCAGCGAAGTACAGCAAAAACAATAGGCGTATCACTTTCTAAAGTGCAGCGAGTCATCCAACGTTCGTTCCGAGAAACTGGGCTGAACATAAGAATACCAGGAACCGGGAGACCAAGATGTACTACGGCTCGTGAGGATCGATTTATTGTTATGACCATACTTCGAAATCGGGACCTCACGGCAGTTGAAGTAACAAATAAACTTCGGGAGACCCGTAGAGACGACGTAAGCGGATCGCATAAGAAACTTAATAAACAGTATGCGCAATCGACTGGCAGCTGTGAGAAGAGCCCGTGGAGGCAATACAATGTATTAATTTTGTTTTAAAGTTCGTTTTTGAGTTGTATGTGAGGTACCATGCATTGTTTTTTCAACGTAAAAGTTATTGTTATTCGTTTTTTATGTAGTTAATTTTGACAATTAAACTAATAATGATTCCAACATTTGGTGTTGTTTTATTAACTGGTAAATTATCTAAAACATACAGTTTCATTCATGCCGCTAGCTGTATTATTTTAAGAGTAATTTTAGTTTTTCGTACTGACCCATATTCTTTGTCTGCGAGTGTATTTATGTTTCGCTATCTTTACGATGATGGGAGCATAAATTGTAGACCCATAACCTTTTGATAAAAGTGGGTGAGAAAATGTACGGTGTAGATACATTTTCTCCTTTGTTACTGTCAAGGATTTATTGGTAACTGGCATGGTTTCACACTGATAGTACCCCTTAATTCTGAGCTAAAATTCCAAGTCGGGTAAATGATGCGTTGGGTTTATCTTTTACCGATTTTTATTTTCTGAGTTGACATACAGCTTCGCTGAAAATAATGCTCTTCTGCTTATCGCATCATGGAGTAAGGAAGCGTGGCTGCCCAACGCGACGTGAGTTTGACTTCCAGATCGAGTAGTGTTAAGTACTGGGTGATTTAATTATGATTAGCAATCTTATAAATCTTATGATTTGTAAATGGCAATAGGCTTGTCGATTTATTAATTAAACGATATGAGATTATTAGTAGTAGTGAGTGCAATATGCGTCGATAATGATTGTTGAGAATATTGAGATGATGTTTAAGCCTTTAAAAGAAGTGTCAGGAACATAAATGCTAAGAAGGTTAAAGGACACAAACTAAGGAAAAAAAACAACAAAAGGAGAACTGGAAAAACGACAGCAACGAGAGCGTTGCAGTTGAAAAGACTTGCTCATTGATGCAGACTCCCGTTTCACTGGAAAATGTCGCCGGAGCTGTGCTCGGCTTAACATACAGGATATACTAATAGATATAAGCAGGTAGAGGAACTGAGGTAGGTACTCGTATTATCAGCAATGCGTAGTAAGAAGTTTTATAGCAATATGCTAAAACCTTGGTTGGGAAAATACTAAGATACGCAAGCTGCTGCCACGGATGAGAAATAGTCTACACTAGTCCTTTTAAAGGAATGTTGTGTACACGATAACATGACATAACACCACGCCTGTGTTCTCCGAAAGTGGTGCACCTGCAGTACTCCCAAATGTTGCCAGTTATTTTTATTTGACTGCACTGTTGGCGCAGGGGTTAAGCGATTGACTACTGCGCTGCGTGTCGCGGGTTCGATTCCCCCACGGAACAAATATTTGTATGACCTGCAAGTAGTTGTTCCGGGTCTGCCTGTTTGTGTATGTGAGTTTAAATGTTTGTAAACGCACCCACGATACAGGAGAAATTCCTAGTGTCGGGCAACGCTTAAAAAAAAAAAAAATTGCAGTGGTGAGCCTATTGCCTACGCAATATTTATATTACCTGTTTGAAAAAGACCAGTGTAGAGCGATCTTAAAAAAGTGGCTGTGAAATTGGAAAAAATAATGAAGAACAATTAAAATTTCTAGTTGAAAAGAAAGTTATCTTATAAAGGTTCTATTTTTCCTTTTAAGGTCGAAACCCTGAAAATTATACGCATACTAATCGACAACCCTTTGAAAAACTGTAATTGTAGCTAATCAAAGAAAATACAGATGAATAAAAACAGCCATAGATGTCACTGTCATAGACATACAACCAAAATAATAAGAAAATATCAGTGCTCTATATTTTCTATAATTATTTCGATAACATTTGTCCCTTGTACACGGCTATTGTCACATCCTAAAGCGAACGTCATCGCAAGCAAAAGGAGCATTCTATTTACTTCCTGTCTTATCTGCGACCGCATGGCATGACGTCAGACTGTCGCGTGTCGGTAACAACTAAAACTGCATCGCTAACGGTTAATCATCTCCTTAATTATTAACTGTGTAGCTTAGTTGTTGCTCCGTAGAGATAACAAGTACCGTATTGATGTAACTAATATTTATGTAACAATATAATTTAAAAGAGTGTCCATGTAGTTTCTTGCCCGTTCTTCTCCATGGGTACCTGCTACGCTTTGGAATGGGCAACTAGCTTCATATTTCTGACTGACCGACCACTTGACAATTCAAAAGTGCCTGTAAATGGTTTAATTGAAATAAATGCTTTGAGTTTGAGTTTGATAACACAGTTCAGAATTAAAGTGCAAGTAGTTTACGGTTTAGAGTTTATGAGATGGTAGCGATTAAATACAATACAACACGTTAATGATATTATGAAGAATAGTCAGTAAGGGGTTTACGTATTTAGAAAACGTTGATTAAAGTTAAGAGACGTTTTAAAGTCAAAAATCATATAATCATTTAAACCTCATCCGTCGCTTTCCACCAGGCGAGATTGAGATCAAGAGCTGGCCCATTTCGCAATAAAAAAATAAAATGTAAGGCAAAAAAGTCACCAATCATTACTTAACTTTGACTAACGTTTATAAGTATATAAAGGAGTATTATGTATGTATTCTACCTAGGTTCAATATCACGTGCATGTCATAAAACAACAAAGTATATTTGTCTAAGTGACAATCAGATAATTTCAACCTTAGTGAAGTTAAAATTTTCTAGGAATTGTTGTCAAAAGTGGTAAACCAGTTACCAGGTCGACTATACCTACTAAACAAAATAGCTATAAACAACTATTGAAAGTAGGAAGAGCAGGGTCGGCCCTTTGTTCACTCTAAAGAAACCTTAGCCTAGGGATTGATAGTTGCCGTAATCTTCAAAATGTCTAAGAGATTGCTCTTCAAACGAGGGTTTCTAAACCAAGCACTGATACGACTTAGTGAACTTGCTTTATTTTAACCAGTAATTTAATATTCATCGAACAAAAAGTTCGTTGTCGATCAACAGGGTAAGATAAACCTTAAATGCGAATATTAGAAAATTTACGTAAGTAAACAATTTGTTAGGTTGAGCTTTGGGTACCCATACGCTGATGACCGTGCTAGTCATTTCAGTCCGTTGACCAACAGCTTCTTTTCTGTTCCTCCCACAGCATGTAATTATTTATTTACTTTTTGTTTTTTATCGTCTCTCGTTTTCGTAGTAATTTTATTTTTAAGACAGAGCCAAATGTAGTGTTGCATCGTCGGAATCTATATTTCGTAAATGTTTGTCCAACCTATAAGGGTTTTCGTGACGCTGTGTCAACGCACACCAAAAGCTCTGTGCGAAAACACTCTACTAATAGAACGTGCATTCATTATCGGTATTATCTAAACAGATATTATCAAGAAAAAGTATTTGATTTTTTGGACGTTTGTTTGTCACGCTTTCACGCTAAAACAGCTGACAGATGTGGATGAAATTTGGCACTTGTGTAGACCATGACCTGAATTAGGACATAAATAGAGTAAAACATCTTTCAACCTTTTGTTAGTAGTAGGCCTGGCCACGTCTCAGCTTAAGACTTGATAAGTGTCAGGAAGTACGTACTAATTGAAGTGAATGTGTTAATGTTCTGTGCGTCTTTTTTAACGCTCAATCAGCTGGTTAGTTGACGTAGTATTGGCTTATGGACAAGTATGAAAGTTTTCACACGGTACCTACCGCATGATTCATTGTTTAGGGAGTGACCACAATCTTGTGGCGCGGAATCTACTTGTGTCGGTCAGAAAGAGCCTTATGTCCATGCCATAATAGCGAAAAAGACGTCATGCGTCTCAATTCACACGACGCGACTAGACACCGCGTTTGACAATTTCATTAATTGCGTCCATGCAATAAAGTTCTTTCTGAGCGGCTCAAGCTGAGTCCGCGTCAGTTCGTCACTTCCTAACTAATACCCGCATACTTATTCGTTGCCAGGAACCTGGCACCGACTAACTGGCAGCCTAAACGTTTCAAAAGGGGCTCACTTACGTTAATTCCACTCCAAAACACTTGCAAAGTGGTTGACAAAAACCCAAGAAAAATGTATTAGTCACAAATTGTTCCGAAAATAAAGGATCAAGTGGATTACTTTCAATGCTACACACTGCTCTGCTTGAAATTGGTGTGTACGAATCAAAAGTACGAACCTCTCAGGCAGGCACATCCCATGATGAAGCCCATCATGGAGAGGCGCTGCGCAGGCGGCGGTGGTGGTGGTGGTGGCGGCGGCGGCAGCGGCAGCGGAGGCGGCGGCACGCGCCTGCCGCGCGGGGGCGCTCGTGACACCGCGCCAGCTATTACCCACCACTCTTAACCGTCCCCGGCCCGCACATTTTCACTACATCGTGCCCCATCAAGGCATTTTAACGGGCAAAGAAATATGAGCAAAGAATACTCCCAAAATTCTTGAGCATTGTTTTGATAACAAGGAATTTGACATTTAATTTTTATTTTCCGACTTTCAGTTTACACTGCAAATTGCCTGAAAATAACAATCTACCTACATGCACTTTTCGGACATTACAACTGCATCACTGAAAATACTTGGATGTTAGGAAAGAAAGTGTGCGCAATGCGGAAAGGTAAAGGTAGGTATATAAAAGGTATTGAGTCCATCATGGCTTAATAGCTAGCTATTCGAAATAATTGAAATTAATATTTGATATTGTTAGTGTTCAGTGGAACATGTCGTGCAAGCGTCGCGGGGCAACCACACTGGTGCAGCGGTTGTATCGCGTGCTGGCGCCGACCCGATCGATACCGCACGCAAAGTTCGCGCCTCAGTTCTAACTACCGACCATAACTAAAACATATGTAGAGAATACAGAAAATAGCAATGAATACTATTTCACCAACGAAGAACGAGACGACCCAAATCTAGCGTGGTTTACGTCAAAACAGTTTCTTTAATAAACCTTGAAAGCCCATGGTTTATTTACGTAGCGTCCAGCAGTGATTAACACTTATTTTACATTTGTTTGTCACTCAAATGATATCTATATAGCAGCAGCGATATAACTAATACATGTTATCTTTAAAACTATTTATGGAATCAGCTCAATGTGCCATCATGTCATTCGTTATGTTATTAATAAAAGATAAGGAAAAACCTAAGCTACGCTGAGGCATTATTTGCTCAAATAGCATAGGTCGTTTTTATTATTATTTTATTGATAAGCATTAACATAAGACACATCAAGCAGAACTGTTATCAAGTAATAGTTGCTATTAGTTAGCCTAGTCGTTATTTCGCGCCGTGTCTACATTTGATTACAAATTGCGTTGTCTTCATTCTTTGAGGTGGATATTTCCGCGTCTATCTTTAATCAAAGCGTTTTACTGTTTCAGATTCATCAATTAAAAACAAACGGTACACTGCACCTCCTAAAGCTTTTAAGTCAAGCTTTTCGGTTCAAGTGATACAGTCATGCGTTTGTTGCAATGATCTCAACGAGGGGTAGGTAAGACAGCAAAGAAATATAGAATGCTGTTATTCACCGTGTGATTTGACAGGCGGTTTATGTATGTGGGCAGGTAATCGAGTGAGGTTATGGCAGCAGACGCGAGGGTCGGTTTGCGGCAGGTCGCGGCCGGCGGCGCGGGCGGGCGCGGGCGCGGGCGGACCGACACTGAGGCGCGCGCCGCCCGGCCGCACCGCACCCCGCGCACAGCCGGTACCCAAGTTACCCAACCCCCAGTCGCCGGCTCCTCAACCTAGACTTCGTCGACTGCCTCACAGATTCGCCGCCACACTATCCTTTCTAGACGTGCTCCATAGATTTGAACATGCGTATTTCAATTTTAGCCCACCGACCCATTTAGCGCTGACAGAACAGCAGAAAATTTCATAAATAAATTATAATGAGTTATGTAACCTCTCCATCTGTAAAGTAGAGCACCCATTTGTCTAGTTTTGAAATCTCAATGTCTTGTTGACTTAGATACTTTATCTACTAATGTTAGACGAATAAGTCATTTACCAAAATAAAGAGAATAATATTCTTTAGACAAAGTAAATTGTTACACAACTGAAATACATATAAGAAAGTAGTACGAATTTTTGCCAGCTGAATTAAATTTGGTTAAATAAAAGTGCCAATTTTATTTTCTCTCGCGTGTTCAAATTGGGTTAAAATAACGGCTACAGATAGGTAACGAATTAACCAAGGCTCCAAATAATAGTAGTTAACAGAAAATTAATTAAATTACGGGTTCAAAAACTAATACTTCATGACAATGTTGCATTAAATGAGTATAATGTCATGTACAATGACGTCACCTTAATGCGGTAGCTCTGTGACAGCTAGACAGCTTGTGGTGGGTCAACGTTCGACGCCCGTCCTGTCAGGATGTCGTTAATTCCGGCCACGCGTCACTACCTATCCTCCAATTACATTTAATCCGATTCAATAATTTCAAGTTCAATTAAATAAAATGATTAAATATGAAATACAAGATCCATACTTTTGAATAATTTTACCTAAGTCTATTGAAAAATATTCAATGAGCTAGTACTGCTGGTAGTGTTCACCGATATCTGTTCAATTGTTTTTCAATTACATTCAATCACTCAATAGGAACTGGTCCTTGTCGATTGCTAAGTACCTAGGTACAACGCTACTTATAAGAACTATTGCGACTTTTAAATCATTATTATTCCTCGGATACAGTACTTCGAGTAGTATATTTTGTAACTTAGGCAGTAAACGATATTTATTACTTGTCTGTGACTCATAACTTGCAAATCTAAATGTCAAAATAACAAGAGATCTATGACCAATTTCTACACGCTATTCCGTAGAGTTCGAAATGCATGGAGCAAGTTTAAGTGAGAGTTCGTGTACGAAAACATAATTTGATTGTTACAAATCTGGAGCAGCTAATAATAATCACAACAGTCACGAATTAGCCAGATGTGTGATAGACGAAAATACAGACAATGTTGTACGAATGAATACTAACCGGTGCAGCTATGCAAGAGATAATAAGCGACAGTCTGTACGATCTCGCTAAATTGTTAGTGCGCATAAAATTTGATTACCTATGCGCAAATAGGCTGGAAATATTTAAATTAGGCGTTGGGACATAGGGTTATACAAGAATCGATGCACTCACTGGCTTTAAAAGAGGAAATTCTTCATAAAAGTTTCAAAGGCAAAAAAAATCTATTACTAAAATTTTGGGATTCCATTAAGTACAATGAAGATTGCACCGAGAGGATTGTAACATTTATCAATGGTCACAAAGACACACTGTTCCATTTTGTAAATATTTTAAAATCGTGGTAATCTGACGAGCAGAGTAGACTTTTCAATGAGACGCATTTGCTTCTGTTTATCTTGTCTCGTATCTCAAGTGGCATAATATTTAATAAGCTTTGCACAGCCCTGTACATGTTTAATCAGTTTTACGCAGGTGTAACTAACAAATAGGCGGCAAATGCAAATTTATTTGTCATCGGAATATGCAAATAAAATATTACATAACATCCGTGGTATTTTCCCTACTTCGCGTTGATAATTATATTGTTTTTAGAAAGATAACCAAAGACATGTTGCGCCGGCCACAAATAATTTGGGATAAGGACAGGCGAATGATGATGACTTAAAAGATAGGGTGGTGGAAATGGTATTTTAAAAACCAGCCAAGCACACGGAAGGTTTCCATACCACCGTAAAATATTTAACACTACTTACATATTTAAAAAAAAACACGTTTCTTGTATGGGGTACCCGCTTTAACGTTTAACTTTATTTTATTTTTATTACTTGTTGAGTGGCAATAGAAATACACATTGAAAATGTCAACTGTCTATCTGTTACGATTCATGAGATACTACCCGACTGACCGACCGACGGACGGATGGACAGCGGAGGCTCAGTAATCAGGTGGCACCCTTTGGGTACTGAACCCTAAAAACCATCATACTTTTGAAATCAGGGACAAATCATATAACTTTACCGCTAAAATAATTAATATGTTATTGATTAGTAGGTTTTAAATAACTTGTATCTAATTATTGATTTCAAATTCAAGAAATGAACGTGTACACACAGCAGCAGATCATATTACCACAAACTGTCAAATTTTCTGATTCGATTTTGAACTTAACCTTCAACATAACCTACCCTAACTAACACCTAACTATAACTTAACCTTCAGATAAGATGTAACTTAGAGGGAGTAATCATTTTTTATTTATCTGTGGGGGCTTGTAATTAGCAATTTAGTTATATATTATTGTTATTACAATGTTAAAGTCTGTAAACCTTCAGAAAAATAAAATAAAATAAACCATTTTAAGGTTTAAAATCATTTGGAGAAATTTTACAGTTTCGTATAACTTGATGTGCTGGCGACTGTAGTACATACATATTTAATTTAAAACCCCCCGACTCTAGAGGAAATGCATGTTGCCCCAAAGAGTGTTTTTTTTGGGAAAACCCTATTACTCATGAACACAACCACAGCTAGCCTACCTAATTGAAAAATAATTACACCTTTTCCAATTCTTGGTGGAACCATTGCAGGGTAGGAGTTTTTTTTTTGTGGGGCTGTCTTTTGTACAACGAATAGTAGTACAAGGAATTTAAAACTGAGCTCTTGAAAATCCACGCATTTTGATGTTATTTACAAGCAATCTTATGCTAATATTATAAAGTGGTCAAAGGACATCGTCGAAAATGGCCCCAGGACTAACAAACATCTGACGTACATAGTAATTATAAATATATTTATTATATTAATTGCGAATATCTGTATGAAACAGACATTCTGCAGTCCTCAATGAACAACTAAAAGAGCTGTAACGATTTACGACCTCACATCAAAAATGCTGCCATCTTTGACAATTAGATAATGACATTACAATAATTAGTGATACCTAATCTTTCATTTCACACATCGAGAGCGAGATTACTTGAGTTGACCACCTGCTCACGGATGTTATACGCATCCGTACCTACGTACTTTCCTTTTCAACCTTTTTCGCTCTAAGGTACGACGCTTCTGCAATGACTTGTGCCACGTTTTTATTGGTACTATACACCTTAGGTACGAAAAAATTCAACAACGAAACCGATTTTCATATCCTAATGCACGCATCCTAGATAATTAATTACCGTTTTCTACACAATTACTACACATAAGGGCGTTTGTGCACCACTTCCTATTTGATTAATATTCATGTTGATACGAACGGATCAGAAATTCACGAACAGGCGCTGTACACTCAGTCGTAGTCGATTCGTATTAGTGATTCATTTTGGGGAGTTTTCCATCATATCTTTTAAAAACACGAATACTAATCGAATACAAGTGTCCACGTGCACCGACCCGACATTCGAGTATTCACTAAAAACATTTCGCAGGCAGAGATCGCGTTCATAATGTGTGCAGCATTTCGCGCTCACTCATATTCGATTCATATTCGTGTAAAACACGATTACGAATCGAATACGAGTGAGCGCACAAAACGCCCTATATAAGCATGATGCTACTTCGATCCGTAAAAACGAACGGACGTGAGAAATTCACGAATATAAAACGAAAACGAAGCAGTGCACAAACTACCATACATTTATTATGAAGGCTATTTCGAACTGTATTTTAACAAATCACGAATACGAACCGAATACGAGGTAGTGCACAAACGCCTTATGTGAGATGCATTGTAATATTTCAAATAGAATAACACGCTGGGTACTGAACGGTATCGATGTTGTTTAAAATATATCGATACGGATCTAATGTAAGGGCATCCATAATCATTGTCATGTCATGTCAATCAAATCAACTGTCAAGTTATTGCACTCACATCACACTCGCGCGCATTTCTTCGTGATTACATTGTGTAGTGATTTCAATTTGCTTTATTTAACACCAAACAAGATAGGTTAGTACATAAGTACTTAAATGTTTTACAGAATCTCTTAGCTTAGCCAGCCACATACAGGCAAGAGAAATAACATTAGTGACAGGCATTTACTACAGTGTATTTCTAAGTATTGAAAGGATTGTTTCTTACTAAATATAACCTCAAAAACTTGGTTTTCTTTTTGAAAAAATGCTTTCTGCACGTTGTCCGTCATTAAACTTTGTCTATAAGGGCATATACTTGTAATTTAGAACACACAAAGTAATTATCCTTCGCTGTTGGTTCTGGGGCGAATGGTGTACCTATAGATGCAGAACAATCTCCTTTGTGAGTTTGAATATAGGGGGGAATCTTTGGAACTACCGATCCGATTCCGAAAATTCTATCACTAATGGGATAATATAGTAGATGTCATAAGATATAGTTTAAGTTTAAGTCGCGGCCCGAAGCTAGAAATTCATATTTTTGTGTGGTACAATCAACCGCCCATCAGTGGTAACACTTGCACTACGTCAATCTCTCTTACAACTACGACATAAAGGCACCGTCAAAAAAAGCTCAGAAAAAAAATTAAAGAACAAAAAATGCGTCAGCAATAATAAAGTTTAAATAAATAAATAAATAAATTGTTACCACTTTTGTTCGTTTCACTGTACCTATTCGAGCTGCAATCAATTTGAGACTATCAGACTCTCAAAGACAGATCTATAGTTCTAGTTGCGGCTTTCTGAAATCTTATATTTCACACCGTCCTAAGGCCCACATTGATCAGCACAAGGCACCACGTCTCATAGAACCATTAACCCGTTCAGCACTATTGGCGTAGCTTTCAAGAGGTTTTGCAAGACGAAACTGAAGTGGATGTACTTGCGCGCCGTCTACAGATTTTCACGTCATTGAACTTTCTTTTACAAACGGATAGAGTATAAAATCTCCACGTACTATTTTTGAGGATACTTTGACAAAGTCCGATCTGTTATTCTTGGTACTACATAGGCTTGAGAACTTCATATATATTATCTGAGTTGATAGATCAATTCCTTAAAGTCCAATCATCTCCATAAAATAAGTTTTTGGCTTAATACTAGATAGAAGCAAGCACTGACCTATGACATTATTGTTTTGATGGTGATGCGCGGCAGCGGCGGCGGCAACGGCGGCCGCCATTGCCGCTTGTTGGTGTTGATGTTGGTGCTGCAGCTGCGATGCTAGCTGCGCCTGTAACGCCGCGTGCATGCCCACGAGCCGGTCTTGCGCCGCCTGCGCAGCGCTGACGTCGCTCCGTGCCTCCTCGCCGCTAGGTGGAGACACTGGTTCATCTAGAAGAAAGAACGTGTAAGTTTCGACAGTAATGTACCTTCACCTAATTGTTTAATGTTGTTTGATAACTGATGTTTGTGCACAGTAGTTAAGCTTAGGAGCACATTTAAAATGTCCTTTTAAGTTGTTTAGGTGAATAAAAGTCCATGCAATAAAATTATGTGGAAATCATCTTTCTTCCAAAACAGTTACTCCTGAACCTGGACATTTATGTTTTAGAGAAGTTGAAAACGATCGACTGTAGTTCTTTCGGGCCCATTGAACCACATCTATAGTAATTGAATTGGTATTGTTGTCTACTTGAGAGCGTGAATGATACCAAAATTGGGCTCTCCTTAGAATCGTATGTCAACGTGCCGCATGTTGAATTAAATTCTAGCTATCAACCCAATACGTACCGGTTCGGTTTGATGTTCAGCAGAACTTCGTGCTGCAGAACTTCGTGCTACAGCAAAACATTTCCAACATAGGAAATCGATCGATAAGCGATAACGATAAGCGCGTAGTAATTTAATATTACGTTATCGTTCAAATCGGTACGGAAGTTAAGTACCTACCACAAAATTAAATCCTTTTTTAGGACTGAAAAGTAGATGTGATTACGTGCATTACAATTAGTTACGAGGTAATAATTAAGTAGCTATCTCGTTACTCAAACAATTTTTTTTTCAGAAGTCCGTTTTCTGTTGTTGTATTAACGGTGTCAGTCTCGGGTGGTACACTAATTAAACATAATTATTATCTACTGTTACTTTATGCAACAGCTGCGTTAAATAATTGTTATGAATAATAAGAATCATATGTCTTTTGATAACAATAATATTATTAACTAGTTGTTGTCCGTGGTTTCACTCTTGTCCTAGGACTAATATTCCATGTACCCAGATATAAAGTATACAATGTCCTGTCCGGTTCGTGTGGAAGCTCTGAGCCAATTCCATTGAAATCTGTTCAGTAACTGAGACGTCAAGTAACAAACAAACAAACGGATTTATTTGCTCCATTATTTATAAATTTTCCTGATATAAAAAGCGAATGCACTTAAACCTACGTAATATTTGGTAATCAGTTTTATATCTGTACTTCGACAATCAAGTCTATGATTCATTATAAACTATCATTATTAGTAAATCTTTTGTTTTCCGTAAGCCTCTGGGTTTTCTTAGAATAATAATAATTACGTTAAGGAAAACCGACTTCAAAGGAATTTATGAAAGAAACATTATCCTGTGTTACCGTTGCCATTAAAGTTTATTGGTTTTGATAAACATAGTTAATTCTACTAATACTGTACCTATTGATAAAGATAGTATTTATCTACTTCCTAAATATGTGTAAACTATTATCAGTACTAGCACACTTGAACTGTCTTAAAACGTGTTCAGAGGAAGTTAAATAAAAATGTCCTACTAACATGTTTTACTGTGATTTTGTATTTGTGTCAAGTTTTGTCTGGTTCTATTAAAATAACATCATTGTCCTTACTTCTATAAGGCTCCCGGAAACAGGCGCGACGCGACAGCGCGACCCAAAGACACCGCTCGTCGCGCGACACGCGTTGCCTTTGGGTCGCGCTGTCGCGTCGCGCCAATGTGAACGAGCCTTTTTCCATATCATAATGTCTATGATCATCGGCTGCACGTCATTCAACTATTTTCTACCGCCAGAGTTTCTGCGTTCTGAGTCTGGCACAGCAGGATAATGCACATTATAGGTATTCTAAAAGTTTGAATGTTAGTGACTTTCTTAGTTTAGGTTTTTGTTACTCATCAGCATCACGCTTTAACGGCTGAATGGATTTCGATGAAATTTGGCACACAAGTATAGGACTATGACCTGGATAAATGTATAGAAGACTTTTTATCCGGGTTCACGTAATAGTTTCCTTACGATGCAAGTAAAACCGCGGGCAATAGCTAGTATTTAGTGTTCCGTACCCAAAGGGTGCCCACGGGACCCTATTGCTAAGCATCCGCTATTCGTCCGTCCGTCTGTCTGTCTGTCAGCGGGCTGTATCTCATGAACCGTAACAGGTAGAGTTTAAATTATACGTGTTTATTTCTAATGCCGCTCTCAAACAAAAAAAAGTTTGAAATTAAAGAGGGTCTCTCTCCATAGAAGAAACGAGTAAAAAAAATGTAGTGTTAAATAGGTAGGTACTGTACGGTGGTATGCGACCCTTCGTGTGCCAATCCGACTGGTATTTGGCCGGTTTTTTATATGTTAAGTTAAATTTTCACAACTCACCGACTTCGGGCACAGGCGTGACCGGGCTTTCTGGTAAGAGTATACCTTTTTGCACCAATTCATCTCTATTCGCTCGGACGGATATCTTCCTCTCTAAGGCTGCAAACAGGAAAACAAAATTGTATTGTCAAACTCAAAGCATTTATTTCAAATAAACCAATTACAGGCACTTTTGAATTGTCAAGGGGTCGGTCACTCAGAAAGATGAAGCTAGTTGCCCATCCGGAACATAAAGGGCCAAGGAAGGAACACGGGTGGGTTTTAGTCAGTAAGAGTCTGACACTCCCTTCCGCTCCACCCAGAGCGGGAGGGGTCATTTGATGATTTCCCATCCTCAAAAAAATAAAAAAAAGCGTAGTAAGTAAGTACCTATGGAGAAGAACGGGCAAGAAACTCCATGGACACTCTTTTAAAAATCAAATATTGTTACAAAAAGTGGTTACATCATTCATGTGGAAAGTATAAGTACATGTGAGAACGATGTAGAAAGACGTGCACGTTAAAAGCGTCCGTAATAAAAAGATAAAAACAATTATGGAATTAAAATAAGCCGTGGCAGCTAAGAAATTACCAGTGTCTACTGACGCATGACGGCGCCCGTTCGAGAACATGACGTATGGATCAGCACCATTCAGCTCAACCATTTTTAAGGGAACTCAATGATCCAATACACACGCCACCACAAGCGACACATTTGAGTGAGCATGACATACTCTCAGCCGCCAGGGCACATTCAAGTCAATGAAAGACGAACCCAGTAAGCTTTACACGTACTTACACGCGCTTTACTTTGTAGCGTAGTGGGTACATAGTGCTCACACATGTGCTATGCAATTATACAATAAGTACTAAGAGATTGAATTTATACAATGTAAAGATAAATTGTACAAACTTCATCAGCTCCAACAATATTTTCGAATGCTATATAATTAGTTTACGCGCCCTTGTGGAGCAGGACCAGCCCTGAGCCAAGCATTTTTGTCAGCGATATTATATTCCCGCAACTAATAATATGCTTGGCTGTATAGTGTGCGTTTTATACAAGATTTAAATTTCGTTTCATTCAGCTGGAGTGATTTATAAAATATATAGCACATTCATAAAATCATAATAAACTTAATTATAACGAGAACTAAGAATTGGAATCTTGATGAAAATAAAAACACAAGTACATATTGTACTATATTTTCAGATAATTTGTTGAATGACAATATTTAGTTTACTTAATCAGTTTTATAAAACTTCTAAAACCTTTTTCATTCTTCTGTTGTTAAATCTCATGTCAGCCTACCTACTCATTGGTTCAGAACCCGAGCATTTTTGTTTAATGACGGGTACCTTGTTTTTACCATTATTGATAAGTAAAGTATGTCATGAATGTTGGTCCAAGGTTCAACTCCAGATGTTATCTCAAATATCATCATAAAATACCGCAAAGGAGATTTTATTGTGTTTATCGATAAAACAAAAAATTGTTTAGATTTCACTTCACTTGTGTGACTCATGTCCGGTTCCGGGTATCGTGATGACCGTTTATCACCTCGTGTGTTAAGATAACGGATAGTTAAGGTGTACTTACTTCTAGAAGCAGCTTCGAACTTTTCTGATTTCTTTTTTCGTTTCCACTTCCATGGCTTGAAAAGTCTACCAAAAGCTGAGAATTTGGACTTGGTTCGCTCAGCCGGAGGCGTGCGCGCGCCCGATCCCAGGCTGTTCGTGCGTACGGCGGAACCATTTTGTTTCTTTGCTGCAACAAAACATTTTAAATGTCAATCAAACTGGAAACTGTTATTCTTGTCTCATCTTTCAAGCCTTATTTGAGTTTGTGTATAATTTTCGCAACACGGACAAAAGGACCATTCTCTAAAAGGATAGCGCTGTCACGTAGTGGGAGTAGTAGTAACAATTGACTAATTTTAATGGTTGTGTCATCGAACTTTATGTGTAGGTATGTATTAGGTTAATGAGGCTCTCAAAACGGTGAAGGAAAACATCGTGAGGAAACAGGCATGTCCTAGAACCAAAAATTTGAGTTTGAGTTCTACCAACCCTCACTGGGCCCGCGTGGTAGATTACGGCCCACACCTTCCCACAGGGAGGAGGTCGTCCCAGCAGTGGGAACATTATAGGCTGTTTATGCTGATGCTTATTCTATGTATTAGGTAACTGTTATAAACATTTAAGTAAGTACATAATTTTTCTGTCAGCTTCTTGTAAGTAAATAATAAAAGGTATCGGCCTGTTATTGTCTCACTGCCGGGCAAACCCCCCTTTCTATACAATGAAAGAACGAGTAAGCAAGTATCGGACACCACTTTGTGCACAGTGAATCCTAATGCTGTACGCATTCAAGCAAAAGTTAAAGACACAAACCGAAGGTCGAGGTTTTGAAGGTCGAAAAACCAACAACTAAGTGAAACAAATACTTTGAAAGACAACGTTGATACAAAATAGGTACCAGCAAGATCGGTACAAATAGTACTCACACATTCATGATACATCCACACAATCAATGGCCCCATTATGTCGAGAGTCTATTGTTATGAACTGTCCGCGCCTATCACAACACAATACCAAGGAGAACTAAGTATACCTACAAAAGAGAAATTTTCCCGTGCGTCGCCTGCCAAGACCACAAATCTATACATTTAGTAGGTACCATTGTATTCCAGTTGCATTTATCAAATCATGTGGAATTGATAAACGTTATGTAAGTACAACTTATAATGAAGAAGATAAAAAATATAAATTACCATGTATTCGCGGTTTCGTGAGGTTATACAATTAATTCCATCTGAGAATAATCAAGAAACAGGATAGGATGATCACGAGAAAGGCAGGACTTACAAGGTATGCATAACAAACTATAGGAACAGGTCATTGATATGCTGCTGGCGTCTGTAGTGCCGAGTCGAAATAACTTCAACTTCAATTTTCCAAGAAATACAGAACAAGAACTTGGACAGAATAAGATGATCACTTGACGAAGCATAATCTTGCAACAAATTAAACGAAACTTTGTATGTAATGTTACATGTTCCTACACATACAAACGACCTTAACAGCTTCCAATTCAAGACTATCCAGAACACAATATTCGCCACATTATTTAAAAAATAAATAACATATATTTAAACAAGAGAGCGAAGAAGAGGAATATCTAAAAGTGTTGTTAGTGGTAGGTTTCTTCAACTTATAGTACAGTTGTTACCATTCTTTCATACGCAGTACGTTCATCATTTATGTGGCTTCGAGATAATTATGCAACATACACCTTGCATTATATAACCGCTACTAGTTAGGTATCCCGTAACGCAACATATTTATTAACTTTACGTTAGGACAAAGACGACGTACCTAATTGAGCTGATGGCGTTTTAAATTCAAGATGAAAATTATTTTGAGCGTGATTGTTTACTTACAAAAGAAAATAATATGATAATATTTCCACCATTCGATATTTTCAAATAAAGCTGCTTGTATAAAAATATCTAAAAAAGACGCTAGTATGACTCTTAAAATATTTGTCGAAGAATGCGGCCCCAGATAAGACAATTCATTTTTCGACGCTAGAAAACAAATTAGGTATCTGCGTACTTAGCATTTTACAGCATTGTCAAATTTGTCATTGTCACTCAAAATTTTTATGTAGGTAAAGTGTGTTATATTATGTAAATTTTAAAGATCTTGAGCTCTATTGCCGTCTTGTCAACTTACCAAAGTTATTTTTTTATTGATTCTTGCTTATAACCGTTTTTTTAAGCATTTACTTTTTAATTTTCCACATATTATCCAATTTATAATTCATTAATTAGCTATAAATTGATTGAGATATTCTCATCTCAGTCCAATTCAAGTTTCAATTGAAGTCATTGAACCAAAAATTAATACACTTGCAGTTAGAACGAATTAACTTTAAAAGTTATTCATTGTTTACTACGGATATTACAGAAATAGTTTATTTTGATAATATGATCATTTTTTGGAATAATTTACACATGAATCATCTATGTAAGTATCTGGTTATAAATAACGCTCGAAACGTTATTAGAGGAGTTTATTAAAAACTCGCACAAGAACGATTACATTAAAATAATGATTGCCTCCAGAGTCGTTTAAAAAGAGTTATATGCTAAAGTTGGCAAAACCACCATGCATGATGGTTTTCTATGAAAGTGTTTGAAATAAAAATATAATAAGTGATAGAGCGAGGCAGACTGGTACGTTAGCTCAAACAAACAAACAGCAATATTTCGATTCTAAAAGATCATAATATTATTAGGGTATAAGTACCTACAATGAGATATGAAACACAGTCACAAAATTACATCCCTTCGGGTGTCAAATGAAAACACACGAACGCATGAATTCGAAATGAAAGTAGTTTTACAAAATGAATCCAAAGGAAACACGTCTATGAATTACTATCCCTGTAGGCCCTGTAGCTCATCCAGTATGTTTTGCTCAGCGAAAAGAAGATAATATTATCAAGAAAGCTTTTGTCTATATCTGTGTCACGGATTAGTTTAATTTAGTCATGGCTTACTTATTTCGCGGCAATGTATTAGCAGTTTACATAACATGATTGGATAAAGGGCTATTCAAAAAGTTTTCTGATAGATAAGTGTATATCTTATTTAAAAAATCTCATCAGCATTATCACAACATAAGGTACGTGACCAATCGAAAAGGCAAATGAAGGGGTTATGGGTGTGATGGCAGTAACGTTTAATTCGCCAAACATGAGTCACCGGTTCGTGACGAGTTGACTCGCCCACAACAATTGCCGGAGCCCACCAACGCACCTTGCGTCCTCACTTCTCTCACCTTGTTATAAGATTTGAGGTCCTTACCTTCTAAGACCTCGACTTTATGCAAGTTAGATTTATAGATACTGTGACCGGTTTTGACAATCATATCGAAAAAATTACTACCAGCAATCTAATGAATACGTCATGCAGTCAATGCTTTTATTCTGAACGTGAATAGGCAGCACTTGAAGTAAATCATGAAAGTGAAAGCTTTATTATACCTATAAAGTGGTGCAATATTAAAAATAGTGTCATGCGGGAAAAGGGGCCTGGAAATCTTAGTAATGTTTGAGGACTGTAAATTGTAGGTACTATCAAGCTATATAAACGTAGGTACTTACATTACAATCTAACGTGTTTGATATTTGAAGAATGATTAAGATGATGATTGCAAAATGAATACAGAAAAATTCCATCATAAAGTAGCTTTTATTGCGACTCTATAATTTTCCATTGCAATTGTAGCCTACTAAGGGACAGCATAGAACAATTACTATAAAACAGTCCACATAAAAAAAAAATAACGCTTTCTCTGCACTCTCTGGACCATGACAGTACTTTAATTGTCATTTGGTACTCACACTATTAATTCAAATTAACAGATGCTGCGTTAAAATGTTAGACTTTCGATCCGAAGCCAGCTCAAAATATCAATTTTACATGTTTAGGACTTTAATCAGTAGGTAGCATTAAGTATTATAGATGTTCCAAAAGAAAATTATTTACGACCCAATGCGAATTATTTATTTCATAATGTGTTCACGAATTAAATGGAAATCCTTAAAAAAGTGGCCAAGTACTTAATTATGCTATAAGTTTATATTAAAGTTATGGTCTTGGTCGTAGGACAATAAGGGAGTGTTCAAACATCATTCAATTATACTTGCAATGATTCAACAGCACCTTTGCGTAACGAATAGGTACTAGGTACCATAGTTAATATGCTTCTCGAGTGTCACCTGCGGTAACAAAGAGACATTACTAAATACCTGTAGACTGCATGCGAACATATCAACATTTCGATAGGTTCTTGTACTATTATTTATATCAATTCGACTTTATATAGGTAGGTACTGTGAGTAAAATGTATGTGTGAAAGTGTCTGTGCAGCGATACTCGCTGACCTTTTGATTAGAAATGTCACTGACAAAATAAAACAATATCCTCTCAGGAATGCAAATAATTCAATATGAAGTAGTACCCGCTACGTCCCGAAAATTGGGTTTAAAATGTTGCTACTGTTTGTTCATCAGTAAATGAATGTCAACGTTGACTTCAATTAGCGGTGGCCAATCATCGGGCGCGTAGGACGTGCTGTGTTCAGAATCAATGGTATTTCTGTAGTGAATTGTGTTTAAAAGCTCTATGACTTTTATTACATAGATATACCTGAGTACTATTATTTAAGAATACGATAATTAAATTGTAATAAAATTAGTCATGTCTTATATTCATAATGACGATGGAAATTAATCATTTATATCTCATTCAGACGGTTACTAATCACCCTTAGTATAAAATTAAGTATTGTTGTGCAATGCAATTTATCCTTAGACACAAATTGAATAAGTATAAGCCACAACTTATATTTTTGTATTTCGAAAACAAGTTAATAAGGTTTGGAAATATTGAGCCTATATGGATATAGCAAATTGATACAGCGAGAGCTACAATGTGACCTCATCGAGCTGTGAATAATACAAGAGATAATCGCTGATATCCATAATGTATTGTATACTTGTTACTTATATGGATATATACGATACCATATAGCGGTAACAATCACAAAACTTTTATGGAAATGGTGAACAGGTAGTTCACAAAAAAACTGGGTAACGTAAATAAAATCGAAGTAGGGTGTCGTAAGGTTAATGGAGATGTCGGGGGTGTCTACCTGCTAACTACGATAAGCATTGGATGAGATTATTGCGGTAATTTTTTGTTTTTCATAACAAGTTTTTACAAGAGCAATAGCAAAATTATTTGAATAGAAATAAACCATAAATAAAAAAAAAATAAAAAAAAATGTTTGTAAACGCACCCACAACACAGGAGAAATTCCTAGTGTGGGGCAACGTTTTTAAAAAAAGAATAAAGAAAGAATTATTTGTATTGATAATATTGTTCAAGTGATTCTAAACTATATGAATTTACCAATCAATCCATAATGCTATCTCGTCATTCCGAATTGCATATATTTGGTTCACTAAAGTTTCACCAAAACTCTATTGACTAATTTTCATTTTACAACCAACGGCAACGTTTCGTATACTATTTATTTCGAAAACACCTTATTCCGCAAATGTTTTATTTTATAAACACTAGTTTTACAAACATTTATTTGGCAAACAATTCTTTTAACAAATGCATCAGATGATATTTAATCATTTATACATTTCTCATTTAGATTCATTAGGATAAACCACGTTTCTACTAAATATCATTTCATTACAATACATTTCCTCATTGGTTTAAAGAAACCTAACCGAACCTAACTCCCCGTGACGTCAACCGTCTAGGGTTAGCGTTACCATCAGCAGGCCGACGGAGCCCCGCGGCGGGGCTCCTATTTCTGTCTGCAGGGTTTAAAGGAACCTAAGCGACCGAACCTCGGGGTGCCCCTGACGTCGACCGTCTATGGTTAGCGTTTCCGTCAGCAGGTCGACGGAGCCCCGCTGCGCAGGGCTCCTATTTCTGTTTGCAGAGTTTAAAGGAACCTACACTACTACACTTGCAATTATGCTAATGTTTTTTTTTTTAATTACGTTATTCTAAGTCAATTTGTGTAATGTCTGTGACGTAGTCCACGAACAGCACCCGTCCGAATAGCACCGGCGCGAATAGCACCGAGCCTAGTCCACGAACAGCACCTATCAATATTTTTGGCAGGTGCTATTCGTGGATACAAATCTATTTTATTATTTGTGTCCACGAACAGCACCTACGGCTCGGCAGCCTAGTGCTGGGATGCATTTGTTTAACAGGACATTATTAAATGAAACATATCGATAAAAATCACTAGAACGTTTATTAAGAAATATGTCTAGGCGACATTTAAATATAAGAAAAAACAATAAAAAGCCTTATGATAATAATTATTAATCTTACAAAATAATAAATCTGTAACACTTTCTTAATTTTTAATGTATCACAATCAGTCTTTTCAGATCACCTCACCTTTATTGCAAAATTAGACTTAGTTTAATCTTACTAAATAATATCACTTTCTTATTTTATAATATATCACAATCAGTCTCCACATATCACATTTATTGAAAAATCAGCAAATACAAATATTTCGGTCTAGGCGACATTTAAATATAAGAAAAAACAATAAAAAGTCTTATGATAATAATTACTAATCTTACAAAATTATAAATCTGTAACACTTTCTTAATTTTTAATGTATCACAATCAGTCTCCACATATCACATTTATTGAAAAATCAGCAAATACAAATATTTCGGTCTAGGCGACATTTAAATATAAGAAAAAACAATAAAAAGTCTTATGATAATAATTACTAATCTTACAAAATTATAAATCTGTAACACTTTCTTAATTTTTAATGTATCACAATCAGTCTCCACATATCACATTTATTGAAAAATCAGCAAATACAAATATTTCGGTCTAGGCGACATTTAAATATAAGAAAAAACAATAAAAAGTCTTATGATAATAATTACTAATCTTACAAAATTATAAATCTGTAACACTTTCTTAATTTTTAATGTATCACAATCAGTCTCCACATATCACATTTATTGAAAAATCAGCAAATACAAATATTTCGGTCTAGGCGACATTTAAATATAAGAAAAAACAATAAAAAGTCTTATGATAATAATTACTAATCTTACAAAATTATAAATCTGTAACACTTTCTTAATTTTTAATGTATCACAATCAGTCTCCACATATCACATTTATTGAAAAATCAGCAAAATCAGCCTTAGATCCTTATTGATGTACTAATAACAGCGCTCCGTGAACATTTTGTATATTGTCCTTCACTATCCGTCGATTGCGCAGGTGTTACATTATTCTAATTTAAATTTAAAAATAGAAAGCCTTAAAATCGCAGCTTTTCCATGCAGTGGCCAAGAGAAATAAATCCACTTTTATATTCTTTTATAATATTGTCTATTAGTTGGTTTCTTTTTGCGGCATTTTTTTGTGAATTAGAAGTAGCAAATTTTTTTCGTATGTCAGTGAAATTCTTACAGTTTTCCTGTAAGACTCTTAAAACATTAAGTAAGTTCTTATTATTTTTATTAATTGATTTGTTAATGACCGAATAATGAGTCTCAGTATAATTGTTCGTTTTGTGAGTCTGGCCATAACAACACCATTTGTTTGACCAAAATTTGTGGTCAATCCATTGTGTGATCATGTAGTCGTTAAATTTTGTTATATTACTATCTTGAGGACTCTCACTCATAATGTAAAGCCAAGCGTCATCTAAATCATTCGGTGGCAAATAAGGGAGCACTGTACATAGAGCAACGTGCTTTCTATATATACTATTGTCGTTAAGACCTAGCTCCTTCTGTTTTTTTTTTAACGCCTTCTTAAAGTGAAAGTAACATCCCTTTACTGCTACGTTGGGAAATACAGACAGTATTCCTCTCACTGCGGCTTCTTCAAAGTCACTCGTGAAAAAATCTACAGTCATTGCTGGTATCGAAGATTTTAATAATTGAAATAATGTTTTATATGTAGACATTTTTTTATTTAGAAGCATAGCATATGCTAACGGCTTAACGACACCATCGATATCACCATGGATACTATAAATCTGCAGAAAAGGTTTCGGCGCAGATTTAAAAGTTCCATCACAATACAGATGACGTGTTTTGGCAAGTTCTTCTTTGCTTCTTGACGTGGCGAATAGTAGAATTCGATTTTTCCCATCGTAGTAATCAGCTAACAAGAAGTCCAAATATTGTTTGGGTACCTTAAAATAAATAGATTAGCTTAGTTTAGGATTAAATGGTGCTGTATATAGATGTCCAAACATTATTACTATTATACTCCTATAATCCATAAGCAATATCATAAAATTACATTTTTAATAAATATAATTATAAAAAACAAATAATATTTAAAAAAAATATTTAATAATATGGGGAAAGTACCTAGAAAAGGTGTTCATAAATAGACAAATTAGGTAGATATATCATTGTGTGTAACAAAATCACGGATCTAGAAAAAAATTAAAACACTAACTTTCAACGTACAGTTTTAGCAAAATAAAAAAATAGTTGTTTTAATTTTTTTACTTCATAGTCTATGTGAACTACTACCTACTGATTAAATTTATATATTTCAAATTGCAATTTTTTATATTGTGAATAAAAAAATAAAAGAATAATAATATAATATAATAATATTAATAGGATGGCGGCTAGAAGATTACTTACTTGTACCTCGCCCGCGGTTTTTGCATTTAGTCGGCTAACTCCACAAGCCCTATTTCTTATGTTATAAAGACTAGACTTAATGTTTTTATAATTTGGGCAATCGGCTACTAAGTTGAGACCTTCATCGAGTAGTTTATTTATTTTGCTCTTGTATAACGTAGGAATAGGACCATCGGTGGCTGCAGCTTCTTGTCGAAGTTCATCCATACTTTTCTTTATTTCTGTCTGGGCACTGCTCATGGGTTCACAGGTGTGTTCTGTAATTTTTATTACATCTTCATTGCCATCAAGCGTCAGGAACCCTCTACACGATATTTTTATGCACCGCCATAACACATTAGCATTATTTTTATATGTTTTGAATTTTCTGTACTGTCTATCACTATGTATTAGTAATGGCGCTCCTTTTCTACTGGAAATGTAGCTAATGTTACTATTTTTATCACTTCTACCGGCAACAGGCTCCATTATTGTGTTTTATAGATACTCACTAATAAATCTACTACACCTTTTGTTAGCACGGAACATACAGATACAAACTATTATAAACTATTCTTGTGACGTCCCTTTGTGCCCTGCCGAGCTATCCGAACTAATAATATTATTTGCAATTTTACGTAAACAAGCTCCGGAAGCGTTCGGTTAAATTCGTCATACTTTCGTGTGCTCCGGCGCATTGTCGCGTCGCTAGAACAGTGACAAGAAATCACGGCTACACGATAAACAGTCTTAACGCACTATCAGCCAAAGGTCCAATGTATGGCGTCCGATGGGTGGAATCGGTCGAAAATTGCTTGCTCGCAATGCGCAAGGGTACGACAAGCTGCACCCTATAAGAATTGTAGAGTAGCGATACTGTGTCACGTGTCTTTGCACGTTACACAGTATCGCTACTCTCATCACCTTTGATGTGAATAGACTGATTGTGATACATTAAAAATTAAGAAAGTGTTACAGATTTATAATTTTGTAAGATTAGTAATTATTATCATAAGACTTTTTATTGTTTTTTCTTATATTTAAATGTCGCCTAGACCGAAATATTTGTATTTGCTGATTTTTCAATAAATGTGATATGTGGAGACTGATTGTGATATATTATAAAATAAGAAAGTGATATTATTTAGTAAGATTAAACTAAGTCTAATTTTGCAATAAAGGTGAGGTGATCTGAAAAGACTGATTGTGATACATTAAAAATTAAGAAAGTGTTACAGATTTATTATTTTGTAAGATTAATAATTATTATCATAAGGTTTTTTATTGTTTTTTCTTATATTTAAATGTCGCCTAGACATATTTCTTAATAAACGTTCTAGTGATTTTTATCGATATGTTTCATTTAATAATGTCCTGTTAAACAAATGCATCCCAGCACTAGGCTGCCGAGCCGTAGGTGCTGTTCGTGGACACAAATAATAAAATAGATTTGTATCCACGAATAGCACCTGCCAAAAATATTGATAGGTGCTGTTCGTGGACTAGGCTCGGTGCTATTCGCGTCGGTGCTATTCGGACGGGTGCTGTTCGTGGACTACGTCATGTCTGTATCCCAAACGTTGTTTATGAAATAAAATGAAAAAATAATGAATTGTTTGTCAAAAAAATATACGTTATTAAATAAAAAATTATCGGATAATTATTTTGCTAAGTGAAATATTTGGTAAACTTGTTGTTGTAGACTGATGAAATGACAAATAATGATTATTCCAATCGTTGCTTGTCAAATAAAAATGTTTGAATTAATGTTTGGTGAACTGACTGGTCACGCATATTTTTCGGAGAGTTGCTGCTGGTATCTGGAATTCTGGATGGATCAAATAAAGCAGTTTAACCTGTCTAATTTATATCAACAACGGATCTGAGACGATATGATACAAGGAAAAAAGAAAGAAAACGAGTTATGTTTTATCCTGTCTACTTCATTACGTGCGTCACACTGAAAGTTTTTAGAAAATAAAAAACGGAATGATGTAGAAGCCTGTTAATATTGTTATTGCTTTTCGAAGTAGCTTCCGTTCCTTTCTAAGCACCGTCGCATGGGTGGAACCATTGACAGAAGCAGTGGGCCCACCACTCTTCTTTAGGGCTTACTTCCACGATTTTTTCAAACGCAGCCACGGTACCTTCAGGGTTCATAAAACGAATTCCTCTAAGTTTATCTTATATTTTTATAAATAAATAAAAGTCACAAGGTGCCAGGTCAGGACTGTAAGGAGGATGACTTACTAACTCCATACTTTCGATAGACAAATATTCGATAGTCCGTCTGGCGGAGTGAGCTGAGGATCCTGCTTCTTGGGCGATGCTGTCTAATATTTTCCAAGACGACTAGTAAACAACGACTGACATACTAATCTGCAGTAAGTCTTTTTATCTTCTAGGACAATTGTTGCGAAATGACCCGTCCATCCTAAGAATGAGGCAATCATCTTTTTCCCTTGACTTCTGCCCTTCTTTACTTTTGTTGGCAAATCTTCGAATGGAAACATCCATTGCGCAGATTGTCTTTTGGTTTTGGTTTCGGGTGCGTAATAATATATCCAGCTTTCATCACCTGTGACGATGTCATATACAGCATTCGAGTCACCTCCGTCATACTTGTCAAGCATTGAGCGGCACCAATCCAAACGATGGCGTTTTTGATCTTCCGTCAAATTATGAGTTATACATCTAGTACAAAGCTTTCTGACGCCTAAATGTTCATGTAAGAATTTTTGTACTTGCTTAAAGCTTCCCGAATCTGTTGATATGTCGCCCTTCTATCAGCTTCTATCATTAGCCGCACAGCACTCACGTTATCTTCAGTAGTCACCGTAGAAGGACGTCCTTCTCGCGAATCATCAGTGAGTTTGCCTCGACCACGTTTAAACTGATTAAGCCAGTTGTAAACAGTGGCACGGGATGGGGCTTCGTCATGAAATGCTAATCGAAGTCTATCGTAACGTTGTTGTTGAGTAAGACCGCAACGAAAGTCGTAATAAATCATTGAACGAAAATTTCAAGTCAAATCCATTTCGACGCACGACAGAAACTTTTAAAATTGCCGCCAATTTGTAAAAATAAATGAAATATGAATTCATTACGCATCTATAGATCCCCAAACACTGACCTCTATTTTTTAATAGAGGTCAGTGTCCCCAAAGAGTTCCTAATTCGAAATTTAAATATTTTTTTCATCGTCTGCTTTTCTTACTGGCCTATTCAAAAACTTTCAGTGTGACCCCCGTCTGCTTTATGGCGTAATAAGCTAACAATATCTAACTCTTATTATTGGAAGAGTTAAATATTGTTAGCTTGATTTATACCAATCAATCTAAGCTAGGTGACCCTAGATTAGATTGATTGGTATAAATCAAGCTGTCAACGCTATTAGTGGCAAACCAGTACATACAGTTCTAAGAAATGTATGAGTAAGCATTTCACTTTCAATAGACACACCATGTAGATATAAGCTACGAGAAAACGTGAGTAAAATCAGTCTCCCATCAAGTTGAATCTCTTTTGTGTTCGAAGTGTATAAAACCAAGTACATATCTAAGAAGAAACAATTTGTTTCAAATGGCATAAATTTACATTTTCACATAGTACTCGTATAATAATTGCGTAGTTTATACGTCTCTACAGTCAAATACTCCACAGAATACAATTGAATTTATTTTTCATATTAATCGATAACAATGTTATATCGTGCATCGGTTGTCGTTGCATCAATCGAATGGTCACCTATATATATCTAGCTATAGGTGGTTTTACTAGACCATTTCCTGAGATGCCATTTTCAGGTTTTTATTGAAGTCTTCGTCGTCATCGTTGGTTGGAGGTTTTGGTTGTTTTTTGTTTCTCTTTTTTAACACGTTTCACTACTATCGAGAAGACCGATTGCCTTCACGAGTTCGTGTTCTACTACATGATAAGTTGCAACAAAAATATCGCCGACAAACCAAATCGGCAGTCGACAACGTCGTACCTACTTTGAAGCTGGTTAAAAAATGACTGACGGACCGTTAAATTTGTGAGGCAAATTCACAGGCTTCTTAAGCCAATTAAAAAATAATCATGTAAAACGGACTAGAAATGTTGGAGAAATCGGAAATTGATTGCAGAACCTCCTCCATTTTTAAAATTCTGTTTCTAACTGAATTGAACAGAGTCTCTTACAATGATTTATAAGCAACAAATAAGATCAATGCAATTTAACCTTAAGACTGGCCTTAATACTTGCTTTGTGGCATGATTTCCAAGTTTACTCTTACTTAAGGGGACTACATGACTTAAACGCAAGTTTTATAATGCCTAAAAGTATATGATCCGCTGCAGTAAACAAAATCAGAAAAATATATGATATTCTTCAGGATATATTCTAGTTAGATAGTGTGTTGAAAACATAATACAACTATTTTGGTACGATATAAGAAGTCACAAAGATACCTCAAAAAAATTATTTTAACGATTAAATACCATACTAATATAAGTACATGCAAACATTGTTCTTTTTTCAGATTGTTCTTCAAGCAACATATTACCGTGATTTGATTGTAAATAGAGAATTGCTTCATATTTTGCAATAAATTACTTAGCTGTGTGTCATCGCTCTTCTCTTTCTTTTCTATGCAGTCCGACAGTGACCGCGCTTTAGCTGTTGTCAGCCCCTTAAGGTTAATTCCGAGATCTTTACCTTCTACCACAATGAAAGCATAATACCAACGGACCAGAGAAATTGTAATTCCATAAAAGACACAAACAGGCGCCGCCACTATCGTTAATGTAGCAAGCCGAAAAAAAAACGACGAAGCTTATGCTGTTGGCTGTTGCCAATATCTCTGGTAGAATTTCGGATAATTTTGGACATACAAGTATATAACAGTTAATGGTATTCTTTCAGGTAAGAACTTTTTTACTTTTCTGGGCGATTTGGCCAACCGAGTGTAGAAGATAGATACACTATATGGCCTTTGGTTGGGAGGGACACATCTAATATTTTGTTCTTCATATTCTATATCATTAAAATGTGTGCCTGTTAACTACGTTATACAAATTATTGAATGACACGCAAGTGCTAATGAAAAATACGCAGACATTGTGGGTTGTCGTGACTCGTGACTAACCCCAACCACTCCTGCAGGTAGCGTGATGCCAATAATAATATCATTCATTGTTCCGAGTAAAAACACCTTGGTATAAAATTATTCTGATTTTAGTCAACTTCTAAGGCTGAATATTTATTATTGTTTTATTCAGAATTCTTGGGTATCATTATGTTAACAGGGCATCATTAGTTTTTGGACATCCTCTAAAGTTAACTGTAGGATCGGTGATCAACAGACTACATATTCATTGTACATTATTTACATGTTGTGATACAATATAGGGTTATTGTTGATGCCTACCATCCTAAGTTCGTCTTTGGGGTGATGGGCATCATTGACCACTTGTTACTTCTGAAACTTCATGGGAAGTTATCAGATAGACCCGGTAGTACAGCTGTAAACACATTCACACGGGCAGAAATTGCGTTGTTCATTCGATCAAAGGCGTACAACCAAAATGTAAACTATATTGTCAACATTGTATGTCATAGAAAGAAATAATTTTTTGTTGTAACTATATGTTACAATAAACGCGTGTAAGAGTATAATGCTGTGTTATGCACGTTAGTTTTAATTTCGCAAAGCTATTGTTAGAAAAGAGACAAAAGGGAAGGGGAACTGACCGGCGACTGCTGCCACCTCCTTTGCCCCGACATGTAAGAAATCAGTAAGAGATAAAGAACTCGCAATCAGTTGCCTGCGCTCCTGAAAATCGAGTTGGTCGAGGCTGTTGGTCCTAGTCCCGCGCACCGCCTGGACGGGTGCGCTCAGCGACATGTCAACTACGCGTCGCCATGTCGGACAGACGGCATCTTCACTATTGTAATAACACCAATTACACTGTCAATGAACACTAAACAAAGGCACACTAGATGTGAAACCGACGCGAACAACGCCGATCACGACGTTTTCATTGCGAAATGCCTGCGCCGCTAGAGACGCTCAACGGCAAACTGGCGTGCGGGCGGCCGGTAACGCGGGGCAGAGTGGGGGCCCGGCTGCCTGCCTCAGTCCCTCCTGCTGCATGTTGCAATGCACTCAGCTCGCCTCTCGGCTCTCGGGCTGTTGTCAGTAGTATACTGTACAGTAGTCGTGGCGAGACGACCGACGAGCGAGTTTCCGCCGCGCCGCGCGCCGTCACGTCAACACAGACACAACCGGCCTACAACGAACTATGGTACGTCGCGTCGTGGCGGCGGCGGCGGCGTCAGGCCCGCCGGAATTATGAACGTTTTGCTCTATTTGTATTGTAACATTTGTACGCAGATACTGACAACTTCGATTTATAGGATAACTTTGTTTGGTACCTAATCGTGTTTTACAAGCGTACTCATAAAGATACATGGAGATAATTATGTGAACAATCAAGCCTCGAGTTATGAATGGTAGAGTCGTTATAAGTTCAAGGTTGACTTGATTATTTGCAGTTAAATTGATGAGTTTCATACTGTGGAGAGTCAATCGTTGGGTTTCCTTTTAGGTAGTGATGAAGAAGGTGCGTGTGTGTGTGTGGATACAATTTGAGTAGGTATGCCTTTTAGATGGTAGACTGAGATTTAGAGTCACAGTAGGAGATTTGGTTGTTAGTGCCAAAAAGATCTGTTAACTGAAAATGGAAATGGGGACCTGACGGTCGAGCGTTAAATCTGGGTGAACTCCAATTCAGCTAGCGCCTAGGCACTATGGCAGCAGTTTGTGGGATTATGACACATACCCGTAATCAGGCCTTTTTCGAGGTGTTCAGCGTGAAGAGATGTGGTTAAAGCAAGCTGAAAGGAATTTATGGAAGCTTATGGACAAAAGTACATCTTCAATACAGTAGCGAAACTGCGAGCAGGCGAAGTCTCGAATGATGACGGTGTCGACGGTCTGGCACTCGAGCTGAGATGTGGTAGAGCTGACTACACACAAAAAGCCGTTGACCTAAAACAACGTTTAGGTCAACCGAGGATACTAAAACAGGGTGAAAATTACAAGTGTGGTAAATGCCAAATCCGATCGAAACTATAAGAAATAGCGAAAAATAAGTCTCGGCGGCGCTTAGATAAATATTAAAACTGCATCATTAGATTTTGACTATGATAAATTACAGAGAAAAACAACCTTACTTACCATAACCATACTGGTTTACCAGCTCTTTTTACTGACTTTCTGCGTCAAATAAGAACCTGCGAGACTGGAAAAGTTCTCCTCAGCAGACTTTTTTAACCGACTTAAAAAAAAGGAGGAGGTTCGCAGTTCGTCGGAATCTTGTTTTAATGTATGTTCCCCGATTATTATTTGAAGACGGCTGGACCGATTTGAAAGTTTATTTTTTAGTTTGAAAGGATATAACTTTCTAGGTGGTCCCATTGTCATCAGGTCAGGTTCTCATGATGGGAACCTGGAGAAATCGAGGAAACTCTTCAAATATTATAGGCACACCTATTTGGGTATGTTTTACAGTAACTCGTGCATTTGCTCTTGGAAAGCACCATTGGTGAAGTGGAACTGATGATGAAGCCACCGGAACTACTCAATAATAAGTAATTCACGGGTTGCGATTCGATTACTTTAATATGGTTGCTAAGCAATGTATGCTCGTCATAATGCATATGGAGAAGTGGAGCTGCAGGTGAAGTACCAGGAGAACTCCTCAACAATTAACGTATCTGCATCCGGAAAAGCAATATTTTATAAAAGATGATGAGCAGTTGACATTAGGCTATTGAAACTTAGATAAATTACAAACAGACCCACAAAAAATGAGAGAAATAAATATTTAAAAATTAAATTAGATTTTACTGTAGGAAGTTTAAGCTAGGTAGCGGTTTACCTGCCGTCAGAAATGAGATTTCTTAATAGTTTTTTATATAGCAAGTAGTGGTGGTATATGAATTTGTGTGGGGGTGGGTACCACAACTAAAAGATGAAAAATAAAAACATTTTTACAAAAAACGACCGACTTCAAAAAAGCCATTACAAAGTGAAAAATAACTTATTTCGGAACTCGGTGGCAAAAAGCTAAAATACAAAAGTAAAGAAATCGCTTTCCGAAATTGAAGTTGTACTTTCGTCGTGTTTTTTTGGAAGACGGTGGTTTATTTTTTTATAAAAAAGTTTTTAAATTACTGCTTGAATAAGCTGAAAACCAAAGCGTTACCAACTATCCTTTATTTTCTTAAAAAATACAGCTAGTCAAGTTGGTATTTTTGCCGTTTGAGGTGAGACTCAATTTTTCATCTCTTGTACCGGCACAAAGTACTAATAGGTACTTATGACTATTGCCGTGGTAAAAAGATGAGCCCGAGAGCAAGGTGGAAGCGCGAGGCTGTCTGCCTAAGATCGCAGCGACAGACGTACATCTGTCGCTGCGATCTTAGGCAGACAGCCTCGCGCTTCCACCTTGTATCTAGGGCTATTTTAATGCAGCCCAACCATTTCATACCCACTCAACATTGAAATGGTACTGACAAAACAAATCAAATCAAATATTTTATTGGAACAAAAATGGTTTACAAATTATTTGTGTTCGTTAACAGCTACATTAGTTAAAAAACTGTGTTGCAGCCATTAGCGCCCAAATCCGAAAGAGGAGACGTCGGCGTTCCAACATAAATATATAACATTAGAGCAATAAAATAAAAATAAATTAAATAATTTAGGCTAGGATGACACAGACTGACATATCTAATCAGCTGAAGTTCGAAACTTTTAGTCTATTGTGGAATCATGTTGTTAAACTTGATTTACCTTTTTAGGCGTGAAAATGTGTTGGAGAATATTAATATATGGTCAGGTTTATATATTTCATATTTCTGACTGGTGATTATAATGGTGTAACGTGATGCAACTTGGGAACAGTGTGGCCAGCAGTGGACCAGCAGCCTCAGCCTATTGACATAGCTGACGTTGAAAGATAAAAAGGGGTTAACAAGAGTGCCTTTGGCTGTGTCGTACATAATGCGAGAACCCACATATTGGATAGGCAGAAGTCACGCGACATTTATATGTCATGTCGGAATGCAAAACATCATGTACTTCAGAATCGCGGGAGTATTTTTTCAGATTTGCCTAAATTTATTGCAGTATTTGGTACCTTCTGTGTACCTTTACGTACCTCTCCTGAAAATCTATCTACCTACACCCGTATAATGATATTTCAAAATCAGGATGGCAGGTGTACCAAATTTTTAAATATCATTGTACGGGTGTAGGTACACAGATTTTCAAGAGAGGTACGTAAAGGTACACAGCAGGTACCAAATAACTGCAATAAATTTAGGCTAATCTGAAAGATACACCCGCGACTCTGATGAGTACATAAAATATCGTGATACACATGCGTTTAATTCAATTACTCTTGTTTGACCTCAGTAAAATAACAATTTAACGTTTAATTAATTTTAGCATCACCATATACCTTTTACCCTTTACATTATTTCAGTACCTAAAAGCATAATTTATGAAATAGAATAGTTTCTTAAACAGCGCACGGCATGAAAAAGAGATGGGTAGTAAAATCAAGCGTTAACAAAAAAGTGAAGCCGTTATGGCTGTTCTCTGCGCAACATCTCGCAGGCGCATCTTATAACGCTCCCCGTTCCTAAACACCACAGTATAAATATCGTCAGTATGGAAACTAGGCCTCATTGTTGAAATAATTAACTACGCTCCATTGGAGTTGGGTTGTCACTCTTAACGTAACTCCAAAATGGCAACTACAATTTTTTTATTTTTTTTGTCGTGGGTGTCGTTTTCATGATTTTCGAGGGTGTTAAAGCCGATCATAAGTTAAATCTAAGATGGCGGCTGCGAAAGTTTAAAAATTTTTCATCATGGGTGTCGTTTTCGTGGTTTTGGATGGTGTTAATGCCGATAATGACGTTATAATGTAAATTCAAGATGGAATGAATAATGAACATGTTTTCGTTCGACCCTAATGAAGAGACACAATGTTCCTTAGGTAGATACCTACCTTCATTAAATCCAGAAGGCACTCTGGTACTCTGTTGCGGGTGTCGTTCAAAATAATCCAAGATGTTCTCTTCGAGAACAGGTGAATATCGTGGCCGCCACCCAGCTTGCGCATGCGGTGGGCTACGAAACTGACTGTGACCAATCAGTCGCTGTGTTGCTGCTAAAATGACTTGCAGTCCTGGCACTTGCGGGTTGATCACACCTCACAGTAACATTTCGAGATTATTAGGCGCAGCGTAATAATCTCCTTGCTTTCCGTAAATTGTCACCACATATTGCGTACAGGCGCGCACCATTTGTAGGTACTTAATATTCGTTTTTTTTTTTGTATTTTGGTTACGCGATATCACCGGCAATTGTGGATCGATTTCTAAAACTCTTTTTTTAATGGATAGGGTATGCCTTAGGGTTGGTCCCATATCAATTTTATTAATTTTTCTTGGGTAGTTTTTCAGTTAGCTTCAGTAATACGTACTATTTATTCCACTTAGTGTATAATGAATGACGTTATAATCACTTCCCCTCACTGTTATTTACGTAGCAAGTAGTGGTTAACGTATGTGTAGGTAGGAACCACAACTAAAAAGTAGAGAAAAAAAACTACCGACTTCCAAAAAAACACTACCAAGTGAAAAATAACTATAATTTTGGAAGTCGGTGGCAAAAAACGAAAATACGAAATCAAAGCCGAAACCGACTTACGAAATTAAATGTATTTTTCACTTCGTAAGTAATGTATTTTTTGTCGTCATGTATAAACACAGCCTACACAATGGTCGTCTACTTGTTCAAAATTTACATAACACTTGGTAGTACAAACATTTTGTTTGCCACTTTCGCAATGATGGTGTCGACGATTTGCCATTACACTACCAGCTTTAAACTTAAAAATTGCTACATTTATTTATTGGACGTATTTTGTTTCTTTCTTATTAATACAATATTTATTAGGTATTGTTGGCTCAAAACTTTTCTGTTATTAAATAATTTTAGTTTCAGATGTAAGTACTCTGTTCGCTTGCTGATAGAATAGAATACTCTTTATTATGTACACCAAAAAATTACAGATATAAATGTAGAAAACATAGGGTGACATAATGCATAGAACATAGATACACTCTCAAGTTAAAGCCCACTCAAGTAGGACTGTCTCATCAATAACTGCAAGTCTAATTTGTCATCCCGGAACTTTATTCAAACACTTCCTGCCTGGGGAGAGGGTAGGTCTGTGCTCCGGAATGATCTTGACTACAGTTGCTTTAGTTTTTTATTCAAACAAGATGTAAATTATTTTAATAGTCACTATTCTCAAATTAGCGGTTATTCATTACAGATTGTTTCGTGAATCTGCGTTATGCATAGTTGCTATTTATGACAAAGAAATTACTTACGCGCCCGGAAAAAAAGGTAATAAATTAATTCAAGTATCTAAATGATTACTTCAGTTTTGTATGTTTTTTTTTTCAGCGTGCCTAAATTTTCTACTAATCCTTCGAATTCCTCATAGGATTATTCTTATAAATGACGAAGGTTTAGGTAAGTTGAAAATAATTATATTTGACAAACCAATAATTTTATTAGGCTTATTTGAAAGGTTCTCCCCCCTGAATAAGTTATGGGCAGCGGCAAGACCGGTGCGCGGAACATGAAAAACATGCAATTAGATTTTGGTCTTCAGGTTTGGGGCAAGGTAAATATGTATTTAAAAAATCATACTACTCTACACCCAACCAACTATCGCACATATCGTGCTTAACAGATGTTCTGACATCTGATAAACACGATTTGTAAGATAGTACATAATCTATATATTAGTGCACTACAGAGTGACATTTCATAATTTCATTTAGTAATATTGACAAGTAAAAAAAATAGCGAAATAAATATTTGATAGCTATTTGCGACGTACGTTATTTATTTATTTGTTTAACCATTTATGTACACACATAGTATAAACAGACAAGGAGAAAAGAACAGCAAAATAGGTACAAAGCCAAATTTCTGAATGCACTCTTTTAATACAAACTTCAAGCTATTACCGACATTGCTGGCGAAATGTGGGAGTAGGTACAACGCATGTGCCTAACCATTCGCAGAACGCAAGCGTGATGTTATGTTGTGTATTCAACCTTTTAAACTTCCAGGGTAGGAAGAGAGTTCATCCAATTTCGTCAAATGTCTAGAAGTCGTTTTAACGTTTTATGAATCATCATCATCATGATCCGCCTAGCCTTTTCCTTAGCCTTGGTTGGCTTCCAGTCTAACCGGACGCAGCTGAATACCAGTATTTTACATGAAGCGACTGCCTATCTGACCTCCACAACCCAGAAACAGGGTAATACGATACCCCTCGGTAAGACTTTCGGGCTTCTGACGACCCGTAATGACTGTCAAAGATCCACGAATGGCAGCCGGGACCAACGGCTTAACGTGCTTTCCGAGGCACGGAGGAGTCTTGGTATGTAAAGATGGTCGCCCATCCACGGACCGACCGCGGCAAGCGTAGCTTAACCTCATCCATCAACATGTGCGGCTGTTATTACTTAGCCACAAGCAATAAAGTTTTATGAATAAGTAAGCCAAATCCTTTTTTTGCATTTTTGTGAGTTCCAAGGATTTAGACTAGCTCTACTTTAATATTTAAATAAAATTATGATAATGATTCAGGAACTCTGGACTTAGTAGATTAGTATATCAGATAACACAAAATTAACAAGTGAACAGAAATCAAGTGCTTCCAACTTCAACGCGAAAGTGGCATTTAACGCCACTCATGAATGACAAATAGACACGTTTATGCGACAGACAGTGACGACTGGGTTCAATCCCAAAATTAGATTTATTGAGAACTTAACTAATAAAATAACTCCGTACGGTGGACTGTACTTACAAAACGGTAATCTACAGATACTATATCCAACACTCAACAAAACGCAAAACCGGCAATGAAAATGTCAATGGGTATCTAAAACGGGGATGGAAAATGCAGGGTTGATTTCAGAAATGTTTACGGTAGCAACAAGTATGGAAACATGTCCTATTTACACATTTATAAACAATAATAATTATGTAGGCATATACTCAAGATTACTAAGGAGGGAATGTGACTTACAGTAAACTTCGTCTATAATTTCAGAATCACTGCTCGTTTCATCGTCTACTGGCCTGTGCCTCGTTTTAATCTTTTGATTTCTAACATCCATATTGTCATGCTGTCGATCACAGTACACTCAGCTGCCCACTGCCAATACACACACCAAATATTAACATCTTACAATACACTTTGATATCCTAGTTGTACAAAATTTTAAATAACACTAAGCCATTACGCATTGAATTCTGAGATTAGATAGCAGCAATGGATAGCATCAACTTATCAAAATGTTTTTCTATTGGTGCTTGATCGTATTGATTTCGTCACAACAAATAGCAATCAACTTATTTACAAGGTCAACAAAAAATAATAGGTACTTGTTTACGTCATTAAATCATAGTGTAGGTACCTATCTACTGTTATGTAATGTAATTATGCATACAAGAAAGCAAAATATGCAATGATTAGAAATTAACATAAGAAAAAATGATGACCACAAAAAGTTTAATATTTCTTTAATAACTGCTTTAATTAACACCCAGTGCCATACTTATGTACCAGATGATAGACAGGCAGACGCTACAATAGTAGGTGACGAACGAACAACACATTTGGCGGTTTTCCCGTCTTACTTTTCTGAAATTCAGTTTCACAATAAATACCAATATGTGATTCTTATTTTCTTCCTGTTTGGCTTTCGTGAAGTATATTGGCATAAAATAATAAGTTTAAACTACCTCAAAAATGATCAGAATTGACGTGGTATAAAAATTAAAAAAAAACGAGCTTGAATGAACACAGTGTTCTCTTTTGATGATAGGATCGGTTAGATTGAGCGTGTTGTCCCTTTTTTATAAATAGATGTATATTGCCCTAGAAAATAAGCGAACCATATTTTCATGCTAGAAACCTACGTAGCGTTAAATGCAAGCAGTGAAGCTTAATACAAACATAAAATACTAAATACCCTATATGTACAACATAGTCTCTTAATTAAAATAACCAATCGTAACATTTATATGCAATAATGCTGGTGACATAGATGAATCTTTAAAAAAAGATGTGGTATAGTGGGAAAAGCGGCGGTTTAAGATATCGATTACCTAGAACATAACTCTAGGACAGTCCGACGCCGTTTATTCATCGGCGACGTTATTTCATAAAGCACTAATGGATACCATTACCCATTGGAGTAAACTGCAGAAAGCTACATTGGATCAGTTGGTTAATCCTAACTTCTAGAAAAAGCATGTCAAAGAAGAATATTTACTACAAATAGTATTAAATAACAAATCCCCTGAAGCAATAATATGATCAGAAAGAGACGGCACTCTCACCTGCTCTAGTGTACACTGGGAAATCGCCGTCGGATCGACTGTGAGTAAGCATGGGTCCGTAGCACCGCCACGGCGGTCGGTCGCGCAGCGCCCGTGGGCCCTCCACGGCCGTTCACCTACGCCAGCCCATCAGCACAATAAACACGGCACTCGGGCCTACATCTACGTAGCACTCTCAGCGTGGCGTCCAGCTCACAGAACTCACGTCAACTCGCCGATGGCGGCGCCACATAGACGGCGAGAGCGAACGGAGGCTGCGCGGCGCATCTCACGCGCGCATCCCTCACCCTTTCTGTTTCTCTTAAGCGCTGCGATCGTCACCCGCCGCCACGCAGGCCCTCCGTCCCCCATGCAAACACGTGTACTGTGTTAACGTGATCCTTTCTATGTAGTAAACGCCCAATATTATGATATGTCTATGTATACTAGTGTCGTGATTTTTTTAATCTATACTATATAATATTATAAAGCGGTAAAGTTTGTGAGGTTGTAGGGGGTAATCTCTGGATCTACTGTACCGATTTTGACAATTATTTCAGCATTTGATATCCCAATTCTTGAGGAAGATTAAAGGCCTATTTTAAAATCACGCTATGACCATTTGGAGCTGAGCAGAAAGAAAAACGAAGTAATAGCGCGGGCGGACGATGCGATGCGACGATGCGATGCGACGGGGTGTGATGGGGAACAAGAAATTTCACGGGGACGAAGTCGCGGGAAGGAGCTAGTCTCAAATACTTTGGTGATGAGATAACGATAATGATTGATTTAAATCGTAAAACTCTCATTCATTAAAGATGAATTTCGTAATTTATGTAACATACCTACTGTGTTTTTGCATGTTAAGTTCACTTACGATCCTGATTTATTTGCCCATACTACTTTCTCAATGATGTTTTTCCCGCATTGTTATTTCTTAAGCACCTTTCAGCCACCCCTCCATTCCATGATCCTTACTCAATACTTTACTGATCCCTTTTTTCGCGATTTATAATTCGTTTTTACATATTATTAATTCGTAAAATCCAGTTTATTCTATTATTTAAATTTTAGGGCAGTTCAGAAAACACAATGCATTTGTGTTGGATGTGTTGTATTTCATCCTAAATGAAGTATGGTATTCAATGTTTCATAAAGTTCACAAGTATTAGAAATATTCTTGCCACAAACAAACCTATATTGTAATTACATGTTCACAAATAGTTATTAGAAAATATTTGGACTGCTTGGCTGCTTACAACTCGTAGTGTTTAACTGTGATTTGTAGGTCTGGTAATAAGCAGATTTTCTAGTCATCAGCTGAGGTCGGAATTAGGTAGAGTTATTTATGTACTTGCATCGAAATGTAGCCAACAATATTACAAATAAATAATAATATAAACCTCAGAGATAGACAGACAAATAAAACAAAGATAATTAACATACAATTTTTTTTAGTATTTACATTCATTCACAATACAAATTATTAATAGTCTTGAGCAAATTCTCATACTTATTACCTCGCCTTTTTTATAAATAAGAAAATACTTTTGCTTCTAGCCTAGACTCATGAGGGTTTGCTTATTCAAATGGCCCGTCAGAATCTTTTCCTTGTCCGATTCATTGAAAGTATCACTAAGATTTGAAGTGTTTGCTTCCGACATTACTGTATAATTTTTTTATTTAATAAATCACAGGATTTTTCTGCTCTTTAAAATTAATCTCGGGATCTGAGGCATATCCACTTTATTATTTCGCTGTATGAAATCTGTGTAAGCACATAAATAACTCTACCTAATTCCGACCTCTGGTCATCAGGGATCATTATCAAGAAGACATAATCCCACACTGGACTGCATAACCTGGACAAGCCATATCTGTGTGTAGAGCCCATTATGAATTTGAAGCAGTTAGACAAAATCTTGTAAGTACTCACTTATGTCACCATTAGCTGTTGCTGAATCAAATGGAATAGATAAATGACGACCACCTTTTCCCACAGGATGCACACCCAGATTTGATTTGGCCTCGTTGTCACCTATGCAAAATATATAAAGCTTTTATGTACATATAAAAGAAAGCAACAGAATCCAAATTTGAAGCTATAATGAACTTCTAGTTTTATGAGGTTGAAATTAATTAAAAAAAAACCTTACTTGATAGTTTTATTAGAAGTAATTAGACTGGTTTACATACAAGCCAAAACATTAATTTACATCACAATTCAAATTATAACATTCCACAGTGGATTATCAATGTAAGAAACATAATCTGAATAGTCCATATAGTCATGCATGCTTCCAGCTCCTTGATTCCGAGTTCTACATTTCTTGTCCTGCTCCGCAACATAGAGTTTCTTGTAAAATTCCTTCCAATTACAGACATCTGATTGAAAATTACATTCAAAATCTCTTTTACACAGAGAATACCACAATCTATCATTTTCAAGTAAAACTTTCAGTCTTGTACTTGTTTTACAGCAATTGAGGACGTCCATCACAGACAGGTTGAGCATAATTGTCAAGAGCACTTCCTCTGGTAGACCAATTAAACTTGCACTAGCATATCCATGGTGACTTAGTATTGTGCTTTTGATAGCAGATACAGTTTTATTTTTAAAAGTTGTTGAGAAATGTTTCAGGTCCCGAAATATCATTGGAATTGATGTAGCTTGAGGTGAAACCACATAGCGACTGACAGGTACACAAATAGAATAAGTATCAAAGTTTAATTCATTGACCACTAAATTCACTAACACTGTCGCTCCCAGTGGACTCATGATTAGTTTCAGTGTGATACTTTTAAATCCAGACATTATGAATGTAGTTTCGTATATTCCAGAGGGTAACTTCCATTTAGATAATTGCACAATATCAAAAGATTTCAGGGGATCCATCACCTCCATGTCACTATTAACAAGTAAAAATCCATTCTCTATCATTAATACTATGATTAAAACAAATAAAAAGTCTTTTTGGATGGAATCATAACTTTTGGTCTCAGATAAAATTCGTTTTACAATTTCGTGCAACAGGGGTGATATCTTCTCTGTAGTACTTTCCTCTAATTTGATTTCCATGGTTCATCACATAAATTTAACATTAATTCATTTTGAAGGGAATAATAATGCAGAACAAACAAGAATTTTCTGGCAAATTAATTTGACTGAACAACGATTGTTTACCTAAAATGAAATGTCATTGTCGAACAGGTAGGTAACAAACGTCAAATTTCGCAGCTGACAATGACATGACGTGTTGCGTTTACGAGGGAAGAGAAGTTTTGATAAACTCTTATGGCGGTGAACATCGTATGTTATTTAGCACGAATATTTTATTTATATACTTCTATGGATCTATGACTTGTATAATGTTATTCTAGTGTCCAAACGAATCTTACTTTAACGAAGTTTTCAATAAATAAGCTATTATATTATTATTTATGCATGTTTGTAATATAGGTAACACAAAAAAAAACTGAAAATATAAACTTCGTATTGTATTCCATCTTGTTTTAATAATACCAAAAAAAAAAACATATTGCAATAAAATAAAAAAGCATACTTTGTAAATGCTACGGCTAACCAAGCCAGTTTTAGTTTATGAAAAACATGAATGAGGAATGGTAACTTAACAAGTAAAGGAGAACCTTTCTTTTTTGATGGTGGGAAATCATTAAATAACTTCTCCCGCTCTGCACAGAGCGTGTGTCCGACTCTTCCTGGCTAAAACCCACCCGTGTTCCTTCAGTTGCCTGTGCCAGGGGCCACGGTATCCCTCTCGGACTTTCCCGCAACCCTGGCAGGCATCGGCCCTAGCGGACCCCGTCATTGATGCTGACATCTCTTTGAGGCGCGCGCGAACACAACGCGCCGTCGACCCGGGCCTGGTCCTTATCGAACGGCGAGCTGCCCATTGCTCGCCGTCCGCAAGCCCGCGCCTACGGTGGCCGGGAATCGGCCTGCGATTCCCGACGCCCAGGGCGTTTCTTGCGGCGGCTAGGGGCGTGAGGGCGCGAAGTTTGCCTCTCCCTCACGCGTTCCGCCTCCTCCTTCGCGAACATTACTGCTTCGCAGAAGGAGTTGACGGCTTCCCATGCCCTCTCACTCTGTACCATGGTCTGGACCAGGGCCGGACGCGAGATCGCCACCGCCAATCGCCTCCACGAGGACACGGCGGTGCTCCGCCCAAGCCAGGGAGACCTCCACTGTATGCTCCACCGTGTCCTCCGGGCGATCCACACAATGGTGACACCCGGGCGTCTCCTCCCGCCTTATCCGGAACAGGAACCTCCCAAATCCCTACCCGAGAATCTATCATTAGATAGGTAGTTAAAATATTTGTAAATAAATGATTCCTTCAAATGCTGATAAATGTGATAAATATTTACCTACAGAACAACATGTTTCAGGTTACAGAAAGGAATCCATTCTAAGCTATTAAAACAAAAAGTAGTAATTAAACATAATTTTATGATATAACTCTCACTACTACTGTTTAGTTTTGGCTGTGTTAATTTTGCAAGTTTCATACAATGTTCACTTTTCTGTGATTAAAACCTGTTTTAACTGTCATTTTAAACATGTGCATTATTTTTATAGCATTTTAATAATTGTTGAATGAACTGAATCTGTTATAAGTTGCAATGAAATTAAACCTAGTTTGTGTTTGACCTTTTGCAATTAAAACAAAATAACTTTAGATTTGTGGCTTTGCTTGTGGGGGGCTAACAATGTACTTGAGTTCAACACTAGCGGAAAATCACGTAAATTTCTTGCTTGTTGGGTTTACTTAGGCCACAAAAGCTAATAAGTAGATTACAGTTTAGCCAGAAGAAGTTCAAAATAATGGTAATGTAATGGTGGTGGTAGGTTAAATAAAAATATACTGCGATAATATTTTTTTATGAAAGAAGAGTCATACAACTTACAAGAAAAAACAAAACTAGTCCTTAAAGTAGCAACTATTTTTGTAATAATGAAAGTATGTGAGATAAAATTCTATTCATAAATATGTTCACTGTAAATACTTACATTGAATATTAGAATACTTAATAATCTTCTTCTTTTCTTGTGAAAATTGTTAAAAATACTTATGCAATTCAATAGAATTCAACTACAATTGTTTTTTTTTTTTCGCATTAATACATTGTATGTCATAAATAAAAATAACCAGTTGTTGTACAGCCAACTGAAGTATATAATAACTTTGATAAATTTTAACATTACATGTTTGATGATGCAGTTTTTATCACATGGCAGAAGTAGGTATTTACAATTTGTTACTTTAATAATAATTACTAATTTAATTATGGCATTGACGTATTCTACCAAAAAAATTAAACTAAAATCATAGGTGGTTATCACAAGCTGTCATAAGTTCAAAACTTAAAAACATATTTTTGAAACTTCTTACGGAAATCATATGCAATAATTGTAGGACATAGTATAAATAAACATAGTTTTACATATGATCAACAGTAGCAGTGAGACAGTACGATAATTAACGAGATTGTAAAGTTTTTAGTACTAGGGCTAACAATAATGGCAGCACTCTCCTGTCTAACGACTTTACGAGGTTATTCGTAATCAAAAACTTGGCAATCCGAGTTCCTAAACAAGTAAAATCTAATATAATATAATAATACAATAAGAAGCTTACCAATACTTCCACTATTCGCTAGTTTCTTGTTGCTTTTTAGAGAACCATCCAAGTTATGATTATTCGAACTTTTATCGTTGTCACTAGCCATTGAAAGGATTAAAGTGGTGAATCTACAGGATAAAGAGTATCACAATCTATTGTCCATTTCAAACATGTTATATATTTTCACTAGTATGTAAAAACTACTATAAAAGTAAAAAAGCACTCTTTCAGAGGTAAATCATGTTTACACCCTCTGTTTCTCTGTTTCAGACAGATGACAGAAAGTCAGAAACTAACTAAACATAACAACAAAAGATGCGTTCAAATAAAAAAAATACTATCCTGTGGAAGTCTATCCACAATAATGCATGCATAGAGCAGGATCACGAAAGTTGTTGGCAGAGTTTCGCTGCAGTTGGTCAACTGCATTAGAATAACATGCGGCATTGTTGCTTCCAAACTGCAATTTTGAAGCTGGCGTGCATTTCAAATGCAGCCCATCTGTTTCATCGGCTTAGACACCAAACAGACAGATGAGATACGCTTACTGCTTCTAAGTTCTAACTGAACAAAATTTTACAAATGCCAGATTGATCGTCTACGGCCAGGTGAATTATGGTGCGCAAAAAAAGGCTCAATAAATTATTTCTTCATCCTTAGACTATTTAGCTGTGAGATCGAAGCCGAGAATTCAATAATAAGCCTATAATAAAATCTTATTATAGGCTTATTATTGAATTCTCGGCTATTGTATGTTGTGTATTAAAGGTAATCACCTTTAATACACAACATACATTGTATTTGATAGTAGTTAACGTTTTCCTTATCCTTGACATTGTATGGTTTTTACAATTAATTTAATAAATAAAGGTTTGTGTATACACAACAATATATTATATTCGTCATTCAATCTACTGCAGTCTGAGACTGCAGCCTACTTCGTCAAGACGTGGTGAATCCTTTCAAATGTAAACTACCTACGGTACTCCACTAACTCGACTGGAAACCATTACACAGTACTTGTAACTACTGCTTGTTTCAGCCACATGTCAGCACAGCACATATGAATTAGTCGATTTTCTTGCTACTTCAAAACGTTTTATCGACTATTACATTTTTACGTGATAGTAATTTTTATCGATAACTTGTAATCGACATCGACTAGTGTTGTATCATACGATACGTCGCATTCATACCCGTCAGGGTAGGTATATATGTTCTGTGCATTCATAGATAAAATACTGTCGCATTCGCATGTTCGTCACATTCTCAACAATTCATTATTGTTGATAAAAAGTATCTATGCTTGAGAAATACGAACGAAAAAAATATTTTTAACAATTATAAACGTTTTCATAAAATCGAACAGTTTTATCTTTTCCCAAAACAAACATTAGGTTTTTTAGGCATTTACAATAATAAAAAGAACAGTGGCTGCTGATGTGATATTCTTGAAATGTCATCGTATATGGCTGGTGTTTTTGATTTAGATTTAGATGTGGATACAGTTACTGTTGGAGATTCTGATGAAGACGATATAATTGAAATCGACGAGGTATTCATAACAATAATATGATATACAATTAGAGACACCTCATTATTACTAACCTAAAACCTTGTTCCATATTCTCTTGATTGTCAAGGATAAAATAAATTTCGTCGCAGTTGATTATATTTATTTTCGAAGTTAAAAATGCCTTAAAGTTTTAACTTTTTGAAGTATAAAATACCTGTAATTTTTTATCTACTGTCCCTTTTTTGAAAATGCTAATTGTTTGTGTTATAATTATGTCTATCAAAAAGTTATTAGTCTTGATTTATTTTACAGCCTAATAAAATTATATAGGTATTTTCTTGATATGAAGTTTTGTTTTCATAGGTGGATTATGATCCTGAGCTACATGTTAATGCTATTGTAGAGTAAGTAAAACCTTAGCATATTAGTTTCCATTTAACCTGCATATATACTTAATTATGATAAATGATAAATGATTTTATTTCTGTAAGTAGGTTTTTACAAACACTTTTACACGTCAATCATATTTTTTTTTAAACTAGATGAGGTCGGCGTTTCCTATCTGACTACTCTGAGAAGAAAGGCCGAAACAAACTCAGAGGTCACAGTCTCTTTTAAAGTCCAGACAGAATCTTGGTCAGATCATGTGAAGGCTATGTAGATCGGTGTCTGAAATGGTCTTTTGAGGAAAGAACCCCACAGATTGAGTGGACCTGTCCAGTCAGTGCACGCAATTGTCAGCAATCGTGCAGCTCAACTCAGAACTTAAGGAGCTCAACGATTCGACGAACAATACCAAAGAAAGGACATTTGAGTAGGCCGCACAAGTTACTCAAACTGCCAGATCATGATTACACTAAGAGTAAAAATACAAAAAAAAAAAAAGCAATGACCAACATAGTTCTCACATTCACAATAGTTAAAATAATAGCATAATACTTTACAAAGTAAATACTCTTGTCATAGTATATGTATATAAAATTCATTAATGTCAATGTGTATATAAAATCCGGACATAATCATTGAGGACCATGCAGATTGGTGTCTGAAATGGACTTTTGAGAAAAGAACCACACAGATTGAGTGGACCTGTCCAGACAGTGCACGCATTTGTCAGTAACCGTGCAGCTCGACTCAGAACTTAAGGAGCTCAACGATTCGACGAACAATACCAAAGAAAGGACATTTGGGTAGGCCACATAAACTACTCAAACTGCCAGAACATGATTAAAACTGGAATAATAACCCACATAGTCCTCACATTCACAACAATTAAAATAATATAATACTTTATACAGTAAATATTCATGTCATTGTATATGTAAAAAATTATAGATACTTATAGCAAAGATTAAAAGTACAATAGTTAGCAAAAAAAACAATAAAATAAATCAACATTCCCTGTGTAAATTTATTGGAACAGCTCACTCCCAAGCCTTTTTGTCCTCAATAAAGTATTTGACAGTATAATAGGCTTTCTGGCATAGTTTCCTTTTTATAAAAGATTTGAATTTATTAAGGCTTAGTTCTTGAATGTGGCTAGGAAGTTTATTATAAAAATGTATACATTGACATCTAAACGAGCCACCTATTTTCTTGAGCCTGGTTGTAGGAACAACAAATTTGTGTTTGTTCCTAGTATTTATACTATGGATATCACTGTATTTTTTAAACAGATTAATATTTTTATGTGCATACAAAAGATTTTCATAAATATACTGAGAAGGCACAGTCATTATATTAATCTCTTTAAATTTTTCTCTGAGGGAGTGTCTGGGACTTAATTTATAAATTATTTCTGGAACTTTTTCTTTCAGGTCAGAAGGATCTGAAACGATTCAATTATGTGAAGATAATGTAAATCCAGGCCAATGTAAACGTCTTGGTCCACAAGACTTTGAATTACGCAAAGTTTTGGGGAAGGGTGGATATGGCAAAGTGTTTCAAGTTCGAAAAATTACTGGTCCTGATGCAAGTGCACACTTTGCTATGAAAGTTCTGAAAAAAGCTTCTATAGTACGCAATCAAAAAGATACTGCCCATACAAAAGCAGAAAGAAATATTTTGGAGGCTGTGAAGGTAATTTATGATAGAAGTAATATGTTTTGTTTATAAGTACTTTAATACATATTATTGATCTATATTTAGCACAAGGAATTTCTTGGTACCCATTATCAAATACTAATAATTTAATAAACATTTCAGCATCCTTTTATAGTGGAATTAGTATATGCTTTCCAAACTGGAGGCAAGTTATACTTAATATTAGAATATTTGAGTGGAGGTGAACTTTTTATGCATCTTGAACGTGAAGGTATATTTTTAGAAGATACAGCATGGTGAGTTTTTTTTTTTTGTGTACACAAGTTTGTTTCAGGGATATCAATTCAAATGTTAACAATATATTCTGTTTCAGCTTTTATTTGTCAGAAATTATCTTGGCCTTAGAGCACTTACACAGCCTTGGTATAATTTATCGTGATCTAAAACCAGAAAATGTACTATTGGATGCTCAAGGTCATGTGAAACTTACGGATTTTGGATTATGTAAGGAACATATTCAAGAAGGAATAGTAACTCATACATTTTGTGGCACAATTGAGTACATGTAAGTTATAATGTTGGATTTTGGGCCTATTTGTTTCTTGGCTGCAATAAAATTAATTTCCTTGAGCATAATAATCTTGTACTTAATTTAATTTAATTCAAATATTCAGATAACAGAGATCCATTGTGTTAGTAAAGTACCTTATACCTAGTGTTAGTATATACATGAAATAGGATAACAATTTGGGTATGAGTCACTTTGTAAAGACGAAACCAGTTTCAGAGTCATCCTCTCCACAAAATGCCTCTTAAAAGGGGAAAACACATTCTCGGTCTCGGTAATACCAACCTCATAATATGCAAGAATGTTTTAACTATTTCAGGGCACCAGAGATCTTAACACGAAGCGGACATGGGAAAGCTGTAGATTGGTGGAGTCTTGGAGCATTAATGTATGACATGCTCATTGGACAGGTTGGTCTTTATTAATTTCATGTAACTTCTTGTTGTCCTCTTGATGACCTTCAGAACAGGTAGACGTCTAGTATCTTCTACTAGCTATTTGATCCTGAGGACTCCTCGGGGATCCTTAGAGCGCGTTCATATGACACCGCATACACAACCCCGTACACGCAGCACCCGCAACTTCGTACACGCCGCACCAGAAACCGCAGATGTGCAGTTACTGAACAGCGCCATTAAACGAAATGAATGTCACACAGAGCAAAATCGGGGGATCGGGGTACAGTAGGCCACAGGTGAGTGGCAATAAACCAATATAAGCTGGCCTCTTATTCTACTGAAACTCCCGCCAGGCCAGCTCAAGTTTAAAGTGTTTCCACTGACGTGCGGTCGACCGTGCATGCATAGAGTGGACGCTGCGCGTAGGGTGCCGTACGCGGTGTTCGTGTTGAATTTTCGAAATAACCTGTATGTAATTAGCTTATAACCCAAAATTGCAATAACCTCTGGATCTTCGCTCATCCTTTCTGAGGCGACACAAAACCAACAGAAAACGCTTACAGACCTGATGCGCGCACTTTCTCTTACACATCAATTAAGGCAACCAACACTTAATTATTATTAATATGACAATATTTCAAGCAGTAATAGCCCAACAACAGTAAGATGTGATCAAGCGAGCGAAAGGTCGTGAAGAACGACACCATAATATTAAGTCAGACCTTTCCAAGTTGTTGTGAACTGCCACAACACAATCCCTTTTATTTATAACCATTGCTTTAAGTTAAGTAATGATTTTAACCATACATTTTAACGTTTAAAATATCTCTTAACTTTAAGCAATGTTTATAAATAACCCAATTTTTTTTTTTTTTAAAAACGTTGCCCCACAATAGGAATTTCTCTTGTATCGTGGGTGCGTTTACAAACATTTAAACTCACATACACAAACAGCCAGACCCGGAACAACTACTTGCAGGTCTTACAAATATTTGTTCCGTGTGGGAATCGAACCCACGACACGCAGCGCAGCAGTCAATCGCTTAACCACTGCGCCAACCGTGTCGTCTAATATTTTTGTGGACGATTTTTCGCTCAGTGAGCATTTTGTTCATTCAGCTTATGTCAGTGACAATCACAAATGGGATGAGAAACTGCGTTTTATGTGTAGTATGCCATATTTTATGTAACAAAGTATCTACAAAGTTTCATAATATTTCAGCCACCATTTACCGGAGATAATCGTACAAAAACAATAGAGAAAATTTTAAAAGGTAAACTTATGCTTCCTGCCTACCTCACACAAGACGCACGTGACCTGATAAGGCGCTTAATGAAACGCTCGGAAACGCAACGTTTAGGAGCACAGGGCGCGGCTGCCGTCCGAGGTCATGCATTTTTCAAACATGTTCATTGGGATGAAGTGTTTGCTAGGAGATTGGAACCACCTATAAAACCCAGACTGGTAAGATTATTTTGTTTTGATAAAAATAATCAGCTATCCCATTCATTTGGATTGAGTAGGTAATAAAGGTATTGAAGTTTTGTATGGGACAACAGGTTATTTTTTCGTGTTTACGATGTTTGTCCCATGGAGAAAGTTGTTCAGTTTGATGGTCTGTATGACACTTTAAAATGTGACCTCACATTTCTGATACACGCTGTAGAGTTCACATGATTAATATAACGGGTGTACATCAAAAAGCCGAGAGTCACGTGTTCTTCCTATCGTCGTTGCGATTTTAAAAACAAATACTTCACCAGCCACCATACATGCATACCCACAAAACGTTCAGGCCGATGGCCGATAAATATGTCCGACCGACCTAATGTTCAGTTGTGAACCAGCTCTAAACTTAGCACGCCGCCGCCGCCGCCGTGTGTAGTGTATATAGATCTACATTGTGATTTGTCTCGAGCGCATACGTCACAAGGTGCGGGCTGAGTGGGGGTCATTCAATGCCCAACTGTCAGCCCGCAAGCACATGGTGGTGCGTAGGCGAACCAAACACCATTACTTATAATATTGTGTAGCTATACTAGCTACTACACCGTGCACGCACGACTGTTCTTACGTGCGTAGTATTGCGCACTACAGTTTACCAAAAGGTTCTTTCAACAATTATTTTTGCTCAATCAACAACTAAGGTGATGGGTTTTTTGTATGTGTAATTGAAATAATAACAAATCTCTCGCCTTCCACTTACTGCACTCTGTCTCACAAGTATGTTTGCAAGAAGTGTACTCGTATAGTACCTACACTTTATCATTTTACTAGCGACCCGCTCCTCCTTCCCACGATTTAACGACGTGTCAAAACATCGAAATTTCTTTATTACTTATATGTAAAATTAATTTGAATCTTTATTAAACATAAACCTTCCAGAATAAATTATCGAAATTATGGTGAAAACCGCATCAAAATCCGTTGCGTCACTCAGACAGCCACGAAACACGACTTTAATTTATAATTTGTAAAGTTATAGATGTAGGTATTTTCGTGTTACAACATATTAATAAATAAGCATATTTGTGATTACTATTTTCAGACAAGTGATGATGACGTTTCGCAGTTTGATACAAGATTTACTCTACAGACACCAATTGATTCACCTGATGAGTCTACTCTTAGCGAAAGTGCCAACCTAATGTTCCAGGTAAATGCATTGTTCACTTCTTATTTTTAACCGACTTACGAACGTGAGATGGCAGGTAAGTAAACGAGGCTGTCCATAATTAATTCCGGGACTGAAAGTAGTTATCAGCCCAGATGTAGACAAGTCGGTATTATTATAATTATTATTTGTTGTATGATAAAACGCATGGTATAAGGTGCTCTTCCGAAGGCTACCGCAACCACAAACCGCAGCGGCATAGCCGCCCTAATCGCAATGATAGATTGCAACAACACGACTGGTTTCTATGCAAGTCTATGAAAACACTCCCATAGATAGCGATATTACCGCATGACGCTGCGATCCAGCGGCGGCCGCAAACCAGTAGTGCCGTCACTGGCTGTTACTCCGAGCGAAAATATGTATTTTTTTGTTTGACATATTACTATCGCGAACCTCAAGAAGAGAACTACTGCCGTCGAAGTAGTGACGCCACGTCCAGAAATACAATTAAATCGGCAGCAACATCAGCATTATCACTTTTTTTTCTGTTTTGCCTATACTGTCCCACTGGTGGGCAAAGGCCTCCCCCAAGTCCTTCCAGGAACTGTTTTCATTATCACTTACGAACACTTATTGTCAACCGCAAATCCGCTGCCGCCTGTTGCCGGCGGTCGATTGCGGAAGTGTACCATTCACAATTGCAGTCCATTTATTGCTAGAATATAATAACTAAGAACTAATTTGTCAGGGCTTTACCTACGTGGCGCCATCTGTAATGGATGAAATTCACAAACCGCGTGTTATAACTGCACGTTCACCACGACGCCCGAGACCTCAACACCACCACTTCGCAGTGCCGCCAGCTTCCACTGCACACCCACACTCTCATGCTCAACATGAAGACCTCATGGACGTTCAAGGTTTACCTATATAGTAAGTACCTACCCTTAGAAATAATTGAATATAGATAAGTGTTGTGTTAATTTAACTACTGGTCTGTATTAATGAGATAAAGCGGGTTTATCCTTCCTGTAAACTTTGTTAAATAGATATCTTGAATTACGAAAATTAATCACAATTGTTTGATTGAAGTGTAGAGAGGTAACATTGTTACGATTAGAGAGAGTTGTGTAAGAAAGAATATAAGACAGACTTTTGTGTTTTAATTTAATTCAGAAATAGTATGAACAAATAATTAAGTACATAAAAAAATTTGAGGCATTGATATATTTTGTTAACATTCATTCACTGATTTACTTTAATTCTGATTTTATTTTTATTGTTTACTGCGTTGCCTATTACTGTTTCTAATAAAGGTATCGTTTCTGATATAAAGTGCCCTAGTTCAATTGTAAAAACCCCCACGAGACCCGCCAAAACTAACGTTAGTTAATAAATATAGAAAATGAATTAATACATAGGTTATTATAGAGGATATAATTTTAGTATAACACTATAATGGTGCCGATTCTTTTGTCACAAAATTCTCTAAACTAGACTAAAAATCACCAAAATTTAGTTTATTCCTGTCAAACGACGATTTCCCATTTTGAAATTGACTAAAGTGACACAACTTAACTATATTTTAGTTTGACAGCACTAAGATGGCACTGAGATTATAATTTAGTGAAAATGGCAATTTTGCTATTCTGAATTTTAGGTTTTCACCTATAATTTTGATTGTGTTAACTAAATCTGACTATTTTTAATCGCGATTAAAAAGGTTTGGAATAAAATTAGTTGTCATGAACTAAAATTCACACCAACACCTCGACTTCAGATGCAAAAACAGTACCTACTTACTGTATCTTTTTTTCTTTTCTTTTGCTTATATCTCGAAAACGGTGTGTCCTATCGCAAAAATAATGAAATTTTCGACCCCCCCTTATGAAACCCGTAAACCTCTAAAACTATCAACGTATTGGTAATAATTTTTCATATTTTCCATACAAAAAGTGAAAAATTCCATACAAAACATGACGAGGCTGCACATCATGGCTCTAAAAAAAACACGTGTTATGGCAAACAAGTACCCCACGTGCAATTGCCAAATTTTCTTTTAGGTGTGTCAAAATTATTTTTAAATTTAGAGATTTTATTTTGCAGAATAGCTTTAAGATTCTCATAGCCAAAAGTAAGGAATTTTAGTGATAGTTTTAGTTAGTTTAGTTCGATGTACAACAGAATCGGCACCAATTTCTTTTATTTAATTTAATGTCTGATTTTTTGTGTCACTCCTTATAATAATTTGTCACCAACCTTCTGTTTGGATGAAACAGAAGTGTGTCATTGTTTACTTTTATAATCTGTACAATATTGTTTCGTTTTTATTGTAATTTATAATAATCAAGCGAACTTCCTACAAAAAGCTTATGAGAATTGGAATGCAATAATAATATATAACTATATTATATCGTAATAAAGATGTGTTTAAGTTATAAGAATGATTGTTATTTCAAAGTGAAATATTAAAGGGTAATACAGAGCAGAGCAAGTCTTAAACATAGATCAAGTGCTGCGTCGTATTAGTGATATTTACTGATTGTACAGATTATACTATATGCCTTAAATACATTACACAGAGTTGTTGACTATTACAATTATAGAATTGACTGAAAAGATTTTATTTTCAGGCCTAGAGTAAATTCATATAGTTGACCATTTTATGCTAAGGATGAATTCAACTACAAAAGATGCCCATGTAATAATATCGGAAAAATGATGGTACTGTTTTATACTACATATTATAATTAATGTACATTTTATACAAGTTACCGTTTAGTCTAATCTTTTGGTAGGAATTAATCACATGTAATAAAATTGTCTAACCCCAATATGACAAAATAATAATTTACAATATACCTTGTTACCATGCTTCATGAATTGATTAAAATGTCATTTTTTATTTTGTAACCAGTAGTTTTTTTTCCTTATTTATTAATAATCAAATAACAATCAGGTTTCTAAACAAAATAAAATTCTTTATAAATTTATAACAGAATAAAAACTTTCACATTGTTATCAATACACAGCTGGATTGTGCTATGTAACCATATTGTTGGGATCCTCCTAGCGATATGGTTACATAGCTTATTACTTCGTAATAAACTGACATCACAATAGCACGGTAATATTATCTATACAGTATTCCAACTTCATACAAACGAAGACGAAGCGCGAGCTATGCCTACGCGCCTCGATCTCGGCATGCGCTCGGCATGCAGACAGTCGCGACTGTACCGCAGTGACGAACGGCCTTGTTTTTTTAACAATAACCGCGCTATTTTTTCACTAAAAATAAGTTCAAGTACATATTTAATATGACGAGTAGGATATATTGTGCTGTGTTTGGTTGCATCAATTCGTCAATAACGCATCCAGAGGATAACTTTTTTTAGATTACCTGGAATCTCTGAAAGGTAAGACTATAAAACAATTTTACTTACTAGCAGGTAGGTACACAATGTGTCTTTTTAATGGATAAGTATTTCCTTTTATCTCCCGAAAAAAAGATGTCTGGATTAATAAATAAAGTGAATAGAGTAAAGGGAAGTGATTGACACGAGTGAAATAGGTAGGTATAGGCGGTTCATGATACGGTAGGTACGCTTGTGTTAATACCTCGGGGCATGTGTGTTTTGTTTTGTTAGTTTGTATAATTCAAAGTAAAGACGTGGTATTTAATTATTAATAATAGTTGTTAATTGTACTGTGTATGAATAATACTAGAAAAAATAAATTTTACCGTTGTTTGTCACTAGATGTTGAAATTTTCTCAGATTAAGTATTTCTGCTGCTGGTATAACAACATATACCACTAAAAACCGTTTTTTTTTCTCGGTATTAATAGGTAACAACAAAAATAGCTAGACTTAAATATTCACAGAATATTTAGGTTTTTTTTATATACAACTTAGGCATTTTTTTTTTTTTGACAACATCCACACCGTCTTCAGGTCCCGAACTAGGCAAAGCCTGTACTACGGTAACCTGATGACTGATATACATACTTATATACATATACACACCCAGCACAGGTAAAATTTATGTTTTTTTTTTATGTTTGAGAGGGTTGTCATTTTATAACATTCGTAGCCAGCTGTTCAGCTTGGCATTGGTGACCAGATTTTTTGTTTTGAGTTGTTGCGAGTTGTAGGTACCTAATTTATAGAGACGTTAATAAGCTAAGATAAAAAGTTATTAAAACTAAATGGGAACACAAAGTAGGCAAATGTAATTAAAATGCTGGAGGCGGGCAGCCCCATCGCATGTTTACGTACAGCGCGGCTGTAGGCATTTATTTCAAAGATACGGCCGAGTTGTAATACTGTATAGATGATATTACCGTGGACATTAGTATTCAGAAGCTATGGACTAAGTAGTATTAACTTAAACTAATCAATATAATTATATCACATGCTTATCTCTACTCATTAATAGCTATAATTTTGTAACAATGAAATCATTTAGGCTTTATAATGCAAGGTGGGAGGGAACATTAAAATCCAGCACACATGACATGTGTACTGGTTTAGTTGTATATTCCCAGTCGCCCCCACATGGATTGCCACCAGGTGGCAATTGGGAAAAAAAACCCAGTTGCCACCGGGTGGCGACTAAAGAAGAAGAGAAAAAAAAGTACTTTCAACTGCATTGCATAACCCACTCAGTAGGGGATTGTGCAAGTAGGTACCATTTCTACCCTAAAAAATACTCGAAAAGGACGATGTTTTGATTCGTCGTTTTAGAGTATTTTTCCCTGAAATTATCAATAAAATATGAACCTTTTATAAGATTTGATATTTCAGCACTGCTGAATTCAGAAAATGTTAAGCAGGGCAGGACACTAATATTTTTTAACTAAATAATACAGTCAGCGGCACGGAATCTTGGCGAAGCTCTTATCTCGCACGATAGCAAAAGCTTAAGTGTTTCTTATGAATGTTTCTTATTCAGGTATGTCTAAAAATGTTACCCTTAGTTCAGCACTATGGCGTTATTTTTAAGTTTCAGTTGAATCGGGTCATTTGAGCGATGAAGTTGCAATTTTAAATGTGTGTGTTGTGAAAAGTTTCCTTTTAGGATATTCAATTATTGTGATTTTGTGTTCTAGTTCAATAACTAAAGGTGCTCTATTAAAACTAATAAAAATGCCAGTTACACCAGCACAGGTTGCACAAACTATAGCATTAATCGGCGAAGGGCTGACACAGCGTGAAGTTGCTGTCGTACGTTACGTACCACGTTCATCAATACAGTATGCACTGAAACTGTATCAGGAGACAGGCCACTACACCCGCAGATCAGGCAATGGAGGCGTTAGATACACATCAGCCAGGGACCACCTATTTATTGTCTTGGAAATTTAATGAAACCGCTACCTGACCGCGGTTGAGATTCGCCAGCGACTACAAATCGCGAGAGCCGTAATGTTAGAGAGCGTACGGCGAGAAGACGAATGGAGGAAGTGAATTTGAAAGTTCATAGACCAGCACAAGGTCCAGAACTTCTCAGACAGCACCAAGTAGCTCGACTTCAGTTTGCACGAGAAAGAGTGTGGTTAAGAGGAGAGTTATTTTTACCCATAACCACCACGCAAACTGTGAGCTTTCATGGAGGCTCCATAATGGTATGGGGATGAATAAGTTCCGACATACGTACGGAGTTGGGTAACGTCGACAACCGGTTAACTGCGATTCGATACATCGAGGAGGTCCTTCAGGAACACGTAGTGCCTTATTTGGGGTTCATTGGACATGAACAATTCCTCCTAATGCATGATGTCGCAAATTTCGTAAAAAAAAATACCTTCAAGAGGTTGGTGTTCAAAAATTGTAGTAGCCAGCCCATAGCCCGTACTTAAATCCAATAGAGCAAAAAGCTATAGATATAATTATGGAGCTATGGCTATTTGAGGATATGCTCAAAAGAAAAAGAAGGATAAAGTCGACTTCAAAGCCACCTCAAACCCTTAACCAGCTCCGAAATTCAGCTCTAGCTGCCTTGGGACAGCATACCGCAAGTTGATGTCAGAAACGTCATCCAAAGCATGCCAGATCGAATGCAGGTGGTTATCAAGACTAGAGGAGGAAACATCTGATACTAAAATGTATAGACTATTAAAAAAGTTACCTTATTTTTTAATTTGTAGTGTTTTTAAATTAACAGTGAATTTTTATCTGTTAGTGTAGTGATCTTTTAATATCTAGGCTCTTAAAAACATAAGAGACGCTTATTAAATGCATCCACCCTTATTTTATTGTCAAAGATGTATTAAAATGCAAATAATTGGCAAATTCACAAGTGGCCAAGTTTCCAAGCCGGTGAGTGTTTATTGCAACAGAAAGAAAGAAAAAACATCAACACAATAAGACATTTAACAACTTATTCTATTTGCCACAAATGGACATATTTTAAAGAAAATGCCTGAAGGTGCAAAATATTAAACAATTAATTTCATTTCTGTACAACTTTCACAAATAAGGTAAATGTGACTTTCATTTTCTTCGGAAACCATACAAAATTGTGCATCACTGCTGCACATAGCATTATGACCATCCACAACACTTGAAAGGAATTTTTTGATTTCTGCTAGTGATTTCTGTGTTCTAATAACACTGTTGCATTGAGAACAACTCAGATGACCATTTTCAAGCTGAAAATTAGTCTTCTGGCACACTGGACAAATAACACTGTTATCGTCTTCAACTGAGGACCAATCAACATTTTCCAGTTGGCTTTTTTCATATTCTTTGATGCACCTGTAAGGCATTGTTTTATAACATAACATTAGTAACAAGGACAATCAATAAGTAAGTAAAAATACTTCCTGCTACACATACAACAGAGGCCTAGGTCATACAGTTCTGCTGTCTTATCTATCACAGGTCTACACCCATAGCTACATGTACTATTTCTGTCTAAGAAGTTATATTTATTATTGTGCAATTATGTGGTTTTTTTATATGGCGTAATGATTATGAGAACATACCATTCCAACTCTTCTTGTACAAGCTCTTTTCTGAGTTCCTCCATAAGTTCATATTCTTCATCATTGATAATTTCTTCAGAATAATTGAACATATCTTTGTAAATATCAGTTAAAGTGTTGCATAAATCTTTTTCTATTAATGACCCCCTTAGTTTATCCATCAACATACCACGGCAGTTTTGAATTTTGTGTTTGTAATTCTGAAACATTATTTCCATAGTATTACTCGTACTGACTCCATGCAGGATGACAACATTAATAAAATGTTCTAATCATAATTGCAGCTATAAATGTTATGTTAGGTAGAAATAGGCCTAATGTTTTTAAAACAGCTGCTACAAAGCTAATGTTTACTTTGTTCCGATTTTAACTATGGATACATAATATCCGTTAATATAATTAATACAAGGACAGTAGTAAATAAATTTGAGTACCATGCAGTTATAAATTACAGACCTAAACATTATTTTAAGTAGGTACCGACTTACCTTTCTCATTTTTTCTTTCAACTCTTTTGGAGATTGTATAGGTCTGGACCCTAAATTTTTGAATTTCGGGGATGAAGTCATATTCAAGAAAGTACAGTAACAAGTTTAATAATTGTAAAAAATCAATTCAAAAGACAACCGTACAAAATTTTACTCGCAATAAAACATTATGTAGTTAGCGCTAATATTTATAAATGTCAATGTCAATCATGTAGACAATAGACATTGACATTTGACAGCTTGCTGTGAAGAGTAGGGGAACGTCTGGTAATACTTATGGTTAGTGCACACTGTGATTAGTTTTATGTTGTTTTTTGCGCAATATTTACAAATGTTAGATTTCACCAGAATACTAAAGGGCTAGATCAAATAAAGTACAGGTAGACTAATTAACTCATAGACAGCCCATTGCGAGAAAACTGCTAAAGGAACAATAATACTGACTTTTCAAATCACACTCGTTTATTTCTCCAAATAATCACGATTTGGCTATTATTGATTCTTTTTCAATAATAATTATTAAAAAATAATCTGATCCGTGTATAAAGTGCGATAAAGTGATAATTATTATTAATTTATCGTTAACCACAGATCAATTATTTAGTTCAGCACTCGTGAGAAACACTCAAAGGCTTACGACTGAACTCGACAAGAGCTCAACTCAGAATGCCATTCCCCGTTGCGGTGCCACAATTAATTTCCACCCATAATTTTAAAACGTTAATATTACTTCCGGACTAGCAAGTTCAAATTCTGTTTCTTCAGTTTCAATCAGTTTAAAAACAACTTTTAAAATCAAATTAAATACTACAATAAAAAAAGAACCTAACACAAAATACAAAATATTACATTTTCATTTACCTATAACTTCACTCATGACAGTTCATCCGCGTTGATTTCGAACTTACCCTTCTAACTTCAATACCCTGTCTATCCCCTTTATAGAGTAGTTTTTGAAAATTTGTCAGTACACAGCAGCAGGTCAAGCTTTCAAATTTCATCATTTGATTTTGAACTTATCTTCAACATAAAAAAAAACAAAAATAAAATCATTTGTAGTTTGAATGTTTCGTATCACCTGATGTGCTGGCGACTGTACAATCTTTATTATTTACCTAGGTAAACATTTGTGCCAAACTTCAAGTTTTTAAATCGTGAGGATAAGATTTTTCAAACTATTCTTCTTTTTCCTTCCATAGGTGTAGTTTTTTTTTTTTAATTATTAATACCAGTTTTCGAGTTAGTTGAAGCAATAAGTAAAATACAAAATGATTTATGCAATAGTCATTCAATGGGATGGGACTATAATATGAACTTAGAGGGTTGTATTGATGATTGAAATGATTATCATATTTATCATTCTGTAAATCTAAACTTGTTTAGGTCGCGAATCATATTTTGTTCAACATACAACCTGAAACTGACCTGCAAATTACAAAAAACGCAAGAGAATTTGAATTTCGCGGGCTTCCCTGGTGCTTCTCACTTGTTATGCTTGTTTTTCGCAAAATACTTTTTAACTTACCTTTGTTTTAAACTACGACTACTGTCCAAATTTCAGGCTTCTATCTTTAGTAGTTCGGACTCTACGCTTACCCTATGTGCGTAAATCTGTCGCACACCCTGTGCTTTTTATTACTTAAAATAAAATGATACTCTTTCTAAATTATTTATTTCTATACTACCTCCCGGTGCAGTGGTGAAGTGAAAAAACATGTTCTCTTACATTACAAACAAGAAGAGAGAAGTAGCATGAGCATTAATCACTTCGCTTAATAATTGCGTTAGGGTTATTTTGGGCTCATTTGTTATTTATGTTGGCTCATAAAGTGCAAAGTGTGTGTGAATTACTATCGTGTATATAAGACTTAGAGCTGGTCATATTGCCATCCTGAAAAAAAAACACTAATTCTAATACATCTCTACTTTATGTAAATAGCAACTAGCAACATTAGCTGTCAGATGAAAAAAAACAATGTGTCTGTGAGTGTGAGTGATAAGTAAAAATATGGACAAGTCCAAAAGTTGATAGACCTTTTATCAAACGTAATTCAATAAAACCTCTAAGTTTTAACTTATTACTTTAATACACACCAACATTCAGATCACTAAAATGAACGATGTTGAGAAACGGCAGTCCCGACCTGAAAAGGAGACAATACACTCGGGACACTTCATGGTGTCACATTTTGAAGCTGAAGCCCAAGACGACTTTGACGACTTGGTCACGGTTCCCGAAGAGGATGAGAAACAAAATGTTCAAAAAGTTACAGCTGTGGCCACCTATACAATGCCCGGGGCGATGATACCATACACACCTGATACAGAAGAAAGTATTCAGCATCAACAACTTTCTATAGAGATATCTCTTACAAAGTTATTCAAATGTATGACTTTGGCTTATAGGTGAGTCCTTACAAATATATATTCACATAGATGATTATAGAATAGACATACTATAGCTGTTAATTGGCATTGATGTTTTCCTGGTACATGTTTAGTTAGTTGAACATGCCTAACTTACAATTCTAGTCGCTGTTGTTGCATGGTTATCTTAATCACAAACATGTTTTACTATTGGAAATATCTCAAATTTTGATTACAAGAAGCATTATTAAGAACAATATTTACTTCAAAAGCGCAACATTTAGTTTCAATTTGTAATGTCTGCTTCAATTTGGCATATTGAAGTTTATTTATTTTAACTATAATTTCATATCTTAAGGTTATTGAGATAATATAATTATATTTAATATAATATCAAACATCTTATCAGTGAAGCATCAAATGTTCTCTAAAAATAAGGAAACAGTATGTTTCCATTGGGTTTAGCGTGCAAAGATAAGAGGAGGTCATCATAGTCAGTACAAAAGACACAGGTCATATGCTGAGATAACTCAGTCTATGAATACTTACATACTTATTAATCATTTACTTTTAATTTTTATTAAAACTAGTGTTATTCTCCACAATCTTTGCCTATCTTGCAGTTATATTAATACACAACAAACAAACAATCATTGAGCCGACTTACTCCTTTCTCTTGATACTGCTTTATTATGTGATATTATGTTGATACCTACTTATACAATGATTGAATCTGTAAACATATTAACATGCTTTGCACTACAAGTGGTTGTAACAAGTTTATAAATAAATTAATTTGCGTGTTGCTTGTGTTATATTGATTCATGTTGAGCTAAAAGCCGATCATTTTAGATTTAAATAATTTTCAAACTGTGCTATTTATATGGCTCATCTGAGCATATAGAATTTGGATAAGCAGTTATTGAGAAATTTTGTATTCAAAAGAAAATATAATTTTTCAACTGAGTATTTCTTTAATTTAAAAAGTTGTGGCCATTTCCCAAATAAGGTTGTAATCAAATTTGTGGTCAAGGGAAATAATGTATGAAGTTGTTGTTGACTTTATCAAAAAATATCTGTTATAATATTAGGATAATATAGAATCCCAAACTAGTAATATCTTAACCATCACCAACATACTTGCGATGTATGTTGGTTAAAAGGCTATCTGAGGGTGTATACCTATATCTAATTCACTAATTATCAGGTTTTTCACCTGTTTTCCATCTGTTATTGCTAGCAAACAAGTATGTAGCATTTTACTGGAGAGACAAAATACTAAAAACCAAAAATCTAAATCAAATAAAAAATTAAAGGAGTGTCAGTAGAGAACACATAGTACTTGAGTCTTGACAATCATTAACAAATTTTTTCGTTTTTCCTAATGCTTGAGACCATTACTCATACTTAATTTAATGGTATTGCAAATAAAATGCAGAAGATTTTAAATAGTGTAACAGAATTATTTACTCATTTACTTCTTAATTGCCTATTAACGTAAAAGAATGTACATAATATGTAATGAGCCATTTATTGTTTGCACGATTTTTTCCAGTTGCACCTAAAAACATGTAAATCAAAACAAAATGTTGCTCTAGAAACTTGCCTTAGTTGAGTTGTGTACATAAAATAACAAAGAAAAATATGGGAATAGGTACCCCTTGGAATCACTGCAAAGAGGTAAAAGTTGTGCCTGTTGTAGTTACAGGTATTAATTACAGGAAAAGCAAAGTTTTGATGACTAAGGAGCACCACACACCAAATGCGGCCGGTTTGTATAGTTTCATACAAAATCGAAGGTACGGTCATGAGAAATCATGAAAGCAGCCTACACAAACGGCGCCGCGCTGCACCGCGCTCGGGGCTCCTAACCCTCCCCCTCCCCCCCCCCCCAGAATCTCAGTTGTTTCAACTTGTTTTTTTCAAAACCGGCGTGGCGATGTCGAGGACGTTTTCCAAAATAATTAAGAATATCATTTGACTTTTTCACCGGCCCCCTGCTTTTCAACAAGCTGCTACGGAGAATACCAAAATAATATAAATGAATAAACACAATTACTTTATCCCTCCTGCATTCTAGCATCATCATTTCAGCCGAAAGACGTCCACTGCTGGACATCTTTGGTTTATTTTCTGCGTCAGTGTACCAGTCCTTTTGCCCAACATGCCGTTTGGAACTAAGGTTCCAAACGGCATGTTGGGCTGCATTCTGCAGGCTGTATTCATTTACCTCACCATTGGTCAACGAACGTCCTCAAAGTCCGTAAAGTAATATAAGTATTACTTTACGGACTTTGAGGACGTTCGTTGACCAATGTTGAGGTAAAAGAATACAGCCTCCCAGAATGTTTGCCAATACCATCGCATAGCATTGTACATCAGCAAACCCTGATGTGAATATGTCACAATTAGCTTGTAGCACGTACAATTCTTGAGAAATCGTTGATTCTCATGTAAGCACTAGCAACCTACAGAGGTTGCTAGTGCAGGTTCGTCATTGGTCTCCATAGCAATTTTTAACGGTGCAACTTCTGCACTTATTATATCCTATTCATTGATTATAACGTTATTGTCGATTGTGACATCTTTGTAGAGAGGATTGTTTGCTACCAACCAATACAGTGCATCAGATACTTTTTGCTTACTAATTGAAAACTGTCGCGTTACATTAATATTTTCCAGACACTCAGTAACGACAACAATTCCGGCATTATTTGAGGTTCTTGGTAGCATGTTCGGAAGGTTTTCAGTAACTTCGAAAACATCTTGAGCGAACAATACCGCCTGACCTCGGAAACTATATTGCCCTAATATGGGACTTAACTTGTTTCTGCTCCGTGGACTTAACTTGATAATTTTATCAAATGGTATAATGCGTGAAATACATAGATCTGTAGATACATACCAAGCGAATAAAACCGTGTTAAAAATGGTTCTTGTGGGACTAGGCATACGGTATTATACGAACTTCGAATGACGACACTACGCTGTCTTTCAATTTTTTAAACGCAAAAAAAACGAGAACGCAACAAAGCGATAAAAAAAAATATCGTGGTCATCTTGCAGTGAATTATAAAGCTTGGGAGAACGGATTATCCATCTCTTAAAAGCATTCAAGATTGCTAGATCAGATCTGCTTCGATCTATAGGGTCTCTTGTTTTCTACAAAAATATCGTCGCAATCATAGCTCAATCAACACTTGCAACTGGTTGATTGAATTTGATGCGTTATTCTCATTTCAAGAGATCGATTTAGTGTAAAAGCAACATAAACCGATCGACGCTCAGCGACCTATGTTCGTTCCGACCAATTCGATTGAGTGTCCCCAGTGAGTTACTCTAATACACCCCAAGATCATTAAAATCTTGTAACTATGAGTGGGCCTACATATCCGATTGGTAAGTGAATTGCCTATAAATAAAGTTACGTAAGAGCGCTTGCCGTAAAGCGCGTTATGCAATAGGTATTCCATCAAGCCTGTTGAATCCTATAATTGATATTTATATCAAATTTATTGTTACAAATAGCTTTCTAATTTACCTTCTGCATTTTATTTGTACAAGTAGAGACTGTAGATAAGATAGGCTGTTTCTTTCTTATCAAACTGTTATTTACAATAAGCTTAAGATCACATATTGATAGCGATGCTGATAACTAGCTTACCACTTGATTGTCTGACAATTTATTTCCACTGTGCAGCACAGTTTTGTATATTGTCTACACTTTTGACAACATATTTTTTTTAATCATGTCTTTTTTCAATTCGTTCAAAGTAAAAATGCTTCTTATTAGTTCGAGGATCTTTATAGTTAACAATTTTATTAGAGTTAATTTACCTAACATTAGTTTGTGACTGGGTGTACGCGGGAAGAGCATGGTGAGTTTTTCTTCTTCTAAATATATTTTTATGTTTTTCTCAGACAAAAATTAACTTCGCCAAAATGGAATCGTTTTAAAGGTATAAAACTACGGTGGAAGGACAAGATTCGATTGAACAACGTCATATGGCGGTGTTGGCATATGCAATGTAAGTGCATTCAATTTTTATTTAAAAAATTAAAATCATCAACGATAGGAACATGGTAGACATTTTGACATTGAAAACGGCTTACACCATAATTCTAGATAGCCCAAAAAAAATACTTCTTTGTTGACAAAATACTATTTGCAAAGGTCCCTTTGACGTGGTTTCTTGGTGACTAGGTACGTATTTTTAATTTTACTATGCGGTATAATCTGTAATATTGTAGAATTTTTATAAAAAAATGACTCACCTCCCCTCATTAGGTGTCTGCGTGATCGGCTTTCCGTAGTTCGGAGTTGAAATGTTAATGTTAAGTGAGAGCTGAGATGCTGAGGTTTCGTTGCTTTAAATCAAGGTTCATGTTAATATTTGTAAGCTGATTGCTAAACATGATGTAAAAATAAAAAACCTCGAACCGACATGCACTAGACGCGTGCTAAAAGCAATATTTTGATAATGATGCTGATATGAAATTGGCTATAGGCGCGAGGTTTCGGACAAGTTATTATTGTCTGGGAAATTGAACACCTGTACGAATAGCGCCAAACAGACTGGAGCACCTACATGGGTACAAGATACAGGAGATAACAGTGACCCCAAACTGGACATTAAAATGCAGACAAGGTTGATTTATATTTGATTGCTGCTACCACGTTGATATAATGCGTATTTAGGTACATTAATTTAAATACAATAATTTTGTTATGCTGTTTAATTCAGTAATTCATTTGGAGGCCGGTTGATAGGAGTTTAATTTTTTTTTTTTATTGTAATTGTTGTGTAAAAAATTTGTTTAAATGAATATGAAACGGTTTGCGAAGTCACATACATTCGTTTTCTAATTACATTATTTATTTTAATTCCGCTATGTAGAAGTCAAGTATAGCAAGCCACGCCCACGCTTTGAATTATTGAAGGCGTGTCGTGTTTAACCAACTAAGACGAGTATGTGGTCATTTTATCACGTTCATATCTGGTTGAGTAATAAATTACGATATAGAAAAGCTTTTCAGATTTATGCGAGGTGAACCTACGTCTGAGCGATTAAGAATTCACCGATAATGTAGAATATGTAGGGCAAATAATTTATCTAAAATCTATTTCAACGAAACTATCAATATTAAATAGTTTAACTGCGTTTGTGTCGATATTAATGAAACGCCAACGGCCCAGTAGGTGGCGTGATGTAATTCATAACAATGTTAAGACAGCGATATCGTCCTTTGACACCTTGAACACCGAAGGTGCCGATAATATTCTACCATTTATATTATTTTAGTATTATGTGTAATGATTACAACTGCATAAATTATCTTTGCAGTTATAAAGAAACAAAATACATTGGTATGCCAATTCGCTTCCCCGTTAGATGTTGACACGCACGTAAAACCAGAGGTAATGTAGACGACTAATAAATAATTATTTTTAATATAGAAGTAACGGTATATTAAAATGAGAATACTTATAACATTACATATTTTTAGGCAACTATACTAGAAGGTAAATATTGGAAACGAAGGGCAGAGGCGGTTATAGCAGAATATAAAAAATGGCGCAAGTTTCATATAATGCGACTCCTTGGAAAGGGAGACACTTCCGTTCAGGATGCGGTAAGACACATTTAAAATTAGTATATATTCTTTACTCAAAAATAGACGTAGTGGTGTAATAAATATGGTTGGTTTTTGTTCAGATATCGGACATGGACACGGTAGAATCGTTCTCGCAGTGCAGCGACCTTGCAGGCAACATGCTCACGGACGAGGACTATCTAAATTTCATGACTGACACACTGTTCTCCACCATCACCAGCCACCAACCCTTCGCCTTCCCCGACTGTAGGGAAATAGGTAAATTGAAGTTGTTGTTAAATAAACTGAGGGCGAGTTTACATTAAAGAGGAGAGAAGCAACTGAGAAATCGAAATGCATAAATTAACTTTAGTTTACCGCTCAGGCCTAAATAAAATATAATCATTTCTCTCATTCACGTTTGCAATAATCGAAATTGAATTATGTTTTCAGCCAGAGGAGCAAGCTTAGCAGACTTCATCCAACCAAGCTTAGGCCCACTGCAACCCAATCTTGATGATTTTATGGACACATTGGAACCTCTTCAGGGTAACTGTCATTTTAAATGTTAAATAAGTTATCTATCTACCTGTTTCAGTACTAATGTGTTAGTAATACGTTTTAGATTTGTTGACGCCCAGATTATTACCGCCAGTGCCAGAGGAATCTGCGTTAACTTCCGAAGATTCGATGTATCGAGGCATGTCCGTGGACACCTACTCTCCACAGAGTTTTATGAACAGCAGCCAGAGCAATACAGCAGTCACAATGCCGACCAGTCAGATGTCTTTACATGGTACTATTTATAGTTTAAACATTTCACGATGACGAGTGACTCGTAGCAAGCGTCAACCGTATTAATATCATAAAAGTGACAGCATTCGTCATCGTGTAATGTTCGTACTATAATTCGATTTATGGAATAAAACCTTTGAAAAACAATTAAATATATATACTTATAAAAAAAAAAAAAAAAAAAAAAAAAAAAAATATTAAAAATATACTTTTAATTTTATTAAATTACTAAACAGCACCCGTTTTCTAGGCACAAGCAACAATACTCAAATGATGTCGATGGCAGAACAAACAATAAAGAATGAGCAGCAGATGGGCATGTACAACAATAACAGGCTATTTACCCAGTCCGAACTACAGAACAGTATGATGAATGCTCAAGAGATGCTATCTTCGTATCAACCCATCAGTTACGAACAGAACACTTCACAGTCAGACCAACGAATGCACAATGTTTACGTTGGAAAATCATCTAGGTTACAATATGTTAATACTCCAAAGATTGTTGCACAATCTGAACCTTATAAATATAATACAGGTAAGTCGATTACCGCGGGATTATTTCTATCGTTGCCCATTTGCATTAAGCAATAATACTATAACGTTTATGTTTACAGGTGTACCGCCTTCACAAACTGCACCAGAAACTGTATCATTGCTGCAGCAACCGATACAGAATTCTAAGTATGCCTCTACTATAGTGATTCAGGGGCGGGGCGGGTATGGGCGAGAGAAGCCGCGACAGAGGGTGTCTCACTACTCGGGGCAGGTGCAAAACAATCAGTATCAGAGTTACGGCCAGTCCATGAGCCAGTCGGGGCCGCCGGTGTCCCCGCAGGGCTACGAGTCCCGCTCTATGGGCTCGCGCCAGACGTCGCCGCAGATGCAGTACTTGCAGCCGAGTCCACAGGACTCGTATAAGGGGAAGCCCGTGTCGTCTACGGTGAACCCTCGCTCGTTTAAAATGCCTTCACCGCCGCTGGTACCCGTCACAGCTTCACAGGTGAGATCAGATGAAGTATATATTTTTGTAAAAGTGTATTACGTCTATTCTATTTGGATGTCGAGTCTTACCATCGCTTTTGTGTGGACAGTTGTCGTCGGGGGCGAGTTCGAGTGCAGGCGCAGTGTCGCGCGTCAATAAGGAGCAGTTCCGCTCACACAGCCTGCCATTGGGCTCGCAGCTGAACCCCGACTGGACCGTGAGCGCGCCTGCGCAGGTCGCGATTGCACCCGCGCCCGCGCCCGCGCAGCATGACGTGTCGGTCGCTAAGCACAACGCGAGGGTATGCGCTTTTACTACATCACATTTCTTGCCAGGACCTTCCGAACGGAAAAGTTATTCCCGAGTAAGATCCCCGTAGTAGTTGTTCTACATCCTAACACCACCACTGCTCCTCCCGATATTGTCCACGCATCGAGCTTGTCAAGTTTTGAATTGCTGACGTTTTGAAATTAAAAATTTATTATTCAATTTTCCATGGGCCAACTACAAGATATCCTTTATATTACCCAACAGATGTCTGTGGAAGTGAAGAGTGATTTAATCGCTCGTATCCTCGTGCAATGAAATCTCGGCAAACGCTCGAATCATTTGAAATGGTAAGTACGGGTGTACGTGTAACGTACAAAGTTGACAATTTGCAGGCTCGCGAGTCGAACCCGGGCGGCATTCGCATTCGGTCGCGATCGACGTCGAGCGGCGTAGTGGAGGGCGGGGCCGGCGGGGCTGGCGGGGCTGGCGCGGCAGGCGGGCCAGCTGGGCCTGCGCGCCGCCCGCCGCCGCTCAACAGCGTCGCGTCCGAGCCCACGCTGCCGCAAGCTAGCGTAATGCTCGCGCAGCTACTCTCAGCGCAACACTGTCAGTCAATATGCAAATTTATTTTTTTACGTCTCTCGCTCGCACGCTTTTTATAAGTTGGATACAGATCGGAATAACAATAATTTATAAACGCATAAGCCTCGACGACTTTGTTGGCGAAGTTAAGACCAAGCTTTCAAACGCCAACGAATGAGATTCGACATCGATCACTAAACATCCATAATTTTCACAATTCCGATCTGTACCCTTATAAAAGTCCCTACTAAAACCCGCGGCTTCCTCTGACCTCTTTTGTTTTTCATATTGCAGCCCAAAGCCTGTACAAGTTGAACAGCTGCGAGGAGGGCGCCGGCTCGGACCCCACCAGGTCGCCGAGCCGGCGCGCGCAGCCGTCGCCAATCGGCAGCGACGTCATGTCGCCGCATCACGTGAGTAACTGGGTAATACTATATGGCCGAAGGGCACACTCTTTAGATTTTCATCGTTCATTTTTTCTTATTTCTGAACTAAAGATCACTATGGCTATAGTTGAGTGTCTGAAGTGGTTCGATATTTTTCGGCGTCTTTCATTAGGTCGCCAAAGTAGCGACAACATATGTCCGCAACTGTAATTAAGGCTAAGAGTAATCGCATTAAATGTAAATCCACTGTAGGCGTTAAAGTCGCGTAAACGCTGCCCAAATGCTTACGCTGACGCTGTACTATCTTCGCGTATACAACGCTACTAGGTTATTTTGGCCCGTGACCAAAATCGGAACTAACGTCGCCATCTTGTTACTATTTCTGTGTCACAAATATCACAAATGTTCACCAACAATGTCCCCGTGTTGATCTCATTCAGGTGCCAAAATATCCTTGTAGCACTCGTACATGGTTAGATCCATACTACGTCGCATTGACGCGATGTTAGCGTTGCGTTTGCGTAGCGTCGACGCCTTTACAGTAGCCGTTATCAACGCATTCTGTATATAAATAAGCAAAAATGACTGCTGGGAAACGACTTTTATTTTTGGTGTGAGGATTCGCTGTTTTCGAAAACACGCAAAATATTGTACTTATGGTTGTATCAACGAGTTCGGGGGTATTTAAAGTTAAGTTAGTAACATTTAAAACTTGATATTTCGTGAAAAAAAAAAAAAAAAAAGGTTGTAACTTTGATTTTAAATTTTTCCGTAACCAAAACAAAAAAATGGCCCAGTACAAAAAAAAAATGACGGGGAGTAGAAGGTGGCTTCGTTAAGCGTATTTTTACACCCGTTATACACTCTCAGCCTTCACGATAGTTTAGGGTGTGGCATATCGTGTGCGTGTCGCTAGTTAGGTTTGCGGATCAGGAAAATAAAACCAAAAAATGATTGAGTCGCTTTCAATAAATACTACTAATAATCATCTTGATCTTTGCTACGGTGGGAAGACAATATGTATAGCTAACAATGTGGTATGTACCAGTCCCTGTCCCCGCCGACGTCGCCGGGCGGCACGGGCGCGGCGGCGGGCTCGCCGCGCGCCGGAAGCCCGCGCGAGCCGCGCCGCACGCACCTGCACGCCGAGCAGAAGCGCCGCTACAACATCAAGAACGGCTTCGACACGCTGCAGGCGCTCATTCCGCATCTCAACACTAACCCCGCCGCTAAGGTTTGTAGCCAAACTTATAGCTAGCCCTATAGTATAGTACCCTAGTATAGTACCTACCTGCCTTTAGTAAAATTTATGAGAAATTATTTTAGCCCAATTGCAAAGACTTTTTTTATAAACTTAAATGATTAGTTAATACACAGTAAACAGTTCGGTTTTACAAGGAGTCGTTCAACTACTGATGGTGGGTGTTGAAATTGTAGGACATATTTATAATGCATTGGAAGATAAATGAATGCATGCATCTTTTGTGATATGTCCAAGGCGTTCGATTGCGTTCTTCATGAAACGCTAATCAGGAAACTCCGCCACTACTGGATCCGAAACACCGCTCTGGATCGCCACTACTCGATCCGAAACACCGCTCTGGATCTTCATACTTCATACTTGAGTAATAGGAATCAGAGTGTTGACGTTAATGGAAAAATATCTCCGGAACTATACTAACAATGGGAGTCCCACAGGGCTCAGATCTTGGTCCTTTCTTGTTTATTATTTATATTAATGACTTTCCTTACCTCTTATATGATAATCATGATATAGTGTTGTTTGCGGATGACACTTCACTTTTGTTTAAACTCAAACGTCAGCAGCTGGTTACTGATGATGTAAATAGCGCGATCTCAAAAGTAGTTCACTTGTTCAATGTTAATAATTTAATTCTTAATGAAAAAAAATCCAAATACATTAAGTTTACGCTACCTCACGTTAGATAGGTAATAATTAATGTATTGATAAAGGACAAAGAATTGGACCCTGAACATAGCACAGTATTCTTGGGCTTAACTTTGGATGCTAAGCTTCAGTGGGGCCCAAATATAGATAAATTGTCAAAAAAGCTTAGCTCCGCAGCATACGCTGCCGCGCTGTTAGAAAAATTCGTAATTTAACTGACATAGAGACAGCCCGTTTAGTGTACTTAAGCTATTTTCATAGTGCAATGTCGTACGGTATTGAAAAAATCTGTCTGTTTGTACATCAACGGGACGAAGTGCTTGATATCTTTGTACAACTGCAAATGATGTGTTACGAATGACAAAGGTTCGATCCATCTTGGTTTTAGTGTCACGAAGAGTAATCATCATGACATCGTTATGTTGTGATATATCTACTTGCACCGTAAATGCCGAAAATAAGAACCACCACCAATACCACCACCTGCAACAAAAATCATTATTTGTAGGTATTTATTACCTACAGATTTTTTTGGTTGGTAAAGAATGCACTCAATTTTTACTCACTTACTCACGAGTCGGGGGCTTCATTTATAAACTTTCCACATTTTGTCCTGTCAAGACTTTAGATTTTTAACTTGTAACCGTCTGACTGTCTTGTTAGTTCAAATTGTGCTTCACCAAAACCATGTACGAAGCATTTCGTTCAGCACGGAGTAAGTATTCCAGAGAGATGAGGGATTCATTTTCTTTGAAAGGTCGTTAAAATAACAAAAAAAGGTTTTCCGATAAAGAATAACTTTCTGTCAATTTTCCATTGCGAAAACTTTTCGTAGGCAAGTTTGTATTTTTCCTTTGACTTCGGTTCATTTTCAATCACTAATTTCCCTTACTTTTGAATGTCCAGCGCGGCGGCGGTCTTCAAATAAACACATTGAATTGGAGGATTCGTCGCCTGAATGAAGACTTAACGTTTACAATTTTATTTTAAATATCACGCTAATTGATGGAAAACAATATGGAGAATTGCAAAAATTTAACCGCGCCGCGCTTTTTCTTTTCCCCGCGCTTTTTTAAATATTTTTTATTAGGCAATGATGACTGTACTGCCTGTACCTATACAGCCAAATTCTAAATAAAATCTTTTACACCTGACTATTTTTTAAACAAAACTCGACGATAATGGATTTTCAAAGGAAATTGCTGCTGGCTAAAACTCACCAGCAATGAAATTCCATACAACTTTGCTGGCGTCTATTTAAGTAGCGCTGAAAAGCGACTTTGCTTAAAACAGGTTGTCATAATGACCACATTACAAGCATTTTCGAGTAAAGTACATTTAGTTACTTATTGACATTTAGATAAATATATATATATATATTATAGCATATTTAACTGATTTTATTAATTATACAACAATAAAAAAATCTCTAAACTGGACTAAGAACCACCAAAATTTAGTTTATTCCTGGCAAACGACGACGGTTCCCATTCTGAAATTGACTTAAATGACACAACTAACTATTATATAGTTTGAAAGCACTAAAGTCATTTGGGGCCGGTTTTTTGATCCGTAGTTAATTAACTCGACCATTCGTTAAAAATTAAAAACAATGCCAAAATGTTTAAATCAACACATTTTGCCAAAATTTAACCATTAATTCAAGCATTTGGATGCTTGTGAGTTTTGAGCTGTGGTTGTGGTCGATTCACGACATACCAAACAGACAGACTCAGACAAATTTAAAATGTCCTTGATAGGGCTTTCCTACGGCGACGAAAATACCGGGGATTTTCAACTTCCTGGATGAAAAACCGGATTATCTTTCCTCGAGATCACATTTTTATTAGTAAACTAGCTTTTGCTCGCGGCTTCGCCCGCGTGGAGGTCGAAAAAATCCTCTTAATCCTTCTCCATTAAAAATACATACAAACAATATTAATACACTAGTTTCCAATAATATAATTCAATCATGATTCGAAAGACACGTAGCGCCGTCTAGCGTCCTAAAGCAATTGTGACCGACGACAGTTATGGATATTTTATATCCCTCGGGCACTGTACTTTATTTCTGGATGAAAGGTACCCTATGTCCTTTTCTGTATCCCTGACAAGGTATATGCAATATTTCATGATTATCGGTTCTGTGTTTTAGGCGTGAAAAGGTAATAATCAAACTTACTATCGCATTTATAATATTAGTTAGGATAGTTAAGAAATTAGGATTAGCTTTATTACGCTGAAATAAATAGCAAGAAAATCATGCTAACTGAATCAATTTTTAAATTCTGTAGTTTGTCGATTTTAATCAAATTACAAGGTTTTTTTTCTTATTGAAAACCGAAAAAGTATCGCTGAAGTTACATTACAAATACATTACCGATTATAGGTTATTAGGAATATAAGTTATATATTGCATCTTAATTTATTAAAATAGCTTTACGCCGTCATTAAGGTCCCTGTATTTCATTTAAATAATTTCTGATAAACAATTAAAGATTCGATTTTACTCAGGTTTTTTTCACTTCGGATCATTTCGTTCACTCTTTATTTTAATTTCCGACAAATCTTGGTCTATGGTCTGCCCAATAGCGATTGTCAAACTCGATTTTAGCTGTGTCAAAATAGTTTTAAGTTTAGAGAATCTTGTTTGCAGAATAGCTTTTAAAATTATCTTAACAAAAAATAAGAAATTTTAGGTATAGTTTAGTTAGTTCAGTGTACAAGAGAATCGGCACCATTATCAACCTAACTTAAATATTTGGTTCATAACAAAACTATTTAACTTTCACCGCGTTTTTTACAAAACAGTATTTTCAGAGTTTCTGTGTTGCACGAGGGCAGTTAGCTCCGAACGCAGGTCGTCATTTGTCACTCAAAAGTTATGAAAAGTTTTTTTTGGAATTGCATAGAGTTGACAATATATAATCTTGTTATCATGGTAATACAAAATAGCCAAGTACTTCCTTGGAAGTACCAGCTCTATATTAAGTCTCATCATCGCGTGTTCGTATTTCCGAAGATAGACGATGATTCCCGAAGCGCATACTTTACTTGGGATATCTGTACTCTATTAGAAGTTGGTTAAATTGCTGAAAGTTTTTGCAAGATTATCCGACTCCTCAGACGTGAGCGAATGTTTAAAATGAGTCTAATACCTGACCTACATTTCGCCAGTTATTTTAAGTTTCATAAAATAAAATAAAATTTGTTTTTTTTTTATAAAATATGGCGAATGGCCTATTGTCATTAAATGTTTTTTTTAATAAAATATGGCGAATGGCCTATTGTCATTAAATGTTTTTTTTAATAAAATATGGCGAATGGCCTATTGTCATTAAATGTTTTTTTTAATAAAATATGGCGAATGGCCTATTGTCATTAAATGTTTTTTTTAATAAAATATGGCGAATGGCCTATTGTCATTAAATGTTTTTTTTTAATAAAATATGGCGAATGGCCTATTGTCATTAAATGTTTTTTTTAATAAAATATGGCGAATGGCCTATTGTCATTAAATGTTTTTTTTAATAAAATATGGCGAATGGCCTATTGTCATTAAAGGGACACAAATCCAGACTCCGGGCTGCAACTGAGAATTTCCTGATGTATGAAAGCAATAACGCATTTCCCAAATCGGACATCGATTCAAGGTTCTCTCAGAAATCGTGCAGGAGACGACTATATTCCCGGGTTCGATCCCCGGACAAGTCAAACATTTGTGTGCATGAACATGTCTGTTTGACCTGTGTCTGGGTGTGTATATGTATATAAGTATGTATATCAGTCATCAGGTTACCGTAGTACAGGCTCTGCCTAGTTCGGGACCTGAAGACCTTGTGTGCATGTTGTCTCATGTTGTTGTCTCATATCAACGAAGCAGTACAAAAAAAAAACAATTTTAGCAAAAAAGTAAGAAAATCTTTCTATTCTCAAATAGATGTATGTTACTATTTCTAGATAAGTAAAGCTGCAATGCTGCAGAAGGGTGCCGAATATATTAAGCAATTGAAAGCCGAGAGGAACCAAATCAAAGAGGAGATGGAGAGCTTGCGGCAGCAAATAGAAGGCTTAAACAATTCTATCACGTACGTATACACAGTTTTTGTTTAACATTAGGTCATATAAAATATAACAGACATAAAAAAAAAATACGAAAGAGCATATTAATTGATTTAACATGCTACATTTGTGTGTATTTTGGCGATTTAAAATTTTTAAGCGTCCCTGTATAACTTGAAAGGTGTAGCGTTACTACTATACCTTACACTTCATTGGACAAGAACTGGTTTACATTGGCACATTTAAATCGCCATTTAAAATAATAAGTTCTGAAAAAGAATCGATTCAGTAACCAATTTGCGATTTACGTTATGACTATCTGCAAAATAAGCATCATGTCCTGCAAATAAGTAAATAATGCTATTTTTGAATAAACAAAGTACAGGCAAACCAGAAAAAGTTTGCGCTTCGGTAATCTTCGTGATTTTCGGAAACAGCTCTTTTAGATTATATCTCATCAACGCGCGTTTGTATTGTTGCCGAATATAGACGATGACGCCCGAAACGCATAATTTTCTTTGGAAAGGTAAGTAAGTATGCAACCACCCGTAACCTAATTTTGCAGCAACTGCCACTCGTTGCTGCCAGCAACAGGAGCACCAGTGTCGCGCGCGCGCTCTGGCCGCCTGCGCGAGATGTTCGCGCGACACGTTGCCAACAGGACCATGCACAGTTGGAAGTATTGGCTGGTATCCTTTTGTAACAAGTTTTAAATTGTCATTATTTATAATAACGTAAGTATTTGATGAAATATTTGTAATTCGTCTCCTGTTTTTAATATTTTAAATTCAGTCAAGCTATTTATAGGTAAAAGTTTTTACACGGTGGAATTTAAATAACTAAAAACCTCTTAAGTAGTCATTGTACTCATCATTATGAACAACTTTTACTTTTTAGTTGAGCTGCTTCCGTTAACTATTAATCAGAATCTTCCCATCGACAGATGACTAAATAAAAAGCTTGAATTATAAATAGCTCTTTTTTCCTCGTAATGTCTTAGTTAGCGCTAATTTAAACAGAGCCATTTTTACAATGCATGCGGGTGTCACTAGGTACTCTGGTGAGGGCTTCCGATCGATGACACTGATAGATACGTTATCGCATTTGTTTTGTCGGCAACCTGCGCTTTTTACTTCTCATCTATGGTTTACATGGCTAATGCGATATACTTACGTCAATGATAAAAAAATAACTGATAAAGCCAAATATATGCCTAGTTAATAAAAATGAGTTTTTATCACATGTTCTTCACATCATGGGTTTTACAAGATATTAATTTGGAGTGGGCTTCTATTTTCCGTCTAGCAACAAAAGGGATCGCTTCCTCATTGCTTCGATAGAAAAAACGAAAGCCTACTCATAACTTCGCATTTTGTAACTCGTGGCTTTTAATCTGGTTTTTTTTTATACCACAGATTAGTAAATTACGATACGTTCGCCTTAAGTAGTCCATTATTGCACGCCGTCCATTAAGGCCGTACCTTGAAAATAAATAGTAGTTTGAAGGGCGTGGCTTATTTCCCCCGCACGCGGGGAATGGTGGTTCTATATTCCGCGGTCGGCCGCCTAGTCGCCGCTACAAACTTATCTGAATCAGTGCCCAAAAGTGAAACTAACGAAATCACTGACCGGAATTTAAATAAGTTCTTGTCACTGTCGCACAACTGTTAATCTCAAAGTGCAAGATAAAGACGGAAACATATCTAAAAAATGTGCATGCTATGTAACGTTAATTTATCTCGGTCTATGAAATTTTTGCACTATGCAGCTATGGAGTAGACAAATAATACGAAATAGTTAAATATGGGTAATACATAATAGGTGATAAGATAAATTAAAGCTCAGCCATATTTCACTATTTGGCATGCAAACATTTGTCTAGCATTTAGTTACTTAAAATAAATTAAATCCAGAGCAATTAAGTCACACATTGCAATTAAAATGCAATGTAATTCAGCAATGGATGTTGGCATATAAGAGAATTATTATCTCCAACACTGTTTCACCGATCACCATACAATGACTTGGTAAATGACAATTAAAATATGTTTTTCACTTCTTACCTACTATTAATAACATACATTCCGTCAATAACGTCCTACTTTTCAAATAAATGTATGTTCAACTTACTAAAAAAGGACACACTACTGTTCAGTATTCTCTTGCAAGACCGACTTTTCGGTGCTTGAAAGCATTCCAGTTGAACTATCCATGCAGTGTAATAAATAGATAAAATATTTTCCGGTATAAGATGATCCAGAAAGTTTTGAACACCTGAAAAAAAGAAATAAAAAAAATATTATTAAAAAAACAAAAAAACACGACTGCGGTAAAAAAAACTAAGTAAAAAAAAACTGAAAAGCTAAAAACAAGCCCATTTTAAATAAAATAAAAATTGGATGCAGGCGGACCCATTAGAGTTTGAAAATTTTAAAATGGAATGCCTGCTTCAATTTTTTTTTTCAGTCATTTAGTTTTAGTTTCAGTTTTTTTAACTTAAGTTTTTTATCGCAGTCGGGTTTTTTTTGTTTTTTTTTAAATAATATTTTTTTTTATTTCCGGCTTATTGGTTTACAAATGTGAAAACTTTCGCAGACGATTTAGTTCCTGCAAGGAGTTTTGGTCCTAACTCTGCTCAAAGCAACATAGGCTTGACCTTTTATTTTAGAAATTTTAATTCTAAATTACAATCATGTAAACATACAAGTTGCATAAATTTTTACATGCTATTTATGAAACCCTCTTTAATGATACCCCAAGTTTGAGAAAAAAAAATTTTTTTGACATGATATGGCGCCAAGAATCTGCCATTCTGTTTTATTTTAAATTTTGATATACCCAGTGTCACTCACAGTTAGGACGAATCTACGGCACCTCTTCAAGCTGAAATCGATCAAGCCGTTTAGGCTACAGAGCGTGCCAAAGAAATATTTATTTATTTAAAACTCTTATACTATCATTACAGGTTTTGGAACTTAATGCGATAGATAGAACTACTTATAATATTAACTATTTTAAATAACATCTATTACTAACGATTACCCTATACATTAATACAAAATTACTTATAGCTAAAACGATACAACCTTATAATTACAATTACAACAATGTAATCTTCACACAAAATTAACTTAAGTACAGTCAAAAATTAAAAATAAAACAATGAAAGAAACGATAAACATAAAATAAACAATAAACATAAAATTAATTAATCGATGCTTTCGTAAACTATTATAAATAAACTTACTTCTTCCCAGCTAAAGCACTAGGAAGTGGTGAAAGTGGTTAAATAGACGACAAGAGTGAACTGTCGTCGCACTCTCAAAATTCACTGTACCCGACCATGCCCAGTACAAATAGGGTGGGGTACATCAGCGGGTACAATGTATATACATACATACACTCGAAAAACATAACCCTCCTTCTGGCGCAGTCGGGTAAAAACAGAAGTTGCTATTTATGCCAGGCTGTTTACTGAATGTTAGCTTAGTAGCTCATTGTACATGAAATAAAATTAAAATGGAAGTTAGTCACATTTTCTTCAAGGTTGATTTCGTATGGCAATGGTAATCTGTATGATTAATGCCCTAATTAGGTAAATGACATATTTATTTAAGTAATTCGTTACATTACTCCGAATATACGAAAGGCGAAACCAATGTTATTTTGGTACTATGTCTAGTTTATATCTTTTTAAGTGGGGATTTTGGTCGTAGTTGGGTTTTAGTTTTAAACTTTTTATTTTTTTAAAGTTACACCAATGACGTATTCACTAGAAACATTAACACAATAAAAATAACATATGCATTGAGTTATGGTGAACAAGTCACTTACAGGCGTACACAACACTTACACAAAAAATAGCTTCTTAAATATACATTTACACAAGATTTTTTGCTCGTAATGAGGATAGGATAATTAATTAGAAACAAAGAACAAAATATAATCATAAACGAAATTAGAATCAAAATTAAAATCAAATTTGAAAACGGTAGAACGCGATAACGAGTGCAATAAAAGAACATTCCAAAATTGTCAAAGTGGCAGGCATATGTGGCGAAAAACCAAAAAATGAAATAGTAAAAAATAAAAAGTAGGTTATGAAATTAAGATTCGTCGTTACTAGTTATAAGTGTTCTGCGAAATTGCGAAAATGTGTCTGTAATTATATCTATATTGTTACAGATATCTATTTTATTATAATTAGCCATTAATCGATTCAAAGGGGCATTGAGACCAAGGTTAGTTCTTGATGAAAACGGTGCAAAGGTATTTATTTTGCGTAGAGATCTAGTTACAGTACGCCTAGGTACAGTTATATTAATTTCTGACAATAACTCAGGTACATCCGCCAGTTTATGGATGATTTTGTAAAACAAGAGCTGATCAGAAGTGCTTCTACGTTGTTCAAGTGGTAACTTAGTGAAGTGATTAAGTCTTTGGGAATAATTAGCGTCAGGGGGGCAACTAGGGCATCTAAAACGTAAGTACCTGGTGAAGGCCTTCTGTATACGTTCTATCCTGTTAATATGGACACGATGGGATTCCAAACTGGAGCTGCGTAGTCCAGTATGCTTCTGACAAGGGCGTAGTAAAGTACTTTTAGTGTCGATGTGGACCGAAACTCCGAACAAGTTCTCTTCACGAAACCCGAAATTTTTGACGCTTTGGCCACTATCGTGTCAATATGATTGACGAAAGTTAGCTTGCTGTCGAGTTGGACACCTAAATCACGGATGGTATCAACCTTTTGCAGAAGAACTCCGTCCAACGTATAAAACAATGATCGTACTTGTTTGTTTCTCGTAAAAGTCATGTGATAACATTTACTTGCATTGAGAGTCATCATATTAAGCTGACACCATTCATGCACCGCATCCAAGTCTTCTTGAAGAAGAAGAATGTCACAGTCTGTTTTAATTTCCCTGTACGGTTTCAAATCATCTGCTAACATGGAACATTTGCAGTGCCGTATTGAATAAACAATGTCATTGATGAATATCAAGAAGAGGATCGGTCCTAGGTGAGATCCCTGTGGTACCCCGGAGGTGGAAATATAAAACGGAGACTCATAACCCCTCACAACCACTTTCTGTATCCGCTCAAATAGGTATGAGACAAGCCACACGAGTAGTTGGCCGGATATGCCAACTGTTCGAGCTTTGTGATAAGTACCTTGTGGTTAACCTTATCAAAGGCACTGCTGAAATCAGTATAGATGAAGTCAACCCGTGTGACTTTAATTGTTAAAAAGCAATTGTGTGGATCCGCGTTCGACAGGCTAAGTCGCAGAAAAGTGTGACTTTAGTGCGGGTTTAAGTCACACAGTGATCTAAAAGGTTTTTATTTGAAATAAATCGTCATGTATCACATTCCAACTTTTTTTTTTAATTAGTTTTATTTAATATTATAAAGTCGTTCGTCACTTTACTTTTTTAGTTGAGTCTAACAAAACTCCAACAGATCAGCATTCCAATTGCGATACACATTTTCTATCACAATCCGAAGTATTTTGAAGGACATTATTAATCTATTGCTTCATATACTTAATTAAAAATTCGTTTGTTCGACGACGTAAATAACGAAATGAATGTTGTTGAACTGTCAAAATGAAAGCCATTGCAATTGTATGTCGCAATTACCCCGCTGGTTCACAAAAGAAAAACAATACATATCCTTATCTAGCGCGTACAGTTTAGCGTAGTGAGCGCGGCGCTGGTGGAGTCGTTCAGCGCATGCGTGTCGTGCAGCAGCGCGGCCGACCTCGTGCGCACCACGCTGCTGTGGGCCGAGCAGCACTGCTCGCTCGTCGAGATGCGCCCAGGTAATACTGAGACCTTTCACAATTTCTGATATTGCATCACTGTATAAATCAGTCATCTTTATTCTCGTCATAATAAGGTTACTGCTGTCAGGGATAAAATAACTGTGGAAGGGCTGTACTCATTTCGTATAGCCATCTAATTCTGCCTTAACTATATGCTCATCATCAAAATTCAGCCAAAAAATGTGCGATATTACATGTCTCGTCAAAGCATCACTGCACCTAACGTCTTTTTCTCAAGTCGATGGTCCAACTTTTGGGGCTCTACATATAAATTAGCATTCAGTATCTTTTATTAGTGGACTATTACACTACTATACACTGAGCCACTACTACTTACCTTTTCAAGCCCATAGTCGCTATGAAGCGGGGTAATATTGATGTCCGTACTTGTCTCCAGCGGTGTTGAACTCCCTCCGCGTGCTGTGCACGACGACGGACATCCTGACGAGCCCGGAGCGCCTGCCCGACGAGGCGCGTGCCGCCGTGGCCGCCAGCGCCGGCGTCAAGACCGAGCCCACGTAGGGCGCGGCTCCTAGCGAGTACAGCGAGGGAGTGCGAGTCTCCCGAATAAACATTTATTCTCGACACCTTTTGTTTGGGAGACGCCGTAAACGTTGTTCCGAGAGTCCTCACATGTCACATCGCTTGCGTCGGCTCGGACTAAAAGTCGGTGCGGTCATTGTTAGTGCGTATCAATGCAGAATGTTACAGAATCGACCGAAAAAAACATTGAATATAAAAAAAATTATAAACCACGTTGTGACTTGTAAGGTTGATCGTCTTATCTTTGTTGTTTTTTTATTTATTTTTGTTCAAATTTTACGTTTTGGCCAATTTCTATTGCGTGTTTCGATCCACGTTTGCCTTAATTTGGACTCCACCGTTTAATGTTTATTTAAATATCTCCTGAAAAATATAATTTTCGAATTAAGAGTCATTGTTTTGGCGAATCATATAATGTTTTTATATGAAGTTTGGCAGTTTATTTTGATTGTTGAGTAGCAAATATTTCCTACTCGTCGTAAAATATGCTAAAAAACATAGTGGCAACTGAACTTACTTGTAACGCCTTGTTTTTTTGTTTTTATTTTAACTATCATCGAAGTGTTCAAACACTGCCTGGTTTGAAATGTAAGCTTGCATCTAAATTGTTACTTATTTTTGTATACTTTACTAAGTTTATAACTTTATAAAAATTGTTAGTTTTCACTAAATTATCACTTATGTTAAAAGCTTGATAACATCGTCATATTATGGAAATGAAGGCTTGTTTTTGTATAAAACTTAGCTGTAAAATTATTACCGGGTATAATATTTGGTGTAGCATCACAAGAACGAAATATAACTAAAGAAGGTATCACATTGTCAACATTATCTTTTAAGTGGTATTGTATAACAGCGGTCCAAAATTCGTAGTTTTTATATTGAGACCTGTCTTATGGCTAATTTTCGCGAGGCAGACAGTCTCGCCCCTAGACGGTCGAGAAACTCTCCTCGTGTAAATGAGCCTTTATTGTGAAAATTCGGGATTACTGTAGCATTGTCCGTGCCTTGTGTTTGTGGAGGTGATAAATGAAGTGTCCTAATCTAGTGCCTTGTACGTGGTAAATAAATGTAATGTTATTGTAAATACATAACCGTCACACGATTTGTGATTGTTAAAGAATTCGGCGGAGGACAATGTTCAAGTCGCGAGCAATAATAACCTGACTATTGGCCGTGAATGTGTTACTAATACTAGTTAGGATAGCTGCACTAATGTTAGTCACATAGCTGACCGTTGGGCGTTGGTCGGATAGCGGCCTATCAATAGTCGTGATATTATTTTTGCTTGCAACTGTACATTCTTCAGTTTTCCAATGAAATGCCATTTAAATAATTCCAATCGTGGCTACATATTTTTCTAAAAATCTTACTGACTTTTATAGTCCAATTTTCATAGATCCCAGGAAAGGTCTGCAGCAATACCGGCTGCAAGTTAAACAATGGGGCGAATTAAAGGAAATAACTTTACCAAAGATATAACAGCCGCAGAATGCATTGTTGAGCGAGTGCAGTCATGTTGTAAAATATGTACTTGTGCCCGTCCTGTCCGATAACAAGTGAATACCAATGTAGTTCGTAAGAAACAATGAATTTAATGAACTTGTCGAGATTTAATTTAGAATTGTTTAAGTGTATTTACGTAAGTACTCTAAGTAAATATTTTTATATTGTGTGATAACACAAATGTTTTTATATAACTATCTAACTCGGTGCCAACGTAAATATTGTTGTAATTTGTTATGTAGTGATATAATTTTATGAAGTATCGTTGTCTCTGGCAGCACGTTGTCGTTTGTTAGCGTCGGCGTCGCGCCGCGCTCTTGAGCTTTAAATGAGGTTAAGTGCAATTGTTGTTCTATTGGAAATACAATCTGGAAACATACTAACGGTTGTTTTAATTGTCATTTATTTGGAACAAACAAAGAACTTACAATTGAATAATAAGTTATTACATCGTATAATAGTCACGATTGATTACAATCCTAATTAGTTCAATCGTTCTCTCGCTTCAACAAGTCTGTAGTCATTGCAACATGTGTTAATATGGCTAATTGAGATTCAATGTCAACACATAAAATAGCCTAAAGTATGAATCGTTTTTTATCTTACTTTCAGGGTCATATTATAATTGCTTGATAAGGTTAAGGTTGCTTTAATAGGTAAATAGAATATCTCTGCTGGATGATACACTATTCTCGATATAATTATTCTATGTCAATATAACTTATGCTTCGTGCATGTAATATGTATTGCTTAACTAGCATCGCCGCTTAAAATATGCACTTTATCATACTTGTAAATTAAAAAGATGCGTCGATGCAAAAGCCTAGCGTGATTGAAGAAAACAGACAAAACTTGCGCATATTTTTGAAATACAAGACTGTTAATAGGGAGGTGCTAAATTTCATTTGTCTTTTAAGTTACTAAAATAGTAGGCATTCGATTACAAAGCTGTGTCTCATTTGCTGTGTGCATCCATAAGATCCGTCAAATAAAAATAAAAAATACATGCATACTGCCTATCGGGCAGTGGTTGACTGGGTGAGTTATTTGAGTTTTAGCTAAATTATAATTTGAGTTCTAGGGACCTTATCGAGTAAGGTTCAGCAAGATCTATACAACGCCACGCTGCTTTACGAAAACTTGCGTATGCAGATTTCAGATCAAGAATTCGTCTTATATCTCGCTTAAACTCGCGAAGTAAGAGTGAGACAAAAGGTGATGCGGTGGGTTAGTTGGGTCGTTGCGCAGCGGCGAGCATGCGCGCGAGTCGCGAGGCGGGCTGCGCGAGCAAAGCGGCAACAGCGCCCTGTTCCACTACGCAGCCGCTGTCGAGGACAACGCCGCGCTCGTACCCGCGCACTGACGATATGCGGTGCTGCAAAGATATGAGCATTTTAAATTGAAATTAAGAAAATATGTTATTTTGTCACACGTGCTCATCAAGTTAACACGATAACCTACCTACCTATCTATATCTAATTGCGTTGACATACGTACGCTGCGAGCCTGAGGCTGAGATCTTTAGAGCGTGCTTAGACTTTACTTACTGTCGACTATAATCCAACTGGAAAAGGCGCAAAGAGCAATCTTAAAAGTATCGTGTTTTCGACATTCCATTCATTCTCATTTCCATTCCGCTACCCTACAATCGACCTATACCGGGAAAGTGCGGTTCTCACAGTTGGCCACTGTACATCTACAGACCACCCTGAAACAACACACCCTTCTTTCATATAGTCCCACATCTATGCTCGGCTAAAGACACTACGACCCCGTCGACCGGTCCGTTGGTAGATTTAAAACTTGTTTCTCCGAACGATTCTTCTGTTTGCTAGGAGGCTACCTCTATTACAAAATAAACATAGTTCAAAACCCACAAAACACCTGTGTAAGAAAAAACTTAATGGATGCCTTATAAGTTATAACTCTGGCACATCTATCTATCCCAAAACGGGTCGGAGACCTGGTGGCCTGAACAGAGCGGCATCTCCTTCTTGCCTCTATTGGCCGGCTTGAGTGGAGATTCGCAAAAGCAAACGTGCTCGGAAGAAGGAATAAGACTCATATTTATATGAAACGCTTACTGTACTTACGAGTAGGTGACCGACTTCTATTTCTCTCCGGACCAAGCAGGGGGTGATTATGCCAATTTTGCTTGTGAAAGTTCAGTCGGTAACTCTTGTTTAGTGATACGGGTCTATAGCATATGGGTGATTTGATAAGATTAATGATTACCGCAACAGTGATAATGGTAGTATGAGGTGCCACTGCTGCCAGCGCCGCAAGTAGCGCTCTTTCAGCGCTAGCGTCCAGCGCTGCGGCGGGCTCGTCTAGCAATAGAGCGCCTGCAAGTCGCGCGTGAAGCGCTGCACGGGCAGCCGCCACGCGACCCACGCGTCCTGCACTCCATCCGGAGCTACCGGAGCGACTGCATACGCTGCACTCTGTAAACCATAAAATAAGTATACTCCCAGAATGCAGGCAAGAACCAAACGACAATCTACCTCCATTCCCTGTGGATGTGGAAATGGAAGTTACTGATCTTTTCTATTCTACTGTAAGTACTGTTTGGCCTGCTGACCTTGAGTATTGCAAGGCTCTCCCTCGCTAGCAGACTCTTGCTAATCTAATCTTTTTATCATAAAGCTCATCTTGTGGGTACTTAAGGCCAAGAGCCTTACGTACAAGATAAGCTTTATGGTCTTTACGAAACAAGAATAATAATTTTAGAAGGTTCGCATACCTAATCCCGCAGACTGAGCGGATACAAAGTCGAACAGCCCGACGGCTCTCAAGCTATGCCAAATCTCTTCATCAGTGTGTACGGCCAGAGGGTCGAGGTTCTCTCGAAGCGTGCCAGAGAACATGGCGGGGTCCTGAGGTACCAGCACAACGCGATGCCTGAGCGCGCGCAGCGGAACGCGCGTGATGTCCTCGCCGTCAATCAGGACGCGGCCGGTTTTGATAGTGGTGGCGCCAGCGCAAGTCAGTAGTAAGGTGGACTTCCCGCTACCGCTCCGGCCGCAGATTGCTACCTAATTATGTTGCAAATAGATAAGTAGAAATAAATAGTAATACATAAAGTAATACGTAGTGTGGGACGCCCCCCACCTAGATGGACCGACGACCTTAAGTAGGTGGCTGGGACAGACTGGATGCGGAAGGCGGAGGACAGGGTGTTGTGACGCAGCCTGGGAGACGCCTATGTCCAGCAGTGGACTGCAACAGGCTGAGTTGATTGATTGATTGACATAAATTAATTAATGACATAAACTGCTTCAATAGATAGAGATATCGTTCCTTACACAGGGTTAACTAACACACAAAATAACATGGAATCATAAGAATATTATGGCTGGATTACCTTTTCACCGGGTGCAATCGTAAAGTTGATATTTTTAAGTATTGATGTCGAACCCGGTTCATGCTGGATACTGACATTCTCGAATTCTATTTTTCCGTTCCTCTGCCAACCGACAGGTATTGGACCTGACAATAGAGACACAAACGATTGTTACAACAAAGACATTGGAATTAATCAACATTTACTCATTCTTAATTAATTATATTCCCACAAGTTTATTTATTCTTCGGTGGTGTTGTTGCTAAAAAGAACCACGACGAGGTATAATTTCATCCAAGGTGATAGCACCTTGGATGAAATGATACCTCGTCGTGGTAGATAGGATATATATAGGTATGCTACGATCTGGAATGGAGTAATTTCGGAACAGTTAAGTTTTGATGAAAGTGCTAAATAAAGCTACATAACGCCAATGCAAGCTTTACTTACAGTCATCTCTATAATCCTCCTGCGGCACATTAGTATCGTCATGCACGCGCTCCAGTGCTGCCAGTTGCAGATGCAGGTCGGCGCGGCACTTGGCCAGATGCGCGAGGTATGCGGGCAGTAGCAGCGCGTACGCACCGGCCAGTCCCGCCGCCGCGCCGCTCGCGCCTCCTTGCAGGCACACCGTCAGTACCACGCATACGCAGCCTGCTCCTACCAAGTCCTGTAATCATCATAATTTAAGCCGAAATACGTCCACTGCTGTACAGGTCTAGGTCCCGTAATACGATGAAGAATATAACATAGGTAGGTAGGTACTGCCGTCTGAGGAACTAAGAGGAGCAAACAATATTACACGAGATGACTCATATCAGGAAACGAATTTACGTTCGATCGAACACTATCATTCACATTACGTTCCGTTCCCATGCCACAGTGGCTAGAACCCATATTTCGAAACCTGCCTGAGACCCTAACCGTTGCATTATAGACTTTTCATTGGGTTTTCACCCATACTAGGCATGAGCCACTAGCATAGTAAGCTCACTTGAACAACACTGTTCGAAGAAAAATAAGAAAAACATCGCTAAATATGAAAGGCTGCATCACTTACCAAAGTAAGTCCAAGCCAGCGGTTGGCTGAATTTAGCAGTAGCAGTGTATTATGATTAGTGTCAAGACTTCGCTGGTACGTAGCGCGCATGCGTGGCTGCATCCGGCCTGCGCGGATTGTACTGCCGCCTGCGCAGGTCTGCGCGCACAAAGACACTACCACCGCTGCGCTGTGGGCCTCTGCGCACTGAAGCTCCCTGGATTTCGTAAACAATGCTCAAATTATTAGGCTTCCTCGATTTAATATCACTAGCACTAGGTAGGTATTCAATAAAATAAAAACCCTAATCTAAATCTTTGTTGGCATTCGATAAAGTACAATTACCCCGAGATTCTAATAAATGATAATTCTAATCATCATGAATATGTTCGTTTTATGTTTTTTTTTTGTTAAGAAGTCAATCAGTAGAAAATTCTGTGAGTTATCAATGCACCCACACACACGATTGTTACGTTTGAGTATAATTTCGTTCCAGTCAAAATATTCATCTCTTCGCAATTTGCCGTCAGATAACTCTTCTCTTTTTTTTTTCTTCTTTTCTCTTCTCTCTTCCTACCAAATAGCGCGTCGTCATCCATTGCGTCTTCCTAGCTAATATTTACTTACTGCGTAGATATGTACCTAGCGTTACTCAGATAGATCGACTGCAGGGTGAGGTAGCACAACAGCGCCGGTATCGATGCCAGCAGCGTCCACGGCGCGATGATGGCGTTCACCAGCACAGCTGCGGTACATAGAAGAGCCAGCTGCACCCAGCGACTGATTGCTGTCGGCAGTTTCTGAGAGGGATATGGTAGATATATTTAATATCGGTCTGGGCCACCATAACTTATCCAAGAGTGAGGTCGACCTGATTCGAGCTCCGTGATACTTAGATGAAACCTGACAGGTGATGGTTTCGGAAAATCTAGTCATTTGATGGTTCCGGTATTTGGGAGGATGTTGTTATAAGACCGTGATTTCCAGTTTTTGGACAAGAAGCTGATAAAAATAATAATATTTGTTAACCAAGATAAAGGTTTTTTTTTAATTATGGTGATTGAGCGAATATAGCTTATAAATTATTAAGCTTATCTCTGATAGAATTTCTTCTTCTTAGGCGAAAACGCCTAATTTGACGTATGTATCTACTGTAGATATTGAGATTAACGTCATAAATAAGTATTTACTATTTGCGACCGTGGATTTTTTTACCTTATCGATAACCAAAATATCAGCAGAGAACCGATGCAGCGTGTCGCCCAACGGCGCGGTGCGCAGATGATGCGGGGGGGCCCGCAGCGTGGCCCGCAGCAGGCGGTCGTGTACGGTGCGGCGCGCCTTGGCCGACGCGCACGCACTCGCCGCCTGCGCCGCGCCCGCCGCCAGCGCGCCGCCCCCGCACCACATCGCGTATGTGCGCACTCCGCTCCATGTCTGACACAAATTAAAAAATCCATTTTCCTTAGCTGTATGAAACCATGGGAACAGCTGAGATGAATGAGTAGCTATGTATCATAACTTCACGCCTGTACCTATATCCTGAAACCATAGGCAGAGATGCATAACCAGTAGGTGCATGGCCCACATTTCACCAGTTAGGTATACCTACTATACTACCTTCAACTTGTAACTTATATCCATGACTAAGAGAAAAGAAACTATTTACTGAACGTTTTTTAGTATATCAATGGCTGAACACGAACATGGCTTCAGACATTCATATCTCATTTGGAAAGAAAAACATTAAATACCTGTTGATCAGAGAGCTCAGTGCTCGCGTTTTTTGAGGTAGTGTGCGTGAGCCAGTAGTCTGCGACCAACGCCAGCGCTTGCGCAGCCGCCGCTGTGGCCCAGTACGCGCCACCCCACCAGCGACACGCTCGCGCGTATTCCCACCATATCGCACACTGAACAACACCAAGTAGGTACAGTATTAGGTTTGGTTTTGCAATGTTGGACTGCGACCAACATTTTTCTTTTCACCTCACAACCTCGGAAAGATTTTGTTTATCATTCGAATTCTGAGTGCAAAAAATCATTTTATCCGCTAGCGTAAAAAGTTATTTTTTTAAATTCGAACCTTTCTATTCATTAATTTTCTATACCTACCGCCAGTCCACTGAAAATGCATTTAAGAAATACCTACTTATTTCATGTCAGTGCGCCAACCTCATTTTTAGAATAATCGCACTGGCCAGCACCAAGTTAATTTTAATTTAATTCACTTTCCACCATTTTGGTTTGTTTTTTGATAAAATCGTAAGAAATCATAAAATATGAGCGAGTCCAGCAGCGACGAAGATATGAAAACACCTGCTGAGTTAGTACATATTGCCGAATTGGGGTTTTTTAAAATAAATAGACGCTAATTTTATATATTATTTAAGCTGTTTTTCTTTCACCTAGCATTTTCCTCGCTGTAGTGAGGTGAAAATGTATGTGTTTCGTTCGGCAGCAAAGCTATTCTGCGTCTCGTACCGTTGAAACCCTCGCTACGCTCGTGGTTCAATCCTAGAATTCTTTGCTTGATCAGGTTTCAATACAAGTACTCGTGCCAAAAAGCAACTTTGCAGCCTTGCTTGACAAATAACTATTGTATTAACCACCGAAATGATTTATAAGGACCAATAATGTAGTCATGTTAGTAGGTATAGATATGTCCACATTCTGAAACTTTGAATGGAAGGTAGAACTAAAATATGTGTGCCAAAATTGAGCAGCAGACCGAAAAATGCACTTGGTGGAAACAAGTTATAGCTTAGCAAACTCACCTCACTGACTTCTTCTGGTTTCTGGGACTTATTGGAATCTTCATCAACGACTATGGTTGTATTATTTTCTATGCCGTTGGAGGTCAGAGAACTGTAAGGCGTCGTGTCAACCATGGAGTCATCAACGACATCTAAATCAAAATTAGCAGTTTAAAAAGAGAAGAAAGAAAGAAGAGATACAGTAAATTGGAATTTTAATAGCTTATGTTCCAGATGAAACAATACAAACCGTTACTTTGGCTGTCTTCTGGTGCGGTTTCGGAATCTGAGCTTATTAGCCGTCGTAAAGTTCTTGGTGTCCATCTGAAAGAAAATATTGGTTTAGATAGTAAGGTAATTGGCCTGTTCCTATATTTTGAATAAATGAGAATTATCCATCATCCAATAAACCACACTCTTTAAATGGAGTTGTTTTTTTTAATACTTTAAAAAAAGTTTCTCTACAGTTATTTTTAACTTTGTCTAGTTTAAAATCGAAAAGGACCTGTTGACACTGTGTGGTGCCCTGGGCTTCAGCAACCGTCGCAGATAGCTGGCTTCTCTATGTAAAGCAGCGTTAGACTCGTCTGCACTCACAGCGCGTCGGACATCCGGGCGCCATCTGTAAAATTATAACCACCGAACTTTTAATGATTTCCAAAAAGACTCGTAGTAGTAGGGTTACCTATCTACTAATACTTAATTGATGGGTTGCAATCTCGGACTCTTAATCTGGACTCCAGTGAATGGTCAGCTAGTCATGTTTGTGGTTGGAGTTGGAATCAGTCATATATATATCATCATATATATATCAAATCAATTTGAACTTAAAAAAACAACAGATAAGGAAGTTATTGCAATTTTAAATAGTATAAAAACTAAGGCTTACGGACATGACCTCATCAACATTGATATGATCCAGCTCACCCTTCCTAATACACTCCACACAATTACTGATATTATTAATAAATCCATAGAAACAAAAATATTTCCTGACTCATGGAAAAAAGCATTAGTAAAACCCATCCCAAAAACTAAAAACATTAACGAACTTAAAGACTTGCGACCAATAAGTATTCTTCCTGTTCTTTCAAAGGTCATCGAGAGAGTAATTGAAAAGCAACTCAAAGTGTATCTAGAGGCTAATTCCATTCTTCCCCAATACCAATCAGGTTTCCGTCCAGGTCATGGTACTGCAACGACTCTGGCTCATGTCACCGATGATATACTATCTGAATCAGATGCTGGTAATTGCTCAATGCTTGTTTTATTAGATTTTTCGAGGGCATTTGATTGTCTGAATCGAGAACTACTACTTGCCAAACTTATCCATTACGGAATTTCGATAGATAGCTGCAAATGGTTCAGATCTTTCCTTTCGAATCGACACCAGCAAGTTGTCACAGATGATGACAAAGGAAATGTCATTAAGTCAAAAAGTATGCTTGTGGAAAGAGGTGTCCCACAGGGAGCTATTTTGAGTCCTATTTTATTTATTATTTTTACGGCTGATCTACCAGGCATTCTTAGACACTGTAAGGTACACCTGTATGCAGACGACACCCAAATTTATAAATCGTTTAAGCCAATTGAAACCAGTCAGGCTATGGATGATATATCGAAGGACATTGAGCAAATTCTCGACTGGTCTCAAAAAAATACGCTAGTGCTTAATGCATCTAAAACAAAATGTATGATATTGGGTACCAAATACCAGATTAAAACTGCTGACGATCTATACGAGCCAATGATTGTTAATGGAGACCTACTAGAAAGGGTAAATGTCGCAAAAAATCTGGGGCTGGTAATGGACGATGAGCTTAGATTTGTAGAGCACATTAATAGTCGGATTCGAAATGCTTTTTACAGGTTGAAGGTTCTCTATGGAATCCGTGAGTACCTTTCCGAGGATATTAGGAGACTACTTTCGGATCTACTTGTACTGTCATCATTTAACTATTGTGATGTGGTGTATGGACCCAGACTCTTGCAAAAAACCAAAAAATGCATACAGAGAGTTCAGAATGCATGCATACGCTTCTGTTATAAAGTTCCAAGAAGATGGCACATTTCCCCTATTATAACTGAGAAGGGGCAACTGAACATGGAATCGCGACGCAATCAACATTTGCTGTGTTTTATACACAGGATTATAGCAAGTAAAAGTCCCCCATACCTGTACAATAAATTATCTTGGTGTAAGAATGCCCACAGTATATATACCAGATCAAAAGTAAATGAAACGCTTATGATACCGAGACACAAAACAAAAGGGTATAAGGGCAGTTTCAAATATGCAGCATCAAAGATCTGGAACAATATACCACCTCCCTTTCGAATAATTCAAAATAAAACAAATTTTAAGAACAAAAGTAAAATATTCGTGTTTGACTGTCAAAAAAATGGCACCAAGCTTTTATGAAAGATGCCCATTATAGTTCAGTTTGTATCTGGGTATTAACAATTTTTTTTTCCTTTTATTTGACCAGTTCGTGTCCACAAACTGTAAAAAAAAAATAACCTTATTACTAAATAAATAGTGTTAATGTATGATCATTGAAATAAATATAATTTTAAACCATTGTTGCAGAGTGTACTGTTTTTTTATTCTTTTTTTTCCTTTTTTGTAAACAGAAGTCAAGGGTTCAAGCTGAAAACCAGCGCTTAGCAACCCACTAGGGAACCTAAGCATAATGCTGACGCTTGAACCTTTTGCTTCCGGTATTATAGTTTTGTGTATGTACTAATACTACTAGCTGTAATACTGGAGACAATAAACGTAATTCTAATTCTAATTCTAATATCATATATCTGCCATGCTGGCTGGTAAAATTACAATCTTTGAGAAGGAGCTTACTTTGAATTATACATGGATGGTGGCGGTGAGGACAGTTGTCTGGAGAGCGGTACTCGCGGATGAGAGGACACCCGACGTCGCCAGCTGCCGCCTGCACACGTCGAGACTTCGGACAGCAGATGAGCCCCCGCCGCTTCACTGATGCCAACCTTCGCAGTATAAAATAAGTATTAAGGTTAGCGCACATTAGGGCGGGCTGAATCATAACGCAACACATTGTAAAAAAAAACCTCCTTCATCACTTTCATACATTTTCTAAAACCCAACAGGCGGGCCGCAAGGCCACAACACAATATTTTGTATGAAAATGTATTGCCCTGCGGCCCGTTGCGGCCCGTTGCGGCTGTAATATGCGGTTGGCTTTAAGGTGATGTAAATCTGACATATTAGGTATGTGTAACAATTGCTTGATAATTCAAGATTCCGATAAATTTACACTACGGTCGCATATGCGCCTTCCGTATCTAAGAATAGGATGAAGATGACTTCATGTTCCCAGTACCTAAGTGTGTATTTCTACAAATATTTTTATTGTCTTTGTATCGCTAAAAATGGCTTGGGCTAATTGCCTTTAATTCATGATGTGAAGAACTGTGGGTTACATACAAACTTACAATGCGGTGCTTAAATTAAAAGTGTTGGTTGATTGAGAATTTAGCGATTTCGTTTTGACACATTTGCACCAATGCCACAATACATTTGAGGGTAAGCCAGCCTTTGGATATAGCTCACCTGGCTACAAGTTGTATTTACCGTGGTCTCTTCAGAGTTGCTGTGGAACCGGGCCCTGCTGAGTGCGCGCACGAGCCGGGACCGCTCCCGTGCCGCGCCGCCGGGCGGGCCGGCGCCGGCGCGAGCAGCCGCGGCGCGCGCCTCGCCGGCCAGCCGCGCCCAACGAGCCAGCGGGCCTTCACAAGCTGCGCCGCGCCCAATGCCGGCCACGCGACCGTCTTCCATTGCTATTATCTGGAAACATCAAAATGACGTGGAATTAAATGCTTTTGAACGATGCGACGCGCGAGTCGCTACGGAGCGAAAGGCTGTTTTACCTATAATGTTATTTTATGTTTTGTATTAGTTTATTTGCAATAAACCAATTTTGTGATATTTTGAGTTCTTTTCCTCTGACCTCAGCCCTTAGATTCCCTCAATCTTAATACTTATTGTGAAGTCTGTTGTTCGGATGTTTCGATTCAATTTCGATTTGATAAAACGAAACAATTTGTTTTCCTTTTTTTTTGTACACCTAGCTTAACAGCTTGATTTGTTTCTTAAATCTGGGAAGTACCTAATGTTTAAAAAGCCTTGATCATCTTGACGATCTTGATCTATGATTCGGTTGTCTAGGGTCTTTAACATTAAACTACTAGGTACGGTCCCTTTTCAAAACATATTTTTCTAGCAATGCCCTCCATCTCAGGAGTTGGAGATGGAACCTACCAAATCAGCATAATGGAGAAGCTCGAGTCTGTTGGTAGCAACGACGACCGTGCGTCCGGCGCGCGTGGCCGGCACCAGCGCGCGGGCCACCAGGTGGCGCGCTAGTGGCGCATCCAGCGCAGCCAGTGGCTCATCCAGCACCAGCAGCTGCGCGTCCGAGTACAGCGCGCGCGCCACGCACACGCGGATGCGCTGCCCACCCGACAGCGGCGCGCCGCGGCTGCCCAGCCGAGTTGCGTCACCCTCTGTTTGGAAACCAGCCGGTTGCGTAATGAATCCTACTATACATACACTACAAATCGTATACAAATGTATGTAGAGTGTAGCATACATATCTACATATACCCATAAATAATAACCATCATTGTTCGATCGTTCCAGATTAATGATTTCATTGGTAGGTAACTGTACCTATACACGTGCCTTGATTCATTCGCTTGCAGTTTGATTATGATCTACGCTGATTGTGTTGACAAGGTTGCCTGGTAAGTTGATAATAAAGTTAAATCTGTTCAACGTTCATTCTGCTTTCTTGCCTGGTAAAAGCTGCAGGTCGGGTCTCAAACCGGTCGCCCTCAACACGCGCCCGTATTTCCTCTGGCACCACGAGCTGTCCATGACGATGTTGTTGCGCACGGACCCTTCTAGCAGCCACGGCGGTTGTCCCGCATACCACGTAGAACAGTTCCTGTGGACAAACGGACGATAATAAATTAACAACTTGTAAATGGCCTTCAACTTCATATTTTTTAACACTGTAATAAGTAGTAGGTAAGTTAGCTGTAAGTTTCGCGTGCAGAATGAAATAAACATCCTATTACTATTACACAATAGGAAAGCATGTAGCGGTATCTGCGGTGTCATTAAATGTCTCACACCATATCCAGCTTTGATGGTGTCCTACTTAATATTATATAAATGTGAAAGTTTTTATGTGTGGGTGGATGTTTGTTACTTAATCAATCACACAAAAACGGCTGTACGGATGTGGATGAAATTTGATAGTTTATAACAAATTTTAATCTCGGTAGTACATTCCCGTGGGATATTTTCCGACATCGACGCGGGCGAAGCCAATACTAGTATTTTATAGTCTGATCTTGCATTTTTGGTCGAAGTGTATAATAAATAAAATATATGAATGTGAATTCTAGTGAGTAGTAGGTACGCTAGCAGCTCGTAGTGACACCATTTATCTTATGAAGGCTATAGATACCTACTTACTAGGTTTTACGAGAAAGGATTAGGAATGTCTAGAATCTAAATAAAGACCTATGATTTAAGGCTCCCACAAACAGGCGCATCGCGTGGCGTGTCCCGTCGAGCAATCGCCTCGCGCCTGTCTGCAGGAGCCTTTAAGACGAAATCTCTGCCTTTACGGTGGGTGTAAGATTACCTATTCGTTTATTGTAATTGCAGCGTGTAATAAAATTGAAGCAAAGTGCTGGCTACAATAGGTACCTATGTACTTTTCAGCCGTACACCAATTTAGCTTATACGAGTACGTACAACGTTAGGTACGGTTTTAATTAAGGTAATTCGTTTTAAATTGCTACGCTATTTTCGTTTATGGATAGGAACATTCCATCGCTTCTCGTCCCAGGAGATTCGTTAGACGGCTAACACAATACACGGCGTATAGTAATTAGGTAATAGAGAATAGGTACGTTTGTTCCTAATGTAGGTATAACATTCTAATATACCTAGATTCCAAGTATCCAGTCATGTTTGCAACAGTTCAATGGTTTAGGAAGATAAATCCCTGTGTTAACTAATCTTTTGGTATACCTATTGTAACGGTTGTATTGCGAAAATTGTTATTCGTACTTGATATAAACGACGTCACCTCTGTCCAAATACATCTCTCCGAGGATCGCAGACAGCAGTGAAGACTTCCCAGCTCCGGTACTACCAACTACCATAATCAGCTTTCCTGTTAAGATAATGATCATTTAAATTGATAAATTATTTCAGAATCTGCTACAATTAATATCATGTGTTAAGAATACAATTAGGTTCACCGACTCAATCAATAAGGCAGCCTTAGGTATATTTCATACGAATAGGCAAGAGGGTGGCACGGCAAGAACCACTCAAATAAAACTGGTAATCGACTCTCACCTGCTGGAATTTCTAGGTCGTCTACTTCCAACAGCATATCGCTCCTTTTGCCCCAAGTGAAGGCTGCGTTTCTAAACGTAACTAACGAGTCAGTTCTACGAGTTGGCATTGTGAATACTTCATCATCAGAAAACTGATCAGCACATTCAGCTCCATCGGATTCATCTTTATTGATTATATAAGTATCGTCAAGTCTGTTTCTATCAATAAAAGTTTCTTGGTTTATATCTTCTTTGGTAGTTTCCTTTTGATCATCATTATCATTACATTCATTAACATTGTTCGATTCGGGAAGTTCCAAGAAATCTCTAATTCTCTTCGTGCTAACCTAGATAACAAAAACATAATCTTTACTTCCTGGTAGTTGGGTAGTTAGAAGTAATACATCAATTTTACATACCTAAATGAATATTAATATGTTCGCCTTACCATCGCTTGAATCACCATTAGCACTGTTACAGGCAGTATGAGAAGGGGAACAGTGAGTTGATTAAAAAACGCTAATCCAGCGAATACATTAGTAGCCGTTAACTGACTGTTATTTTCTATAAAATAGTATACAGTAAAAGTGATAACTGTTATCATTATCGTCGATATTTGAGTTGTGAAAGCTGAAATGATATTGAAAATGTTATACGTAATATTTAGTATATCATTGAGTAAGATGGTGAAATTATAAGCGCTCACTTAAGAAACTCCAGTAAACAGAGTCCTTATTAAGGAGTCTCAGTTCAAGTTCTCTCAATTGCAAAATTTTCTCATTAAACAAATCCTCCCAAACGTAAAGTTTGATAACATCTATGCCGTGTAATATTTCCGTCATCTTCGATAATCTATGGTCGGTACATTTTGCGATATCCTTTGAATTGTCCGATAATTTCTTTCCGATATAAAACTGCAATGGCGTGATTACAAGAACGCTGGCAGCGGTGCCTATGATTGCACTCACACCCAGTTTTGTGTATAGTAAATACAATATAACGACTACCTGTAATACAAACAAAAGTACTTATGTAATAAAAAGTATGGAGAAGTTATAATCGACTGCCTCTATCAGAAGCGACCGTTTACCTTTAATGGTATGGCCCAGACATAATGACAGATCCAAACACACGACATGATATTATACGTATCCTGCGAGACTAGATTCGTGATGAGCCCACTCCTCGTGGAGCTGTTGTCCTTGGTGTCGTGCAGCAGGCGGGAGTCCTCGTTCTCGTCAAAGTCAGTCGATGACCACGGGGCCAGTCTCATACACTTATCGTACACCATGCTCTGTCAATAAAAAACTGCATAAAATGCAACTATTATATATTACATAGTGAATATTCAAAATATCACAGCAACAACATTATCAACAAAAGCTGAGTTGTCGTAACAAATGAACGAACTTGTAGAGCTGTCTTCAGTCTTGTGCCTTCAACCGTCACTAAATGTGTGGAATTCTGAGATAAGAATGCTTGGCTAATTAGTGCCATCGTTATTATGAGAAGCATTACGTATCCGTTGTTAAAGAATTCTTCAAGAGTCACTTGTGCACTGGCGTCATATATTTTAGTCGGACCTTCAATGTACTGGATTATAATGGCCAGTCCTAAAGGAGGCACTACACCGATCAAATCGCCAAACAATTTCAATATTCCAGCAATATAAAAGTTTGGCCATACTTTACGAATGTAACATGCCCACAGACCGGGGCTTGCTTCTTTTGCTTTAGAATCCTGAAATGTGGAAAAACAATGTAGTGTTATGATAGACGAAATTAATTTATTTAATTTATAAATCGCACCTTTAATGAATACGATGACATTAGAGTAGGCAGTACGTACGTCTAGGTCTTGATATATTTTCACAAATTTATTATAATATTTAGCCGAGCGTTCCTCCTCTGGAAGTTCTCCCAAATAATCTGGTTCCAGTGGTGATTTATATCCCTTTTTCAATAGAGAATTTAGCCAAAAGAACGTCACTTTCGAATAGAAGTGTGTGTCGTTATGTTTGTAACAAATATTGGGGACACTTGACCTAAGATCGTTTTTGAAACGTTTCGTGACCTGAAACATTTTTACGTATTTACTATCAAGATTAAAAAAGATCTTTTAGTAAAATAATATTATGTCAATATCATTTTCAGATACTACATTGGGCAACGCCACCAAATTCCAGCTTTCCCACATTAAAACACACACAAAAAAACATTAAAACTTGTGATGTTATAACGCGTGATAGTAGAGAGATAGCTATCACGTAAAGTCTCGTTGGTATTGACCGCACGTGCACTCATGGGAAATGCCATCTGAGAGCGGCGCCAGACGCATTGTGGAAATCGTCTCCTCCGATGTGCTCCTTGCGCGACGGCTGGCGCCGGCGGCGGCGGCCCAACCTGACTCATACACCACATACCTATGCTTCTATATCAGTGCTCCCCGTTTTAAGTTCCATAATCTGTCATATAATTTTGTTATATTAAAGAGAGAGTGGCACCGTCGCACGTAACGCTACCGGTAGTAGAGGATAATGATATGCGACCAACACGCACATTCATATTGTTACGCACGTATCACCGGAATGCTCGTTACTATTAACTTGGTGTCTATTATTGAAGACACGGTATTTAAAAACGGAACGGAATTCATATTAAATTATTATAAGCCTTATTTAATTTTAATAGCAATCGTGAATTGCTGCAGTCGCTAGTCGCAAGCAATCATCAACAGACCTATCTCCGAGATAACATTGTAAGACGAAATTTTATTGTACCTATACAAATACATAGTTAAAACTATAATCAGCTAAGTATTATACACACGCTAACTAACTAGTAAACTAATCTAAACTTAGCTCCGGTGAGCCGTGTTATAGACTACTTAATTTGAATAGCATGGAGGCCATTTACATTAGTATATATCTACACATAATACAGCCAAATAAGTCATAGGTTTATGCGGTAATTGAAGTATTGGAAGCATTCGAGCGGTGAATGACTGAGTAATGTTTTCCTGTTCCTGAGAAACTTTTTCACTTATAAAAGTAAAGTGTCTTTGGTTTTTTGCCACCGACTTTCCGAAATTAAAGTAATTTTTTTGTGTAAGTCGGTAGTTTTTTTTTTGTGAAAAAGTTTTTCTTTTTATAGTTGTGGTACCTACCCCAAACAAAGTCGTATACCAATGCTTACAATATAAATCACAGTGACAGGAAGTTATTACCTACAACATAATCAACATACAGTAAATGAAAAAAATACGTGTTATTGAAGCTGACCCAAAATCCACTCATCAGAACTTGACCAAATTTATGTGGGACCAATCTGGAAGTATAGCTACCCTTTAAAACAATTTTTTTTTCAAATCTGTTTATAATTATGAGAGTTCTGCGGTAACAACATAAAAAATTTAAATAAAATACTACTGAATTGAACCTCCTCCTTTTTTTGAAGTCGTTCGGTTGAAGTTAAAAAGCATGAAATAATTATATCTACACTGGGCCGCAAAGAAAGTGGGTCGGTTATAAAAAATGCGATAACTTTTAAAGTAGTTGAGCAATCCTTTTGAAATAAAAAAGGAAATAAAGTTCATAACAATACGAATATGGGAAGAAGTGAAATCTTTTTATATTCTTTTTGATTGACCAATACATAGATAAAAATAAAGACGATTTTAAAAGTTGAACAATTTTGAAACCATTTGTTTTACTTTTGCTTCTGTTTATAAATATGGCAGTTCTTGTGCAGAAATTCATTATTCTGATCAAATTCAATTAAAAACACGCCACTAACCCCTGAACAGTGTACCAGAATTCTGACAATGCTTGAAGACGGGCGCAATCAACGTTATACAGCAAGAACTGTTGGTGTGTCGCTATCAGATCAACCGCTCAAAGAGTGCCCCAGCGATTTGAAGAGTCTGGATCCAATATTTGCAGACCAGGAACATGCCGAACAAGGTACACGACAGCGCGGGAGGATCGATATATATACTGTCAACAATGTTTAGAAATCGATTTCAAACGGCCGTTGAAGTCAAAAATCACCTTCTACGTGCTGGCGGGAGTAATCCAAACACGTGTACAGTGAGGCGGCGTCGTGCTGAAGCAAACTTGAAGCCATTTAGACCTGCAAATGGTCCAAAACTGGAAAGGCAGCATCGAAATCTAGCAGTCCAATTCATGTGTTCTCCAGCGTAACTCAGCCAGTTACGCTGGAGAACACATGAATTGGACTCTGGACGAGTAATGTTTCCGGACGAGTCAAGGTTCATATGCTATACACGCACGATGGGAGGCAAAGAGTCTACAGAAGACCTGGAGCGCGCAATAACCCAGCTTGCATTGAAGAGACTGTGCCATACGGCGGAGGCTCCATACAAGTGTGGGCTGGAATTTCTTCCGAAAGCCACACCGTAGAAATTGGCACTTTAACTGCAGAAAGATAGGTGAATGAAAAATCTTAAATGAGTATGTTGGTCAATTTTTTGTAAACATGGGCGAGAACGCCATCATTATGCAAGATAGCGCTCGTTCGCATACAGCTCGGATAGTGTTTGTCTACCTTGAAGATGTCGCTTTCACACACATGGAGTGGCACACACAAGGATGCCCTGTATGAACTGGGACGACGTGTATCCTACGCCAGCGAAATTCCTCCAATCACGCCTCGTGAACTGGAAGAAGCACTGATAGAGGAATGGGAGAATATCCCTCAGCATCGGCTCGGAAATCTAATGTAAAGCATGCCAAACAGTCAAATAGCTGTATTAACAGCTTGTGGTGTTAATACAAAATACTAAAAGGTGTAAAATTACATATTTGATATCGTAGCACATTTTTCGAAATCTAGTGAAAATGGTAATTTTTACTTATCTTTATTTATTTTATTTATTTATTTAACCATTTATGTACACACTTATATAAACAGACAAGAAGAAAAAAAACAGAAAAATAGGTACAAAGGTGATGCTTATTTCTAATGAAATCTCTTCCAGCATACCTGCGATAGGATAGTAGATTTAGAGATGTAGACAGCGTGTGTAAGACTAAAATAGAAAATAAAATACATAAAATCAAAAACAATTCACTTAATAAAATAAAACGAATAGTATGAGAATATACATACATACATACAAACATACATACATACTTCTAAAATAAATAACACTAGAATATTAATATATACGCAATTGCGCAACTATGACGAAGTGGAAAGATAGTGTTCTTTCACTCTTCTTTTAAAAACTGCAACAGTTTGGCAGTCCCTAATGTCAGGCGGAAGTGAATTCCACAACCGCACCGCGTGCACAGTGAAGGAGTAGGAGTAAAAGTCGGTGGAGTGGGGAGGGGACTTAAGGAGGTTTCTAAGATGCGACCTTACGTTTATTCAAAATAAACTTCATAATCTTGAACATATATGACATTGATTAAAATAAAACAAATTAAATAACAATTTATAAAATTGTCTTAAATACAGTATTTATGTCATAAAGTTAGCTCCAATATTTCAGAAATTATTGAGGTTTTTGTTACCGACCCTCTTTCTTTGCGGCCCAGTGTAGTCTGGCCCCAGATTGAAATATAATTTTTCAGAACTTATATTTTCGAAGTTACCTTGACCAATATACACTCGAGAGCAATGAATCCGGGTCACTTAAAGAATGTTAAAAATCTCGGAAACTAAAAATGATAGGTTAATGCAATAAATTGTATTTAATAGACAATGTAATACTCCTTAAATGAAAGTAAAAAAAAATACATTTTATTAACACAAAATTACATAAAGAAAAAAACTGCTGATCTCTCCTTAAAACAAAAATAGGAAACATGAAATTTTTGAACTTTATTACGATTTTCTTGAATTTTAATACTTCGTATTGCCTCCTCGTGCTTCCATTACTGCGTTTACGCGGTTTGGCATGCTGTACACCAAGTTCCTTATACGATTTTGGGGAATATTCTCCCATTCCTCTGTGAGAGCAATTTTGAGCTCACGAAGCGTGATTGGGGGAGGGTTTCGTTGTTTTACGCATCTGCCTAGCTCGTCCCAAGCATGCTCGATCGGGTTGATATCCGGGCTGCGCGCTGGCCACTCCATACGAGTAATGTTCATCTCTTGAAGGTAGTCATTCACAATCCTACCTGTATGAAGTCGGGCATTGTCATGCATAAATATAGCATCCTCACCTAAATTGACCATAAATGGACCAACGTGATCATTGAGGATTTCTTCCACATATCTTACGCTAGTTAAAGAGCCGTTTTCTATGATCATCAGCTCTGTGCGACTTTCAGAAGAAATTCCGACCCACACAAGTACAGACCCACCACCGTAGGCTACTTTTTCTTCGATGCATGCTTGCTTGAATCTTTCCCCTGGTCTTCGATACACTCTGTGTCTTCCATCGTGCTTGTAGAGCATAAATTTTGATTCGTCGGAGAACATAACTTTTGACCAATCTTCAATACTTCAATTTACGTGGCTCTGGGCATATCTTAGTCTTGAAATACGATGCCCACGCTCCAGTTTGGGGCCGTTTGCAGGTCTAAGGGGTTTTAAGTTAGATTCAGCAAGCCGACGTCTTACTGTCCATGCACTTGGGTTACTTCCTCCGAGGCGTCGAAACTGATTGGTGAGTTCAGTTCCTGTGAGAAAGCGATTTCGAAGCATGGTGTTCACCAAGTATCGGTCTTCTCGTGCTGTGGTACACCTGGTTCTGCCCGTTCCTGGTCTGCGTAGGTTAGAACCAGTTTCTTCGTAACGTCGGAGAACTCTTTGTACTGTTGACAGCGACACACCGACAGTCCTGGCTGTATCGCGCTGACTCCGGCCGGTTTCCAGCATTGTAAGTATTCTGGTGCATTCTTCAGGCGTAAGCGACATAATTTCAGCTTGAATAATGAATATAGAGCACTATCAACATGGTTTATGTACCCACATAAATGACAGATTACAAACAAAAGCAAAACCAAATGCTGTAATTTCGTAGTTCCATCTTCGAAAGTGGCCCTTTTTCAAATTTGATTTTTTTATGATATAACTTTACAATAACTAAGAAGTTTTAATACCTTCATTTAAGGAGTATTACATTGTCTATTAAATACAATTTATTGCATTAACCTAGCATTTTCAGTTTCCGAGATTTTTAGGATTCTTTAAGTGACCCGGATTCATTGCTCTCGAGTGTATAAGTTTGCAAAATATGAATATCAGGAGGCTAGTCAGCCATATTACGGTTTATCAAATTGGAAGAGTCATCGGATTAATCGCTCGTGTTTACAACTCGGTAAGGTGTTTTTAATCCAAGACTTGCTGAATCGACTGTAGGATGATGGGCTTAAACGGAAGTGGAACGCTGATCATGTTATACACTAAGTCGATAAGTGCTAGCACTAAAGGGATGTGTGGATCAGATTACATAGCTCCTAGAAACAATTTGCATACCAGCCTACTACTTTAATGCGTGAGATACGTGCTCTCTACCACGCACTATGTTCTCTACTATAAACACCACTGTAAACACTGCCATCATCCGAACGTAAGCATGACCAATGTCATGCTTACGTTCGTTGTCAAATATAAAATATTAGACAAATATTTTATATTTGCTGATACCTAAATGGAATGACGTGCTAAGGCCTAATGGTCACCCCCCATTCAATTTCACCGCTTTTGTTTAATGATCCATTATGATCGATACGCAATGGTACCTTTTTGTAATTGTATGAAGTCGGCTTGTAATAATGTTTTTACAACAACAGCCTATAGAAATAGGCCTTAGGATGAAAATTGTGGTATAATTTAATCGTAATCTACCTATATGAATCCATTTGTTAGTTTTTAACCATGGTCAGTTCAGTTCTGCTCAGAAGCGCTTGGCAAAATATATTCGGTATCTTATTTTACCTTCTAATTGGTATATCCTTTGAAACTATTTAATATTGCAGTTAGTATGATGGATGAATTACCTCGTCATAGAAACAAACGCAGTCAACTGCGAATATCAGTACTGTCATCAGTAACGAAACACCTTGAACGTATAGTTCTACGTGAGTAGATGTAGTTCCCGTGACGAAGTGTTGCCACAAGATTGTCCCCGCAGAGATGGTGGCGAGCATCCAGTATATGGCGAGGTAGAGAATGGGGGCTGCGGAGCGCCGGGTCCACAGGGCCACGTGGAAGGCGGCCGCGGCCAGCCACGACCAGGGGGCCATCAGAGCGGCCACCAGTCGCACCGTGTCCGCGGGCCGGAGCATCGCCGCAGCCGCATCGCAACACCAAGCGACTCCCAGTACGAGGCTTGCTATTCCACGTAAATTTTGTCCACGCCATCGTTTGGAGTGCCTGCGTTGGATTTTGATGTTAAGAATTCTCCCAGCAAAGAGAACAAATCAAGAGATGGCAATCAAACAGTTGCGATTATTAAAAACAAAGAATTAGTTTAAAATAGTCAAGTATGAATATGTATTTGGTTAGACTTAAAATAATATACCTACCGGTTTGTTTTTTAATAGCAAAAAAATAATCACGCGGAATTATAAAACATTCAACAGCCGAGTTTTATATTATCTTTCCTTATTTGTAAACCAAATAAAGCGGCTCACATCATTCACGATATGATATATAAAAACAAAAACCAAATAAGGAAATTGTTTTTGTTTACATTGATATTGGTAGATATGTTCACTTCAATTGTTTCTCAATAATGATTTATCCAATTTCCAGTTTATTGATAAACGAAGGCGGATTTGTATTGCTTAGGTATTTTATTAGGATTAAGTATATATCCGTGGGGATTAAGCTTTACTGCAATGTTGGTATGTGACGATAGTATTGATATGTCGTGTGTACCTGTTGTTTCTGTGTACGGAAGCACAGCAGCACATGAGTGCGGCGCTGATGGAGGCGCAGTACAGGTTGATGGAGTGCAGCGCCGCTGCCAGCGCGCGGACCTCGCACGCCGGAACAGCGCTGGCGCGTGCACACACCGCCTCCATCCCTCTTGATGACAACTATTTCGGTGATATCACGCACTCTCACTGTCCACTATTTCTTTTACGATAGCTACTATTTGCGTGTAGGCGATTCTAATGAAACACAAATATTATATTTAGTAAGTAGGCTAGGTAGTCTGAGCCATGTATCATAAAAGCAATTTTTATTGGTGTATCTTATTCGGTTGTAACTACTTTTAGCTTTATGAATATAATTGAGGACTGGCGGAAGTTGGGTTTAGGCCACCATCATCACCACCACATCACAACCACCATCACCACCAGTATAACAGTAGTAGTATAGTTTAGGCATTACCTAAAGTAATATCGTTTTAATATTGTCCTCAAGATAATGCATGAAATATTTTATCTATGTTAGTTCAGACCAACTGTAAAATGTTTTAATGCCCATAAACTATGTATTCAAGCAAAGCATAGCTGTTGGTGTTAATCCCAAGTTTCGAAGCTGTCCCAACACGAACAGGGTAACAACGAGGGTATTGTGAAGAATGTTCAATGACTAACTAACCGACTCAGGATATCGATTTGTTAAGAATGGTAAGATGATTATTTTGTAAATGAACTACGTCACTCAGCGTCATTCCACTTCGGCCGGTATTCACAACAAAACTCACCTACAAAATAATTTTAATTCCACTGCAAAACAATCACCGGTCACCGTCCGAAAGTCACTAGTTTACAAAATAATTATAATTCTACTGCAAAACAATCACTGGTCACCATCCGAATGTCACGTTAACGAATTTTACGTTCATCCGCTTTCCATTATACTGAAAATTATTGTGTTGGGTTTATGGCATTTTGTGGTGGTTATTAATCGATCAGTTTGTGTGAATTTGCATCGCGTTTAGAGCGTGGCGCGAGCGGCGCGTGATAACAGCCGGTTACTACGGTTGCGACTGGCCGCCAGTGGTCGGGCGTCAGGGTGCCGCATGCCGGCCGCGTCGGCTCGCTGGAGTTGCACTGACTGGCAGACTGGAGGCTGGGACCCCGACGGGCGACGCCCGGCATCCGGCGACCGGCGCTGGAGGAGCCTGGAGGGCATCGCGTCTCGCCGTGTCGTCTCCCCAGCATCACTATGTACTAGCCAGCATTCTATTCCACAAGTGATTGACCTGCTACTGCAGATGCTCGGTTTTTTTGTTTCTTTTACTAACTGGTTGTTTTGTGGAACATTTGAAAGTTGCTCCTACTTATATGCCACTTGAGATCAATGCTCTCATGTTGTAGGAGAAACATAATTATGTGTCTACAGGTCTACAGCTGCTATAAAATTTAGGAGTCTACTAAATTTAGGTTCTCAGGGATATGGACGCACAACGGTACACGATTCTGATTCTGAACCCCCAGCGTTGATTTTTTTTGTCAGTTATTTAAAAAAAATATATATTCCTCAAAAACAATGAATCATAATCAAAATGCATGGAACAGATTTTTTTTTTAAATAACCCACATAAAACTTCTACGTAGGGGATTCAGAATCCTAAACCTACTGAATCCGTGCCGAGCGCGTCGATGTCCCTGCCATCCTAATTTCAATTAGCGAAACTGTTACCGATATATTATTAGCACAGCTCATTAAGTGAGATAGATCTGTTAGAAGTTGACCTGTTATGGTACCTAGACTTACAACTTAACTTTTTTTTTCAGGTCTGAAAGTTTTCAGCACTTGCATTGAAACCGGATCAATCTAATAGAGAATGCTTATAGTCAATTCTATGAATCCAATGTACTTACTGGCTGAAATATTTAAAATAAATATTTCCTTTTATTTTTAAGTCAGTACCTATTAAATAAATATAAATAAATATCGTCTGACATTGCACACAGCACCATCTAGTTCCAAGTTAAGCACTTATTAAGGCTTGTGTTATGGATACCAGATGGTTGATACACTACTTAAATACATTTTTTTTTTCGTAAATACTTACATATTATAAATATACATCCATGACTCGGGTACAAATGTCCATATTCATCATACAAACATTTGCCCCTACCGGGATTCGAACCCAGGACCATTTGGTTTCGCTGACTACACTTAGCCACTGTAGCCACTACACCAAACGTGTCGTCAGTATTGCTTGAATAGCTTTTATTTTGTATTTGAGAAAACCTCTTTCTACGAAATTACAAATAATCAGAGTAAAACGTATAACAGTATCACCCTTTGTAATGAAAGTGCAAGTGTGTGTGTGTATTTATTGCTTCCTTGTTTGCATTGCCATCTTTTTAGCGAAAATATTTGTTTGTACTTCTGACTTGCGTCACACATAATCTGCTGTTAGGAAAGATACATCGTGTTCAAACGGGGCAAAAACTTAAAAAATCATTAGCGACTAAACTACTGCTCCTATTTAATTAATTTTTGGTACAGAGCTTGAAAATGGTAGTATCTATAGGCAGTTTAAAGGAAAGACCCTCGGTCGTAACAACTCTGTATAAATAAAGGCAAGATGATGAAGGGATGATGTATGTTTTTGAATATTGAATTTAATTTTTACCACGATTACATGATGAATTTTGTAAAACATTTTACCTACATTTCACAAAAATCGAATTGCATCAAAATTCCCGTATTAAACAAAAATCAAAATAAAAAAATCTATGGGGCCTGGGTCAAATCATTTGGGCTGGGTAGATAGCAGGCGACCCCACCTATCTGCCATTTTCGTATGTTCAACGTTCTGCCGAACACCCTGTAATATGTGCGTGTTCCCGTGACAAAAAAAATCTTTTTACACGTGTGATGCGATTAATCAGGGGAAACGGGTCTACCCATTATAGCAGAACTTTTTGTGTCATAATATTATTTTGCATATCAGCGAATAGCATAAACTTAAGAGCGTTTATACCTTATGAGTGGCAACGTCGCAATTTAGTGTCATATTTCGTGGTTTTCAATTTTTATCATTTAATCGGAGCTATATTTAAAAAATCTGTTTATTAACTTTTTAGAATTACGTGAAAACTGTGTAAAAGGTAAGAAATCGTTGCGTTTTCATTGTAAAACAACTGTAAGCATTACGGTTACTAACTTTTTAAACACTTTCACGTAATTCTAAAATGTTAATTAAACAGATTTTTAAAATATAGCTCCGATTAAATGATAAAAATTGAAAACCACGAAATATGACACTAAATTGCTCATAAGGTATAAACGCTCTTAATTTCGCAGAAAATCGTTTGGCACACACTCATGATTGTAGCATACATTCAAAACTCATAATTTTGTAAGTCAGAATCATCTTTAGGCATAGGTACCTACATTTCCTATCCATAATATTTAAAAAGTAGAACCATCATATCTCAGAAAGTTTACTTACAGTTATTATATTCATCTTTTGGCATACATTGCATATTAACCTAACCTAACCTAAAATACATGCTTCCATAACCAAGTAAAATAGGTAGAATTCGGCTCTGGCACTCGCCGGCCGCTGCCGCGGCACCGCTCGCTTCGCTCGCTCGGCTTGTGCGGAGAGGGTCGCAGTTCTAACCTAACCTAACCTAATCTTTTATTGTGAACATTTAACCTAATCTAAATATGTAGTTCGGTGCTGGGTAGCCTACTAAAATATATATTTTTCTGTTAGCAAATTAAGTAAGTAATTATGACAAGACAAGACTACGTGGAGTCGGTTTTGCAGCGATTCGTTTCTGTCACTAACTTTTGTAGCACAACATATTGACTGTTTAAGACAATATTTTAATTTTAATTAAGGTAAAAAATTTCTACAAAATATGCTATTTTGTAGAAATGGCATTAAGGCTAATAAAATTATTCCAAATTAACTTCTGCCATCTTCACAGTATGCCAAGTGAAACTGTACCAAATAATCGTCGCTCTAAATAAAAGTTATAAACGAAATTATGCGGAATGTTAACTATGCCAAAGGTAACTAAGCCAAATAAAATTCTGGCATCTTAAAAGTATATTTATGTCATTGTAAATTCGGACATATAAACATTCGGCCAAACAATAATTATATTAAATATTTTTGATGCTTTCAAAATATTCGTATAATAGAAGATTATGCCAAGTGTGTTATGCCAAATTTTCGGAGCATCAAGATTCTGCCTCCAGGGGAAACCCCGGCACGGTTCGTTTCGTTCTTTACGCATAATTACTACTATTAGTAGGTACGGTGGGCTGCATCAATTGGTTACCCCAGTTGTATTAAAATTAACTTTGAAGGGGGGTACCCACATCGTGACGCTGACTGTACCAATTCCATTTCGTGAGGTGTGACCTTATCGAGAGGTCATTTATCAAATATGTTTTTGGTTCAAGTGCGTAGCTTACGCACTCGATACATAATGGCTGTTAGCACTCGATATTCAAATGGCAGTGGTTCGCATAAACATGGCGTCGGTGCGCACGCGCAGTAGTTCACTGGCACACATATGCCGCCTGTTATTCTCCCCGCTGACCTTATTCTCATTCCGCGGCTCTTCGCTTGCTCTCACGCCATCATTGGCCAGCTTTACCTGCATACCGATGATCGATCACTTGACACTTTTCTAATGCACTTATGTTATTTATCTGTATTTTAATGTCTAGCTGTTGAGATACACAATTAACAGGTCTTGTTATATTAATGGATAAAGAAAATAAAAATAAAAAATTGTAAAAGAGTTATAAATTAAATTATTAAATATATAAAATATAATGATCCCTTAAATATACTTACTGATGAACTTATAATTACTGTGGATATACTATATCCGTAAATATATTTAGGTAAGTAGTAAATGGACTAAAAATTCATTAGAATTCAAGTAAGTCGTTAAAAAGATGTTTAGAAATCTAAATCCCAGCCGGAAGTTTCGTCTGGCGGCAGTTTATCCTTGGTGGGGTATTTCTCAAAGTTGGCGAGGTCCAGGTCGCTGGCCACCGGCTGTATCAGAGGAGCCTTCAGCCTCCTCTCTAGGAGCCCTTCCCAGTCGAAGCCCAGGAACCACCTGCACAGTGGAACAATCATAATTAATGATAAGACAATGTCTTGGTAGAGGTGCAGGTTCGCGATCAAAAGGTACATTAATTCAGTTTCATAAGTGCCCTAGACTCTAGCTTCCTTAAATATGTTTTCATATTCTTATGACTAACTTAATACCTAACCATAATAAATATTATTATTATATGATTTCGAAGGACTCGTATGTTAAACTATGAATTAATCACATCACGATGTCATAAAATTAACATGATAATAAGAATATCAACATTTTGGAGCCAAACAATACAATAGGAACTCTGTTTCGAACTCTTTGTAGTATCTGTGAGACGCGAAATGAATTTATATACATTTTACGTTACATATCCTACACATACTAGCCTTTGATGACGATATTATGAAGATATGTAACCTTGAACGTACTTATGTGTTTTAATGTCTGCTATTCCGTTTTTGAGGTATCCGAGTCGTTCAGCGGGCACAGCTCGGCACAGTTTGCGAATGAGCATTTGTGCAGATTTAGCGACCCGCGGGTGGAACGCGACCGCGTCTATACCGCGCAAGATCAGCGTGTACGTCTTCATGTGATCCCCACCGGGCGCACGGAATGGAGGCTTGCCAACTAACAGCTCATGGATCAGCACTCCTAATGCCCAACAGTCCACAGCTCGGTCGTGGCCCTGTATCGAGTGCAAAAGTTAATAAAAGGAAGATTTAATAAATGCAGGGGATGGCTTTTAGTGATTAACAAACCTTATTCAGCACTATTTCAGGAGCTACGTATTCGGGTGTGCCAGCAAATGTCCATGTTTTGCTATTTGGTGAAATCCGTTTGGCAAATCCAAAGTCCACCTACGAAAAATATGGATCATGTATTCCACATTGTCAAACTTAAGTACGTAAGTATCTAGGTTACATATGTCTGAGAACAATCAATGTAAGTACGTACCAATTTAATATATCCTTGTTTGTCGAGCATTAAATTTTCAGGCTTGAGATCCCTATAGATTATATCTTTAGAGTGTAGATAAAGGAATGCTTCGACGACACCAGCCATCATGAAGCGAGCAATGTTCTCAGGGAAGTAGCGCTGTTTCTGGAGGATAGTCCAAACGTCTCCACCCAGAACCGGCTCCATAAGGAAGTAAATATATTTATTGTCTTTGAATGTACGATATAATCTGAAAAAGCGAAACAATTTCCAGTAAATCATTGATTACAATCATTTCATTTTCATTTGATGTAAGTCGTTGCTGTAATTAATTGAATTTTAACTTGGACAAGTGTGTCGTCAGGCGCAACCCAGTTATCTCAAGGCACATTAGATAAGGGTGACAAGTGATATTTGCATTTTATACGACATCATATTTTTCATTCTTGTAAATCTTGAACGAAAATTAGGTAACATTAGACAACATTCCATGGCATAGAAATGCTTCAATTTATTTGTGTTGCGAGGACACAATATGTGTTTGTTGTAGGTAGGTAACCTAATTCCAGTTTTATAATATGACAAGCGACGGGTTTTCCCACCGGCATAAATAACAAGCTTTCATCCCCTATTAAACCCATTTAGGCGGGCGAATTTTCAAAAATCTTTTCTTTTGCTAACTTTCGTTATGGAAGGTACTTTTTTTGCAAGATTTCATGCTTCTAGAACGAGCGGTGCGTTATTTGTCAGTGATTTTTTATATTATTTTTTATTATGTAGATCTTCCCATGGCCGTTATGCGTGAATGTGACGCATATTTTCCCCCAACTGGTTTTTTTTTTGTGTTTGTGTGTTTTACTATTTTCCTTATGTGTCTCGTTTAGTGCAAATAAATGTGTTATCTTTATTTCCTGTTGAATATCTCTATATGTACGCAAATTGGCATTTTTGGTTGTATTTATTCTAATGTTCATATTATAATTTATAGTTATTCGTAAATCATAACGGACATTACCTTGCCCTATTTCTGTCACAGTAAAATATACCAGATGTACTAAAACAAACATTTACCTGCAAATAAACGGACTTTTGCACGACATCATGATATGTTTCTCATTGTACGCATGCTCCTGCTGCTGCTGCTGCACCATGTCGATCTTCTTGAGGCACTTGAGAGCAAACGTGAGGGACTTGTCGGGTTTGTACTGCACCAGCTCGACGCGACCGAACCCTCCCACACCCATGGTGCCCACAATTCCCAAGTCTTTGAGTTCCACGAATTCGAATTCTGAAAGTAATAGTTGATCGTCCAGTCATCAATATAAACATCGATATTTTGTCGCGCGCTTAATAATAAATATCTAGGTCAATGATAATTTTAGGTTCTAATCCGCATTTAAACGTTATCTGTGTTGAAAATAATCGTGTTACGGAATTCGTGAAGAAGATTCGCAAGCAATTATCTAGTTAATTTCGCCCAACTTGCTTAGTCAAATGTCCAATCGGGTAATTTTAATGTTTTAAGGTCAGCCTAGAAGTTGTTAATAATCTTTAAAACCTTTGCATAGTAATTGTAGTATAGGTGCGGGTATCTACATCGTTTTAGGCAATGGGCTATATCAGAACGCAATGAAATAAGGTGAAGAGATTCAGGCCCAGTATTAACCCTTGCGGCATCTTTCTGTTCACGTTTATACAACATTCTGCGATAGATAAATAGATACACAGTTTACATTACTTACCGCTTTTAACTTGCGATGTTTTCTTTTGTTGCGATGGTCTCGGTACATCGTGTCGAATTTTTCTCAGTTCTTCTAAATTGCCGAATAATTCCGTGAATGGTCTGTCAAATCAAAGAAACAAGTGACATTATCACCCTAGGATTTTCAAAAACTATAAAAATCAAATCAACCGACATTTCCTAAACTTCCTTAAACAAAGTAGGTAGTTACCTAATAGGTAGGCCTATTAGGTACCTAATTTGTTTAAGACTTCAAGGGCCTAAAACTTGAACTACTTACAAAATAATCTATACCTACCTATATACAGGGATTTTGGTAATATGTCGGCAATCTATTAAAGGGATGTAGGGGAGGTCATTTGCAACCAAATTACCCCGTATGACTCCTATGCAAATGTCGACCATTTTCGAGTAATTTAACATTTTAATATATTTTATACGGTACTTACACAATTTGAAAGTTGTACACAATAAACCTAATGCATGATTTTTTTGTTGCGTCTGCTTCAATACTAATCAACCATAAAATGACAATTCTTTAATATTTTCTTTTATTTATCAGAGCACACAATTTTCATAATTTGAGCAGGTCATTTGACTAAAATGGTTGTTTTCTGCAAAAACCGAATTTGAATATGTAATGTTGGTAATAAATAATGGTATGTAATAAATGTAATAACCATGTTCTGTCGATAAAGTATATACTTTATCGACAGAACATTCCAAAAATATGTACAACTTCCCAGCTATCCAACGAGACACAATACAATACAAAAAACAAAAAAAAATTGACATGTTACTGGAAAATGGTTGACTCATGCATGGGCGTCATAAGTATGAGAAACACCCTTATGTATGGCCGAAATTCAATAGTTTTCGATATATTTGAATTTTAAGGGTTTTTTGATATTTACCCACAGTTTGGCATTTAATTCCAAAAAATAAAAAATAAACTACGTATTGAATGGGTACCATTAAAAATGATATTGAAGCTGGCACTTCAATTATGCTAAGTATAAACATAATTAAAAGTACTTAAGCTATTTAAGAATAATATCTTACCAATATTTTAATTTTTCGCTTCAAAAAAGGTTGTCCGTTTTTTTTTTTAAATAATTAATTTCTACGAGGTCTGGGTAATATCGAAAATACCGTCATCATGCAAATACTACCGGATGTTCAATTTTTGCATATAATTATATTCCCTATAAGTCTGGTCAATCCATAGTAATATATAACATAGGTCGATCTGTAGGCTATACATTATCAAGATATTTGCAATGGGGGATGAGCGATATTGCATTATGTTCGTATCCTTCTATAGTTTACCGAAAATTGTAAAAAGATGAGCTCAAAGGGAACGAGTATTGCAGGTAGTTATAGGTTTAACCTGTTAAATGATTACTATCACGCTATACCTATGTAGAGCTTAGCAGTCAATCACGGTGTTTAGTGTTGTGCCATGAGGTTGTAATGCATGAATGCCTGCGTTACTAATTCACTAAAAACGAAAAACTTCGAAAGCAACAATGGTTGCGATTGTTGACCTCAGGACGAACTGTAGGTACGTCACGTCACCAGTCCTAATTAACTCTGTGTATATTTTGGCTGCTGAGGCCATAACTACAAACGTAGTTTATATAGTTTTTTTTTTAAATATGGCAGTTATTTTAGTATACCTATGTGTTGTGTTGTCTTACGACTTTCACGCGAACGAATTCGCGGGCGGAATCTAGTAATTAAATAAAAGTGATTCCTTGATATCGGTTTCTATGCATGTAGTTGTAACCCTTAACCCCATTAGATAAATAGTACGTCACCATTTTTTATTATATTAAGAATAGGTAGGTAGGTAACTATACGGTTTATAATCACGCTTTTACTTTTACGAGCACATAACGCGGCGACTTCGTCACAAATCGAGATCTCTGTACGAGTTTGAAATAAGTACTTTGTCAGGCAAACCTCACATGAACGCGTGGATAAAAAAAAATATATATACAGGGTTATTGGTACACACGGCTACACATCAAGCTATACATTTCCAGTATAAGCTGATCTCACATTGTATAGGATTTCCGTACGATGCGAGACCAGCGTAAACTGGTTTTGTATAGCTTGATGTGTAGCCGTGTGTACAACACCATCAACCTCTTAATGGGTCATTGTACTCATCATTATGAACAACTTTTACTATGGGACCAAATATGAAATCGTGAAAAAAAAATCAGCTGTTCCCTACATAATATGTTTGCAGAACTCGTCAAAATGTAGGGACCAGCTGATTTTTTTTTCACGAATTCATATTTGGTCCCATAAAAGTTGTTCATAATTTATTTTATTTTATTTGGGAAACTTACAGCTATAATATACAGTGTACTTAAACAATATGCAACTGAAGGCCATTTACAAGTTTCCACAGATAATGATGAGGACAATGACCTCTTAAGAGGTTGATGGTGTTTTACCAATAACCCTATAAATAACCACATTGCAACTTTTTATCAAGAGATCATCAAACTCAAACTAGCATTTATATCAATTAAACCAATTACAGACACTTTTGAAATTGTCAAGGAATCAGTCAGTCAGAAAGATGAAGCTAGTTGATCATCATTTAAGACATCAGTAGTTCTTTACCCTCGTTCCAACGTGAGACATTCGACTCCAGGCGGCTGTGCGGTGACGGTGGCCAGCCTGCGGTCCTCGTGCAGCAGCGCTTGTTCGCCGAAGAACTGCCCGCGCCCGAGCACCCCCACGCGCTTCTCGCCACTTTCGCCTTCCCGCTTCGTCACCGCCACCGTGCCACCCCGAATGATGTAGAATTTGTCACCCCTATCGCCTTGTCGTACAACCGGTGTACCCGCCGAAAAGAATTCCTGAAATATGTAATCATGAAACTGTGTTCCTCTTTTCTCATGCGTATTTTATATATATTTATGTACATTATTATTTCTTACCCTCTTGAGGAATTCGGAGATTTTCGAGAGTTCGATAGGATGAATGCCTTGAAGTAGAGGCACTGAAGCCAGAAAACGCATATTGTCATCTTGCTCTTGTTGTAGACTGCGTACCATAATCTTTTGGAAAACTCGCCGCTCCAACATCCATACTTGTGCTTCTGTTATACCTAATTTAAAAAGAATATAATGTAGGTATGTATTTTGTTTGCTTCAAAAGTTATAATCCATAGAAAAATCGACTTACATCGTATTGAGGCGAAACGTTTAGCTTTGTAAAGAATAGCAAGTTCACCAAATACTTCTCCTTGTCCGAAGGTTTTTACAACCTGTCCGCCTTTGAGGACTTCAAACTGTCCGTTTGCTGAAACAAAAAGATGGCTGCCGCTCTCCCCCTCCCTGATGATGAGGCTGCCTGCTGGGAACTCTTGGCGACTCATCGCTTCGACTACTGCTGCAAGTCGCTCATCATCCATCAAGTTCCTTAAGAAGTCATTAGCCATAACAGCCTTTCTTATTTGTTCAGCTGACCTAAAAATTTAATAAATTTTATCGGTCTATGCAAGCTATAAAGGTATAAATTAGATAGCAGGTAATACCCGCCTTGATTCTGATCGTAGATCTAATCTAAATTTTAAACTTCAATACTTATAATTTATTAAATAGTATTAAAGAGTGTGAGCTAACGTACGTTTTATCCTTTTCGTATTTTTCGTAGTGCAGATCATTAAGGCGCGAAGGGTCTGTGGGTGTGTGGGGGGCGATCACACCGCTCTTGCGGCGCCGCCTCTTCGTCCGCTTCTGCTGCTGCACCAGCTCCGATATAGTCTTACGACCAGCACTGCTCTTACGATCATCAAAATCAGTGTCAGAATCTCTACTATATCTCGACGGGTTTCGACTCTGTGTGCTCAAGGTAGTACTGATCTTCTTGTCGTCTCTTAACGGCACACCATTGCTAGTGGTACTACTATTATTTCTAGTTTCGGCTTTGACAGGCTCATCTTCATCACCATTCGGTAATTCCCCATTGATATTGCTGTTAAATGTATCTGTGCCACCGTCAGGTATTATCTGAAAGGACGCGATAGAGAAATCAAATCAAAACATTATAAAAATTTTGTTGGAATTAAAATTCATGACGATCACTGATAAGTGACGAAAAAGGAATGTAATTATCGCATAACACAAGACAACTCTCGTAGTAAGTAATTGTCATTGCTAGTTCTTTTATCTCCACTACAGCGAATCGTAAAAGAAAACTGCATTTTATGGCGAATTCTTCTGTGGACTCATGTACCTTGCATGTACCTACCAAGGTATGTTCACATCTACAATCAGTGCAGCGTGACCTCTGCGATTGCAACCTATTTCATAAAGCTGGCCTTCAATTTTGATTCTAAATTCTTTAAAATTTTGACGTAAAGAAGATCCCTTTTGATTATTGAAAAACACTTCACACAGTTGCACAAAATTAGACACGGTTTCAGGTCGATATTTATAAATCTCAGTCTTACCAATCCCTATTGGACTCGAACAGTTTCATTCCTGTCTAATACCTAATCTTATTGCCGCAGTCAACCAAGTTTTTAATCTCGACACAAATTATGTAATATTTCTTCGAACCTATACCTATCGATGTAATTTTCCATATATTCTCTCTTAATTTCCATTAGGAGAGAATATATGGAAAATTTTAAGCCTTTTCTCTGGTGTAATACAATATTTTATTTGTGACGTAGGTGTAGAGCCAGTTAAAAAGGACTGTACTAACCATGAGTTACCAGCCACATAAAATCCTTGGAGTTCGAGACTATCAAGTCCTTTCTGGCTTTCAATTGTCGCGCACTTGATCGTCGTGTTACCTGCGATTCCGTCGACGACGCGTGCAGTTCATCGAAGCTACGGTTCGTCAGCATTCAGGAAACCATCACTGTTATACTAATAGTTAATATTTGTAGGCTTTACATTCGAATGACAGTTGATCTTTAACCATGACTGTTTTTCTATCGGGATAACTTAGGTAATCTATATTAGATAGGTAATATTAATTTGAAAGTTTACGTAATTTAGCGACCACGAAACCAAATACGTAACAAAGATTTACCATTCGATATACCTTAAGTTTTCTCGTAGGTACTCTCTTTTCGTTTAGGCCAATTTACCTGCTGCAACTGTTTTAATACCTAATATTTAATTTTAACATTTTGATACGATTTTTTATACTATTAAATTATACGTGTTAAAGTGGTGAATTTCGTTTTTTATTTCGTTACACGGCCTAATATGATGTGATGACACAGTTTTATTAAATTAAAGTCCGCCTCTACCCTCTCTGCAGATGGGTGCTTACTGCATAGTAGTGACAACTTCAGTGGTTTTTCTAATCAATATCAGACTATAATCCATATTAATATTATATATTCGAAAATAAATCTGTCTGTTTGTCCGTATGTTACCTTTTCACGCCTAAACCACTGAACGGATTTCGATAAAATTGGGAGATGGATGGCATCCTGGGGAAGGACATAGGCTATTTTTTGTCCCAAAAATAATCCTAAAAGGTGTCACCGCCTTTTATAGGGGATGAATATTTGGATGGGAAACTTAGCATTTCTTAGGGATAAGAAAAAAAAATCCAAAAGCAATAAATTCAATGCTTTTGGTAAGAAATGAAAAAAATCATTGATTCAGCGTTTTTGTAAAATCATTCCCCAAGCACCCTGCAACAGGGGATGATTTAAAAATTCACATGATTATTGAAGTTTTTGTGTACCCCTGTTTAAGAGATTTAAGTATAAAATATAGTCAGAACCCGCGTCTTGATATAAATTTTTTACTACGTATTTATTTGATTTAAATCGGTCCACTCGTTTATAAGTTATTACAATTTGAAGTTATAAAATAATTTAGCTATTAAGTAGGTAATACGCGGTCAAAGGCCGCGCTAGAGTAGGTATCAATTTCAAATTAATGATGATAATATTAAAATAAATGATTATTAATTTTAAGTTAGACATTTAGAATCATCCTAGCCTATAATGTTCCCACTGCTGGGACACAGGCCTCCTCTCGGTGAGAGGGAATGGGCCACAATCCACCACGCGGGCCCAGTGCGGGTTGGTAGATGTCACATGTCTTCGATTTCTTGGTTCTAAGAAAAAGTGCCCGTGGTCCACCCAGGCGAACTACGCAGGTGGACCACGACCGAATCCCGCCGGTTTCTTCACGATGTTTTCCTTCACCGTTTTGAGAGCAGTGGTCATGAAATAATAATAATTTAGAATCATAAATTTCTTTATTTTTTTATATACCTGTTTAATAAATTAATAAAGATATTTGGATTTATTATCTGTCTGTCTGTTACCTTTTTTACGCTTTAACGGCTGAATGAATTTAGATGATAGGATACTATTTCTCCCGGTAGCACGTTCCCGTAGGATATTTTCCGATATCCACATGGGTGAAGCCGCGGGTACAAGCTAGTTTATACATATTACTGTACACTCTTAATCACTAAATATTATGTTAATAATATTATGTAGGTATAATGCGACGTTAATTTTGTGGGGTAGCTGTAATAGCCGTTTTCTAGCTTACCTCTACAAAAAATCGTACGTTTTGACTTTATTGATTGTTCGCTAGTTTCGTGGAAAATTGCATTCCAAAAGACGTGACCTACTGTCTAGGCTAGTTTACTACAACAACAGAGGGACAATTCCCGTAATTTTAAGAACGTTCGCATTCTAATCTCAGTCTCAATCTCTCAAAAATTGTATAGCTTTTACCTACATATTTGATATTATTGTCTGTCGCTGATTGCGTGATGTGAGATTGCGACTTGATTTTCAACGTTTTTAATTACGGGAATTGGTATTCAGTTTGTTCCAACTCCAACATCCTGTTGACGATGATTGGGAAAAGGCTGTACTGTTCTTTCATTTTAAATTGGGAATGATTTTATTGTATTTTCATTAGCACTTTATTTTTTTCATTAATGGCAATAGGTGTTAATCACCTGCAGAAATGAATTTATTACGTCATAGCGACCAGCCCTGGCTCTGCGCGGTTTCTACAATTTGACAAAACATCGAGATAAACATTCCGGAATTAATCCTATAAAGTCAAATTTTTTGTTAAAACCACATCAAAATTCGTTGTGTAAGTAGTTTAGAAGAATAACGCGGTTACACGATGTATATGGATATAGATAGATGTATGGCAGCTAATTTAAAAAATTATAACTTGCAATGGTTTACAAGCACTAAGCCTACACCTCAGGACTCGTGTCGTAGCTACCTGCGTACTGTAGCATGTAACGTCTGTCGTACGTACCTACTTGTGTCGGAGCATGTAATATAACTAATATCGTAGCACGTAGCAGCAGTCGTAACGCCCGTGGTACGTAGCACATAACTTATATCGTAGCGCGTAGCGTTTCTCGTAGCATGTAACGTCTGTCGTAGCACCGAACTAGGATCGTAGTGCGTAGCGTCTTTCGTAGCACTGAGCGACTGTCGAAGCATGTAACTTTCTGCCGTAGCACGAAACGTCTATCGTAGCGCGTAACGTCTGTCACAGAAGCGTCTGTATTTACTATGACAGGCGGTGGCCATCATATATAACGGGCGCAGTGACGGCCATCATGAAAATTATGGCACCATGGTGTGACTTTATGGTGTCAAAAAACGGTCTCTACCACACCAACTTACTTTCTTAAATAACGTTTCAGTGATGTCTTCATAAATAACGTTTCAGTGACGTCATTCGACGGTAAATTGCGAACGCTATGTGGCGGGCTCCGCAGTCTTAGGAAACCCGAGCGTTGCAGTAACGTCATTTTTATTTCCAACCATATTTCCTTTAAACAACTTTATTCTGCAGCTTAGTGGCAGAGACGGAGAATGGTTTATTTGGTAGATTATAATATTAAATTTTGTTTCATTCGACAATATCGGTAGGTAAGTACTTTACCGATGTAAAATCTAGATAGACTTCATCTTTCGGTACATAGTATAAAACAAAGTCGCTTTTTTGTATGTATGCTTAGATATTTTGAAAGACGCAACGGAATTGATGCGGTTTTCATCAATAGACAGAGTGATTTAAGACGAAATTTTTTATGTATAATACATGCATATTATAGTAGAGAAAAGCCGAGAATTTCAAAGATTTGTAATGTGATGTCGTAAAAAACCTTTTTTTGTGCGCTTACATTGCAAACGCCTGCTAAACCTTACGAGTTAGATCAAAATAATGTACTACGGAATTGTATACTTTAAAAAGATCTACAAAAAAGTTCCTAATGGTATATGTCTATCTCTTAAGGATAACCCACAGTAACCATTTTTATCTTTTACAAAAAAAATATGTGTTACCTATTTTTGAAGCAATTTTAAACAATACAGTATTGTTCGTTATCAAATTAAATACATTAGATACACTGTCCATTTAATGAAGATCAAAATTGTCCTTTACAGTATATCATTAAAATGAATATCTTAGAAGATATCAGAGATTTAAAATGCGGGGGCAGAGTGGCCGTTATATACAGTATACTAATACTGTATATAAAGACTAGCTTTTGCCCGCAGTTTCGCCCGCGTGGATGTCGGTAATTATCATCATCTATCCTTTCCGCCTGACGCAGGTCCTCACCATCACCGGACACGACTTCAGGATTGGTCGCATCGGGCACGCCACAATTGAGAGACGTCACGGCGTCCTCACCTTCCGCCTGCCGCAGGTCCTCACCGGACATGGTTGTTTCGGGAGGTTCCTGTTCCGGATAAGACGGGAGGAAACGCTCGGGTTTCACCATTGTGTGGAGTGCCTGGAGGACACGGTGGAGCATACGGTGGAGATCTGCTCTGCTTGGGCGGAGCAGCGCCGTGTCCTCGTGGAGGCGATTGGCGGTGGCGATCTCTCGCGTCCAGCCCTGGTCCAGGCTATGGTACGGAGCGAGAGGGCTTGGGAAGCCGTCACCTCCTTCTGCGAAGCAGTAATGCTCGCGAAGGAGGAGGCGGAACGCGTGAGGGTGAGGCAAAATTCGCGCCCACACGCCCCTAGCCGCCGCAGGAGACGCCCTGGTCGCTGGGAATCACAAGCCGATTCCCGGCCACCGTAGGCGTGGGCTTGCGGACGGCGAACAATGTGCAGCTCGCCGTCCGATAAGGACCACAGTGCTTTTTAGCATTGAATAGTAGCACCACAATGAGCTTGACTTATATTTTTGAGAAAGTTCCATGAAATAGGTTAAAAAGACACTTTCTGAAAATGAATTTGCATCTTTGCTTGTTTTCCATAAGATGAAATTTTGATAGGCTTATAAGTATCTATCGGTCGATTTTTCGGGCAAGACGATATTTTCAAATAAAAACAATACAGCGAAAAGAAAAGCGCGCGGAATAATTTTTACTTATTCACAAATTAAGGATGCGCGCGCATCAGCGCTTTTCTTTTTTTTAAGGCTAAGGCACAAAAACAGTCAGTATTACTAATAAAGTTTTTTTTTGTTGTTGTTACAGATAAATGGTTGTAATTTATTGTCAAAATTAATTAAATTAAATGTTTATTTTTTATATTTTATCTCCCTAAGTTAATTTTATTTATAAAATGTTGACCACTTTTCTGACATAAAAGCTCTTTGCTAAGATTTAAAAAAGTATCGTAAGTTTTAGACGGAGCATCTTGATTGATAAACCGTACGTTTTACGTTAAACTCGTGCGTTTTACATTACAATAACGCACAAGTACGTAATGACATACATTACGTTATTGAAATTGGAGAAATAAGAGAGCCTTTACGAGCAAATGTGTTATAAATAATATTATTATAGGTAACTAGGTACTTACCTACTCTTGATTGGGATTGGCTTACTACGTCTTGGTCTAGTGGTCACAACCGATTCGGCTGAGCATAAGGACCGCTATTCGATTGCCAGGTCAGCAAAGCATTATTGAATACTCAGTAATTTCTCATGTATCAACCCGGAGTTTGGATTTGAACCCAGTGGATGGCAATAGGCTCGCCCCCTATTTATGGGACTTAAACATAACTGGGACTACTGGGGCTTAAACGCACATCTGCCTTACCCTTGGGGAACACAAGTGTGATATTATAATATGCTGTGATTGGTATTTAGGTACATAATGGTATATGATTTGCGAAAAAGACTGGACCACTAAGAGCGACCAAGGCTATGCGCAAATCTCCAGATTTCTTTATCGTTGAATAAATACTGTTTGGCTATCGAAATGTTTTGTTACGATGTTCGCATGCACCATCGTTATTTGCGTATATATAATATTAATCTGACTTATGAAAGTTTAGTGTTGGTGATTGGTACTTACCTATGTGTAAAGGCTAAGTAAGGGCTTATTTCTAGAAAATTAACCTACAACAATAAGCAACTACTTACCAGTTAATTGTGATGCTTCTGGCATTACCTACATGTCCCGATCAATTGCATATTAATTGCCATCAAAACGTTTCACTGCTATGCTAGAGTATACAAATTATGTAAGTTATCATACACATAGCAGCAATAGGCGATACAATATGAAATAAGTAGGTATACTCAGATGATTTAATTTTTCATTTACAATAAACAAGTCTAAAATTCGATAAAAATTAATCCCTCATTATTTTTTGGAGATTGCTATCTGCAGTGATTCGAATAAGTTATCACATTATTTTATCAAACAATTCGTTTGATTTTTAGTTATTTAAGATGGCATGCAGATAACCAAAAAGGTATTTTTAGAGTTTATAATTTGTAACAGTTTCCTTTGTTCTAACAGTTGGTATTAAAATATAGGCGCTGGTAAAATAAGCTATGTATCTACGTGCAAGGCTACATCTACCAAAGACAGATCTCATTTCTCATTACCTATCACTAAATCAAAAAGGTGGAAGTACTTTTCACCACTTTTTTTAACAATAAGCAACTGATTGCAGTTGTGGTGGGTTTCATTACAATGTTAGGTATTGGTGGTATCCTTATGACCTTTCATCAAGGTGAAAATAGCACTAATACAGTCACCTACATAAAATTATTTAGGTCTCGTCAGGATGAGAGTAGAGTGGTTGTCACCTCAGAGGAAGTAGTTGTATTTCTAAAAACCTTTTGGCTTTTCAACAGGTACTTAGTTCGTCATAATCGTAGAAATATAAACAAACGCTGTGTCACACAAGAGGTACCTACCTAATATTCTATTGTTTTACTTACAAAGATCGTTTCACGGCGTTCATCTGGATTATTTTTAGCAGGTACAGTGAACTTGTACCTCGCTCGAGAAGCCCATCTGAACGGCGGGCACAACACCATTTTTAATTAATTATTTTAACTAGGAATCCAATTGCATTATACACAGCACTACACAACAGAGTAGCGAACCACTGAGGTGCGCTCGCGCCGGCCTGACACTGCTTGAACGCCGCAACCGCAGCCCTTATCGCTCTTACCAGATAATCTCACCATTCCGATTGTTTTAATTATTTCACAGTAAATAATCATTACCTACTATGTGTTATCATTATCAGAGAGCCTTGCAATCTTATCGACATAATACGATTGTCACCCAATCAGTATTTTTCATAAAAGGCCAATTAAATCTTCTATTCTGTAAAACAAATATTTGGTAATCCAGTAACGGGAATTGATAGTTGATGCGGAAAATAAAATACGAGTATTTTATACTATAATTTATTTATAACGTAAATGAGTACACAATGCCAAAGGCTTTAAAATGATTCACTTCATTCAATATTTTTCATTAGAAAAAAAAATATTTACAATTTAAAAGAGAAAATCAGCTTTGCAATCCATTAAAAATTGCCACTCAAAAAAGGAAAATTCGTATTATTAATTTTAGGTATCACAAATCGTATATGTGGGGCTCGCTGTGCACTTGGCTTGAAAATCTCGGTTAAATAATATTGAACTAGTATTCTTTATGTATATCCGTGCATTAATAAAATGTGCAAAGTAGGTATCTATAAAATGTGCCAAACGGAAGACATTCATTATGTAACAAATCTATTGTAGTTTACATTAAACTTCAAAAACATTTTGTCAACATTATACTTACTTACAATGTACAGATACAGGAATTGAGCACGGTATTGTAATAATATTTCAAATACTGGCCGGCTGCGACAGTCTGCACGGCGTGCACGGGACCGCGCGGAGACGCGCGCACGCGCATTGTTGCCCACTATGCAACTGCAACGCATACTGATTGTTTTAACTAGTAACAACTTCACCAAAACGTCACCTTACTATAACGGTCTAAGGTGGTACAATGTATTATAATTGTAAAGGTTTTTTACAACTGCATTAATTTGAAACTCAGAACGTAAATTATTTTCACATTATACTTAGTCATAGTTATAATTTTTTGGTGACAATGTCACAAGCTACAAACTAGACAAGCGACTTATTAATTTCACAATCAGTATGCGTTACATCATCTAACTATGTACGGGTTAATCGTAACTATTAAAATCATAGACGTGATATGTGACGATGTCGTGCGTTATAATGAGTGTCATTGCACGTCTACGACTTTAATGTTTAGCACACGGGAGCAAACAATACCCCGGTAATATCTGAATAATCTACAACACCAACGGAACAGCTTTGACGAGTGCAATTGACGAACAAGTGATACTTATTAACTCTGGCTACTTTAACAATATGAAACCTCGAGTATAGGTCATACAACATGAGGCGGGAGATCCGCCGGTAACACTATACACAGTCGACAGACGCCAGGACGCCGCCCGACCGCGCGAGCCGCCCGCAGGACGCGCGGGCGGTTCGGCTCTGTGGCGGTAGTTGCCCCCAGTGCCGCTAGCGAACGCGAACTAGCTAACACTACTGATATGATTTATTATGCACAATATAACAATTCGCTTTAGATTTAATGAATACAGTATCGAAGCCGTCGATCGTATAAGTTGTGCACAGCATAAAACAAGAGAGCAGTATGAAACTTTAATTTAACATCTCATAAAACCTGAGAAACAAATCGCTTTACAAAATACATATCCTTAATTTTATGATTATAATATTTATAATACATTGTTCTTGATGTTATTTTTTTTTTCAATCTTATTGTAGCACACTAACCATTTTGTCAGATATGTAATTTAAATTCTGATTTTTCTCCAAGTAACAACAATTTGGCTTATATTATGTAACTTTATACAAAACTTAGGTATTTTGCTTTTGTGATTTATTACATTATCATTAAAATCATACATAAAAGACGTAAAATAACATAATCAAAAATTATGTAACTATCTTTTAGAATGAAGCAAACAAGACAGGTTTTGGTCAGAAGTTGATTAAATTATACAGTTACGAGTAGACACGAATACGATATTTGTAATTAATATAATTATTCCAAAACAGGTCCTGTTGACTTGTATAAAACTTGATGATTAAAAAATACACAATTCACAAATATTTGTGACTTTGATTGATAAAAATACTAAAACTAAACAATAAAATCAAATAGAATCACATGTACTTTTTTCTGTACTCAGATACAAAATCTTGCATTAATCAGACAATTCCTACAAACCTAAGAATTACTTAAAATAACGCATTCACGCATGAGTATTCAGCAGTAAAGCACAAAATATTGTTCGAAGCTGCAACGAGACTACAATAACGTACGATAAAAGTAAATATAACTTATTATATAAAGCCAGTGGCACTAAAAGGTGAGAGTAATAATCAGTAAAAGGAAAATATGACACGAACCGCTTATTACATATCGTACGGAAATAAAATAGAAACGAATCGAGACAAAGAGACGACAACTAATTCCGTAAATATAACACGAAACCTTTACGAGTAAGCACCTTTACTATTATTTTAATAAAACATTGTGCGCGAAGACTAGAATTCTGCAAGACAAACAATAATAATGTCATGGAAATGCTACAAACTGAGTTAGTAATTCTAAATCTGGGTTCAAGATGACACAACTCGGTGACAACATCACCTTAACACCTTTATTTAATTAAAGCTATCATCATCAGACGACACCAAGTCACGACGCGCGCCCAGTGACGCGACGAGCGCCCTTTGACGCGACACGCGCCGTGAAGCGATACGCGCCCTGTGACGCGACGCGCGCCCTGTGACGCGACACGCGCCCTTTGACGCGACGCGCGCCCTTTGACGCGACGCGCGCCCTGTGACGCGAAGCGCGCCCTATGACGTAACGCGCGCCCTGTGCCCGCAGACGAGAGCTCTGCACTATACGAGAACTGCTCTGTGTTGATATGTCAGCGAGGATGTCGTGCGGGACAGGAGCGACGCATCTGCGCCAGTCCCAACACATTCGGTACATTATCTCTACTCGCTACGTAAAGGTTTGAAAAATAAACGGACAAAGCTCTAACACGTCGACGTGGACGCAACCTCTCATACAGACACATCTGTACCACAATGTGTACCATATTCCTTAGGAATTTACAACAACATGAGAAGATTGACAATCAACTATGAATTAATCAATTCAGATCTATATATTTATGTATATAGTCATTGAACTACGTTAAGATTAAACTACTCTAGATGGCAAACATGTAGATATGTCCTTAGAAAAAAATTACTTATGTGTAAGTAATGAAAACTTTTAACAAGATGAAGTAAAAAATAAAAGTCTGTTCTTTTGTTCTAGTTATCTATCTACACCACGACTTATAGATTTCGTAAGTTTTTCTCACTGAAAGACTATTAAATCTATTGAAAAGAGGTTAATGTCATGCAACACTTCTCCGAATACGTATGAATCGATGGGTTTTTGTGCTTTGGTATAAACGTTGAGCGAATTCATAGATGTTACAATACTTTAAAATCCTAATGCAAATGTTAGATCTAAAATTTACAACTTCTAAAAGGGTTGGACCCGTATGCGTGTTTGTTCTATAAAATGAAAGTCCGTGCGACAGACAAAAATATTAAAATAGCACTGTAAAAATAAGACATCGTTAAAAGACGTTAGAATTACTGATTAAACATAACTACATACAAGGAGAAAATCTCAATGATATGTAAGAACTCGACGGAGTTCCCTTCTTCCCTTAAAGACTACAGCTAAAGCGTTTCGCCTACATTACATTCTGTAAAACATTAGCTTATTTATAAACTAGCAACCGATTATTCGATTTACAACTAACAGGACCTCAAGTAAACACTCCCGGGTCAGAGATTAGAATCCGTACGAGAAGCGAACTGCACACGTGTGTGGTCTCATGCGGCTCGCCACCGCATAGGACTGGCGAAAGGAACGGGGACTATCGATAAGGTAAGCTTCAAGCGTAATGTGCGAACCAAAACGACACAATGTTAGTACTACGGACTGACGACACAATTATATCAATATTCAAACTCGCATGTAAACGCCAGGAGACACTGTTTGCGGAGCAATAGAAGTGGCCGCGACTGTGAACACGTATAACTGCGTCGTCGGTCACGTTCTCAGGGACAGCCTACAACTATGTGACTTAAATTGTATCGGGCACAAGGTAACTTTGGAAAAAATATAATACGTATGTGTTAAAATAACAACCAAACAAATGGCACCACATTAATATCGCACCACATAACTTGTTAGTCCAAAATAGATGTTCTGAAATTACTATTGTCTCTGTATATATGTCTACCTACTAGATAATAATGGTGACGTTACTGTAATGATTGGATTTAATCATTGATGTTGGTTTTCACTCGCGTTTATAATCGAAAAAACTCTAATGTAAAATGTATGAGTGGAGAATTACGTTTTAAGTTAACGAGTATATTATTATTATTTAGAATAAGATCGCTGAATATGTATTTAGGAAACCACACTGAAAATTTTGAATAAAAAAATTATTGTGACCCAATAAAATGTGTTTCCCGTTTAGTATTTACAATTTTTATGATATGCAAGTGCAAAGCTCACTAAATATATCATTATAGTAAATATTTCTTCTATTATCAATGATACAAGTGTAACACCTACACTAGACAGTACGGTACTCTAATCGTAATATGAATTCACTTCTGTGTAATTAGTAAAATTATAGTAACCCTTAGAATATCTAAATAGAACGAAAGCACTCACTTTAGCTGCTCGCACTTGTATAGCATTAGGTACACAAATCATTTATAATAAAGTTCAACTTAATAAAGTATTTCTGTTAGAAATTTTAATGACTTTGGTATTTCATAAGTTGTGTATGGCGCGGCTGCGGCACTCCGCAGCGAACGCTTCGACGACTCAACGACGCTCGCTCATTACTCAATAGTTCGCTACCCAAGCTTAGATACTTATACGGTAGTCGGCTAGCGCTTATTATTGATCCTTAAATTTATGAATTATGTTTGTACGTTTACAAAGAGAGTTCATTGTCATGTTAAGGTGAAGGTTACGAAGGTAATATTCGAGTTAATCGTTTCATGATCCACTGGTTTTAGTATGGCGCAAATCTGTTGTATCCACTTCTGTACACTGCAGTCTGTAAGTGAAATATCATCACTATTAGTATCCTTAGTAGTTTCGAGAAACTCTCGCGCCGACAAATTAATTGAAATGAAGATCTTACCCCATATCCCGATACCGGTCCGATTCCGTGGCCTAAGTACGGATCTGCGTATTCTCTGCCGTACCTGCAACACGCAACATGTTTTCTTGTGTTAGACAACATAATACTGATGAATTATTTTTTACTTCAGTGCAGAGCATACTATTAGCAGCAATGTTTCTATCTCTATGTGCACTATGGTGGTACTGTTTCTGCACTTATCATAAAATTAATCCATTACCTAATACATTGTATTTAGTTTATTGCATAAACAACGTGTAACAGAACAAACGCAAGTCCTGAAAGTAGTTTGCCCTTAATTGATTACTGAATCGATTTCATAGGTATTTTTTTCAAATTTGTGTTCAAAACTGACCGCAAATCGAGCCAAAGAAAATTAAACCTTATTGCAAGGCAACTAGACTCAATTTTAAATGCATAAAGTGAAGATAGGGTCAACACGATTTTCTTAATAATAATAGATAGCTTTAAAAAAATTGGTTTGGTCATTGTATAATGCTTTACTCAATACTCTAATTGGGGTGTATGAGGTCTTGCGTTAATTATGTTACACGTTGTATATATTAAAACTACACTATTGAAATAGTTTGCAATAATTCAAAATAGTGTACTGTCTTAAGGTCCTTGTAAATGAGGTATTTAACATAAATGCGATACACTAGGGATTCTACTTCTTTTGTTATGACTTGATGAAGTCTATTTAATCAATTCAATTAAAATTGATTTACATCGGGAAAAGTGACGCTGAGTGCTCATTATTATATATATGATATTATTATATATGTACACGAGCGGCACGTCGCCTACGGCAGAGGCAACTGCAGTCGCGCCTGTCGTCGGCAACGTGCCGCTCGTGTATATGAGCACTGAAAAGAGGGTCGAGAGTCAGTGTCGGATCGTAGAACGTTATAAGTGAAGCTTCACAGCTTCATATTTACATGAGCGACATCAAGGTGTTGGAGGTGGACGTGGGCACGGTGGCGGCCCCGAGCGGCGCGAGCGCGGGCGCGGGCGCGGCGCCGACGGCGGCGGCGGCGGCGCGCGCGGCGGCGCCGTAGTTAGCGGCCGCCGCCGCCGCCGCCGCGTGCTGCGCCGACGTCAGCGGGGACTTCAGCAGGGGGCCTGCCGCCGCCGCCGCTGCGGCTGCCGCCTGCGGAACACACCACTGATCAGCGCGCGCCGTGTCGTCTTTTCTTCGTCGTTCTTATCCGAACAGTGAGCCCACAAAGGCACGGAGGCGATCACCTTTTTCTCCGTCGGAGACTTACGGCTTCCGCGGTCGCTCTTCGGGCGTATCGATCGCGTAGGTAATCTTACCGGTATGGAGAGATCCGCAGACGACATAGTGGCATAAAGATGATTTCCATGTCACATTGAATAGCGATCTGCGTAGCCATAAGTTGAAAGCGAAAACGATGCAGAAAGTAGGTACTACATACAAGAAAAAGGTTGTGCACGTTTGTAAATACTATTTATTTACATAAAAATCGATTCACATGCAACTCTGCCGGCACACGTTTCTATGATGTTTGGTATTATATCCTCTGCACAAACCATCGATTTCAGTTATCGACTTTTAGAATGATATGCTGACGATAATGTTAATGTGGTCGATGAACATAAACATGCATTTAAAGAAACAATTATGACGGAATCGATCCAAACGAAATCAAAACGTCGAAGTATTCAAAATCTAGCTACATATTATTATCGGTGATTGTTAGTGTACTTAATAATTGCAATTACATTTGTGGGCTCAATGTTCTACTCGCAGCATGGTATTAGCATCAGATAGATTCAACGTACAGCCTCAACATATGCCTAAAACTAAATCACCCACCACAATACCAACGAACAAGGATAAACTCAACAGAAAGCAAACCGCGCGAGCCGACCGGCTGCGCATGTGCCAAGTCCATCTGGTTACCACAAACACAATGTGCACCCAGCATTACGGTGGATTACCAACCAATAGGACCATACGAATATAATAAAGGAGCAAACAAAATCCCAGCACTCACTCCATGATGGATATCGAACTTATACTAGCGTGGTGGAACATGAATCAGGAAGCGATAGAGATACAGATACAGTCGCGTATCGAGCGAAACTGAACTCTAAAGGCGTGACGTTTACCTCGGCTGCCGGCTTCGCGGCCTGTAACAACACACGCACTGTCACCACCTGGGCCCTCACTCAACGCCACTATAGACTCGGTGTCAGAGCGACTAGTCAGTACACTCAATCATTGGGTACTCAAATATGTATTAATTAATATTGGAACTGACATTCGAAAAGGGAGTAAAAACAAAAACTTTATTTACCTGCAGTCTGTAGTTGGAGTCAGCCGTTGCGGCCGCGGCTAAGAACGGGTCGTAATACACACTGTGGAATAGAATAATATTATACAGGACATTTATATTTTTTTACATAGCTGTAATATTATTGCAAATTGATTTCATATTAATATTTATATCAAATAGTAGTTGAAAAAGTACGTACTTAATAAAATGTCTAGTCTACTTAGTGCAACGAACAGTAATGTTCATTCAAGTGCTATTAGTGCAGAGAAATATTAAGAAAGAAACTAGACAACCGTCATCTACTGGTAGTTGACTAATCAACACAAAATTACAACGTTGGGTTAAGCATTAAACCTAGTTATCTATAAGCTTAGCGAACAATCGTTAGTTACACATTTACTCAATAATTACGCGATGTGCTGGTGTAGTTAATTTATTAAACAGAAAAAACTCATACCAAAGTTAGGTGAATCGGGGACAAGGGATTGGGGTGTCTGGGAACGTGGAGGAGACTTGCGCCCTGTTGTATAAACGTTGCTGTTAATATTTAACTTATTTACATGGTCGAATACATGGACGACACGTTTGGTGTAGTGGCTACAGTGGCTAAGTGTAGTCAGCGAAACCAAATGGTCCTGGGTTCGAATCCCGGTAGGGGCAAATGTTTGTATGATGAATATGGACATTTGTACCCGAGTCATGGATGTATATTTATAATATGTATGTATTTACGAAAAAAAAAAATGTATTTAAGTAGTGTATCAACCATCTGGTATCCATAACACAAGCCTTAAGTGCTTAACTTGGAACTAGATGGTGCTGTGTGCAATGTCAGACGATATTTATTTATTTATTTATAATTCCGCTGCAGCCGGTAAGACTGGAAGCCAACTCCACCGTAGTTGGGAAAATGCTAGGCAGATGTAGCATAATTTATGGTCGAGTTAACTTTATACAACGAAAACTAACTGCAAAATCGTTTCGAACCTCGCTCGAAAGCGGTTCTATAGTTAGTTTAATACAGTGCATATTCTAATGCACTCATAAAAGTAAAAACACACACTGTATCGACAATATCGAGTATCATCGTAGTCTTATTAGCATAACTTCGCAATGTTGAAATTTCAGCACATCATGCCAGTGTGCACACCTGTCGCGGCATGGTGTCAACAAAGAAAAGTAAGTTGTACTCAACGGGAATATATTAGTTCGTGGAGTGACTTTTTCGACGGCGGCGACGAAAATAGGTCGCGAGTGCAACGATATCTGGTCCGTCCCAGCTTCTTTTAATTAAAACTGCTTTGACTGCATATTAGAATTTATCGTACGACTAGGAATATATTCGGTTCTGATAGGTACCAGACACAATTTTTACTTGAAGTAGACAATTTATGGATTTTAAAATTATGTGGCATGACCTTGCAACATAATTTGGAAGGTTTTTGAAATCAGACTGATTGTACAGCTTCAATTTTAAATGTCCTTTACCGCATCATAATATTATTACATTTTTAAGCTCTACTGACCACTGTAATGGACCATAGACGTTTTTGGAATAGTTTTCGGACTATGAATTTATTGTGTTCACGAAATGAGGATAATTTGGCATCGTTAGCGAATTGGTGGACATTAAAATATAGCTGTTTTGAAGATTGATAATAACCTAATCAATTTAACCTAATTAATTTTTGGCGGATTTTGGCCATATCAATTTTGTCATTAGCTAGATATAAATGCTGCGGTACAATCGGTCAAGATTATAACGTTTCGCGTGGACGACGGTGACCTACAGTGTCGGGCGAGGGAGGGGGGAGGAGGGGGCAGGTAGTGCGGTGCGTTTACTCACGGTGCGTAGGCGTGCATCTGCGAGGCGTAGGCGGCGGCGCGGTTGAGCACGGCGTGCGAGAGCGCGTGCGGCGAGGCGTGCGGGGCGTGCGCGTGCGGCGGCGGCGCGGCGCGCGGCTCGCGGCGCAGCGCTACATGCAACACACGGACGGCATGCCTTACCTGCGGCGCTGGGCGGCGCGCGGCGCCAGCACCAGCTGCGGCGCGGGCGCGGCGGCCGGCGCGGCGCCCAGCCACGGCCACGACACGCCCGACACCCGCAGCCCTGCGCACACACCGCGTGAGCCGCGTGAGCGGCGTGAGCCGCCGACATACGGCCCGCTGCCCGCTCGGCACGCGACGCACGCATCACGATTTCGTGATGCGTGCGACGCTGTCGTTAGGCTCGTCTCCACGCTATTGGGTCCGAGCAGGCTTGGGGTTCGAGAGCCAGCACTGATGCTGCGGGGCTGCAGTCACCGCAGACGGTGCCAGTATTTATTGGATTCGATTCGACACATAGGGGCAAGAGTCTAAATAAACCAGTAATCCCACCACATTGAGTGAAGGAAGTTCATGCTCGAATGATTGTTAAAGTAATGTAAACGCGAAAGCTTAATTTATTTAGTTTATAGATTAAATATCATACCAAAATCGTAATGAAGGTTCTCACCTTCCGGCCACTGGACACATACTGGAACAAAATAAATATGACATTTGTATATAAACTTCACAAGTTAGACGGAGGATTTTGCTAGATCTAAAACAAAGAACATACCTATAAGACATTCTCTACTACAAAATAGAAATATGAATATAGTGCATTACGGAAGTTGCATTCATTCCAGCAAACGTCAAGGTATGAACATTCATGTGTCTTGTAATAGCTGTACAAAAGTGTGTAAAGTCATCTAGCAAGCTGTCTAATTGACAATGTCATCCGTTTATTAATACAGTGAGTTAAGTTCGCCAGGCAATGCGACGCCGGAGACAGCCTTCTGCAACGTTTGGATATATTTGTCTGTAATACTAAGTGAAGTTCATGTTTGTAGGATGCGACTCAAATGTACCGCGTGTGACGAGTGCTCGGCGAGACTGTCTCCGGAGCTGACAGAGGACTCATTCTCTAAATAGCATTCACCTAGGAGCATTCAGACAACGGAACTAGCCACACGTAGGAATAAGTAAGTACATTAACATGGACAACACCGATGTTACAAGTTCAGCTCTCTCACCCAAAGTGGGAACTGATCCATTTCTAGCCAGAATAACTAGATGGATTAAAAAGAGAAAATCCCAAGATGCATTATATTTGTACAGGTGTGTGATACAATAAGATATTGTTATTTATAGTAATGTGTGAATTATTACTTTATTTTGAATGTTTTAATTCAACTCATTGAATGTATTTCATGAACAATTGTTAGGTTACTTACCGTTAGGAACGGTTGGAGGTTTCTTTGTCTGCACTCTCGCTGTCGCATTATTAACCTGATTTGAAGTAAAATCTATATGAGAATACGTTTGGGTTTATACCAAAAAAAAAAACATTGGCTGATTTTAAATAAACTGTAAGTATGTATACATCAAAAAAAATTATTAATTTTCAAAACAGGTTTTTATTTGACAGAATAGATTATAAATGCAAGGATTATAAATTAATTATAAGAAGAGCTTGTTTTAAACTCGACAGTCAGATAATTTGTGAGAATCGAACCCACTCCAGCCCCTTCTCTTAAAAAGGAATATAAAAGTAAAAGTATTTTTTATAAACTTCTAATGTGAAAATCAGCCAATTGGATACCAGATGTCGTACGATAGGGAAACAAAACAAAAATTAAACGAATAATGACCTATTAAATACCAAACAAAAATAATTCTTATTTAAAACTTTAATAATTAGCTGCAGACATCTGATATGAGAACATAAAATAAAGGAAACTTGGGATTTACTTTTGACATTAATAAGGGATATTTAAGAATATTAAAGTGAGCATACTTTTCCACTCAACCACATTCACTCTCTTCTAAGGCGCAGACTGACTCGTCTACAAGACCACTTTTCAGCGCTTCTATTTAAATTTAAAATGAATAGATAGAATGGAACTAAAATTTGTTTAGCAATCTTACCTCTGCGGCATTGTGACGATACGGTTCGTTCTACATTTCTCTGTGAGACACTCTCTCTTTCGATCGGCATATTAAATGACCGTCTAGAGAGTAAAGGGATAAAATAAATAAGGTTTGTTTGTGGATTAGACGCCGGCATACTTAGTGCTAATATGCGGGACCGCGGCGCGGCTGCGCGGCACGCTAGCATGACAGTAACTACAGAGCAGACGAGCGCAGGTTGCGGTGGGCGGTGGGCGTAGGAGCGGGATGTTACAAGTTATAGTGCTACGGATGGTATTCATTGAGTCATGCACACCTCTATCTTTCTGCCCTCAACCACGGTGCCGTGAAGACGCTCTCGTGCTCGCTCCGCATCACCACTATTTGCGAATGTTACAAAACCGAATCCCTGCATGCAAGACAGACAAAACATGCATTAAAAACAGCGTCGCTCAAAAAACAACGTGCAACAAAAATTAACATTTATGCATTGCATATTCTTTTTAAATATTCTAGTGAAATATCGAGAAAATATTATCGAGTCGATTACGTTGATACTTTGAGCGTATTCTAGCTGTATGGGTACACATAAGCGTTTGGATCACAGTAATAAATTAATGTAACGTCGCTCGACCTAGTAGTCTGTACTATTGGTAGGAGAGTTTGTATCACTGTATACAACGAGTCTTTAAGGATTGTTCGACACTAGTTCATAGACACTACTTACTTTAATCAAAATGACAAGTCATTGTGTGAGATGTTAGCTGCGATTTGTTCTATACAGAAAACTCACCGATCATGCAGTGGCTAGGCTGAACTAATTGGATCTAGGAACACAGGTATACCCAAACGGACCTGATATTCCATTACGGAGCAACCACAGTACAAAAATCAAACATCGATACAGTACTTATTTTTACATTTAGATACATACTATTATTAAGTAAAAATAAACTAACTTTGGAGTCACACCAATATCACACCTATATTATTTTACAATATCATTGTGCATGTACTTTACAGTGCCCAAAACTAATATGTTAAACATAAGCGATACTTAGATTTATTAGATATTGATAAATATACACCTGGTACATCCTAATTAATTACAATAGGTGAATCACACAAATTACTGTCAAAATTGTCGTAAATGGCATTCAGTACGCGTTATACAATTTCGTTCAATATTATTGAATCAATAGATCGTGCTCAGACAAATGAAACTAATTACTTTCAATAAATGGTGATAACCCATAGATACAAAAAGCAGCTAGCACAGCACACAATACAGTGGAAGAGACGAGTTGTGAAAGTGGCAAACAAGTTGCTGATTGTACGAAACGCTTACACTTATAAAAGCAAATGACAGCTCTATTATTACCATTCTGAGTGCAAATACTTAACGTAAACATTAAATCTGGGCAGAGAGAAAGAGAAAGAAATAAATATAATTTACGAAGAGTCCGACGCGTTACCGCGGTACCCGACCGGGCTGTAACACAACTCACACAGTGCAACAAGCTCTCAGTATGTTGACAGACAAGATCGACCCTACGGACGAGGACGACACGAGTGACGTACAGCTCGGGGACATTGCGTTCATCTCGACTCGGAGCATTCTAAACCGGTTTGTTTGTTTACATTTATTTACCACTGAATGTTCGTATTTCTTATATATTATTATTGAAATACCGTTAAATGTTTTAAAGATACAATGTTTGAATGTAATGATCGAATATATAAAAATAAATAAAGAGAAAAGAGTTGTAAATTATTCAAGTCATAGATAGGTCCAGAATGTTTTCTTTTTTATAATAATTATTGTAAATATATATTTGCAAACACAACAGCAACTGTAAGAACAAGTTATGGGTTATATTAGCCAAAACCGGTTAGAATTTTCCCAAGTGAAAACGAAATGTTACCGAAGTTATACGAGATAAAGCCAAACTAAGTGATGCACCCTAAAAGTTACTTCTAGGAAAATAACTTACATCATATAGTCATTGCGTTACATTATATAACATTGTGTTTCCAGGGTTCAGCAAAATATACATGCCCAAAACTAATAAAAATTATATTCCCTTGTTAGGAAGCATATGACTGAACGGATTTTTGTATTATTTATTAATAACATAGTGGACAGAAAATAGTAAGTACACTGTCAATCTAATAGACTACATACATCAGAATGACTGATCATCCAAACTACGACATAGATGCATTAAAAGGTTTGTACACAGCAGTAGATATATAATCATGTCATAAACATAATAAAGATATAAGAAAATACAACAATATAAAGATCGAAGCAGTTTGGACGATTGTAACAACCTCATTAGTGATGAATAATAGAGCTGTCCTGAAAATATGACTTAGGAAATCAGCTGTTATAGTGACGATGCATCATTCTCTAATACTGCATATCCCAATGTGAGGCATTGAAGAAAAAATAACTTGGAGCTATTATTTAAAAGAGTAAAATACTTCTTGACATGAGCGAGCATGGACTACTTTAGGGGCGGTCACCAAACTGACACAAGGAAAGCAGTAAACACGAAAAAGCGTTCAATCCAATCAATTATTATAAAAATATTTCGATAATAACTCTTTAAATTTCATGGGAATTATCATTTACAGTGAGTTGTTTTTTGAGTATATTTGAAAATGTAAAATTAATGTTGCTAAATATCAATATATTGCACCAATGACTTACTTCACGCACATCATTTTATGAAAGTTGTTAAATATTCTTATAATTCAACTAATATGGAAAGTTACTAAAAATGATACAATAAGTAAGTCGATAGTGCAATCAAGTAAATATAGTTCAGATTTGTTCAAAATCAGAATAATAGACATTATTATTCAATGATAATATACAATGCAATTAGAGATACTGCACCAAACATTAAAACCAATATGCTATGAGAAAGAAGTTTGTTTTAAAACACAATTATGATTATTTTAACTAAGCCCATTTGCCTTCAAATTTCCGCTAAGCAAGGAATAATTAATCAAATCGCTTGACTTGAAGAGAAGTATAACTTTAGAACATATTATTATTATTAGGAAATATTTGTATAAAATCGGTAGTTACTCTGGTTTGGGCAGCGATAACTAATAATTGTTAGTAAGACCTCTTAGCTACTGCACTTCTGCTTGCCGTTATAAAGTTAAATACAAGTCATTTATGAACGTTAATTTAGTCCAAATGTGGTAAAGTCTAGCAGTACAAGTATTACAAGTCAATAGCTATGAAGTGCAAGATTGGTATATAAATCAAAGGAATAATTTAAATGTTTTGTCTAAATTATATTCATTGAGAAATTATCATAAAGATATACTTGTAAATTCTAACCCTGACTTGCTTTAACGAGGTTATTAAATGTCCAGTTCTGAATTTAAAACGAAAAAGAAAGTAAAATTTCGTCAAGTCTCACCTTGACAGATGGCTTTGCCCAGCATGTTGATGAGTAGACACACCGCTGTAGCAGTGCGTAAGATTTATAAGTAGAGGTCGGATATTCGGATGCATATTCACCTAAAGTTGAGATATTGGCTGATATGGAATGCGCTTTTCTATCGAAAAAATCCCGCGGTTCTGGGATCGATAAATGTAGGTTTCTGACTATAGAATCGGATGTGTACATACTTTGAAACGTTGGCTTATATGGAATGCACTGTTGCATCGATCGTACAAATCCCGCAATTCCGGAAGTGTTTTTTTTTCCGACTATAGAATCGGATGCAGATCTACCTACCTAATATTATAAAATAGGTAGGTCGATACCAAACTGCCATATCAAACAACGTCAAGATAAGATAACGGACTACATTTTTTTTAATATTCATTGAAACACCTAGGTTTATTTTTACAAAAATAAATATTTTTAAGAAGCCGCTTCCATACTTTCACAGGGTTAATAAATTGAGGCAAATATGCACCTGAATACCCGATCTCTGCTTATAAGTAAATAACAAGAGCCATAATATATGCTTGGTTAACCTTGACAAACGTACTCGACGAGCCTGTCAGTCAAGGGAACCTTACTCTTGCTCTACTGCCTTGTTTAGAGTTGGAAACATGACATATAATGACCTCGTTACAATATTATAGCTATTAATTATTCCTTTAATTTACTTAAAGATTTGTAAAGAAACAAAAAATAACACTAATAAACTGATCTTTAAAATAAAAAACGATTCTTTAATATTTTTTTTAGTAGTTTTTTTTTTAATTTGCAAACTAAAAAACGTAAAGGTTAACAATTTAGTGTTTTTTGTTTCCAAACATAGAGACACTTTTATAAAGTGGCCACAATGAAATCTGTGTATTAACAGATTTCAATGAGCCACTTGATTTTCAGCTCAGTGGCTGAAAATATTGCTTACCTTCGAGCCACGTTCATTGAAGATAATTTCTACATCAAGTATTGTGCCATATTGCTGAAAGGTAAAGGGTTAGAAATTAAATAGCTGATTGTTTACAACGATAACTGGTTTGATTTTGCCATGCTTGAAGGGTATAAAAGTGGAAGTGAATACGTACCCCAAACATATTTCTAAGATCAGGGTCCCTAAATCTGAAGGGTATATTGGAGACGTGTAACCGTTTGGGTTGCGATGCTTGTGAGACGGGCACGAGAGTCTTTTCGGGCGTGCCGGCGGCATTGGCGGCGACGGCGGCGCTGACGGCCGCGGCCGCCGCGTGCGCAGCGGCGGCTTGCTGCGCCACCACGGCCGCCGCTTGCTGCGCCACTACCGCCGCCGCCACACTCACTGGTGTGCTCTCTTCATTTGATTCGCCTTCGCTTTGCTGGGAATGGCAAATATTTGACATGAGTATATCTTTATAGCTGTATTTGATTAGGAATATAATTAAACACAGCAGCCTGTGTTAGATATACTATGTGATTATTAGAATTTATTGAAATAACATATGTTTAGGAGCAGTCCGTAACTAACCATGGAAGGTGTTTTACTTCATAGTCACTATGGTCGAGGATTGAACACGGTGGCGAGAAATTGTAGATAATATGATTTAGGCCAATGTTCAGCAATGGACTGCTTATAGGCTGATGATGAAGAATCATTGATCATCAGATGATGGAGGACCACCAGTTTTATCAGAACATCTCAAACAATCGGTGAACCCTCGATCAATACATTGGAACTAATTATGAATTAATACACTGGCTAAACATTTAGCCACGAACGAAATGTGTCTAGGTAAAGGTCTCTGGAGCATCTACACTCTAGATGCTCCAGAGACCTTTCTTTGTGAACCAAACACACCACTCTAATAAATTTTATGGATACCTAACTATATAGTACAAAAACTGTAGCAACTATACATTACATTATATTTTTATAGCTAGTTGACGTACAGTTTGGTAGTAAAAGTATTTACAGACATGGGTCAGTTATCGAAAATCATCTGTCACTCTCCGGCAACATACGAATGTGCCGCCCCATTTCACACAGCTGAGCAGGACATGAGATATTATGTTTCCCCAACCGAGAAACGGTGTATACTAGCGGACATATTTTTATAAGTTTATCATCTCTTTATTTAAGTATATATCCCCGGATCTATGGACGTTTCAAAGTCTTAGATAACCCAAAACACTGTCTACAGGCATTTGTTTAGGTATTATATCTATTAATCATTCTTTCTTTGCAATCTTACAAGTTCAGTATTCAGGCGAGTACACAAAAAGTATTGTTATCATTATCCATAAATACGAGCACAATGGGAATGAAGCTCGGATGTTCTTTGCCCCAGAAACAGACAGGTAGCTATACCTCTACCCTTGGGAGCAGTTTCCACAATATCGTTTTTAAAGTTATTGTATGCACATAGCCAATGTAATATGGTCGCCTTTTGTTTAGTTGATCTACGATTATAAAAATTATGAATTAAACTTACTGAGTTGTTATTTTGATTTTCTATTGCATTCTGCGTGTGAGTCTGTGGCGGCGGTTGAGGTGAGAAGTTAGCTGGCGGTAGCGGCGCAGGCGGTGGCGGTCCTTCGCTCTTGACGAGCGGGGGCTGAGGCGGCGCCGTCGGGCCGGCAGCCTCGGCCTTCACTCCCGCGAGCGCGTCGCCGTTGGCTGCGAACTGTGCAGCGGCCGCCGCAGCCGCCGCCGCCGCAGGGAACGGGGTCGCCATACCCGTCCCCACCATATGCTGAAATTAACAAAGAAAACAACGCTATAGAAAATGTTCAGTGTTCACCTTTAAGTACTCATATATGTCAGCAGAACGACATTGATCATCAGAGAATTCAGAGCTGTTTATCTCAGGGACGCGGTCTAGGTAGCTTATGCACGAATTCTGTCGTAATAAATAAACCCGCTTATAGTTGACGTTTCTGGGTTGCGAATCGAAATATTGACGCGCAGAACTCGTGCCAAAACACAAGCCGCTTTGCACTGGCTCCTTCACAAACAGTGAATTCACATGGTTCCAGGGCCAGTGTTGTAGAACCTAGTTAACTTGGATTAGAGACTTTTACCAGATTTTAATTCGAGAGGTAAGTTCTTAATTCTTTGAGTATTACTCACAACTCAAAGAGTTAGAGAATCCTGAACAACGCACCTGCCATGTCTGTATTAACTTGCCAGTTACAGAGATTTGATGCCATTGTTACAATGACAATTATCTATACACGAAACCTATACCGTCTTATTACAAAACACGATCTAACTTTAGCCCGAGCCTAAATCTTCGATTTAGTTTTTGTATTTGGAACTTTGTGCCGACTTTAGTAAAGTTCTTAATACAAAATAGACAATCTAAGACCAGACCAAGTTGTCAGTTTTGTAATAGGAACTGTATTTCTATTTCTGTTAGGTTCTTATTTCAAAAACAGGTTCGATGGTTTAAACCATGTCAAAAGAAAAACCTTGTTTTGTAATAAGACCGATAATATTTTATGTTTTCATTAAGTATTAAAATTAGTAGGAGTTAAAGTCGAATTTACAAAATGGCTGCACAGCCTGTTGTTATTTTTAATACACACGCTCTCTCCGTTTAATTTTATTTTACGTCCCAAAAGCCTGTCGGTCGGTAACAAAATTAAATTGCGAATGAAATCTAACAGAAAACACCCTCGGCCAGAGGGTGGCTCGTCACCGCTGAAAAACTGTGGCCCTGGGCATTAAACATAACTGTTTGAGCCTCGTTTAAGCTTTCATCCCTAAATTAAACGTTAATAGGTACTTACTTTGTATATTCCAGTTATTTTATCATGCATAGTATTTAATATGATAAGCTAGTTTTTATTAGTGTTGTGTGAGGTCGTATGCGATTGGTTGAGGCAATTTAACAGAACGGAATACAGCAAGTACCTATCTTGTTTCTACGTAGCGCAGCGCCGAGCGCCGGATACGAGAAAATTAGGATGTGGCCATTGGACACAATTGCATAGACTGCCGGCTGACTCCCCGCTCGCTGGATCACAAACCTCGTCGCAAATTATCATATTGAAATAATGTTTTGGCTACGCACGCAGAGACTTATATGCCTATGATGTCTCTCACAAATTCGTTCAACCCCGCGGTATTAGATGACGTTCTACTCCGCAAGTTTTGAAAGAATGTTTATGGAATCTCCACGCGGATGTTACTTATTAAACATGAGTTAGTAACGTACACTGCTTTCTACATTAGTTTACATAAATATAGTAGCCCGTTGCCCCGTAGACAAAGGAGCGATACGTGACTAAAAATATGACTGGTTTTTACTATTCCCTATTTTATTGTACACACGACAGTTGAGATTTCAATTTAAGTATTAAACTAATTTAGCGAAGTTTAAGTACCTGCAAACTTGAAATTTTCAGTAAGCTTATGTAAGATTTGTAAAATGCTAGGTTCAAAATAGATAATAGTTGTTTATATTTACAAACGGTCAAATAAATATTAACGGGAGTGCGGTATTAAAGGGTTAGCGGCCAAATCCCGAGATCGTCCCATAGATTACAATTGTACCTGATTCTGTAGAAATAATTTATACATAATCTTCACACCTGGGCTTTGAGATATGTAGTGCCGAGGCGTGCTGATGGAAACACAAACTCATCGTATTACGACGTAGGTTTTCACTATCAAGGTCTACAAGAATTTGCCTTTTTATCACGCATTACTTATTGCATACTCGGCGGGGCGAGCTCGGCCTACTGTGATAGGCTTGAGTCTCACATTTTTATCACAGTTTGGGAGCAAACGCCGTGATAAAATGCGTGACTCAAGCCTATCACAGAGGCCGTGCTCGCCCCGCAGGTTTTTAAACAAGACAAAATCATTTATATTTGAATCACACCGTAACTTTACAGACTACAACCGTCGTGCCCTTAACCAACGCAATGACAAGAATCTTGTTAAAGTTTCATAACATCACCGCCTTCTACTGTAAACTTGTGAAGTTTCTAATCTGTTTTTGTGCTGGTACACAAAACTGAAGACACTTAATGTTGCTAACTCCACTGTCAAGATTTAGTGAACTAATTTAAAGCTTCGCTAGTTGGATTAAAACAATCTTCCGTTAGGTGTTAGTAATAGGTAGGTAAGTATAGAATATAGAAATCCTTGATAGTTGAACCTCGAAATAGTCTGTATGAAATATGAATACTGGCAATCGTAGGTAGGTACCCAATTGATATGTTCGTCACGCGTAGGTCTCCGCACACCGGAACCTCATCAATAATGATGCGACACCTCGAACCCATGTAGATTTTTTTGCAAATAAATGTAAAAAGTTAGTGTACGTAATATTTTCTTGAAATTACTTTTCCTTTCGTCTTTTTTATGGATATCTCTCCAAGAATTACATGGCAAAAAGTATTTCTATTTTACCATTACCTACTTATTTTGTTAGGTATCATGAAAATTCTCAAAGCACTCTATCAATTAAGTGATATCGCACAAACAGCGCCTGACGGTTTCTAAATTCAAATCCCTTAACAATACGGTGAAATTACTCCCTCCCCAAAAAATAAATAAGTATTATTGTTTTGTGAATAGGTCAATTCTACCCATTGTGTCTGACGCCTTTATAACAGACTGGAGGCTCCATTTGAGAATAAGCCGTTATCGTTATTCGTTTTCACCTCGATAAAAAGGTCTTATTTTCAGGTAATCAAGTAGATAATGTAACTGTCGAATTGGTGGTGGCCATTGCCACTTTTTTTGAATTTTGAAACTTAATAAGTAATCTCTAAAAAGGAAACCGTGGAAAAGAAAATGACAACATTTTTGTAGTTTTATAAAAGAAAAAAGGGTAGGTACCTGTGGAAACAGACACAGGCAACCCACAGACCAGAAACACCCAAGGGTTTACTATGTATTAGCTTAGGCTAGGCGCTTAGGCAACCTGGCTGCTTTACCGCGTAGTATGGTTGCATCTCCCTCTTTCACAAAAAACTAAGAGCAAATCTGGAATTTGCGAGTGACTTTTAAAATAAACGAGTGATACGAAACTCGAGGTCCTTTTCTGTCTGAAAACGCAACGCGCAATTTCTTTCGATAAAAGATCCGGAGGCGATACCGACAGTGGTGCCGATTCTCTTGTCACAAAACTCTCTAAACTAGACTAAAAATCACCAAAATTTAGTTTATTCCTGTCAAACGACGATTTCCCATTCTGAAATTGACTAAAGTGACACAACTTAACCAAATTTTAGTTTGACAGCACTAAGATGGCACTGAGATTATAATTTAGTGAAAATGGCAATTTTGCTATTCTGAATTTTACGTTTTTCACCAAAAATTTTCATTGTCGTAACTAAATCTGCCTGTTTTTAATCGCGATTAAAAAGGTGTGGAATAAAATTAGTTGTCATGAACTAAAATTCACACCAACACCTCGACTTCAGATGCAAAAACACTGTATCTTTTTTTCTTTTCTTTTGCTTATATCTCGAAAACGGTGTGTCCTATCGCAAAAATAATGAAAAATTCGACCCCCTTTATAAAACCCCGGAACATCTAAAATCCAACGTGTTGGTAAAAAAAAAAAATTTTTTTTCATATTTTCCATACAAAAAGTGAAAAATTCCATACAAAACATGTCGAGGCTGCAAAAAATGCGCGACTCTGGCTCTAAAAAAAAATCACGTGGTACGGCAAACAAGTGTCACGTGGAGTCGCAATTGCCAAATTTGATTTTAGATGTGTCAAAATTATTTTTAAATTTAGAGATTTTATTTTGCAGAATAGCGTTAAGATTCTCATAGCCAAAAGTAAGGAATTTTAGTGATAGTTTAGTTAGTTTAGTTCGGTGTACAACAGAATCGGCACCAGTGTCAATAGTACGAAATCAGTAAATGGGCGAGAAATAATAGAAATATTTTTAATAACGATCCTTTGATGACCGTTGTACTGCTTTTATCGATTTTTAACGTCTCTACTTTGCTCAGTTTAGAATCAAAGAACTCCTTTCTTTTACCTTCCAAATATGTACTTGTTGGCGGATAGTAAAACTTCTATACACAAGGCACTGTAAGGGATATTATTAAGTTAATCGCCAATAAACTAACATTTATCGCCAATTAAGTCTTGTTATAATAATCTTACCTACGTTGGGAAAAGTAATAACGTCTGCAATATTTTGGGGAGAATAAAATAATAATATCCTACTAAAGGGTGGCGATACTTATTAAACGATCGTGTCACAAGACACACAAGCTTACCAGCCAATAAAGTAACATGTGAGTGTTAGTTATTTTTAAGACGATACGAAACAACATGAAGCAATAATAGTATAGAGAAGAAAGTCATTGTGCCAAGACACTCGAGACGACATACGCAAGACGGAGTGGAGTGTCTCAGCTCTTCTGCGAGAGAACGAAGGGCACTTCGTTTTTGAGTTCCAATTTTCCAACCGTGACACCGCCTCCGACACCGGTCCGCGGCGGACGATGATTTAGTACATGTGTCAAGTTGCCTTAGCACCCTCCAGATCTTGTTGCTATTTATGGTAACACAACGACACAATAGTCGTGACTCATTCCGTAACAGCGAAAGAGGCTACGTATTTATACGACAAGTCAGTAATACTCAACTAACTTCATGCATATTCTAGTCACATGGCCCAACGGCTACAACTTTATTTAAATTACAATACGATTTTTATAGCGTAAAGTTTATGTAATAGGACGAATGGTAGCCTGAAGAAGCTACTGAATAAATGATAATAAATATGCACTACACAACATTAATAGTGTGTTGACGTTAGAGATGAAACAAAATGGACGCTACATACGCTACAGTGTACCCCTTGGTGAATACTTGGAATAAGGTTAGAATAAGCAAAGCACTACACATGTGGTGGGCCACCTTCCCGTTGTATCCGGCAGTCCTGTAAACAAACTGACTTTTTATAGAGCGCGCCTGCGATTCGTCTCGCACAACCGCCTTGCTGCTTAGTCTCGTTTGCTTCGGAAACTGTATAATTATGTTTGTTAACGGCTAGGCTCAGTTTATGTTATCGTTTCTATAAATACCCACTAAATCGCTGTTACTAAAAGTATAGCCAAAGGTTTTCTAAACAAATAACATTTCAGGAGCAAGAAGACTATTGAAGTTAATTTAAATTCTGATATCGTATGGTAGGCGCCACATGTGAAGAGCCAAGTTTTACAACGGGAAAAATGTTATTTTAAAGTAATTCAATAACGTCGTGGTCTTATTACGTTCATAAGATACGTAATAATATTTATGAACAAAAAGTTTTGAATTTAAGAAAAACTATTGAACTCTGAAAGCAGTCGTCACGTTCCACGTTTCTGAACCTGTCGTCTAAGTACCTACAGGGAGGGTGGATATATTTCAGTCGCTGCTTAGAAGGAATGTATCAATTTTGCAACTCCCGCGTGTATAATGGTTTGGATGGGTACCTACTGAAATGATGGAAGAAGAATACAGAATGAGCTACCAGTCTTGACGTTATAGTTGTGTGTTATTTGTTGTTGTTATTATGCTTTATGGATAAGTAAGAAGTGCATTAAGTAAGTACATACGAACAAGTTTTAATTTTCAATCATTAATGTTTCTGATGCCATGGAATGTTTTAGTAAATTAGGCACATAGGAACATGCAATGCGTGATATCATCGAGAAAAGGAAATTTCACTTCAAAGCTAATTGCATCAATTTTTTTTGTTACAACAAGAACTAAATTGCCTCAGTATGAAGCATGAATTCAAATATCAAATGTTTGAAAATGGAAAATTATAATACGGAAAGAAATCTTAATACTTATTACAGTGCATGTATCATTATTTTAGTACATGTACTCCTATCAGTAGCCGAAAGGCCGGCTCCAAACAGGTGAACAGAACCAGATTTTATTCGAGTTGAATGTGCAATGATATACTACTTACGTATCTTGAAATATATATAATTGATTGACCTTCCTTGTGAACAAATCTGAAATTATATTCAACTGGTCAAGGCATTCCCTGATGCACCATGTCGTAGGTATGTTCTCACTCAGTGGAAATACATAAAATGGGCTAAGGAACGTTCGATTGAAAATGTCAAAGAAGATGTGTGTGGAAGCAAGTCCAGTCGATCAACCATAGAAATAATAAATGTCGTTAAAACTACTTGATAAAAAGCTATCCTTAAAAGTTGAATGTTCGAATAGGACGAGGCGCGGGCTGATTCACAATTAGGCAATTATACGAGGAGCGATTAAATGTAATTGAACACGACACAAGTTACGGGCAGCAGCGCACGGAGGGACACTTGTTCAAAACATGCGTCATCTCGAACAATATTATACATCTGGATCTGGACCGCTTATTAATACCTATATCTTTGTTTTATGTTAAATTTCTTTTTTGCGTACCTATGCACACGTGGTGGCAACTGAAACGTGCCAGTCGCTGAAGTTAAAGTATTAAAAGTACTTATGTAATAATCTAGCAGTGTTTGTAAAATAGCGATCAATGAAGTAAATTCGTGCAGTTATTTTTAGAAATCGTTAAATTTTGATTTACGATACTTCTGCGTAGGTTAAATGTTTCATTGCTCCTCAATGTACACACGGCTACACATCAAGCTATACATTTCCAGTTTACGCTGACCTCTCATTGTAACATAAACCTATACGATGCGAGATCAGCTTATACTGGATTTGTATAGCTTGATCTGTGGCCGTGTGTACGTTCTTGTGCATGCAGTTTCCAGATCGTAAATAAATTAAATATTTCAACAATTGTAGTGTGACGGTTTTATTAGAATTGTTTGTACCTATAACCCGAAAAAAATTACATAGTATTCAAAACCAAGTTAAAGAAGTAGCCGCGTAAACATCTTTTTCATACTTATGCATGCAAATGTAATAATGATAACATAATTCCATTCATTCGTACAAAAATCACACCCGGTGACCAATTAATAATATTATACCAATATAATTATAAAACATGAAGTAATCAACGTGTTTTCCCGCTTACAGAAAACCCAAAAAACGGGAAGTTTTGGATGTAACTCTTCGTAAAGTAACTAATAGGAATGTTAGCGTTATTTCTAGTCGTTAATTGTATCTTATTCTCAACTTCAATCCTATGATACGAACAACAGCTCGACATATTTCTAGATATATTTTCCTAGCTATTTGCTCCGAGAAGAGTTCAAAGAGTTCAATAAACCTCTATATTTAGCAGATGTAATGTAATGAACAGCATTAGCGCTTTCTACAAACGCGACGATAAGTAAGTAGTAATAAAATTATGCGCTGCTTAACAAAGAATTAGAACAATGATGCAGCTGCAACAGTTTCTGAGGAAAAAAGACATCCAGCTAAGTGTAACTTTCAATACCCGCTTGATTGATCACCTAAGTTTTAAATGACGTTAGTTTGATGGAAACTGTGTTAGGTTTATTCAAATTTGTATACATATCCGTATCCTGAATGGAAGTGGGAACCACTAAGTGATTATAAATTTAACAGATTAGGATATGAACAGCTGTACTTGAGTAATTAATTAACTTAACCATGCTTTCCTTGTACACCTATACTGTTTTTGTTACCATAACGATGAATAAATTTTACCAATACATTTATCACTACTTCACATTGTGTTCTTTGCTCATTACATCATCATTCGGATCAATTTCCAATAATAACGAACAAACAAGAGTGAGGACAATTCAAACATACTTAGGTACCTAGTTATCGTGGTAATAATTGTTCACAAAAGCGTGGATTAATGACAAGCCGCTTCATTGAAGTGTGTGGACTGTGGATGTTGGTGTAAAACTCCCTTTCCCTCCTCCTCCCCCGCACGCTGCGCCGGCGTCCCCCTTGGCCCCTTGTGCCACCCGCGGCCCGCCTACTACCCTGACACCCTCACACTGAACAGATGCTGAGTCTGATCTGAGTAAACACAAACACAGACCCCTTTTAAACCGACGACGGCACGATAAAACTATACAATGAAAATAATAATATCCCTTGGCGTTTTAACTGAAATGTGCTATGATGACAATCAAAATGTCCACATAATATTTTTGGTATTTGATAATAGTAGAATAGCAAAGTAACAAAAACTGTTAAAATACATGTTTTATCGCCTCATCTAATAAAATAAGCTTATCTGAAGAATACCTAGCTTCATGATTAAAGTTTACGGTGGATGTTATACTAAGTAATTGAGCTGATACTGGGACAGCGAGTACTTTAATAACATCATTTTCCTTCTCGTCTACTATAATTACCTAAGTAATTAGTTATTTCGGAATATTTTACACCTAGTTTGTCTGCGGTATTGGTGTGATGTGATTTAATTTTTAATCATTTCAGGTATCTATACCGCTTCAGGCATACAATTGAAAATGTTGCATAAGACCATGTAATTTTTTTAATGTCCTCATGTGAGTCACCATGAGTTATTTAAGCGTTCATGGAGTTTAATTCGGAGAACTATTGGTTCGCTGCTAAGTTGTTCAGTTTGAAACAGAAACGTGGCTTTACAAGTTGAATATTTCATGTTGAGACATTTTCAAAACAGATTTAATAATTTTCTTCAATATTGCCTAACAGAACCTATTTTTTTTTCATTCTGTCAGTCACATATTATTTAGTTATGGGAATTGATCAAGTTATTTCTTCTATGGACCACTTTTCAATGATAAATGATTTTAAGTAGGTTTGTACAAATACTCGACTTCTGTATCTTCTAATATCTACGGAAACGTCTGAAACTTGATACTTACTGAAGTGTTGTACAATAAATATCTATGTACCACCAGCCACATTATTCATAATGTAGTGCATATGTAGGGAAGGGTAGTTCTGTTTAATATTTAAAATTTTAAGTGAACGCTCCCAGATTTGCGTCCGGGATTCGTCCTCTCAGACATGGATAGTTTGGGTTTGAGCGGGATTTCTTCTGGTGAATATTATTTTGTATTAATATTCAACAGTTTGCAGCGGCGCTACGTGACCGGGAGAGTATTTACAATGCTTAGCGAAGCGCGCAACCCAGCCTCAGCCGGCCACCCTATCGCCCGCTACAATTGTACCTACATCGACATTATGCATATGAATGATCTTGACTGTTCGCGATAAAGATTAACGTTATTTAAGCATAGAATTATCTTTTACACTCATTTTGCATGCATTAGTCTATGATTACCTTGACCTTCTTTTTGCTCAAATCATTTGTCTTAGGATCAAGGATCTTCACTGAAAAGATTCTGTACCTATAGGTACAATCACTCAATGACGATAAGTTAGAAATTTTCAAAAGGAATGCAGAGTCTATGAACAACTGATTTGTGAAAAACCTACAGTTATAAGCTACAACCACCGATAAGTAGTACCTACCAATTGACTTCACATAGTGATAATAAATTACCCGCATTTTATTCTGCCGATAAAAAAACATTAGGTTTCATCATTTGTCATGTTGTAACAATACGCAGATTGTGTTGGGTGAATGCGACCCGAATCCCGACCCCACTTAGAATGCTGTGCGTACATGTATACAAGGCCGATCTGAGGGCGTCGCTTGGTAATGTCCTCGCAACAATGGAGATGGGCATTCAGAGCTCACTCGTAAACGGCGGGAATAGCTCTCTTCCGGGCGCTGCAGCGACGGCAGCCGCTCCACTCCGAGCCAATATCCGTGTGAATACCGCTCTATTATGTTATTTAATTGACTACACAGAAAAACACTACTGCTAGCAGAAACTCTAAAGAAAAATTGAGCACAAAATGAAAGCACATTCTGATCAAAACATGCTTGGGTAAACAAAGTTGAAATACATTGGAAAACACTAGATTAAATTCTGAAAATGATAACTTAAATAAAACTGATACGAAAATATCTATTCTACGAGTATTTTAAAATGTATTGGTCGAAAACTGAATTACTGGTCGTAGGAGAGATAAAAGTGCACTGTCAGTGTTATTGGTTCCATAAAACTGTGGGATACTATCTCGAGGGGCAATTTACCTCGCAATTATAAACCGCAATCGCTCTCATGTTTCGGTGTATTTTAGGTAACTCAAGATGGCGTTTGTATTCAGATATCGATTTGCAAAAAAGCGCTCGCGGAATGATGCTGTATTTGAGCCTATATTATTGACGCAGTTTTAGTGACGTTGAAAATTCATTCTTAGTGGATGCCTGATCCACTAGAAATGAAGGATTTTCTAGCCCTAAGAGGGTGGAGTGGAAGTTTGTAGGAAGATCCGTCATTTTTACGGTCAAATAAATGAAAATGTACGATTTACGTGATACAGCATTTTTTTTTTTATTCTACCCTTGTGACAGAAATATAGGGGATCAAAGTTTGTATGAAATCCGTCATTTTAATCAATATAAACACGTAAAATCAATGAGTATTTGGGCTTACGGTTTAAAAATATGTACACGTGTTCCAGAATTTACGAAGATTCTACTCTGAAAGGAGTTGAATAGGGGCTGAACGTTTGTATGGGAAAGTCCGAAATCACCGCGGGCGAAATCGCTGGCAGTGTTTTTAGGATTAGGATGATATTCATAACTTTCAGGGTCGCTTTAGATCTTGAAACTAAAGATATAATTGTACAAATTCATGAATGATAACAGTTGAATGATTGAAAGTTACAAGCCCGAACTGAACGTTTACGTACAGAATAAATAGTTTGGGTTCACCCCTACTGCTGTAGTTTTCGTATTCTGTTCCACACGAAAAGCCAGAAGAGCGGGGATCATTTGACTTGGCCCAGTTTGGCTTAGTACCTACCTCTTTCTGAGCCAGAATACATTATTTTGCCAGCTGGAATAGCCATTCTAAAATTACAATATGAATTATTTTATATGGTTAAAACAGAAACTATGTTACTTATACTCCGCTCACAATGTTTAATCAACCAGTAATTTGCTGTATGTTATTATTTTTATGTTTTTATAGGCACCTTCAGTGCGTACAATTAATAAAGTAAATCATTTATTTAAACTCTTTTCTTTTTTCTCTCTCTCTTTCGACGATCATTTAAATTATATTGTGGTAAAAAGAAAACCGAAGCACGTTTTCAAAATTAGTTTAAAAAAAGTTGAAATCGATTTTATGGCGGAGGGTGACTCACAATAGGACCTAAAGTAGGTATACCATCAATAATTCCCATCTCCATTCGTCCCCACGCGTAGCGCGTCGGTCTACCGCTCAACGAATTACCGGAATCAATAAATATTTGATTACATTTTGAACGGCATTTTAGGGAGAACAGAATGTGTGAATAAAGAAGATTTCAAATTCACATTATTTACTTTGGGTGTAACAAAATAACATTTGTAAATTCCCGCGATGGATTTAAAATATAACCTATCCTTGTTCCCTGTATCCTTTGTTTAATTTCCGCCACAGTTCATTACAGTTTGTAATTGTGTACTATTTATTATGTTTATAATAAAGTTTAAAGGCACAGAGATCGCGTCTCAATTTTACGACACAACATCAGTCAATAAACTCAATTTCCTTTAACCCTGCAGTGAATAGGCCTCTTTAACTCATAAATAATATGGATCGTGCACTCTCCCAGACATACTTCTTCCGCTGTGCTTTTGAGTATGACAGAAATGAAAATTAATAATGGATTGGAAGCCGCAGGATGAACATAACATGCGGTTAGTAAGCAGTGTACGTGCGCCTGTTAGTTATGTATGCAAATCAGGCACGCGTATGGCAACTTCACGCAAATACGAGTTGCTATTCTCACGTCATTATTATGATATTGTTGCTAGAAGATATCTACCGACAAAAATCATTGCCAACCGTGACTATTACATTTTTTTTAAAGCTCAGATTACTATAGAACGGGTGTAGGGTAGTATACAAATAATAATAATATAGAATATTATATAAAAAATATACAAATTACCTATTTAAATAATAGGGTGTATAAATCTATCAATTAATAATTATGAAACTATTGGATAGGTCAAATTAGCCAACCAGTAACTTAGAAAATAGGTACTCAATTATAAACATATAAAATATTTTTTATTGAGAAGAATTTACTATCGAGAAGACTTACAACAAATTTACATAAATCAGACAATAAATTGGAAAATAAAGAATGTAGGTAGTTAATAATAAAATGAAGGTACCTATGTATTTACATTACTACGACTACCTACTCTACAAAATTATACCGGCTAGTTTACGTTATAAAGTCCGACCAGGTTCAGGTTGTCGGCAACATTCCTGATCCGAAAGAGTTCCGGTCCATGCCGGGCAGAAATAAATAATATGGCAACCACGTATCTGCTTTATATTTAGATCAATGTAGAGTAATGTACTGCAAACGCTTGGCTTTGAGTATTCCTGATCGTGAATCAGACTGAAGAAATTAATGGAATGCTGTCCGTACCAACAGGCACCAAACCATCAGTAGAGTTCTACCGAATATAGTTTCAGATTTTCGGCAATTTTCTGAAAATGCACAGTCATAAAAACTAAAAGTATCGACAATAACTGAGAAAGTGCAGAAAAACATGCTTTTCTCGCATACTATATCGGATTGTTTTGTTATTATACATAATTATGTGAAGAAAAGTGTGAAGTTTCGTGTGATTTTTGTTTTATCGGTTAAATACAAAGATTAAAAGATTGACACGGCATTTCTTTTACTTTTACCAGTGAAAAAACCTATCGCCAACAAAATAACGAAAATGCAACTCTAAAGGCTCCCCATTTAGAGTTGCATTATCGACCCCGAAAACGTTTTTTTTTTTGTTAGCGATAGTTTTTTTAGTAAACAGGCGCGACGCGACTTGTAGAAAAATTTTTATGAAAACTTCATGGAAATTGTTCTACAAGAGTCGCGTCGCGCCGCGCCGGTCTGCGGGAGCCTCACCGAAATATTAAGTTACTGTAATACAAATCGATTAGATACGATACCGCTGCATAAGTTTCGATTTCAATGCCGTAAATGCTAGTAATATTTTCCTGGAAATTTGTTGCAATTGCCGTTTGAATGGAAAATCTAGAACGCCATCGTTGAAGCGTTAAAAAATCATGGTGTACTATTACGGAGAAAAAAGAACGTTGACGTTGGTTGCATCACGGGGCGTTCGCTCGGTTCGCCGAGCCAATCTCTTTGAAACTGCACCCGAGGTCTACCCTATTTAACGGACCGCCGATCGCGTTAATTAAGCGTTTTCAATTTATATGCCACATTTTATGTACAGCTTACACTTACATAATGCGATGAAAATACAGCAGTTTTTGACACATATGAAAAATCACACGATTTGTTACCGTGAATATTCAGGAGTGTTCTTGATGAAAAATGTTGCTGTACCAAATTATTATCAGTCAGTGCATTTTGAAACCGATAGTATTTTTTTTAATGTAGGTGATGAACGTTATACATATTAGGTAGGTATATTGAACTAGGTTCAGGAAATAATGTCAAGTACCTACGTAAGCAATTTAAAAAACTTGGCTGTTATAAATATGTCACATTAGATAGTTACTTGGAGTCATATGCTTACATACTTAATAACAAGATAGATACTTCTTCGAATGCTATATAACGAAGGAATTTCTCCTAGCGCACGCAGGCATTCACGCGAATGGTCACGCCACGCAACATGACATGGAAAGTAGGTATAGATTTTATCAAATAAGGTGGTTGACGATTAACTGTGACTAATATTATAAATACGAAAGTAAGTTTGTATGTTTGTTTATTACATTTTCACGCCTAAACCACTGAACCGATCAACCTGAAATTTTGCATAATATACGTTGTCAGGTGTACAGAAACCGACATAGGGTACCTTTCATCCCGAAAAAAGGTACTGCTTCCGAGGAAAACAACAATAACGTTCTTATGATAATAGATGGCGCCACGTGTAGTGTGTGTAGTGTAGTGTAGTCTTTTTTTTTTAATTTATGCAACCGAATACATTTTGTGAGTCTTAGAGTGTAGATAGACCGGATTTTCATCCTCCTAACTATGATAATTATTATAGATGCGAAAGTAAGTTTGTTTGCTTGATACCTTTTCACGCCCTAAACCGCTGAACCGATCATCATGACACTTTGCACAAACGTTGATATGCATACAGAAAAAAATACCCACCTTTCATCCAGAAGAAAAATACTGTTCTGAGCCTATGAGTGCAACGGCCAAACGCCGCGGGCAAAAGCTAGTTATAAAATAAAACACAGAAATTGACTTAGCAATCAAGTTAATTAAACGATTAAAAATAATGTATAGCAGTGAACTTGCTATAGAAACAAATGAAAGTGACTACATCGTCGAGAAAAACTGCTACAGAATAGACACGAATTTGATAGAATCAAGCAATGAAAGCAACAAATTGTAGCGATGGGTATTCCGCGCATACGCCTCCTATTTAATATTTATAAAATTTAACTATTCTCGAGTAAACCTACTGTCATAGTAGTGTCAAATGATGTAAAGAAATTCCGACAGTGTGACGGCGCCCATCTTCGTCCGCTGCGGCCAGTAATCCTGGCTGACAGGCTATAAGTGGCCCGAGCACCTGGCCTAGAGACAACGCTATCACTTCACCTACGCGAAATATTGATCTTATTTGAGCTTGATTAACTTTGTCGATGTCGACGTTGCTAATAATACCCAAACTCTGGCACCGGTCCAGGCGAGGTCTTAATGGTACTTCGATACGCGATAATTTTCAAAGGTGACACACTATATATTTTATTCGATTTGATTCATTACAGAGATAGAGATAGCACTTTATTTCACAACATAAATTTACATCCACGCCTTTATGCAAATTAGTGGCACCCCAATTAACGTTAGAATCAGTGCGTATGTTCGTAGGCATACGCGGCAAACACGCAAAACTGCCTCATGGGCCTTCTTAACAGCCTGCGTCAACAAACGGCCACGAGTCCGTACAGCATTGTATTAAGTAGTTATTACTGAAAATACTAGCTACTTTTGACCATTTTACATACTATAACGAAGCAGAAAAACATTCAAATGTATTCCAGAATTATTCGAGGGCAATTACCAATTTAAACTCCGCATACCGAACGTCAACAAAAATATGCATTCGATGCATACGAGCTGCATAATGTGCGTTGGAAACTCAACGCACTACTATTAATGTCTGTTTATAAAACCAGATATGCAGTTTACGCACAAAAAGATTCGCGATTAGCAGACAGGTAGTACAATCGATTTAATATTTAAAACTTGTTTGCATGCACAGCGGATACGTAAGTTTAATAATGTCTTGATTCTTATATAAAAATGTTTGGTAGTCAAAACTTCTTAGGAATACTGAGTACAAAGAAAAACAGACTATTCACAAAACTGCTCTTGTCACATAATTATTATTAAGTCGTCGTATAAATAGCTACGTATAGCTATTATACGACGATATAATAAAATTCGTGTGTCGAAACATCAATAGCAATATATAAATAAGTAAATAACGAATAAATGTGAGATATGTAATAAATAACATTACGTCTACTGATCAAAGCGTGTCTGGTGTCTCGTAGCCGACTCCTGGCCTATATCAATGTCACTTGGAGATTGAGGCATTTAATTTATTTATTACATAAGGATTTTGATGAGATTAAACTAACATGCATGGTTAATACAGGATGTAATGGAAGCGTTTTGAATGGATAGCGAGACAGTAGGACTAAAGTTGTCTCAAACAATGAAGAAATGCTCTGTCAAAATTACAGTTTATAATCGGTATAACGCTCATGTGGTACCACAAAATATGCAGCATTTCAAGTGCTACGGCAAAAGTACTTGTGAAAATTCTACCATATACCTACTCGTACGTGAAAAGAGCCTGAAAGAAATCTTTTGAAACGCGCCGCACTTATTAACCTTGAATTTTACTTGTTCCCAGAGGTCGTGTTCATTTTCACTTAGCCTGTTAATGTAATTTTCTTCTTTTCGTGCTGAGATTTCCTTGATACTAATATTATACACGTTAGCAACCAGTATATAATATATATATAATAGTAGATATATAATACATTTAGACGCATCGCAATTCATTATGTAAGTAACCCTAGGTTTTACGACAAATCTACTAGAAAAAATGAAAACATTTAGATTTATCTAATAGAAGTAAAACATTAACACATTGATCTAAAATGCTTTGATCTACTACTACTGCTACATCATAAAACTAAAAGGACAGATCTAAAAATTATACAAAAACAAGAATCGAACTGGAAAATAAAGAGGATTCGGGTAATGCCCGAATTGCAATGTTTAATGGCGTTTTAAGGAATTATATATAAGCGATATAAAAGACAATTAACCTCTCGCATAAGAAAAGGAAGCTTAAAAGTATAACGACGTTTAAAAATGAGGGTTAGTCGTGCGGGCGAGTGAGTAGGCGTTCCCTTGTTTAATATAAATTGAATTGGCAGACATGAAATGAGATCAGCTAATTTACGGTTAGTAAATTATTAACTAGTAATCATTCCGACATGTTAAATGAGAATGCATCCACATGCGTAAGTAATATAGTGCTAAATAACAAACGGTAAATACCAGCAGGGTAGGTGTTCCTGTATCGATGACATTGCCGTTACTCACCTGAAATAAACAAAACTCACTAAGTGACTTCTAATTTTGATTAGGTGATGTATTTTATGAGGTTAAAACAAGTCGTCCATGTGATATTGTGATAAAGTAACCGATGGAATGAATCGATGACACGGTTCTGTTGATTTTGTATATCATAAGTTCTTCAAATAGTTTAATCTTATCAGAGGCTGACAATAGTGTCTGATCTTAAAGTAAACATCGTTAAGTATCGGCTTCGGGTGGATATTACGTTATATTAAAATATATTTCAAAATAACTATAAGTTAGAGCGATTGCACAACTAAGGTATGCATAATGTTTTCGCAACCCCTATAATAGTCTATATGTATAATAGTATGTAGTAGGTGTCAAGTTGAGTAAGTGATTAATGATTAATAAGTAACCCTGCCCGGAGGTTGATAGCGGTTTGACTGGCTAAACTTTAATATTGACCACTTGATAGGACTAGACGTATCTAATTTATGAATCAAAATCGCCTTTGAAAGTATCACATATTAAAAAAAATGCAAGGGTACTCATAATGAAAACTTGTAGGTACCGGGAAAACATATTTACTTGTCTTCCTACTACCTACATAACCTAGTAAATAATGACTGAGAATGAGTAGTTAATAAACACGCCTCGTTAATGTTCGTTGCTGAAAGCGGGTACCAGCACTACCAGCATCATTTGAGGGTAGTATATTTGTGTATAAATGAGTGTGGAATATTTCTAGAAGAAACAATACACTAGGCAAACAAAGAAAGATGCTGGAATACTAACTAAATATAAAAGTTGTAGCCTTTTGCAACATTTTCCCATTGCGAGAATAGAATTTTGGAAACGTAAACTCCAGCATACCGGTTTCCTCAATTATGTGAGCTTACTATGTACCAAAAACAACGTGACAATTATTAAACGTGACTTACAAAGTAAAGTAAAAATATAAAAAGCCAGCTAAGTGCAAGTCGTACTTTTGCGCATTTGTTCTGTTCTATTTGTACGAGTATAACAAACACGGTACAACAAAGTTTGACGAAAAGCTTTATTTTATTATGAACGAAAACAACACTGAAACATTATGAAAAGAGGACAAATTAAATCTGAAATTGTTTCAGAGAAAATCGCCTTGACAGGAAAACAATGGAGTGATTCCCTATGAGTTATTTTTTGTTTATTTGAGAACGTAACAATACAAAACATTTGAAGCCGCAGATGTTTGTTTGGTAACCACGAATAAGTTATTGATTTACTTATTTTTAAATACTCTAAGTAGCATTGAATTAAGGAATTCTTATTCAAAGATATTTTGAGTTGAGAGCAAACGTAAGTGATGCACTTTTGACGTCAGGTATTGCATTGCGATATCGAGTCCGATGGTCGCGTCAAGGGGCGTCGCGACGCCGCCGCCGGCCGCGGACCGAGCAACGTTGGCACAGACCCAAATATTTTTCATGCGCCTCACTCTCCACCGGGATAAGTTGCCCTATTCACCTGAATAATACGAATACATTTAAACCAAAGAATAATGTATAGTTAAATCGCCGATATCATTACTCAATTGGTAAAAAGAACACGCATCGATCCTTTTTGGATTGGATTCACGGCTGCGTTTTGTAGATGGAATGTTTGACCCTGTGATATCGGACTACTCTCATAATTACATTATCCTCAAAGTCTCAAATATTCGCTTAATGGTCCGTGGCAGACAGTAAATAAACCGTTACTGGTGTGCTAATAATAACAATGGCAGAACGGGATAAAAGAAAACTGTATTCATCACAATTTGTTCGTGTTATTATTTTCCTTATCTTCGAGGACGAGTATATTAGTAAATCTAACAACATTGAGTTTCGCGGAGCTTCTGAACTATATAGGTACATTCATCATGAATGAAGTGGTGGTTAACTAGAGCTAATTGATAACATGTAACATGTACTTATAAATCATCCAGAGTATACGGATTAATGTGTATACCTACTGGTACATCTGTTTAGCAGTGAACGCGTCACGTCTGGCGGCCCTCCACTACAAAAACAATATTGCACAAATCGTGCCAGATCCATTTACTACATATTTTTCATACATTACTATGTAAACTCATTTTGTGAGTGAGTTTATACCTAAAATGTAAAACAGAAAACGCTTATCTTTACTTCACTTGTTTACAGCTTCGCTTCTATTTTAGTAGATACCCAAGCATCAAAAACGTTTGATGAAAGTTCACCAGATTTGTAAAACATACATTTAGGAAGGAAAGGTAAACACATTACTTCAGAGTGGGTAGACATACTGTAAGTTCATCATAATTAGGAGTTTTGGCAACATGAATTTTTGACTTCTAAAGTCAAAATAAATTTTGACAAACAATTTAGCCTAGCAACCGTAGACAGAGAAAACTATAGTAACACGTTTTCGTCACATTACCCAATCGATGTAGTTTTGAGTTCGATACTATTTTATTGTATTAAAACTTATGTTTTCGAATATCCTGCTTCTTGTTTCACGTTTATTTTGGCCGCGGCTTCGCCCGCGTAAAGGTCGGAAATTATTCCACAGGAACGTACTACCGGGATTCATAGTACCCTATGTCCTACCTAACCCAGGCCATGGCCTATCCGTATGCCTTTCAACTAAATCTGTGCAGCCGTTATGGCATGAAAAGGCAACCCACTGACAGGCAGATAATTAATTCAAATAATCTTTTTTAGGGTTCCGTAACTACCCCAAAATTAAAAATTGGGACCCTTATAGGATGACTTCGTTGTCTGTCGAGACCCTTTTCGTCAGGAACGCGTGGAGATGTCAAGTTGAAATAGATATCAAAAGTTTAGATTAACGGTCCCTTCGATCTGTAAAGAATATCAAACTTCCAAATCAACGCAATAAAAACAAAGGCCATTTTATGCCGCATATTTTGACACTCGCAAATAAACCAAAACCTATAATATGGTACTTCCCGTTGACCTAGCAGCATGAAGTTTGACGAGAAGCAAGGTCTTACAGTTCGAATAAAGAGAAAAATCCGATTTTTTTAAATTATTAGTTATGGTATCGACCCCTCCGTGCCTGGGAAAGCACGTTAGGCCGTTGGTCCCGGCTGTCATTCCTAGATCCTTGACAGTCGTTACGGGTCGTCAGAAGTCCGAAAGTCTGACAACCAGTCTTTCCGTAGTCGTATCGTATTACCCAGTAACTGTGTTGTGGAGGTCAGATAGACAGTCGCTCCATGAAAATTTTTCGTATCCAGCTGCATCCGGTTAGACTAGAAGCCGACCCCAACAATGAAAAGAAAAGAAAAGGAAAAGACAAAAGGCTAGGCAGATTGATATCAACTGCCAAGTTAAGTTTGTTCTCAATCTGTCTTGAAATAACATGTAATCTATAGACATTTCATTTAAAGCGGTCCACTTCACTCTATTAAAAGTTCCTTTTTCAACTGAAAAGTTAGGTTTGCCCTTCAATCTAGAATTAGAAATTGGGACAGCCGAGCGAACACACTTTGAGACGGAACCCTCATGCATGGCGCGAGTCCTACTCACACATTTTCGGTTTTTTTTAATAAATAAAAAAGGTTAGATAATTATATTAAATAATAATTATTCATTTTGTTTTTATAACCAAAAAATTTTAATACCTAGGTACTATAGTACCGCCATCGCCATTGACGACGTAATACCTAAATGTTAGAAAGGTTATTTTGTCACTTAAATTGTAATAACTTTGGTCCGAGTGGGCCGATTTCCAATCCCTTAAATATCTTGAAAGGGAGTAAGTAGGTTTACAAAAAAAAATCAATATTACATACAGTTAGGTTTAAAATTATCCCCTATTTACCCCCTTGAGGGATGATTTTACAAAAACGCTGAGACATGGAACTGTTTATTTCTTACCAAAAGCATAAATTTTAATTTTAATATCTCTAACATACGAAATGCTGGGTTTCACATACAAACTTTCCCCCTTTAGGATTCATTTTGAGATCAAAAGTAGCCTATGTCCTTCCCCAGTTTGCCATCTATCGGCTTGCCAAATTTTATCGAAATCCGTCCAGTGGTTTAGGCTTAAAAAGGTAATATACAGACAGACAGACAGTTGCTTTCCAATTTATAATTTTAGTATGGATAGTATCGATTCAACGAATAGCCATGGGTACTGAGTGGGCGTTCCCAGTGTTTATGCATCCAACGGCTTGTTAATACATTTTTAGTTTTACGATGTTTAATTTTTCATAATCTTACTGAAGTGAAGGCATTAATTCCGTCAGAAAAGTACCTACTTGCGTTTTCTATGGCAGGGTCATTATGCTAATAGACACTAAATAAATTATAATCAACAACAATTAGAACAGATTATCTTACCTAGTTAGGTACGAATCATTGAAAATAGCAGGACTAGACCAATTAAGTAAGATTATGACAACAAAATATAAAACAGTACTTTTATGCGTAATTAATCGTTTAATTTCTTAAATTGCTGTTATAAAACCTTTTGTGGGGCTTTGAGAAAGATTTTATTAAGTAACTTAATACAGCGGAGATTTATTTTAATTTCAGATTAAATTCGAGGTTATAATATCGCACACCTAGATCTAAAGAGAGCTAACTCTAAAATCTCAATTTTTGAGGTATGCATACCATCGAATTCCTTAACTCACGACCTACCGACCAACAAAACAGATTTAAAAATAGTTCCACCACTCAACGCTAGATGACGTCGAAAGCCCTTTTTGTTGAACGAGCGAGCCACGCTCGCTCCCACCAAAACAGGGACATCGCTAGTTGCAGTCAGAATAACACGCGGAACGCACGTACCCGTCGTAAGCAAAGAAGAGTTATTTTGAGTTGATTCCGTGTTGTTGAGTTAAACCACGACATAGTACTAACATTATTTCGAGTTGTCGCCGTTTTGTGTGGTTGTGCTGAGTAAATTAAAGTTATATTTTGAGTTGAACCAGTGTTGATGGTAAGGTGAGTAAAGTTTCTGTTTTTATTTAGAATTGTTGCCGTGTTGATGAAAAATTTTTGAATTTGTAGTTGTGTCTGTTTTGTTGACTCATTGTTTAAACTCTTATATTTCTTTAAAAAAAAACAAATTAAATTAAACTTGTTTGCTAGTGGCGATTGGAGTCTTTTCATCTTAATTCTAGTTTATTTTCGTCCTAGAACTAGACAGCTTATTGTGTTTTTACTCAACAGTTTTAAGTTAGTGCTGTTTAGATGGACTCCGGTACGCCACATCAAATTTTATTAAATCGAAGCTCATGAAATCGATCACGTTTCATCGATGGCTTATTAAATCTTTCGGTTAGTAAAATTTACATTTTCTCTTTCAGAAAAAGAATGAATCGTGGACGATTTTTAGTAAATATAGTTGAAGAAAGGGACAAAGAAAACATCAGCCCTAGCTTACTGACTGTTAATGAAAATATGCAACCAGATACTACACCTTTAGAACAGGAGTTTGAACAAATACCAAAGAATGAGGTACATGTATACAGACCACAGCTAGAAGATGACCTCAAGATGTCATTAAGCGATAAAGACTCATCTTCAGAACCTCATCCTCCCTTATCCGTGATTGATAAATCTATTCCGAGCACGTCTAAACAACAACAGCTTGGCACATCAAATTATTACATTTCCCCAATCCGAAGTGACCAAAGTGACTTTGAGAACTCAGATGAGGACCCCAATTTCCAACTGATTCATAAAAGGAAGAAACCAACTAAGGTTGTACCTTCTAGTTCATCGTTGTCTTCGTCGAGCACCAGCAGTAGCAGTTCTGAGAGTTCATCAACTTCTAGTAGCTCGTCGGACTCCGAAGATGATAGTGCAAATGCACAACCTCAAGATGCTGTGGTTGCTGAAATGAATGCGCAAGAGCGCGTGATAGAAGAAAAAAAAAGGTAAAAAGAGAGTACGAAAACCAACGATGTGGAAATCGAAAGTTGCAAAAGTGCTGAGAAATTCTGGTAAAGCCTACCAGTCTTTGTCGATATCGAAGATACAAGTGCCAGAGAGAAAAGTTGGACCCCCATGTGGAGAAAAATGTCGGCTAAAATGTAAAGATAAGATCGATGCAATAACAAGGCAACAACTTTTTGATGCATTTTGGGGACTCCGCAATCTTGAAAGGCAGAGAGAATTTGTAGTACGACACTCACAAAAAATAAAGCCCAAATATCGATACTCAAGCACACAAGATTTTAGAGCTCTTAACACCGCCTTTTATTTTGAGGTTGATGGATCCATAATTAGGGTATGCAAACCGTTTTTCAAATCCACTCTTGACTTGAGTTATAAAGCGATACAAACGGCACTTTCAAAGAAGACGGATTCAGGAGTCATACAAGCTGATTTGAGAGGAAAACACGGCCATCAACCAACTATTGATCCACAAATTAAACAGAGTGTTATAGATTTCATAAATTCTATTCCAAGGATAGAATCTCACTATTTGAGAGCTCAAACGACTAGGGAGTTTATTCCAAGTGACAAATCATTGACCGATATCTACAGAGATTATAAACAACTGCGCGAAAAGGATGGTTTAACTTTTGCTACGTCTTCCACATTCAACAGGATATTCAACACCGAATTCAACATTTCTTTTTTCGTACCGAAAAAAGATCAGTGTGATCTGTGCGAAAGGTATAAGAACTCAGACGTAGAAGAAAAACGCAAGTTAAGCCAAGAATATGAACAGCATCAGAAAGAAAAGTCTTTGGCAAGATCTGAAAAAGAAAATGACAAAAATAAGACCGATGGTACTATTGTAGCAGTTTACGACTTGCAGGCAGTATTGCAGATTCCAAAGGGACAAATATCCCTATTTTTTTATAAATCCAGGATCAACTGCCTCAATTTTACCATCAGCGATTTAAGGGTAAAATAAGTGGTGTGCTTCTTTTGGGATGAAAGCCAAGGAAAGAGAGGAGCGGTTGAAATTGGCAGCTGCATACTTTGGTGTTAGTGATTTCAATGTGATTTTCAATGTGATCTCAAAGTGCCATTATTATTTTGTAGTTAAGTCAGTAGGTATGCACTTGCAATGTTCAGCATACTCATATAAGTTTTTTTTTTGTTTATACCTTGCAATAAAAAAATATAAGTAAAAATTTAAGAATATCTTTATAAGTAGATAATTATCATGCTCATAGTACACAACGATAGAGAAGTGTCATACTTAGATATAAGTCTAATGTGATTTTAGATGTGCATTTTGAATTGTTTTTCATGAAAGGTTCCAGTATTTTGTTTAATAACTGTTTTATAAGATAATTTTATTTGAAGTATTTACATAATGACGAGACATAAGAAGCTGTTATTCGTTAAATATTATCTAAGGAATGTTGAATTAATAAAAATGTTTCATTTGAGTACTTAATTCTAGTTTTCTTGCTAGTTTATCAACCAATTATACTCCTACTGTTGGTCACAAACCCGTCTATGAGTTGCATTGATAAAAAATAATTCAAAATGATGTTACAATTAAATTTATGATTGAACCTTCAAAAGAGAGCTTACTAAAAACTAAATTCAGCAACACAGGTTCAACTCCAAATAACAAAAAATATATACAAACATTGTTATGCAATACGGAAATAACTACAAAAATTCATTTTTCAGCCCCAATATACGATAAAACTACTAGACTCTTATAACATCATTGTTCTATCTACATTTAAAAAATATTGTTCAATACAGCAAACTCCTGCAGTGCATAGGGAGATGGTAATCAGTTTTTCAACTTTTCTGAAAAAAGTGTTTTTTTGAGTTAATCGCTGTTTAGATCTAGGTGTGCGATATCTAGACAATCTATTTTTCAACGTATAAAATCTGAGAATGCGGGTTAACCTGTAATTGGCGACTGTGAGTCCGAGGCTATAGTTACCAATAATACTTATATACTGTTGCTGTACCTTTATAAATAAATCAGGCATTACCGTTGTAAATGTGAAGTAAATGAGTTTGTTTTAAGGCTAGAAATGTTGTCATTAAACACACAATAACCATAACATCGAGACAATACAGATTGAAAAGAGTATTTAATGTGAAAGTGATCCGTCTTGTTCTGCAGAGAAACAAACGTGTCTATAAGTGTACAATTAACGTCGACCGTGTATGTAATCTTGAGCCGCTTTCCATTAGACGGTCTATTACACGCACGTCCACAGTGCGTCGCTCCGATTGTACGACGTTCAAACAGAGGCGGCCATCACTGTAAACGGAATGATAGTTAATCTGGTACTTGCAACTATTTACTACATTAATACCAGTTTGCCTTCAATAGCAGACGCATACCTGCCACAGACTGCAACTAACCAAATTATTGTTTAGATACCACTAGAACCATAAACCCGTCACTCATTGATTTACCTACTCTATGAGATTTGAGATTGAACTGCTTTGGGGGAGTGAACATTTATTCGATGCTGGAAACTTCCAATACCTATTAATGATAATATTAATAATACGAAGACGCACAAACAACGCCGATAATAAAGTTATTTCAAGGACTTTCACCCTTTGGGTTGATTATTTATTACATTATACGCGTCAAAGGCAAACAAGTTAATAACATTGGTTCTCGTAGAGACAATGATAAAGAACAATAAAGTCTCATGAGCGGTCAACTGTGTAAATGTAAGCCCATCATCTTGTGGAATCGAGTCGTATAAAAAGGTTGTTTCGCTGATTCAACATGGTACGAAGTTACTCGCAAAATATGGGTGGATCAAGGTCCCGTGAGTGCGGAAACATTGGTAACGCTTCCTTTCACCCGTGCGTGCAGTTTGACTCGGGCCTGGCGATTGGTGCACCGTGTATTCAAAGCTATGCAACCAAGTAAACACTATGAACTGGTAGTCCAGGTGTACTGCCACATACGCACTCAAGCCGCACCTCGACACGCTTAATTAACCACACTGAATTCAATCTTATAATGCTGTCATCAGTCTTTGTCTCGTGATTGGATACCGATCTATTTTGGTGCTGAGGGCAAAGAATGTAGGTATCTAGTATAGCGCCAAATTCACACAACACTATTCCACGGTTGTTTTTAGTTTAGTAAAGGTGGCATGATAACGTAGAAGAATAAGCGTAACAATGAAGGTGAAGGGTGGGCGTTTTGGGGGGACTGTCTTATGTGATTTTGACGTTCAAAAAGTGCTGATTCTCAGCCTAATTTGAATAAATGACTTTGATTTTGATTTCAACATTTACAAGATTTTTTTATGAGAAAAATCTGTTTCATTATCTGTATTTCTGATTATTATTTAATAAAGACATACCTACTATCACTTGTTTTGGCCAAGGCGTCACATTAGACTCTCCATTTAATTTATACGTAGGTACATATTTACATTCAAACGAAATGTCATTATAAAACCTTATAATGCTTGTTATCAGCTCACAGATATATGTTTGACCCCATTATCTGTGTATAAGCACGCAACGACATCCAATCAGTGACCGAAGCCGAAGATACGAACAGGAAGAACTAAACAGTATCTTCTTCATTATTACTTATAATAAATAAATAGAAATACAAGCGAAGATTAATTAAACTTTCTATAATTATGTTGTTTTTATGTTTTGTACCACTATTTGAATTAGAATATCATTTATTGCATTTTAGCGGATTTTTTATTTAAGAATATTATTTTAATTTAAAATTGTTTAGGAAACATAATAAATAGAAGAATAAACAGTATGTCTACCTGGAAATCAATACCTGAGGAAATCTCCAAGGATTAAATTGTTGTAAGCAGAACAAAGCTGCGCTGTATTCAGCAGCTTTCCAGCGTGGATTAATGCTAAATACGATCTACCTGGTAAATATCACGTTATTAACGCTGAACGCGAACAGTTCCTGATCCAAACTACCTATGTAGGTACCTACATCTCCCAAATAACATGTAATAGAGATCGCAGTTATCTTTAAAAGCATTCCGAAGATTTTCAGTTTAAAATGAGACTAATAAAACAAAAATTAGGTCTAGATAAAATAAAAGAGCAATAAATTGTGTTTTGTGCTCAGATCAGTCAGCCAAACACTCAAATCATCATTTCGCCATGATGCGCAATATTATACCTACCTATAATAAAAATAAGAGCACATCACATATTTTAGATACTTATGTGTATCTATTCTAAATTGACACAGCTGTAAATCATGTGTAATAGCACTAAAATCGTAGACGGTCGTCTGATACGACGATGTTTAAACTAGATATCTAAGCTGCTGTTGGACCATGGCCAATGTATCCAAAAAGAATCTTGACAACAATTTTGAGATATGTTGATAACAACCTACGAAGTAAAACGATCACATCAAATTCGGGTGCTAAAAAAAGTAATAAAGAATTTATGTCACCTATTAGTTAGTGTTTTACAAAAATAGCCGAGAGAAAACCGCAACACGCGCTTAGTGACAAAGTGAGGAATAGAACAAGCGGTTAACGAACCACAAAAAAACATTACACAGACCACACCACAGAAATGTTTTAAAAGATTGTTCAAACACGACGCTAGAGTGTAATAACATAGTAACTACACAAGTTTCCGTTAACTCCTCCCTACTGATATTAAATTCTCTCTCATCATAAAATTCTTCAATTTATACTTTTATTCCTCTAACTACAAAACCGTTTGCTCCAAGTTCTAAGAAATTGGTAATAATTTGAATTAAAAAATGTAATATCAACTGAATTAAGTGTCGTAAATTGTCAGTATTTTTTAAATATGATCTTCGGAAACTATGGAATTCATGCCGTTGTATACATATTATGCTCAAGTGCTATAGCACAAAATCCGGTCACCTATTTATTGTTAGGAGTCAGAAAAATATCAGAGCATCATTCATGACAGCGGGGTCCCAAAATATCATGGTAGTTGTGGCATTTTTAGCTTTTACCAATAATAGAAAAGGTAGATAATCCGCAGATTTTCTAAAATTTTATGTGGGGTCTGGTCTGAAGAACCAATAGGTAACCTCTAATTAATTTCAGTATCTATCTCTAGTGTCGAAACAATGATCAATTTAGAAGATACTATAACATTATTAATGTTCTAGTTCTTTATGTCGGCCTGTTGATTAGCGAGCGTCAACGAGTGGTCGGTAGACAAATGAACGCCCGCTGGAGATGGCTGCTATCAAAACTACAAAGAAAGTAGGTGGCCTGGCATGTTGCTTGGCGACGTAACACATAGCTGATATGTATTTACGACAAATATTTACATCAAACTGATACATACACTTCACAACATGTGCCGTATACAAAATCTAAGAATAAGGAACATTCCAGAACGTTTAGGTTTTTCGGGTTTTCCAGGTTTTTAAATGACCGTATTCTTTTTAAGTCATAATAATATGAGTGTTATTAAAAAAACTAAAGCCCTATTTAAGTATTGACACATTATTTACGTAGGTATTTTGCACACAGTGATAATTTGGTATTCTCGTAGAACGACTGATCAAATAGGGCCAGAAAAACATAACTATGGTTAGTTGATGTGTTGCGCTTATTCATAGACGTTTTATACTTTTATCAGTTTAAAAACCATAACTACTTAAACTAAGAGTAACCTGACTAACGATCGACTAATAAATGTGTTTTTAAATCGGATATCGATGATATAAGAAAAAAATAGATTAGAAGTCAATTATTTATAAATATGCAAAAGTGGGTTAAATGTTTTAAAAATAAATGTCACTGTATTGGGTTGCCAACACTACTATATAATATAATATCCTGTTATTTCTAAGAAAAAATATAGTAGGCGAAACTACTATATTTTCATTTCAATACAAAACGGCGAGATGATCGCAGTCAGTAAGTATTAATCTCAATGGTATTTCGTAAACTTAATTTAGAGTGTAATAATTAATAGCTTTGAGACACAAAAACCCGTTATTAAAGGCTCAAAGAAGCAAAAAGTATGCATTAAAAAATAATATATTTTTGAAACATCCCGGTATGTAACTATGTTTTACTTTTATTTTTCGCCATTTACTATATTTTTACATGCAATGGCTTCGAAAATGCTATATTCGATATAGAAAAATTGGCAACCCTAATGTACGCTGACGCAAGTATGTCTTAATGCCATCAAATCAAACCTCTTCAGAACAAAAAAAAAACATTTTAATATTGTTAAAAGGTGTTTAAGTTCATCAAACAGTAAGAAATCAAATTAGATTTTGATATGGACTTCCAAAACCTCTTTCCTGTGAAAAATAACTACCAGATTCTCGGAGATTGTAGACGTGGAAACGTCGTCATTGAAGCTGAACATCTGGCAGTGAAATTCATCCCATTACATAGTGAATGATTACACATAGACACAGGTGCTTCTTCACGGAGCGATATACCTAACCGTAAATAAACCCGGCCGATTCGTAATATACAGGGCAAGTTTTTGAGATGACTGCAGAGCGAAAAGGTTTTTCAGAACTCGAGTTCACGTCTCTTTGGAGAATTATTTGTTTTCTTCATAGTTAAGGGCTTATGGGTTTTCTGTAGACGTTTTATCACAAAAGCTCATTCTGGGAAGTTGAACATTGTGTGCACGTCTTTAGTAAGAAACACAAGGGAAATGATACCGCAGATTTCGATTTTAATGCGCAATTTAAATCCGTCTTCAATTTACTGCTGAACGGCATCAACATTAAAATAGATTTCATTGTAATTAAATATGGTTCCGTTGTGGCTTGTTATAGTTTTATTGATCCTATTACGCCTTTAACCTTTAGGGATAGCAGACGTACGACAAGTCTAAGCCCCAAAAACATCAATTTTGCTCATAAATATTAGTTTCAAATAGATCGCCTTGAGACTTCTGATAACAATAGTCACTGACCCCTGAAGTTTCATCCCGTTGTGGTCATATTGAGTCACCCTTTCTAAAGCACTATCGGAAAAACTTTTTAATGATAAGCAAGATTTGGTTGGGATCACCAACTTATAGGATAACATTACATTTTCTGGAATATGCTCGCACTGCCGCACATCACATATCTAAATTCCATTCGAATATCGTAATTTAATATTATTTCGGTTTCGCCCAGATGGTATTAGGGTGCTCTGAATACAATAAAATGCGTGTAAGTGAAACCGATACAATCAATTTACCGAAATTAAATCGAGACAAGACGTATGAGGTACTTATTCCTAATATTGATACGAAACGCGATAATTTAACAATTTTGTCGTATTGTTTTGAGAACGAATCATGAATCGAATCTTCAGCATTTATTATAATAATTAATCTCACATTAACAAAAGAATTACCCATCTTCGACTAACTAAGCAAACTTTGCACAGACAGAGGCACTATGTAATATACTTATTTCTAATCTAAAAATAAATAAAGGCAAGTTATATGTATTTTTGCACGATATTGATCCGTCCGTATGTGTCATTGACTCGCTCAGCAGTGAGCTTTAGTTTTGGAGCAATATTGTTCCCTAACTCTCACCTCGAGCCAAAAGTTTTTTTTTCTTGCAAGTAATTTTCGATGGGTGAAAAAAGCCATGGTAAATGTGTATTACTGACGTAACTATACAGGTTTCTCTGGCATTACAAAATTAGGCAAACTTGCAAGGTTTACTTTTCTTGCTAATGTTTATATTATGAGAATGATGTATATATGTATGTTCAGCAAACATCAGCAATGGCGAATGTAAAAGAAAGCTTTCGCCAATAAACAAATGACGAAGCTCGTATGCTGAGTTGCTGACAGACGAGAGCGTTTACCAAAACCCGTATGAATTTATCGTGGAAGGATTTGAAAATAACTTTTATGGTTATGCAGTTCTGCAGTATTTTGTAGTTTTAAAGGTTTAATGGCGCCGACGGAAATATCGGTGGTCAATATTATGTAACAATATTTTGTTTTAAGTGCCGGTGCCTGCTAGCTTACAGCTTGCTCGCAATTTCTGTTGCAATCAGGGTCTACCACAAAATCTCCGGCCTATAAATCTAACACCGTCTATGTGCCTATGAGCATGTCTTTAGAAGCAAACATTGTTTAATATTTACACGACTTCGGAAAGTTCGGTGCAATGCGTGAACAATTTACGAATTCAATAATACGTAATGCGCTCATTTCGTGTGTACGTTGTTAGTACAGAGAGAAAAGCCGTACACATTTTCTTGACGTGTAAAGATTTAAATAGCAGAAACCAAGCCGTCATCAGACGCAAGATGTGGGACGGAAACCTATTTGACATAATATCGTGGTGTAATAAGTGCTTAGGCTCACGGTAAGGCGAGAAAATGTAAGTTCCGTTCACTTTAGCTTCATATAACTTTAAAGTTAGATCTATTTGCTGAATAAATAAATAAAAAGTTATAATATTACTAAAATTATCAGTGGGAGTTATCATTTTACCTCGACGTTCGAAAAAATATTATGGAGAAACCCTATACATACGCAGCCTGCATAATATAATATTGATTTGATTCTGGGTTGATAAAAATCGTAACGTTATAAAAAAATAACATCTAGACGGATTTATTTGATTTAAATTGAACTTTTCTGATTTTAATCAGAATCTATTGATTTTAATAATAATCTAAACGTTTTTAATTTTTTATTCAGTTTTTAGATGTAAAGCTTAAGAAGAAACACTATTTTTATGATTTTTAATCACTTTTACTAATAAAAAGCATATAATATTATTATTTTAATAATAGGTTGATTTGCTCATAATTTTTTAACAAAAAACTTAACCAAATCTTAAGGAGGCGGCGGCGTGCGCGAAATCAATTCATTTTGGAAAATTTTGATCACTATTTGTGAAAAAGGGGAAAAGAATTAAATTTTTTTTTTGTTATTATTAAGTTAAGTCGAGTATTTATTCTTGAATGTGGCTGCATGGGATTTCATTCTCGGTACTATGCCCATTAATTATTAATTACAAAGTTTACACACTGCTTTGATAAACTTGCCGCAAACGGATATTTTTCCCACTACCCATACGGCATCTTTTTTTCTTCCAGACATCTTTTCGTATTGATATTATTGGCTGGTTTCGTTTTTTGTTGCGTGCACAAAACAATTGATATAAATCAAGTGATTTAAAAAAAATCACTTGGTTTTTATCATGATTTAAATTATCTCAACCCTGAGTAGATTCTTAAGATATGTAACTATACCAAAAGCTGCGGTTGGGCAACATTTCCCTGAAAGTAAGCTGTAACTGTAAGTAACTAATAATGATACAACAAATAATTCGAAAGTTTTTCCTTAAAAGGGAAGATAAATAAATTTCCGTCATCTCGATGGAGTTCCAAACGAGCGAAATAAGCAAGTCATTAACGGATCCTTTAAGGACTACTCTGGCCGACTGCGTTTCGAACATTTAAATTAATTTGTAACTTTTAGAGATTCCGAACACTAACAGATCTGCTGCCATTAGAACCGGCTGTCCCGTAACGAAATTAGTAAAACCTGAAAGTATTTTTTATTGTTATATTCTGAACATTTCTGAAAGGAACTGCTAATGCTTGATAACTTTTCTACGTCGCTGATATTGGTGAAATGTTTTTCATTTGGTGAAGCTATCGTCGCCTTACTTTTATTGCTGTGATTTTGATAAGGTAGGTAGTGTCCTTTAGTAGTATATCAACATGAACACAAATTGAACACGGTATGAAGCTGTTTAGTCTCAGTCTCATGGTTACCTGCCGCCGAGGTTTAACGAGCAGGTAATCAAATAATACTTCAGGTAGGCGAGCAACATCCAATATCTCTCACACACTATACTGGTAATAATTCTGTACAGATGCATCAGAGCAAGCATGGTGTTTATAGGGTTGCTGTATTTAGGACAATTTATGCGTTTGGACCATTTTTATCGACGTTGAAATCTTAATGTCTTGGTTATGTAGTTTTTGTTCACAAGTGTTTATAGTTGGGGTGGTCCTATACGTTATTCATCCAAGTTAAATGTGGTTGAAAATAATAATAATGAGCCAGTATTAAAGAGGCCAGCTGCGATTTGGAACGAGGTTTAGCTTGCTGCTACCTGCGTGTTCGATGTTTCAATGTTTACTGGCAGGTAGTCGACCCAAAGTCGTGAAGTAAATACATGACATCCATGAACAGCGAGATGTGAACAAAAGGCCGGTATGCGAATAATTTGTCCTTTATTTCCATCACTGGTGCAGTTTCGCGTTCACCTTGAGCCATGAACGAGTTCCTGTAATCTCCCCCTTACGTCGCTGGCAATGGCGGCACGCTCCAAACATTCAAAATGAGGGGAGCAAGCAAGACGCTGCTTTTTATTAAGTTTTATTTCAAATATTTAGACGTGGCCTTCGTAGGTACCTTTACTAAGTTCATATCATACCAGCCTTGTTACGGGTATCGTCACTGACTGACTGTAGTCAGCCTCAAAAAGATGTACCTATTCACTGAGAAGAATTCATTTCATAGTCTACAATATTTGTGTTCCACGATACATTGTCCATGTGTAGCTAAAATTAAGTACCCGTGTTTTATTTTGTGGTTACATTGATACAATATTAACGAACAAAGATTGTAGACAATTAAATGAATTCTTGTTGATGTATGCATCATGCATGTTGAACGGTACACAAATTATGTTGCCGATCATTGTAGGTATTTCGTATATATTTATTATGCAGTTTGGTTTAAAAGATGCTGAGGGTCATTGGGCATATTGTTAGTAAAGAAACAAATAACACGTATCTATTTCAATTTATACTTTGGTCAAATCCCGTGCGAAACCTATGAATCATTTCTTTGGCTCTAACATGAGCTTAGGTCTAGGTTTAGCGTCGTCTAGGAATAAACAGTGTTTGAGTTTTTAGGATCACAGATATGGTTATACAGGGTAGGTAGGTACCTACGGATTGTATATTCGGAGTAGTTTTCGTATTTATGAAAGAACGATACGTAACTGACGACTTCAAATCGTCTATAAAGTGGGTTAGGATTATTAATAAAATTTGTTTCTCAACGGTCAATTCGGCGGCGCCGAGTCGTCAAGAGCAGCGATCCAAACATAGACGTAGTGATAGGTACATAGTAGGTACCTACACTTTTTATCAATTTACATAATAAACCTTAATTGTGCTCATCTTAATAATTAGAATCTAAGATATAGTCAAGCACTTCAGTCTTAATCCAAAGCAGACAGATACAAATTCCACATTATTATAAAGCATTTATAATGAAGAACGCACGCATAAACATTAGCAATGAGGTGTTAAATTTCAGACGTATTTCTACCTTGTTAATGAAGCTAAAAGTGCCTAGGTATTGGCTTACATTTGAAATCAACGTGCCTGTTACTATTCGTCATACAGAGAACGCGGCCAAAAGCCTTGTATTCAATCAAGTTACAATTATTGTTTTAAGACACAAAACGTGACATTGGCTAAATGCACAAACCGTGCGAAGTCAAAACAAAAAATGAAAGAAAAAAAAAAAAAAAAGTGGATAAAATTGCTGGATTCCACAAGACGTTTGACATGATTCAATCAATAACAAACAATATCAAATATGTAGTGGTAAAATATTTTTATAATTTTATTGAGAAAATAGGTAGGTACATAGGTACTTTTTATCAATTATCATGGTAAGGTAAGCGGGTAGCTATTTTCTCAAATTGACAGTTTTGGTCTCCAATGAGTCTGACAAAAGTTGCAAGTTAATAATAAATAAATAATACACTATCTATTTACAAGGTTCCCATGAAGTGGGCCATGACACGGTATTTTTTAACGCACAGGAATAAAACAAAATGACTACAAAAATACGTAAGTAAACAAAATTAAGTACAACTAAGAGTACGATTATTGATACGTTGTGAGTAAAATGAAAACGTCTCTTTTTAACTTACGTCATTTTAGTGGAACAGAAGAAGACAAATAACATTGAATTTCAATGCATTCATTCAACTTCAATGTCAACAATGGATGCAAGAAGAAATTCAATGATCCGTATTTTCGATAGGTAGGTAGGTTTAATTGTTTGTGAATTAATAATAAATGCAACAAAAAAGACTAATTAAATACTTATCACGCGCTATGCGAGTCCAGAGACCTCAATAAAGGTTATAGTAAAGTTTGTTAACAAAAAATATTTTATGACACAATGGACAGCAAATAAAAGATATGATATTTGCCAGTGAATCCGTGAAGTAGGTACCCATGTAACGCCATGCGCCATAAGTGCCATAACATTGTGCTCCGCCGTCTGACACCAGGGTTATCTTTATTACGTCCCGGGCTCGAAAAACAAATTATTATCTGTTCCCATACAAATATTATTAATCGTTAAAGATATTGAAGTGTATACTTACAGGATAGTACATCCCCTGCGGCGGCAAAAAAAAGGCCCCTGATCCCCACAGCTTGCCGTTTGTATTTACTTTGTGTTGCACAAAAATACACTCCACGTACGCCCTTTATCTGGGCGTAAACTTCCACAACACTAACTTATAAATTCGAGGTAATCATGAGTATTTAATGGTATTACAATGAATAGTACTAAAATAATCAGGGTTGTTTAACTTTGAGGTTATGTGAGTATAGCGCGGAGGAACGCGCTCTAGCACTGAAAGCGGTTAATGTCGATGTGCAACAACGGACGGCTACGAGCACGCGTGGCTACTCAGCGAGTCGCCTCGCCCGTGCAAATCACTGTGTGAAAGACAAGGATAGAGAATTGAGTCGGTTTGGTTCGACATTCGAAGCGCGACAAGTAATATTGCCATTCCTTTTAGACATAATTACGGATGGTTTTCAACTTTTCGGTCACAAGCACAACTCTCAAGCACTGGTGGTTTATTAAAGATATTTTACTAGATAGTCGTTATTTTATTTAATAATATTTCTAAGCTCTCACGCTTACAGAGGTAAGTATGCTTGTTACAAAGAAAATTCTCATTCTCAAAATAAATGTCGCTTGTGTTCAATATCAAGGTCAAAGCTAAATTCCAAGTGAGAAATAAAATAATAAAACAAGTGATATCTATTTATCTGCCAAAATAAAGCAATTTCTGTGCTTTACGCTCTGTAGTCATGAATAATATGTAGGTACGGTAAGCTATATTGAATGGAGTGAGAGAGAAACTGCACGGTAGCGGGCCCTCCCTTTGTTGTCCCTGTCGCAGTGCCGAAAGCGGTTCGGATCAATGAATCGTTCCCGGGTCCCCCGCCCGGACCCGGCGTCATCCTCTATGCTCCGCGCTCCCTCTCGCGTCTTCTCATCTCATTTCCCATTTACTTACATATTTGTCGTCCCACGTTCACCCATGGTTTTGTACAAAAGATAATGTATTTTTGCTGTAAACGGAATTTACAGCAAGTACCTAGATAATTATTGTCTTACCTATTTCTAAGGTTGCTTTCGTTTTCTGTTTGATAACGGCTATAAGAATCTGCGAATGCTTCCTTGAATCGAAAAACAATATAAGTAGGTAGGTAGTATATTTTCTCACATAATTTATTTTGGCACAGTAAGTACCTACCTACCTAAATGATGCTGAAGTTTATTATTTACGTACGGCAAGGCACTGACAGCAATAGGTACCTACTAAGCTGCTGCCTACTGGGTATAGGTACTTTAAAGTTTACTTAGGTACTTAAACTAATTGGTAGGTACCTACTTACACTATTCAAGCTACTTTATGAAATGGGAGCTACCTACCAAAGTACGCAAAAAAATTAAACAATCGAGCTTAAGGTACCTAAATACTTGGACCCACCTACAAATAATATAATGTTCTCACAAACAAAGGAAGTTGTCGGGTAGGTACCTACATTACAATAAATTGTTGACGTCACAGTGTCCTCGCTACTCGAAACAGTCAACACCAATAAGATACCACGTCTGTTTGTCTGTCTATCTCTATCTCGGAAACTACTAAACTTTTATAGACAGGTAAGTATATTGGTACTTACTAGCTAGGTAAGTATTATACCAAAAAGTTTCTTGGTGAATGGTGATCAATAGAATTACTTCCAGCGCTCTTTTATTATAATTTGTCACAGGAAGTTACTGGTTAAAAATAATTAAAAATGACCAACAGTATGTGTAATGTGGTCCATCTAAAATAACATAAATTAAGACCGTCCTGCATCTGTTACATTATGTACCTACCAATTAAAACTAATTAACTAATGCGGGTAAGTTTTAGAACTCCTAATATCACTTTAGAAATTGATCATAATTCTCCGTTGACTCCGTTTGTAATATTGATTTCAATACAGGTTCTTATTTAAGTAAGTACCTACCATAAGTAGGTAGGTAGTTATTACGTGCTTTACATCTCGTAGCAAGATTAACAAAATAGCGAAAACGTAAAACAAGTTGCACTCATCTGTCTGGGTTACAAAAATGGACGTTTTATACCCCGCAGCTGTGTGGACCCCCGGCCCCGGTCTCCGACACGAGTATGTGTGAGAACTAGAGTGGATATATTTCATTGTTATATTACACGAGGGTATAAAACTTTCAATGTGTGTTGGTCCGTGAAATATCTTAAATACTTTTACGTATTTAGGTAGGTACACTTACTGGGTTCGCAAAATTGAATAAAATGTTTTAGCCCTCGTTATCCCACGGATATCTGAGTGTTCCAACTCGTAATTAATTTATAAATACTTATGGATTAAATCCCGATCGTCCTTTACATAAATTAATAATAAAGGCTTTTCATAACCACGAAACGAATCCCGAAATTGATTATTTATTGAAACAATGGGCAATGTTGAAGTTACCTTATCAAGTTTCACCCAAAAATGACAAAGACGTGATTAACTACTGCTCAAAATGATCAATAAATGGCTTGAAACGAGTTTTAAAATTGGCCATCGCTTAAAAGTTGGAAAGTTTAGGCAGACAGCGCCACCTGTTGACGTAGTGTAGCATACAAATGACTAGGTTACGGGGCTGGCGACTGCCTGTGAATTTCGTTGGCGAGTCCATGGAATGTAGTTCTTTACGTTCCCCTCTAATCGGTAGTTGAGGAAACTTGGCACTAGATGTCGGTTGGAATCTAAATATGAAACGAATCAGTATTTTTGTTTTAAACTTTTCAAAGTTATTGTAATCGAGCCGCGTCCAGAGCAGACGTAAGTAGTATAGTATGTTAGTAACAGAAGTAAATGCCAGTATTTATGTGATAATTGAAAGAGTTGCAAAAGTTTGTGGAAGTAGGTAGGCAACATTTAAAACGCTGTAGGCATAACTATAGAGATGATCTTTAAATTGTCTCCCCTCTCCTTTTACAAAAGGTCTAAAGAGTGTCACATTACCAAAAAGTTTAGAGAGAGTCGGAAAAGATCAAAGCGCAAGCAATTTCACGGATTTCAGCGTGTAGTTAATTATACTGTGGTGTAGGCTTGGCCTTTTAATAATTATCTGTTTCTAGGTGAGTAGTTACGTACTGTCAGTTTCAGTTGTATCTACCTAAGTTACCACAAACGGTCAAATTTTCTCATTCGATTTTGAAATTAACCCATCAACATTTTAAGGTTTAAAATCATTAGGAGAAATTTGACAGTTTCGTATAACCTGACGTGCTGTCGACTGTACCTACACATGAAGAATTTATCTATTTTTGTAGGTAGAAAACATGGCCGACGCGGCGACGCCGACAGGACAACATTTCTGTGAGCAACTTGGAAGTACCTAGCGCTCGCTGGCCGCTGCCGCGGCACCGCTCGCTTCGCTCGCTCGGCTCGCGCGCGGTTGGTCACAGTTTTAAGTTCTAACCTAACCTAACCTATTCCGCATAAACGATTTCCAAAGTAAGTATCTGATTATGTATGTAGGTATATTATATTATGGCCCTGTCGGTGAAGTGTCCTGTCGGCGAAGAGTCCCGTCGTCGAAGTAAAGTCTTGTCGGTGTTCAGTCTGTCATGTCGGGGCGCGGCGTAGTAGTGTCTGTTGGCGTTTAGTCGTAGATACATTGCTATGAAAGTACTTAGTCAGCAAAGCTGCTGATTCGGAAAATGAAATAATATTATTCTTTCTTGATACTGACTAGACAGATTTGAATTCTTATGTACTTATCTACATAATTTTCATGAAATCCTATAATCTGCATCATGAAAACCTTTGATTTTCTTCACGTATGTAACAACACGTAGATAGTGTTGGTTATAGTAACTATACATGCTTAGCTTAACGCTTAATTTTATGAACGATTGGATTAAAGGCTTAAAGGTTTGTTTTTTTGTAGAAATATTAACATCGTTTACTAATAATAGACGTAATCGGATAATAGTTGAGGATCATTAAGGTTTTAATTAAAATAAGTAGGTGTCTGAAGGACATTATTCAAATTCTTTTACGGCTGTTGATTTTTCAGGCAAATTAATTTTCAACAAGCACCGTTAAAGGCGGCGTCGGATATTCTCTGTCGTTAAAAAACAATTAATCAATCTATGTAAGTACAATAAATCTCGTAATGAATACATACCCAGATACATTTATCAATGTACTCCCAGTCTTGGTACCACTCCAGTAATAACAAACACTTTGTATGCAACGTGTACTTAAAACTACCCATTTTATCTAGTAAGTAGGTACTTGTGTTTAAATTAAATATTAAACTATCATAATTTTATGATAGGAATAACAAGCGTTTTCGATTTTTAAATGACAACTTATCAAGTTTCACAAATTCCAATTTCAAAATAAATTGTTTGAAAGATGCGTAAGAACTTAATAACCTACTTACCTACGTAATTTAGCACTTTAAAGATATACTAGACAATATATAATGTAAGTACCTAATCAAATATTTTTTTGTGTACCTAAGCCTACATAAAATTACCTTAAATTAAACGCGAGATACGGTCGTTGCTATTAAACATTTTGTATTTTGGCAATAACTTGTATTGAGTAGGTATTTCATCAGTGAGCCGGAAATCAAATTATTTCAGGGCAATTCAGAGTTCCTCTTGTAAACTTCCTTTTAACATGAATATGTTGGGATAAACTTTCTTGTGCCTTGGCAGGGGATCTTATTACAGGACGTATCATTTATATATATTTTATAGCTCTTTTAAGTCTTACTCTTGATGAACGTAAGTAGCATCTATATTGTTCCTCCAATTATTTAAGCACCAGCAGCAGCAACTCGTATTTTTGGAAAAGCGAGGAAATATAAATAGGTCTTTATGACAATCGCCTCCTTTGAACTGAGAATTTATCTGTGACTAGGTTTATTCGGCGACTCCATTCGTGCCAATCTCAAATATTCGGCTTACGATTGCCTACAAATGCATTAAATTCACCAAACTACCTCGTACGTAAGGCGATTCTATAAATAATCAATATAAAGTTTAATGTCTGACGCGGGTACATAAATTGGATCGATTATTATTTAACATTTCACCAGTAAGTAGAGTTACTTTTGGTAACACGTAATTTAATTACTTAACTTGAGATTTTTTTTCTTGTAGCGTTTAGCTGGCGAGGAAAAAAAAACAATTTAAAAACACGTAAGTTCATTTCATCGTTGTATACCTACTCAGAGGTTGGGACATTATAGCTTTGCTTCTGACGATCAAATCGAAATACAAAACACAAGGAAGACATACATACCTACGTAACTACATAAGAACACTCAGTTTTTTGGCAAATGTACGGGGCGAGCACGGCCTACTGTGGCAGGCTTTAGTCACACATTTTTATCACAGTTTGGGAGCAAAAACCGTGATAAATGCGTGACTCAAGCCTATCACAGACGCCGTGCTCGCACCCGTGATTGAAATACGATTCAATTCTTTGACGCAAACAAACAAACGTTCACTTTCTATTTAGTATTTCTTTAAAGAAACTGAGGTACCTTCCTATTTAGAACGACTTGGCATTGCCAATGGACTTGGATTTTATGTGGATAATAAAGTAGTATAGCTAAAATCTCGCTGCAGACTCGGTCATAAATCGTTCGAGTGTTTCGCTCTCTTTCCCACTCACGGGCCTTATGGGCAGGCCACGCCCACACGTAGTCCTGTGTATTACTGCAGTCGATGAGTGATATCGATAGTTTTTTAAATTTATAAATGGGTGATAGAAATAAAACACATTTTTTTTTTATTACCAAATTTACTTCAAAGCATATTAAATATATAAACAAAAGAACGTATATATAAAACTAAAAATAGAAAATTAAAATTCTTCGTCTGAGTCATCATCGATAGTGGCCTTGAGCGCGCGCAACTAGCGCACATCCCTACTCCGATTATGATTTATGACCAAGTCTGCAGCGAGATTTTAACTATACTATAGCTTCTGTCCGCGACTACGTTCGCGTGAGACACCACAATATACTAAAACAATAGCCATATTTTTATAAAACTTTCCTGTATAATATGTACGTTTACTTTGTAGTTTTGGTCTCACCAACCAAATGAGGAGAGTCAGGACTGGTGACCGTAACGGTTCCTAAGATCGACGTCCGTAGCCTTCAGTAGTAATTTCCCAATGCTTGCGAAGTTTTTCGTTTTTAGTCAATTAATGAACGCCTGCGTTCCTGCTTATACTACTCATTGAGTCGCCAGTCGCCAGTTTTAATACATTGGTCTTATCTTAGAGTAATCTAACATAAATTAATTATGCATAGTATTGATGTATTGCACAAAAGGTACTGCTACTGATTCCCAAGCTAAGCTTAGCTTGAGTGTTCGGTCCTTCTCTGTCCCGCTCCTTTCGCAGGCCCCTTTGTCATAAAATCCATGCAATATTTGGAATTATTTTAATAAAAAAACAAACGTGATATTTTGTAATAAAATAAAAGGTGAATTATTTAGATTTTTTGATTAGGTATCTATCCATTAGTTTAATAGAACGTCACCTTTAGCAAAAGATGCATGCAATCAATAATTTTAGTCATTAATAAGTACGCTTTTATTCGCTTGGTATGTATATATGTAACGGATTTTTTAAACTTGATTTTTATTCCCTTCAAAACGTCGGATTGATTTGAAACTTCGCACACTTATCAAGGATCGATGGCAATGCAATGTCCCATTATCTTTTGCCAGGATCGTCAGGATAACGACTTTTTTCATCCCTGATAGCCGGTAGTGTCTTTGTGCCTAGTGCACGTACCTATACAATAAACTTTCCGGAGAGGGAGCCTGAGAATAACGGCTACCACATCCAAGGAAGGCAGCAGGCGCGCAAAGGGGAATGCCAGGCCGCCATAGTGATTTAGGCCCTAAGTGCCCACATGTAAGACCAAATGCTAATATTAGTATACACCACAAATCATTTATTGACAAAAGAAACTTATTGAAAAAAGTCAGAGTTTCCAAATTATAAGGTTTTTTATTTTTTAATGTGCCATACACGAGTGTACAAAAGTTATTGCAAACTGTTCCTACCTATCATAATTATTATAGCATATATTATAGTATTTAAGATTTTAGATGGTTAAAAATAAAACACCATATTACTAGTCAACATTTTATTCATCCAATGTATCATCAATCATCAATTCATCATACATTATCGATCGGCGCATTATGTAGATCATTGAATTTATTATAGGTAATAAGTATTCTAAGTCGATTGTAAATCGCTATTATGGTTTAGGATTATATTTAAATGAAACTGTGATTTTCTATTTACATAAAAAACGGAAGTAATTCCATTTTATTCAGTACAGCCACAGATACAGAATGAGACAAATACACTCGAGAGCAATGAATCCGGGTCACTTAAAGAATGTTAAAAATCTCGGAAACTAAAAATGATAGGTTAATGCAATAAATTGTATTTAATAGACAATGTAATACTCCTTAAATGAAAGTAAAAAAAAATACATTTTATTAACACAAAATTACATAAAGAAAAAAACTGCTGATCTCTCCTTAAAACAAAAATAGGAAACATGAAATTTTTGAACTTTATTACGATTTTCTTGAATTTTAATACTTCGTATTGCCTCCTCGTGCTTCCATTACTGCGTTTACGCGGTTTGGCATGCTGTACACCAAGTTCCTTATACGATTTTGGGGAATATTCTCCCATTCCTCTGTGAGAGCAATTTTGAGCTCACGAAGCGTGATTGGGGGAGGGTTTCGTTGTTTTACGCATCTGCCTAGCTCGTCCCAAGCATGCTCGATCGGGTTGATATCCGGGCTGCGCGCTGGCCACTCCATACGAGTAATGTTCATCTCTTGAAGGTAGTCATTCACAATCCTACATGTATGAGGTCGGGCATTGTCATGCATAAATATAGCATCCTCACCTAAATTGACCATAAATGGACCAACGTGATCATTGAGGATTTCTTCCACATATCTTACGCTAGTTAAAGAGCCGTTTTCTATGATCACCAGCTCTGTGCGACTTTCAGAAGAAATTCCGGCCCACACAAGTACAGACCCACCACCGTAGGCTACTTTTTCTTCGATGCATGCTTGCTTGAATCTTTCCCCTGGTCTTCGATACACTCTGTGTCTTCCATCGTGCTTGTAGAGCATAAATTTTGATTCGTCGGAGAACATAACTTTTGACCAATCTTCAATACTCCAATTTACGTGGCTCTGGGCATATCTTAGTCTTGAAATACGATGCCCACGCTCCAGTTTAGGGCCGTTTGCAGGTCTAAGGGGTTTTAAGTTAGATTCAGCAAGCCGACGTCTTACTGTCCATGCACTTGGGTTACTTCCTCCGAGGCGTCGAAACTGATTGGTGAGTTCAGTTCCTGTGAGAAAGCGATTTCGAAGCATGGTGTTCACCAAGTATCGGTCTTCTCGTGCTGTGGTACACCTGGTTCTGCCCGTTCCTGGTCTGCGTAGGTTAGAACCAGTTTCTTCGTAACGTCGGAGAACTCTTTGTACTGTTGACAGCGACACACCGACAGTCCTGGCTGTATCGCGCTGACTCCGGCCGGTTTCCAGCATTGTAAGTATTCTGGTGCATTCTTCAGGCGTAAGCGACATAATTTCAGCTTGAATAATGAATATAGAGCACTATCAACATGGTTTATGTACCCACATAAATGACAGATTACAAACAAAAGCAAAACCAAATGCTGTAATTTCGTAGTTCCATCTTCGAAAGTGGCCCTTTTTCAAATTTGATTTTTTTATGATATAACTTTACAATAACTAAGAAGTTTTAATACCTTCATTTAAGGAGTATTACATTGTCTATTAAATACAATTTATTGCATTAACCTAGCATTTTCAGTTTCCGAGATTTTTAGGATTCTTTAAGTGACCCGGATTCATTGCTCTCGAGTGTATTTACTATCAAAATCGTAGGTAAGGTTCACAGGTAATAGACGTGAGCTTGACTAATTATCTTTTTAACATAATAGTTACTTTTATTTATTTTTTAATGTTTCCAACTTCTATTGCGTCGTGAATAGCCGAGTTAATAATTACGTAAAAGGTTTATAAGTTTTTTTAATAAAACGAATTTCGTGGGCAGTCTTGGACCTAAAATCGGCATTCCCCTTTCCCATTTCTTAGTTACCGACTTTGAATAAAATGTGTACTGTAGTTTTCCAACAAGTTATATCGAATATAGATCAATTGTAGCTAAAATCTACAAAATCTTCACTTTAACGGTGAATTGATGTAATAATAAATAATAAAAAAAAACCAGTTGGTTTTGATCCACGCATGTCTCTAAACGTGGCTCAGTTTAGCCACGTAGGTACGTTTAAAGACATGCGTGGTTCAACCTTTGTGATAAGCATGCGACCACTCATACGTGTAGTCAGAGTTATGTACACGGTACACCATATAACTACTGTAGGTACTTAGCCGTGCATTGAGACATGCATGGTTCGATCTTTGAGACAAAAATACGACTACTTGTAGGGGTAGTCAGGGAGTTTTGCACATTATATAACTACCTACTGTTCTAGCCGTGTATTGAGACATTCACGGTTTGATCTTTAAGACAAGGGTACTTATAACTAGTTTAATTTTTTCACCCGTTATAACCCGGCTAACCACACAACCGACCATCGACAGTTGATAAGGCAGACATTTGAAAGATCTGCCGTGCATGGGTACTACGGTTATACGATCAGCAAAAAGTAACCGATTTCTGCCAGCTAAGTATCAATAAACAGCTATCTAACAGTTGAGCAAAAGTCGTTTTCTGAATCGCGGTGTTAATATTTTCCGGAGAAGAGCGACCGTCACCCGTTTATAGAAACCATACTTTTGGTAATAAAACTGATATTTTTGTAATAAAGTCGAAAAAAGCTCATAAATGCTGATCTGGAGTTCTGGAATCTGGACTCTGGAGCTGGCTCTTGGAATATTTCGTTCTGGAATTCTCTCTCTCTAGATGTCTCATCTACCTCAAATTCTGCTTCAGTTCTCTTCAATCTTTATAACCGACTTCAAAAAGGAAGTAGTTGTCAATTCGTCTGTTTTTAGGGTTCCGTAGCCAAATGTGCACCTAGAAACAGTTAGAACTCTTATCACTTCGTTCTGTCCGTCTGTACGTCCGTATTCACACAGCCAATTTCCTCGGAGGTAATTTTTTTGTTTGAAACATTTTTCTACCGAGATGGTCCCATTTAATACAGGGTAGCAAGGATATCGACGGCATGGATGGCCTTGTGGTGCTGATTCATGTTCGACGCGCATCTTGTTACCATGGGTTCAGTCCATATATGATTCTGGAGCCCTCTGCGTTGAAAATTTTTCGTCGATTAGAAAAAAAAAAACTGCTGTTTCATACAAAAGTGCAATACCTACGCGGTCAAAATGTATGAGACAGCATTTTTTTACTAGGGTCATGAGCTGAATTTATGCCACCCTGTAGAGAGAGATCTGACAATGGAACTCCTCAATACAGTAGGTACACGTATTGAGATTTGGTTATTGTACAGTCGCCAGCACATCAGGTTATGCGACACTGACAAATTTCTCCAAATGATTTTATACTTTAAAATGTTGAAAGTTAAGTTCAAACTTGAATGAGAAAATTTGACAGTTTGTGGCAACTTGACCTGCAGCTGCTGCTGTGTGTACCTACAGATATCAAAGAAAATTTACTGGCTAGTTAATATCCGTGGTCAACTGATCACGGACTTCGAAGAAACCCTACTGTCACGGAACTCCTCAATGTCGAACGGTATAAATACCTAGGATTGTGACTAGGTTATCGTACGGTATGTGAAAAAAAGTTGCTGAGTATCAATATAGAGAAGAACACGAATTTGTGTGAGCTAAGTACAACAATAAAAAAATAATAAACTTTTTGACACATAAAAAAACAAAACACTTCAAAATGCAAAAAACCTTTGGGTTAAAAAGTCGGTAATTTCTTGTCAACGACTTCCCAAACTAAAGTTATTTTGCACTTTGTAGTGTTTTTATGGAAGTCGGTTATATATTTTTTTTTTTTTTGTAATCAGTTTTTTTAAACGATGGACACTTATACGTTATATAGGTACAGGTTGTTCGGCAGAACGTTGAACATACGAAAATGGCAGATAGGTGAGGTCGTCTGCTATCTATCTACTCAGCTCAAATGATTTGACCTAGGCCCCATAGATTTTTTATTTTGTATCTATGTTTTTTTTTAACAACCGATTTTTATGAGATTGAAAACTTTGATGTGTACCTATTTGACGTTTGAGTATTTTTTAAATGTTTTCTTCAGTTTAAATTACTGGAAATCTATAACATTGCCAGCCAATTAGCGACGGCGTTTTAGTAGGTACGTCCGCAACCTCTGGCCTCTGGGCAGCAGTCAGCTCCCAATATTGCTGTCTTACCTATCTCTTATCAAGGTAAATCTCGTAATACACGTAGCTTGTATTAACACAACAAAAAATATATTTCTCTGATCAATTAACTGAAAGTAGGCCTTGTGTATACACACACGGCACCATAGAAAAAAAAAACAGCGTATGTCTTGTATCTATGCACGGCACTGTAAATATCCAGTATAGGTCCCGTCACGTAAAAAGAACGCTGCCCTGTGCCTGCGCACTGAGCGATTAGTTTAATTCCAGCCTATTCCAAAGTACTAAGTAGCTAGTAAAGTAGCCATTCTACAATAAAACAATTACACTTATACCTATTATAAAACAATAGCCTATAATATAGTCATTGTAATTGTATATAATATTAGAACACGTCCACTCCATGTCGCTCAGCGTTCTTTTTACGTGACGGGACCTGTATCGTATCGTAATTTGAAAGTCGCCTTTATAATTTAGGCTGAAATGACAGTATAGACACGGGTCAAAGAGCCAACATTTTATAATCACAGTTTAAGTAGGTACAATAATATCAAATAACAAACTATCACGCCCATGTTCCCTTAGAGCAGAGGTCTATAATACCTGGTCTGCATCGACATTTTCCCTGTTACGAGTAAGTCCCATGTAATACATAGGTGGCGGGCACAAATCCAAATTCTACGCTGGTACTGAAATATTTTGTAATCGAAAACCCAGCACTGCCAGAACAGTGTTATTACACTGCCCGACCTGGGAATCAAACCTAGACCAAGGACAGTAATTGCGATTCTAGTAAACTAGACTAACGAGGCAGTCCAAACAAAATACTATACCAATTAACCAATCAAATCTGTTGACGAGGTCACCTTTAAATAACAGAGTGATAATGATAATAATGATAACCCTGTAGCGGTATCTACATCGCCACATACGAGCTGCGCGTCATACTGACATCACGCATATCCTACGTCGCGCAAGCAGAGTTTACCGTGCGACTAGCTTATATACCTACAACTTCCCGACATCAATCATCGGGCAGTTGCCCACCAGACACGACACCAGTCTGGTCGGAGGATCTGAGTGCTAAAAATACCGCCCCAGGACCCGACGGCTTACCTGGGAAAGCCTGGGTCCTGGCCTCGGAGGCTCTCGGGCCTCGACTAAGGGGGCTCCTAAGCGCATGCATGGAGAGGGGCCAGTTCCCACTTCGTTGGAAGACGGGGAAACTGGTCCTCATCAAGAAGCCGGGGCGCCCAGCGGACTCTCCGTCCGCTTACCGGCCCATCGTGCTGCTCGACGAGGTGGGCAAGCTCTTTGAGAGAGTCATTGCAGACCGCCTCGTCGGGCGGCTGGTGCGGGTGGGGCCGGATTTGGCGGAGAGCCAGTTTGGCTTCCGCAGGGGGCGCTCTACGGTGGACGCCATCATGCGCGTGCGGGCCCTCACGACGGGGGATGCTGTGGCCCGGGGTGGGGTCGTCTTGGCGGTGTCTCTGGGCATCGCCAATGCCTTCAATACCCTGCCCTGGAGTTGCATCAGGGAGGCACTCCGGTATCACCGGATGCCGACCTACCTCTGTCGTGTGGTCGAGGCCTATTTGACGGACAGGGCCGTCATCTACCCCGGTCACCAGGGAGTATGGAACCGGCAAGAGATGTCATGCGGTGTCCCACAGGGATCGGTCCTGGGGCCGCATCTGTGGGATATCGGCTACGACTGGGTGCTGCGCGCCGACCTCCCCAGTGGCGTCAGCGTGGTTTGTTACGCTGACGACACGCTGGTCCTGGCGCAGGGGAGGTCGCACCAAGCGGCGGCCGAACTAGCGACACGCGGGGTTGCGACAATCGTCGAGAGGATCCGGCAATTGGGACTCGAGGTGGCCCTGCACAAGTCCGAGGCCATGTGTTTTCATGGTCCTCGGAACACGCCACCGTCGGGTTCCCAAATAACGGTAGGAGGGGTTCACATCGGCGTCGAGTCGACGATGAAGTACCTGGGACTCGTCCTCGACAGCCGGTGGAACTTCGTGGAGCATTTCCGACGTTTGGCTCCCAGACTGGAAAGGGCCGGGGCTGCCTTAAAGCGGCTCCTGCCCAATCTAGGGGGGCCAAACGCCTCCTGCCGGAGGCTCTACGCGGGGGTCGTGCGGTCCATGGCCCTTTACGGGGCACCGGTGTGGGCGCGTTCCTTGAGGCGGCGGCCAGCCCGCTGGTTGAACGCGCCCCAAAGGGTCATGGCCACCCGGCTGGTCCGGGGATACCGTACGGTCTCCGGTGAGACGGCGAGCCTCCTTGCCGGATTACCGCCATGGGATCTGGAGGCAAAAGTCCTCGCGCACGTTTGGGAGTGGCGCGAGGAGGCGAAACGCCGGGGCGTAGCTCCGCTGCCGCGAGAAATCACGGTACAGCGGACAGAGCTCCGGCGGGATCTCAGGGCGGCATGGAGAGTGCGATTGTCGCAACCCAGCGCTGGGCACGCCACAATTGCGGCGATAAGTCCCCTCTTTGAGGAGTGGCTTGAGAGGCGCCACGGCGTCCTCACCTTCCGCCTGACGCAGGTCCTCACCGGACACGGTTGTTTCGGGAGGTTCCTGTTCCGGATAAGGCGGGAGGAAACGCCCGGGTGTCACCATTGTGTGGATCGCCCGGAGGACACGGTGGAGCATACGGTGGAGGTCTGCCCGGCTTGGGCGGAGCACCGCCGTGTCCTCGTGGAGGCGATTGGCGGTGGCGATCTCTCGCGTCCGGCCTTGGTCCAGGCCATGGCATGGTACGGAGCGAGAGGGCTTGGGAAGCCGTCACCTCCTTCTGCGAAGCAGTAATTTTCGCGAAGGAGGAGGCGGAACGCGTGAGGGAGAGGCAAAATTTGCGCCCTCACGCCCCTAGCCGCCGCAGGAGACGCCCTGGGCGTCGGGAATCGCAGGCCGATTCCCGGCCACCGTAGGCGCGGGCTTGCGAACGGCGAGCAATGGGCAGCTCGCCGTTCGATAAGGACCAGGCCCGGGTCGACGGCGCGTTGTGTTCCACGCGCGCCTCAAAGAGATGTCAGCACCAATGACGGGGTTTGCTAGGACCGATGCCTGCTAGGGTTGCGGAAAAGTCCAAGAGGGTTACCGTGGCCCCTGGCACAGGCAACTGAAGGAACACGGGTGGGTTTTAGTCAGTAAGAGTCTGACACGCCCTCCTGCTCTGCCCAGAGCGGGAGAAGTTATTTGATGATTTCCCACCCACAAAAAAAAAAAAAAAAAAGTCTGGTCGGAGGATCCTCCCTTTTCTATGGAGGTATGAGTGAACTTTACACCCTGTTCCTCGTGCCTCTATAACCCCACCGCCCCGTCTCTGTTCCTCACCGTCGCGCGCCGTATCTCTATGTTGACGTCGTGGAGGGGCTGGCGCGCTCCGAACTCTAGGTCTGTGCTGGTATAGTTTACTTTGCTGGAACAGGTCTACGGTGAGGAGCCAGACCAAGAGAGATACATAAACCCGCAGGGCAGCACGTGGCGAGCAGTAGCGCGAGTGTTGGGCAGTAGCGCATTTTTTTACATTTAAAACAAGTTTTTAATGTTATAATACGACTTTAAATACCTCCACGACCCCTGTACCGTTGCATGCACCCATAAGCACAATGTTTTGCGTGCGTTACGTTGCGCACTACCGTAAACAGCGAATTTTCACACAAAAAATAAAATTAGTTTCCCAGCAAATATTTTGTGAGTTTGATGTAGGTACAGAATGCGTAGTTGACGGCTATGTGATGGGTCTTTTTATATCCTATTTTATCTTTACCCAGCGTATTTCCTAATTATGTTTGACAATATTCTTCTTGATTTATGAGTGTTGTTCCACAAAGAGTTTCGTGGAACTTTACTATCCACAAAGTGATCTATTTAACGAAGGAAATTAAGGAAGTTTCGTTTCCGATAAGTGCCAGCCAGTCGATTCAGAAGTTTGTTTATCTTTTAATCAAGGCAAATTAAATTACCTACACATAAGGAAAGTTGGAGCGAAAACTCAGTAAGTGTGGAGCTGTACTCTCCCTTACTTAGCGAGTTTTAGTAGGTAATTGGCCTAGTCTAATACGAAAACAGGAAAAGAACGAGTACAAAAGTTTATTCTTCTAAAAAGGTAAGTATTTTAGTACTGTATGTTGGGCGTGCGGGTATGACATGCACCCTAATTGCGTAACACGCTATCAATCAATCCCAATCATTCAATCGAAGAATCTCAAACTTACACCCCTTATCTACGAGGGGGCGTCTTTAAGTTCGCGGAATGGGGGGTGGGAATAACAATAGGTCATTATCGGGATGGCCACAACTTCAGCCACTCAATATTAGTATAAATACCAGGTTTTATCTTAATTGGATCATACCCCGACGACCCCACCACCCTCCTCCAGGAAAGCAGTAGGGCCACCAGTACAGTATACAGCACACACAGACACAAATCGAAGTTCCGACCTCGCCGCCGAGGTCCTTCGCGTCCGCGTCCGCGTCCCTCCCCGATAAATTCCCCTTCCCCTCCCTTGATCGGATCCGCAGAGCCAGCTGGTGGCGTAGCTGAGCCAGTAGTTTTAAACCCCCCTAATAATAATGAATCCATTCAGATCCAGCCTGTCCCCAACTTGCTGTCCCCCCCAGCGACGCCCTAAGCCGAGGTTCGTACCCCACAGGGGGTGCCCTTAGGTGATGGTCGCTTAGTTTATAATGAATATTATGCCCCTGGCTGGAGGCTTTGAGTTAGCTCGAAGGCACCACAGGATTGACCGGTTAACCAGTCACGGCCTCTCAAGGCCAACTGCGAGATGCCATACAAAAAAACAAAATATTGGATCATTAGTCTTTGAACTATCGTCAAGCAAACAACTCAATTGGGAAGAAAGTGTGAATTATGGAAAAAATCGAGTACCGTGCCGTAATAAAGTTCCTTACCAAGCAAGGAAAGTCAGTTCAAAATATACTGGAAGAGATGGAATCCGTTTACGGGGACACTTGCCCGGGTAAAACCATGGTTTACAAGTGGCACAGTTTCTTTAAACAAGGCAGGACCTCACTTGTAGAAGAAAAATCATGGCAAGTATTTTGGGATTCAGAAGGGATCCTGTTGACCGATTATAAAGATAAAGGCGTTTCTATAACCGGATAATACTATGCTTCTATCCTCGAGAGGTTGAAAGAAAGCATTAAAGAAAAAAGGAGGGGTAAATTGACCAAAAGAGTCCTTCTTCTTCACGACAACGCGCCTGTTCACAAGAGCCGTGTTGCGTTGGCTGCCCTGCATAAGGTGGGCTTCGATATTTTAGACCATCCACCCTACAGCCCAGACCTGGCTCCCAGTGATTATTACCTCTTCCCAAAACTGAAAAAAGAACTTCGTGGGAAGAAATTTTCAACTGATGAAGAAGTGAAGGACGCGGTTTCAGCTTATTTTTCGGACAGTGATAAAGCATTTTTTTATGAAGGTATACATAAGCTAATTGAAAGATCTGAAAAATGTATAAGGGTAGCAGGTGAATATATGGAAAAAGAAAAATAATTTAGTATTTTTATTTTCACTTCTCACCCTCCATTCCGCGAACTTAAAAACGCCCCCTCGTATATAGGTAACAGCGGTCTTTGAAAGATCAGACAAATAAAGTATTGCCGCTTTATGAAAGTTAAAGTAATTGAGGCAGCTAGAAAAATAATGTCAAGCATTAGAGACCGTAGCGGTTGGCAATCCGTTTCTTTGCCTTAGGTACTTACCTACTTACATGTTTGTATGTACGAGTACTTGCTTCACTGAATCCTGTAGAACACGCACCTGAAGTTTAAATCTCTTAAGAGTAAACTACAACTCAAATATAGGATCGCCTGGCCCAAAAAGCTACCTACCTACCTAACTGGCGTCAGAGATTGCAAGGCAAGCTCCACCATTACAGCCAATAGTTTGTTTTCATACGAACAAGGTGTTAACTATTCAAAATAGTAAAATTATGTTTCCCTTATACCATTAATTTTAGGAGTGGTTCATATGTACTTTAATTATAAGGAAATGTAATAAATGATTTATTATTATTCCGTTTATTTATTTTCATACGTATAAATGCATTTTTAAATATTTTTATAAAAAACATTTAAAAATATAAAAATAGTGGTCCGCCGGTATCAGGAGCAGGGTCCAAGGTACCGGTGGTTAGGGCTCCAGAGACCGGAACCTTCTCACGATACGGGCCGTATCGAGGAGTACTGCCTTCTGAATCAGGCCCTTGATCCAACCGCCTAACGAGAGCCTCGACAGATGTTGATTGAGGCTTTCGGCCATCAGGCCAGTGGCCGATACGACAATCGGCACAATGACAGCCGAGCTCACATTCCACATGTTAACAACCTCGTGTGCTAAGTCGAGATATTTAATTTGTTTCTCTTTCTCAGCGTTCACGAGGTTCTCGTCGTGTGGAATGGTAACATCGATAATCATTGTGCGGCGCGCTAATCGATCTATCACCACCATATCAGGCTTATTGGCGACAAAAGTCCTGTCAGTAATGATAGACCGATCCCAGTACAACGTGACTTGGTCATTTTCGAGAACTGGGTCGGGCGCATACTTGTAATACGGTACCTCGGTATCCACAAGTTTATATTTTAAAGCAAGTTGCTGGTGAATAATCCTGGCTACTTGGTTATGCCTGTGCAAGTACTCGCCGTTAGCCAGACGAGAACAACCAGAGATAATATGTCTGATGGATTCACCTGGACGGTGGCATGCCCGACACACGTCAACCGTCCCGTCTTTCATAATATGTCTCCGGTAGTTATTCGTCAAGATAACTTCGTCCATAATTGCACAGAAGAAACCTTCAGTTTCCCCGAAAAGATTACCATAACGTAGCCAGGATACGGACGCTAAGAAGTCTACACCGGGTTGATGAAGAGCCCGGTAGAAGCGCCCGTGAAGCTCCTTGCTTTGCCATACCTCCCTGCGGTCATCGGTAGTAAGCACTACAGGTTTGCGCCAGTTCTCTTTAGCCATGGATAGCGGGGTGAGTCCCTTGTCTACTGCTACCACATCACGGAGCATACACATTTCAGCTTTTAAAAAAAAATCCCTGAGACTGCAGACCTCGCGGTTGTGGAGGGTCTTCGCATTTAAAAAGCCTCGACCCCCGCACTTCCGCGGGATGTACAGTCTCATCACCGAAGAACGTGGGTGATGCATCCGATTTGCAGTCAGTAGTGTACGGACCCTCCTATCCAGGACGTCGAGTTTAGTCTGAGTCCATTTGAGTATGCCGAAAGAGTACATCAAAACCGGCATGACCCAACCGTTGAAGGCACGCACCTTGTTTCAGCCTGAAAGAAGACTAAGTAATATCTTCTTCAGGCGACCGAAGAAGCGCTCCTTCAACGATTGCTTCATGTCAGCAACGTTGATGCCTAACGCTTCCGACATACCCAAATATTTATAGCTTTCGGATGAGGAGAGGTATCTAAGGTGTATGGAATCCGAAAGATGAATTCCTTCGGATTCCATAATTTCACCTCGCTTTACATGCATGACTGCACATTTGTCCACACCAAATTCCATCCTGATGGCGCTACTGAAAGTTTCAGTTACCTTCAGTAGCTCCATCAGTCGCAATTTGTTGGGGGCAACGAGTTTCAAGTCATCCATGTAGAGGAGGTGAGATATGACCTGACCACCTCTCCTCAACCGATAACCTAGACCTGAATCCGCCAGAAGTGTACTTAGAGGATTCAGGGCTAAGCAGAACCAAAGTGGACTCAAACTGTCGCCCTGGAATATTCCCCGTTTAATCCATACAGGCTCATCATTCCCCTGGATCTGTCGACATCCTGGATAGCGAAGAACCGTCCTCCATTGCCCCATACACGACTCTAGGAAGGTGCGTAGAGTTGCAACAATCTTGTACAACTCCAACACCCTCATGAGCCATGTATGTGGCACCGAGTCGTAGGCCTTCTTATAATCTATCCAGCATGTCGACAGATCCTTGCGGGATCGACGAACCTGTTGGCTAATGGCCATGTCGATGAGGAGTAGCTCCTTAGTACCGCGGGACCCGTTTCTACATCTATTTTGAGAGGCTGACATAATCATATTACTGCCAATGTGCGTATTAATTTTCGCTCTCAGAATGGATGTAAGAAGTTTATAGACCGTCGATAAACACGTAATTGGTCTATAATTCTTGGGTTCCGTGGGACTACCTGACTTATGGAGCAGGTGGGTAACGCCTGTTGTTAGAAACTGTGGTAGCGACCCAGACTCTAAGGATGACTGGAACTGAGATGCCAGGCAAATGTGTGAACTAATTAGCCGTTTTAACCAAAAGTTGTGCAATCCGTCCGATCCCGGAGATTTCCAGTTCGGTAACAGACGGACCGCTCTGGCAACGTACAGGGTGGCCGGAACATTGACGTCCAAAAATAAAATTTCGGTCCCTCGTATCGTGGGGTATTCGAATCACCCCCATGTATGTTCCGCGACTTTTCATAGTTTTCGAGTTATGAATTTTTTTCTGAATGTTTGAAAATTTTCGACCTGACCAACCTAAAAAAATTCTAAAAAAAAAAGTAGAGGGTTTTATCGAGTTTCTTTTTTTGCAACTGAATTTTCATAAGTAGTACTTTTATGCATAAAATAATCAGCTTCGTAACTGTGATGAAAGTTATGAAAATGTTGATCTAAAGTGAAAAATTTACGTTCGGTAAATTATGACTCAAATTTTCAACTTTAAATTAAAAATCTTAACAGGTGACTTCATAATTCCTAAGTAGGCTTCAAGAATGCGCCAGACTCTCAGTTTTCATAATCATAAAAAAATGAAGTACTTAATAGGGCTACTTTGTTTAAAATCGGCCTTCAAAGACAGCGAGGTGGAAAAATTCTTAAAATTACCCATCTGAGTAATTATTTTTTTTTGGCTATTTTCTCGTTCCTAAGGTTAATTAATGATAAGAATACTGAAAACTAACCAACAAATAGTTTCAGAGTTGGGTAAGAAAAGTTTTACGTAAAAAGTGGTTTTGAATAAAACACAGATGATAATGTGAAAAAAGTACTTAATTTATTTTTAACATTTAGAAAAGGTTTTCAAAGTGGCCACCACCAGCAGCAATACAGATTCTACACCTACGTAAGAAATTGTCTGGCAATCGTCTAAAAGCGTCTCTGTTCTCTCTCACAACACGTTCAGCTTCTGCAATCAACTGCCTCAGCTCTTGTTCACTTGAACAGTCTCGGGCGTATGCTATTTCCTTGTAATAGCCCCAAATAAAGAAATCGATGGGGTTGAGATCAGGTGAGCGTGGAGGCCACCTAATTGGTCCGCTGCGTCCGATCCATCTGTTGGGGTATGTTTCATCTAAGTAATTTCGGACCTGGGTTGCATAGTGACACGGGGCGCCGTCATTTTGCAACACCATGGTTCGTCTGAGTTCGAGATTCACATCTGCCAGCAACAATGGAAGTTCATTTTCCAAAAAGTTTTTGTATGTTTCTCCATCAAGTCTGGACGGCAGTTCAAACGGACCAATTAGTTCGCCATTGAGAATACCAGACCACAAGTTAACGCTGAAGCGATGTTGAAATGTCGAAGCTCTCACTTCGAGTGGATTTTCATTCGCCCACGTGTGGTAATTATGAATATTGAATATTCCGGATCGCTCAAATCGTGACTCATCTGACCATAAAACTTTATTGAAAAATCCAGGATCCTCTTGCTCTTTTCGTAACATGGTTTGGCAAAAATCAACGCGCAATTGGTGATCTGTAGGCAGTAAAGCTTGGACTCGTCGGATGTGGAACGCGTGGTATTCTTCATCGTGAAGAATGTCTTGGATAGAAGTCCTTGGGATGTTCAGAGCACGAGCCATACTTCTCGTACTCGTAGACGGATTTCGCTGAACTTCTTCCAGCACCATTTCTCTGCGATCCGGGTTAGCTCTAGGGATTCCTTCATGACTGCCGCGTCGACCAGGAATGCGGCCTGCCATCAAAGTGTTGTGCGTGTTAATAAAAACACGATGGTCGGGATATCGCTCAGGTTGCGGCCCACCACGACGTTGAAGTTGTTCGCGATACAGTCGCGCTGCTTCATGGCCGTTTCCTTGTGCAACTCCATAAAAATAATGCATTTCTGCATATTCACTTAACGTGTAACTCATTTTTTACACTTCCACGTAAAAAAAGTCCAAATCAGAATGCAAAACACAGTCCAATAAACGAGCAAAGTAGTCAAACAAGTAGGCAGCGGAGTCCGTGGGCAAAGCGAGTGTGGTAAAGACAAAATGGCGACACGCGTATAGCAGTAAACACAATGTGAGTACGACTGAGGTACTTGTTTTGCGTTGGCTTCGGTTGCGCGCCTTGCGTGAGAGAGATAGCAATAATTCGGTCTCTTTTCCTCTCGGTCCATTGTTATTGCAGGTAAAAGAGTTGCACCCTCGTTTACAACCCATAGTCCACGAGAACGGATCGCGCAAAATTCATTAAACTAACATTTAAAAAAATCTCCGTGTTTAAATCTTAGCTTTCCTGCAGTAATTTTTGGTTAGCAAACTAAATAACCTTAGGAGCGAGAAAATGGAAAAAAAAAAATTTATTAATCAGATAGCTAATTTTAAGAATTTTCCACTTCGCAGTCTTTGAAGGCCGATTAAGGCCAAAGTTAGCCCCATTAAGTCCTACGTTTTTTAATGATTATGAAAGCTGAGAGTCTGGCGCATTCTTGAAGCCTACTTGAGAACCATGAAGTCACCTGTTTAGATTTTTAATTTGAAGTTGAAAATTTAAGTCATAATTTACCGAACGTAAATTTTTCACTTTAGATCAACATTTTCATAACTTTCACCACAGTTACGAAGCTGATTATTTTATGCATAAAAGTACTACTTATGAAAATTCAGTTGCAAAAAAAGAAACTCGATAAAACCCTCTACTTTTTTTTTTGAATTTTTTTAGGTTGGTCAGGTCGAAAATTTTCAAACATTCAGAAAAAAATTCATAACTCGAAAACTATGAAAAGTCGCGGAACATACATGGGGGTGATTCGAATACCCCACGATACGAGGGACCGAAATTTTATTTTTGGACGTCAATGTTCCGGCCACCCTGTATAATGGCGTAATTAGGACTGCTCCCATTTCTGGTATAGTTTCACACACTCGCTCGACCACTCGTATCCAGCCAGCCTCAGCGTGACAGACGGGTACCGACCAGATGTTGCACCAGAATGTTCTCGGGCGGCGTCATCCGGGCGGCACACGTCTGTCACATTTTGTTCAGGTCGCTCCCAAGCTCTGTACACCTACCTCTCATCGCTCTGGAACATGCGATTTTGCGTGTACCGATCAACCCGTCGCTTATACCGCCGAATACGGCTCGCCCATGCACAAACTTTCTGCTTCAGGAAGTCGATGCGCTCTGTGACACGGGACATGTATTCTCGAGGGCTGATTCCAGTCCCCGCGAATGCCCGTCTTACAAAGCGCATCACTCGTGGTCGTGTATTGCCCTCCCTGAAGCAGTATAGTTTGCCGATAAGTACCCTGGTCCCATCGATACGACGCTCGATCCTGCACTGCCAGGCTGGTACAGCTGGTTTTGGTCGAGTAGCTCCGTCATAGTTTGGAAACTTGACATTAGCTAAACGACATGCCGCAACAGCCGCACAATACAGAATCGAGTGTGTATCAACAAGATCCTTGCTGCTCTCGAACACATTCTTCAGCTGCGAGTCGAGGGCACATACCAGCGCCCTATTTTTTTTGTGCATAGGTAGGCGTGGTAATCGGGGTCTAAGTTCGATCGAAGTGGATCTATACTCGCGAAACGCATCCTCTAGTGCGCTCCTCAATCGGGCGTTGTACTGGCTACTTACTGTGGTAACCCTATCATCGTCTTCTTCAACACATCATCAATGGTTGAAGCTTGTACCGCGGTCTGTGCCGGAGCCGAGACGATATGGTTGCACAGCTCTGAGCGCAGCCTATCAAGTGCAGCATCGTCCAACCTATGATTACGTTGGATGACCCCCACCTGATCCGACAGTCGTTGGGCCGAGACGTTGACGGTTGGCTCTAGTTCCTGAAACAGAGACAGCATCCTATCACGGTACGCAGTGAGGTTAGTTCCCCCCTCTGTAGACCTGTAATATGCGCGCATGACGTTCTCGTTCATAGATTGAGTCCATCTCATGCGCTGCACACAACCACCGGCAGCGGGGACCCGGCTTTGGGGCCGGATGGCCCCTAAGTCCCAAGCTCCTCGGTGGCCGGCCTCTCCCCTGCCGACGTACAGGTGTTGGCGACGTCAGCGGAGAAAAATACTCGTCGCTCGAGCTCGACGCAACTACCGCGGCCGGTGTCGTCACAGCGCTCACGGTGGGGCTGGGTAACGGCGGCGGCGAGGCGGAGCCGAGCGAAGAGTCCGGAGGTGGTAGGCGTGCTCGTCTTGAAGCTGACCTCGTCAACATTTTTCAGTTTTCATGCAAGTAATTTGAATTATTATTGTAAGCAATTTGTAAGGCATTTTTTTTCGGAGGTGGCATGACAGATGTCACTTTAGATTCGGTAGTTTTTGTTTTTGACGAAAGTTTATATAATTCTTGTAATTTTGCTTTTCTTGAATTATGTGGGGAGTGTTATTCTGTTTTTCAGGCTTGTTGTATGGTTTCTCATAAAATATAATATAACCAATATAAAAACTGCGTCTAAAATAAATTTAACTGAAAAATTTCGTGACGTGTTGACGTTGGTGTTATTATTATTATCTTTACGTATTCAAGACGCTTGTACGCTCACAGCTCGAATATGCGGTCCCAATCTGGAACCCGTTTTATAAGAATTAAATAGATATATAATCGAGAAAGTCCAGCGTAAATTTCTTCGAGCCGTGTAATATAGGTGCTTTAGAAGGTGTTTGTCGTATTCACAATTACTAAGCAAATATAATTTATATTAACATTAGAATCTAGGCATAAGTTTCTAGAAGCCAACATACTACATGGTATTGTTCATAACCATTTCGATTCCATTGATCTCACGAGTAAGTTATGTTATGTGACCACATACGGACACTACGCTTATTTACAGTGCGGGGGACCCCCCGCACTGTAAATAAGCGTAGTGTCCGTACATAGTTCGCTGTAAATACCTGTCACACTAATTCGGGATTACGTTGCCCTGTTCGTCGTATGGTGGAATCTTCTAATCACAACTTCATTGATATTGATATTTTTGTATGTTCCAAATCGTTTAAGTCTAATGTTTTTAAAATCTTATCTAACGATAATGAGAAATAGTGTGAGCCTTTATTCTAAATTTATCTAAACCGTTTTAATTATTTTTATTAATGAATTGTATTGTACTGTCAATTCCTTTTATTTTATATTCTATAAAAAAAAAAATAGAAATATTTCAATAATCATTTTTTTTAATATTATTTATATGAGCAATGCTAATCTAGTGGCACTTTTTACCTTATCTTAATTTTGTTAACATGCGGATAATGTAGTGGGCTGCCATATTGCTAATCAGTTCACAGAGCACCATATAATACTGGTGCTAATAATACTTAGGAGCCTATATTATTATTTGTAATGTTTTTATATTGTAGCTGTTTATTGTCCCTTTAAATAAAATAAAATAATAATTAACGAACTGTGGCTAAGTCTTTTTATGTCTTTTTTATTTTATCATGTACACAAGGTGTAACAGAATAAACGCAAGTCCCGAAAGTAGTTTGCTCATAATTGACTATTGAATCGATTTCAGTAACTATTTTTTTCAAATTTTATATATTTTGCCATAGTGACCGCTAATCGAGCCAAAGAAAATTAAATCTTATTTCAAGGCGAGAAGTTAAAATTTTAAATACATTTAAAAGCAATGCTAGGGTCAACACGATTTTCTTAATAAAAATAGTTAGCTTTAAACAAAAATAGTTTTGTTCATTGTCTAAAGCTTTTACTAGCATAATACAATGACCAAAACATTTTTTTAAAGCTAACTATTCTTATAATGACAATCGTGTTGACCCTAGCATTACTTTAATGCATTTAAAATTGAGTCTAATTGCATTTAATTTTCTTTGGCTTGAGTATTGCAAAATACAAAAAAAATTAAAAAGATACCTATATTAATAGTTACTGAAATCGATTCAGTAGTCAATCATAAGCTAACTACTTTCAAGACTTGCGTTTATTCTATTACACGTTATACCTATATCTATGTATACCCATCCCGTCTGCGGAGTTTCGCTATCTAATTAATTTGACCCTGTACAAATCTGCTTGGGTTTTAATTTTTGTAGGTATGTGTAGGCTTGCTGATGAGATTAATAACGACGGATTTTTTTGACGGGCCGGAAAATACTTTGCTCTTTTATCAAATTATCAAACGCTACGTTACGTAATGAAAGCATTTTCAGCAAATACATATTGAATTTATTCATTCCTCCGTTATAGCTTCCAGTAAGTTATAGATTCCATTAATTAAATTAGATTTGAGACTAGCTTCTGTCCGCGACATCGTTCGCGTTGAAGTCGTAAGACTAAAATAACAATCTACTAAAATAACAGCCACATTTTTATAAAACTTTACTGTATTGTAAACTACGTTTTTAGTTTTGGTTTCACCAACCAAAATATGAAGAGGGTCAGGACTGGTGATGCTTGCAAGCGAGCGACGTACAGTTGTCTGTGTGAGATGCAGCTCGTCCTGAGGTCGACACCCGCAGCCCGCGTTTTTGTAAATTAATGAACGCCTGCGTCCCTGCATATAATGGCACAACACTGATACACTGGCAGATGCATTCTTAGTTCTTACAGATTATTCCTGATGAACAGCTATCACTAAAATAATATTATAACAGTAGATTGTAAACACACGGGATTTCTCATTAACAGTCACCTAACCTAATGTTTATTTAAATAACCAAACCAAAGAAGACAGAAGAGGCCTAAACTTAATGTTTTTTTCTGTGTACGTTCATACGAACTATCATAGAATTATAACAAAATGTAACTATAGGAAGCATAAAATATATCAATTGTTGGGAATCGAACATAGGATTGCAAAGCAGTCGTCGAACTTTTAAGCTATTTGCTTTTGTTGAAAGTTGTCAAAATAGGCGTTCTTATATTAAAGTAGGGGAGGTACTCACCTACTGCTCGATTTTTGCGACCAATTTTATACCGAATAAATATAATTTCTAATGGTTTTTTTTATCTATATTGACATATAAGTATCTTATAAACTAAGCCCCACAAAACCGTAGTAGTGGTTTGACTGTGAGGTCGGTGAATCTCTTATACATTCAATTAACTTCGTACCTACTTAAAATTAATTACTTATTATTACTTATTTAGGTAGTAGTATTTTTAATATTTTCGGGCAGTTTCCAGGCCTCGCAAAAATTACCTACTTAAAATAACAATATACAGTTTTGACTTCGCTACGATTTTATTATACATATGTTTAGATAAAATAAATTATTCTTCACACTTCATGAGCTCACTGTAAACAAAAACGTTATTTCCTCCATAAACTTCTCTAAAGTTTCCTTCAAAATATGTTTCGGTTAGTATAAACAGATTGTCTGTTTTCTTTGTTAACAAAATGATTTTCGAACATTGTTAAAACAAGCAGGTAACTTGCCTACTTATTTACATTATGTTACAGCCCGTACTTATCTGAGAAATTTTGTAACAATTTAAACATAATGAAATGAAATGAATATCTAGCGGTGCTTGTATAACATTGTTATTGAAGTTATCCTTTGTACTCATAGCTCTGCTAATGTTGAATCAATTATCATGGCTCTGATTGGTAAAGTTGAAAGCTTTTGCGTGAAATCACAGTATATACCTATTAGTACATGTATATGTGTACACACCCACTATATTATTATACCTACCTACATTATTTGCTAATTTTGTATCTCTGTTTGATTTTGTATGGCTGTAATTATTTGTGAAAGCTTTTATTGCATGTTCGACTTCATTAGAGTTCCATTGTAGCTCGGGAATTTCCTTTTCCTCGTACCTAGATGACTTGATGGTTCATAATGTAGTACTGAGTGGCGGCACTTATTAACAGCGTCTTTTACAGCATCATCAAGGATTCTGTTTGAGTCGGGCGGCAAGAGCCCACCATGCCTAAGCTTTATTAGTTGCCTACCGCGGTGGAGGAAAAATTACAAATTAAATATTCTGCCTATTTACTGTAAAAGAAAACAAGCTATTAGGCACACGCGTTTTACAATGCTTTTGTATGTACTCGACGCCAAATACCCAAATAATAAAGAAACATAGATTGAATAAAAGCCTAACATAAACATTGCCATTATTAATCAAGCCAATCTTGTCTAACTACCGACGCCGACGTAACCTTGTAGGGTAATGTTCCAATGTACTTGCATCTTAATTAAATACACGATAGGTAAGTAGGTATTAACAATATCTCATATCGATTTCAATTTCGCTGCTCGTTTGAAGACGTCATTTCTGATCGAAATCAAACAATTCTATTGTGGTTCTGAAATAACAAGACACCTGCCCTTCGATAATCCGAAGGGATTGCGAACATATCAGCTAAGATGACAGAACACATCCACACCGCAGCTTCCACAAATAAATTCGTATATCTATATGAATTGAGGCGCCCATGTCTCATATTTAAACGCAGATACTGCCAAAGCCAATATTTAGTAGTAAATTAGCTCGATGCTGGAATTTGTAGTACAATCCATAAAAAACTACAGTCTGAATTGAGGAGCCACCTTAGAACTCGAAAACTATACTCCATTTATAATAGCATTAGAAATAAGAGGCTCGTTGAAGCAGGAGTGCAAAACATTTTATGTTAAAGTTAAGTTTAAACCATTTTAATTACAATTAAAATTGTTTTAACATTACTTTGATAAATAGATCTACGACAGTACCTACTCTAAATACTTAGATAAACAAAATAAGTTTTTTTTTACTATGCTTTATTTGTAAGGTAACATCTTTATCACAAATTACAAACTTACAACAAAGCGAATGAATGAAACAACCGATCACATGATGATTTAAGTTTAATTATGAAATATAAGTCTTTTTTTAACAATATTTTATTTAAAATACACAATACGTTAAGAAACTTCTTCGTCTTCATCAACTAATTTAGTCACTATCATCAGATGATGAAGATGAAGAAGTTTCACCGACGTTCATAATATTTTTTTCATTACTCATACTCGGAAAGTAAGTCTGAAGTTGCCTGAGGAGCGGGTTGAAAGTAATACTTTTCAGCCCTAGGGAGAATCGTTTTCAACTGACACCTGTAAAATTATTAAAAAAAAAACTAATTCTATTTTCACATTTCTATTGAACCATTTTCCAACTTCCTATACAGACACTCAATTACAGCGCGATGTAAAATTAAAATAACATAAAGTTAAGCCTATTAAATAAAGAATATATTTTTAAGTGACTTTATTATAATTTACTTTCAACTATTTCTTTAAAATAACATAGATTTTTTCTTAAAAACAAAATTTGTTTTTTCGAGTTGTAGAGTTTTGTTTATATTTCCTTATAGCAGAGATTTGTATTAACACAATGAGTTCACCTGATTCAGTTATGGATTTAACGTCTGATTTCATAAGAGAAGAGGCTCATTTTTTCTTTAGCTAATTCATGTTTTTATTTTTACTTTCCTTGTATTCGTAATGAAAAGCACAGTGTTTACCTCGGGTTAAAGCCTCATTTAGTCCCTCGATCTCCCGAAACCTCGTCTCGGGACTAAATAAGTTACATTCACCCCTTTTTTTTTTTTGTGGGTTGGAGATCATCAATTAACTTCTCCCGCTCTGGGCAGAACGGGACGGCGTGTTAGACTCTTACTGACTGAAACCCACCCGTGTTCCTTCAGTTGCCTGTGCCAGGGTCCACGGTATCCCTCTCGGACTTTTCCGCAACCCTGGCAGGCATCGGCCCTAGCGGACCCCGTCACTGATGCTGACATCTCTTTGAGGCGCGCGTGGAAAACAACGCGCCATCGACCTGGGCCTGGTGCTTATCGAACGGCGAGCTGCCCATTTCTTGCCGTCCGCAAGCCCGTGCCTACGGTGGCCGGGAATTAGCTCGCGATTCCCGACGCCCAGGGCGTCTCCTGCGGCGGCTAAGGGCGTGAGGGCGCGAATTATGCCTCTCCCTCACGCGTTCCGCCTCCTCCTTCGCGAGCATTACTGCTTCGCAGAAGGAGATGACGGCTTCCCAAGCCCTCTCGCTCCGTACCATGGCCTGGACCAGGGCCGGACGCGAGAGATCGCCACCGCCAATCGCCTGCATGAGGACACGGCGCTGCTCCGCCCAAGCCGGGCAGATCTCCACCGTATGCTCCACCGTGTCCTCCGGGCGATCCACACAAGTTACTTTCACCCCTAGGGTAACAATGTACTATTTCTACTACATCATTCATTATACCATTAAGTTGGCAAAACCTTTCCTCTTCCTTAATTTCACGAGTAACGCAAGACTGCCATCATTCTGGCGTAATATTATCCAGAGCTTGTGGCCACATACCTCTTCATTTGAGCCCTTTGAAACTTCATTCATTTGAAACTTTTTAGAATTTTGTGCAAACTGTGTAAAAGGTAAGAAATCGTTGCGTTTACAGTTCTATTTATATGCAAATAATACGTTGGAAACTTGCAGGGCGTTATTTTCATTGTAAAATAACTGTAAGCATTACGGTTACTTACTTTTTAAACAGTTTCACGTAATTCTAAAAAGTTAATTAAACAGATTTTTTAAATATAGCACCGATTATATGATAAAAATAGAAAACCACGAAATATAACAATAAATTGCGACGTTAAATAAATAAATAAAATAAAATAAGTTTATTTCATATCATTTTGGCTTACATTGCATGTCGAGGAGTCTCCATTTAGGCATAGCAATGCCTGTAGTTGAAGGCTCCGCTCTTCCCTTACATTATAAATTACAAACAGGTAAGTAACAAAAGGAGAAAAAATAAAATAAAATAAGAAATAAAACTAAAGACGTTGCCACTCATAAGGTATAAACGCTCCAAATGCCAGTTAAATGATTGCCACATGCCACTTTCAGAAGTCACATACATTCAAAGCAGACACAAAATAAACAAAAACACATTATCTGCTATAAACATTAACGTTTTTGTTCTTTTTCAGACCCGGAGCATTTCAACCGACCACAGGCCCTACAGATGCTATCAAAAACAAATCGAATGATTCGCTAACATCGCATCAACGAGCCCGTGCCGATGCCAAAGCTTACCGGAAATTGAAACCATGACACTGCACCGCCCACTCGTTTACGTACAGTCACGAGCATAAATACCTTATATTTACGCAAAATTCAGAAGTGTTTTTCTCGTGAAACAAAAATTTGCAACTTTGCTACCTATCTCGTAATGGTATGGTTTCGATATTACTACGTTCGTAACACCATAAAATATCTATCAATAATTTAAGAGAAAATGGCTTGTGAATCTTGCGTAAGTGTAAGGTACAAGACTTATGCTTCTGCCTGTACACTTGTACAGCCATGAGCAATCGCAGCCATCGCACAGCCAGGCCTGCCGCGCCCGACCTTAATAAAAACTTATAGCTTATACCTTGTATATTGACAAACAAATCCGTAGGTCGCAGATTATGTTACTGAGTTTCTGTATCAATGCTTGATATTTGTGTTGGGCGGATATTAGGTACTTATTTGTTACCTACCTACGCGAAGAGAAAATGTTTTTGTTGTTATATTTAGCCTCGATTTCATATTAGAAGTGACGTAGGCTAATTTAGGTCATTAGTCTTTCCATAATTGGTCTGTGTGATTAATTTGTATCTAAAAATAATACTTTCTAAGAAAACCCGTTTTTTTTTAAGTTCACATTTGTTTTTAGCTGGTGACCCCAAAAACCTCATAAATTTTATTGATGCTACAATTTATAGGTACAACCCTTAAAATTGGGGAGGATTAACCCCTTGGGTTCTCAATCCTGCATTAGCATATAGAGAGAGGAAGGAAACCTTCCTTTCATTTTCTTTTACTTTTAGAGAGCTAGATTAAGTTCAACTATTGCCAATTTGCTTGTGTTTCTTTAGGACCTTAGCTAAGATGAGAGGCCTTTATAGCTAAATGTCTGCCACCAGGAGGGCATTTGTCTAACAAGAGGTAAAGCAGCATTTCCATGTTCTGGATGGGTGGCTGGTTTTTATTACAAATGCTTAACGAGTGTTTGAGCAGTTTTGTCAGAAAACTGTGATTTCTTGTCAGATCGAAGTTAATCAGGTGGTCTGAATCTTAAAACGACTGACAAGACTTCTTTTTACGATACAAAATTAGTTTCTACAAGGCGGTTGCGGAGGTAAGGATCAGTACGGGTTCTGCGAACTTTGAAATAATAACTTCTTAGTTAAGAGAACGTTAAGATTAAGACATAATAAGCAGGTATACCAAATATGCTTAAAATTTGTAACGCTAAGCAACATTTACGCTCCTCTGCTCCCCTTAATCGATATTTCGAAATCGGTCAAGGGCCACTAATGTGATACGGAAACTTGTGTACCGGTGTAGGGTGAATCGTATAGATGAGCGATAAGAAAATAACGTCATTAGCTGTGACCGTATCGAGGTACTCGCACTGATATTATGCTTCACGAATTGTTGTATTTAAATCTTTTGTGTCACATGTTATAAGTTGTAAACGTAGACAGAGGTTGTAAAGGTACATAGTTACTTGTTATTTAAATAAATAGGTACCCATAGTAAATTTGTTCATCATCCTCAACCCATAGTAGTCCACCTAAAAAAGTTACTCCTTATCTCGTCACGAAATTCATGAGAAATTTTTTATTCAGTTCGTTACGTGTCAATTTCCATATAGCTGTCAGCTGTCAACTGTCAAGATGCCTCCATAGGTATATTTTCTTGTCTTATTTACTTCCAAATTCGCTTACATGACGCTCAATTTCTGCATAAAATTACATTTTCATGCAACAGTTTCGTGTCAATAACTACACGAAAACGGTGAATAAAGTAAGTACATAATATAGAAATAGTAACGTTACTATTTGCTCGACGTAGGTGTTACGGTCGAGACTGGTGTCGTATATAAGAAATTATTTTTTTAGTTAACTGTCAAGATGCCTCCATAAGTATATTTTATTGCCTTATTTACTTCCAAATACGCTCACTTTCTGCATAAAATTACATTTTCATTCAACAGTTTCGTGTCAATAACTACACGAAAACGGTGAATATAGTAAGTACATATTTAAAAATAGTAACGTTACTATTGCTCGACGTAGGTGTTACGGTCGAGACTGGTGTCGTATATAACTTCGTTACCGGCACGGGAGACTGCATCTGCGGTGACACGCATGAATGCATCTATCATATCATTCTGCCGATATAGTGGTGAATGATGGTCCGAACGATAATGACCGGTGATTACGAGCTAATGCCATAATTAACAAAGTAACAAACTGATTAGTAACACTAAGAACAAATTTTAATGATAAATGATTTTATTTCTGTAAGTAGGTTGAACAAACACGTCAATCGTATTTTAAAAACTAGATGAGGTCGGCATTTCTTATCTGACTACTCTGAGAAGAAAGGCCGATACAAACTCTGAGGTCACAGTCTCTTTTAAAGTCCAGACCATGACAGATGTCAGATCATGTGAAGGCTATGCATAGCCTTCACATGATCTGACCAAGATTTTGTCTGACCATTTCAGACACCGATCTACATGTAGATCGGTGTCTGAAATGGTCTTTTGAGGAAAGAACCACACAGATTGAGTGGACCTGTCCAGTCAGTGCACGCAATTGTCTGCAATCGTGCAGCTCAACTTAGACTTAAGGAGCTCAACGATTCGAAGAACAATACCAAAGAAAGGACATTTGAGTAGGCCACATAAATTAATCAAACTGCCAGATCATGATTAAACTAACTGAGAAAAATACAAAAAAATAAAAGCAATGACCGACATAGTTCTCACATTCATAATAATTAGAATAATATATATTTCACCAGCAACTTGTTTTAAAATATAAACTTGTGGATACCGAGGTACCGTATTACAAGTATGCGCCCGACCCAGTTCTCGAAAATGACCAAGTCACGTTGTACTGGGATCGATCTATCATTACTGACAGGACTATTGTCGCCAATAAGCCTGATATAGTGGTGATAGATCGATTAGCGCGCCGCACAATGATTATCGATGTTAGCATTCCACATGACGAGAACCTCGTGAAAGCTGAGAAAGAGAAACAAATTAAATATCTCGACTTAGCACACGAGGTTGTTGACATGTGGAATGTAAGCTCGGCTGTCATTGTGCCGATTGTCGTATCGGCCAATGGCCTGATGGCCGAAAGCCTCGATCAACATCTTTCGAGGTTCTCGTTAGGCGGTTGGATCAAGGGCCTGATTCAGAAGGCAGTACTCCTTGATACGGCTCGTATCGTGAGAAGGTTCCTGTCTCTGGAGCCCTAACCACCGGTAGCTTGGACCCTGCTCCTGATACCGGCGGACCACTATTTTTATATTTTTAAATGTTTTTTTTTAATGTTTTTTATAAAAATATTTAAAAATGTATTTAAATGTATGAAAATAAATAAACGGAAGAATAATATTATAATAATCTTTGAGGATCATGTAGATTTGTGTCTGAAATGGTCTTTTGAGGAAAGAACCACACAGATTGAGTGGACCTGTCCAGTCAGTGCACGCATTTGTCAGTAACCGTGCAGCTCAACTCAGAACTTAAGGAGCTCAACGATTCGACGAACAATACCAAATAAAGGACATTTGGGTCAACTACTAAAACTCAATGTTGTTTTTGTAAACAGAAGGACATTTTCCTCTTAATATTGTGTTTATGTTATCTATAGTTACAATAGTAAATTGCTTGCTTACATAGTAACTCATGCCTGGTGGGTAATGTGAACTGCGTAGGCTTCGTAGCGACTTGCAACGAAGCCTACGGACGTGCTATGAAAATATAAAGAAACCTCTTTATAAACATAGACCTCGTACCTCCCTTCAACCGTGAGTGGGTTTTCTACAAACCCATACAAAATATTGTGTGAACGTTTTTGATAATTTCCTCAAGGCAACATGTTTATGATAAATAAAAACTTCTTGAATGTACTCCTTCTAAGTACATGTTAGAGCGAGGCATCGTACTTATTTCTATCAAACACTCTGAAGGCAGACTTTTCCCCGTATTTATTAAAAAACTTTTTCTTTTATTACAAACGTGTTTTCTTTGAACAGGTTTGCGGGAAATTACAGTGGAGACGCAGAGCTGAGATAAAAAGTTTTTATTGCATTAACCTACAGATCGATGGCGGTTAACATATCGAAAATACCCAGTGCATATTGGGCAAAAGAGAGAACCGTGATTGCGAAAACGAAATTCATACATTGGGTTTGAGACTCTATAGTAATTGTAAAAAAATTAGATTTTTTAAACATTTAAGGTCTCTGCACACAGCGGGCGCGGCGCGGCGGGACGGGACGGCGACGCGACACTGAGCAGTTGTAATGTACTAGATATTACGGACGACGCCACACAGAGCCGTCCCGCTCGACGCGACGGTAACCGTCTCTCTGTGTGGCGTCGTCCGTAATATCTCGTACATTACAACTGCTCAGTGTCGCGTCGCCGTCCCGTCCCGCCGCGCCGCGCCCGCTGTGTGCAGAGACCTTTAGCAGGTTAATTATAGATTATAGAAAGTAAGGATACACGTCATTTACACTGCGAGAAACATAAGGTTATTAACATTTTACTAGCTTATCAACCTTAAAAAATCGTTACATTTGATGTCGTTTGCGTTTGCGCCTATAGTCTACAACAACCTTAATGGAAAACATAATCATATTCATAACTAGCGTAACTAAAACTGAACACGATCAAATTAATCTTAAATTATGCATATATTTGGATTAGGGTTAACTTAACTTAAACTTAAGCTTAAATTATGCATATATTTGGATTAGGGTCACCTTAGGTTAAACTTAAGCTTACACCTGTTGTGCACGCATATAATTATGATGCTCTAGATCTCAGATCATCTAGACATTGCTTTTTTACCACTATATATATATCTATTCTGACGTAGGTAAATAAATACCCTTTCGTTGATGAAAACACAGTCATGCATGAATCAAATCAAATCAAAATATTTTATTATTTTATGTCACTTATACCTACTTATGGGCACTTATGGAACGTCACAACCTAGGTGCAAGGTAGAGAAGAGCCGGCAAGAAACGGTTACTCTTTTAAAAATAATTGGCTTTTTTTTTTTTTTTTAAACGTTGCCCCACACTAGGAATTTCTCCTGTATCATGGGTGCGTTTACAAACATTTAAATTCACATACACAAACAGCCAGACCCGGTACAACTACTTGCAGGTCATACAAATATTTGTTCCGTGCGGGGATCGAACCAACCGTGCCGTCAAAATTACAAAAAAAAAATTACAGTGTTTATAGGTATGGGAGGACAGTGTAGGCCTGTCAACAGATACCTGGTACTTAATAAGATAGAAAACGGTTTACCAATCTTAAGATTACAAGTTAGGCCTAAAACATTATCACATTCACAAAATACAATCTGGATTATGTCAAAGAAGTATGTAAAAAAAAAAAAAACATCGTAATTTGGGAGCAGGTAAAAGACATTTACATAGTGTTGCCGTAAATGAGGGACCAGGAAAGTCACATGTGCAGAAGGAATTATTGCCAGACTTCCTTGTCTTCAATGTAATCATGGTTCATGGTTCGTAATACCCGCGTAGGCTTCGTAGCAAGTTAGCTACACTTAGTTACGTTAGTACGCTAGTTCGCTACGAGGTCTATACGGACTATAACGTCCCGATCTAGGTATTACGTCCGCCTTTGTAGTTATTTTTATTTGTGCACAAAGTTTTAATAAATAATTAAGTACTCAGGTACTTTTTATGTTGGTACATAAAAAAGTAATTACTACAAAATGTTTTGAAAAAACTGACTGTTCGTTCATAAACAGGTCTTTCATTTCGTTTAGTATTTTGTGGCGTTCAAAGCTAGCTTTGTACACTTAATTAAACGGTTTATGATAACTAATAATAATACAGCCTCTTTCAGCTTTTCACAGATGGCCTTGAAATGTAGACCAGAATTTTGAATAGGTACGCAGCAACAGACGAAGATTGATGGCTTTTTACTCCTTATAAACACGCGCTGCTTTAAACAGTGACTGTGAAAATTATTTTAAGCCTTAGGTCGCGTTTGGTTTGAATAACTAAAGAAGAATGGGGGTAATATCCTCCTGGTGGTATGAGGACTAAAACACGGGAACTTGCTTCATAAATAGTGGACTGTATTACAATAAATTAAGAAGGAAAACAAACGATAAACAAGACTTGAATTTGGCGAGAAGGAAATAGGTGTGCGGTCGCTCAGTAGCGTGGACGATGACGCAGTGCCGAGCCGGCCAGTGCGCGCCCGCAGGTCGAGCGCCCCCTCCGTCACCGCAGCTCCCGCCCGCGGTCACCCGGCGCGGCGGAACATTCTCGACAATAACCTAGGGGCAGGGATCCATGCCATGGTAGAAAACCAAGCGAAACATATAAGTACTTAGTATGTTTGCTTTTTTCGTAGAAATAATTTGGTGATCAATGAAATAGATTTACTTTCAATTTCAGAATGCCAACCAAAAAATAATGTTGAAAAAGTCAACCCTAGCGGTTTGACTTACACATACAAGGAGGGTATTTCGACTGACAGATCCGGGATTTATTTACTAATCTAACAATTACCTAACCAGCAAATACTCGAGTAGCAATGCTGCAAAGCAACATATCTATCATTTAGGTGAACGGAATGGTTCGGCAATCAACCGTGGAAGCGATTTCAAACGATTGCTAATCAATAATACCTAGACAAGTCTATTATACCAGGGTACCTAGTGGTCTAGAACTAATATTCTCATTGAACATTTCTTCTCGAAAGGTTTCAGTATCTAATTTACTAATATTTGTTGTTAAATTAAAACAGTCCACTTACTATGAAAGCTAAGAGCTTAATTATTTTAGTAAATGAAAATAAAATTAAGCTCAAAGGCTCTCCACACCTTAATTATTATTTCTAGTATGAGCCCGCTTTTCAACAAACGATAGAATATAAAGCACGAGCTCATAGGTACGGCTTGCTGTGTGTGCTAACAAGATAAGACGGAGAAACCTGCTTTACATGAAGGACACATGTGAGACAAATCCCTTCAATTCCACTAAGTTAGCATAAATATGAGGAGAATTGGCCTTCGAATACAAAATCGACACTTAATTTAAAACATTTTTAATATTTCCGTTACTACAATACACCTTAAAAAACTGTCAAGGACGAGACTGAGAAGCATGAGGCTGAAGGCAACTTAAAATTGAATTCCGTTTGACTATTCCCCTGTAATTTTATTTATTAGGTCATAGTACCTACGTGTAGGTAGTTTAAGCAGAACTATTAGCAGAGAATTGTTCCCTTGATGAACTGATCTGATACGCCAAAGACGAAGGGATCGCGTGATGACGAGAATTGCTCGTGAAAAAAAAGCGTTGGTCGTTTGTGGCCGACAGATTGGTTTTCCCCAAAATTGGATTGAGCTAAATTGAGTATCAATTAAGTCCGGATAAATGGCTTACAATATAGCATGGCGGGGTCAGTGTGGTTTTTTTAAATATTGTAACATGAATAACTAATTATGGGCGTGGTGTAATAGAGTTGAAATAAAAATAAAAACTTGCATAGTTTAGGTATATAACTGCTATAAATAATAGGAGGCCTTAACCCAGCCGTCACTTTATTATTATGTGAAGAAAAACTAAGTTTGAAAATGTAAGGTGTTTGATCGAATACCTTCATCTAATATGTAAATAATATTTAAGTAAACGTCATAATCATAATAATAAAGAAATTAAATTCCCCAGGCTGAAGAAACTGACAAAGAAAACGAGAAACGTAGGTAGTTTATTGTCCAAGTTTTTACAAATCTTCAGAGACAATGACTGACCGTAGGCGCCGTAGCGTAGCGACCGTTACACAAGCCTACAAGCGTAGACTCGTAGAGCATGCCGCTGATTGTAGGCAAATAGTTATCGCGTGCTTCTCTCTATTACCTACTACTCCTGCCCAGACTTTGGATAATCATTTCATAATATCAGTTAAATACCACCCTTGACCCGACAGTGCATTAAAACACCTATTAAATGAATATTTGCAATTTATTGTAACGACTCAAGTTTACAAAGGCTAGTTTATTTAATAAATTGTATTACAACCCACCCTACGTGCTAGCGCGTTAGTAAGATCCAACGAAGCTTACGATAAGGTATATTGCCGTGGATTGCACGCAACACAAACTGATAAGCGTTAGGGATAATAGAATTGCATTTTATATCGTCTAACAACGTTGAAAGTTCTCTATATTGCAGTTTTAATATTGGCAAGTTTAAACTTGGTCTCAGATAATATCAGCCATCGAAGTTTGTACTTTTAATATAAATTAGCGTAAGTTTTGGGTCATCAAGATCCCTCGGGGTTGAGGGCCAGTCTGTCGCATGTACAGGATCATGATTACCTTACAAGTTTGAGACATAAGTTGGGGATAACGAACCGCTGTCAGAATTAAGTAACCACATCATGGAGATCTGTCTGTTTAGCCACAGTAAGAGGATCAGATTATTTTATGAGAAAAATTATTTCTTTGTTGTTACAAAAATACTCGAACGTTTTACGAGTAAAAGCCAGTGCGTCATCATACGTGAGGCGAAGCTTTAAATAATTGGTATTTTGAATAACAATGCCCTTTATTCGAACTTCTAAGCACTACTGAACAGCATCGATCAAGCGATTTCAATTAAGTCGATATTAAATGTGCCAAAGTGTTCAATATGAATTGAGCAGCAAGTAGTCAGCAATACAATAGTGTTGACGTGATTAATGGCGTGACCAGGGTACAGGGTTCAATTGAGTGGAGCAATATAAAATGAGCATTGTACGCTGAAAAGCCCCCCCCCCCCCCAACCCCGCCCGGCCCGCATGCCTCGCCAACAATAAACGCCCCTTATGAACTTTCTCCTGTGTATTCGGAAATAATAGTGAAAAAGTTGTTAAGGTCTTTTAATAATAACTTTCCGCATCGCGTGTAAAAACTATTTCTATAAGTTGATCGCTTATGCTATTTCTGCACAATCCTTACTTAATATTATTTATTGCTTGCTGACACGTCCTACTGAGAACCTATAAGTCATTACATAGAGGGAATATTTATTTTAAAAACGTAAGTAAATAAAATTCGCTGAAATATTAAAATTCTGTCAAAGTCTTTCTCCCAATTTAATCGCTGTTGACCTAATTTACCGTGGGCACCACATTTCCATATTCATCTGTTCATGTTATAGTTAAAGCGCAAAAGGAATCTTACTAAATTAACATGTCGCTGTCACCACTCGCCAGCTCGCCACTGAGGAAATGTCAAACGAATTTAACTTTTAAACCATTTCGCCTGTTGATTCTTGACCGATTTTCCTCGGCGTCTCTCATCTCTGTTTTCTGTGAATATGGAATTTAATATCTCCGAGCCCGTTGAAATACACTTCGAATTTCCTAGTAGGTAACATAGCCGCCTCTTGTAATTACCTATACCAATTAGCGAGGTTATTTTTAAATACCCTAGTTACGTTGAATAATTAAATGAATAAAGAGGTTATTAAAGGACGTAAAATATTCATGCTGAAGGGGGGATGGCCGAGAAAAATAAATTCTCAAGAGCTTTTGTTCCTGCGAAGCTGTAATGACTGCAGGAAATAAATTACTGCCTCGAGGGTGACCGAATTTAGGAAATTGGGAAAATCATTTTAAGTAAATGTCTGAAACATCTGTGCTGGGGACTTAATATTTTTAAAATACATGTAGGCACATAGCTACATAATGAACACTGAAGTACCTGATTGCATGTATTGTTCGATTATTTCTTTTACCTTTTCAACGTTTTACTAATTGCGATTTGTTATCAAAAGGTTTGAAATTACGAACGGAAGCGCAGCCAACAGTTGCTTGGTACAGTTCCGTACGGCAGTTTTCTGTGGCAAGGTCAGGACTTGGCGGTAGGTGAGCCACCAGTCTCGTGTTTATGCCCCGGCCTATACATATAATACAATACAACGTAAAAATAATAATCAAGCTATATTCTTACAAGTAATTGAACTGAGCCTACTGTTCAAATCGGCTTAACAAACTGCGCAATTCATGGAGCGACTCGTTAATAATGAGTAGCTACTAAGCTTTTGTATAAATGGACTTTTTCTGCTTCATCATTCTTTGGCAATTTAAAAAAAGTAAGCAAATAAGCTTATTCATTGATTCGGGACCGCCATATTATAGTAACTACTGAAACACCTTTCATAGCTAGGGACAGGTGTTAATTCTGTGGCGGTCGGTGTCAAATTCAACCCTTCGATGGCACTAGAACTGAAGGGATGACATTGAAATGGATCGCTAGACTCGACTCGACCTTCGCTTCCTGTAACCAGAAATGACGAAAGTTTCGGTCACGTTGGGGTTTACATTGAGACTCGACAGTAACTATTACTTACTTAACTCGGTCGCTTCATTTGTTTAATTAACTATTACTTACTAAACTCGGTCGCTTCATTTGTACAATATTCATTGGAAGATTGAAAGCTTTGATGAGCATCTACTGCGACAATGGTGAAGCACATCTTAACAATGAACTGATCCTCGTTAAAAAAGACACTAAACTTTATTAAAGAACTAGCTGCTGCCCGTGGATTCGCTCGCGTGGATGTCGACAATCATCCCACGGGAATGTGCTACCGGGATAAATACATACCCGTAGTATTCTATCATCCAAATTCATTCAGCCGTTTAAGCGTGATAAGATAACATACAGATATATTAAATGCAAAATATTTTTTTTTTATTTTTATTAATCAAATGATAAATGAACTTATTTTTGTAAGTAGGTTTGTACAAACACTTTTACACGTCAATCACATTTTTTTTAAACTCTATGAGGCCGGCGTTTCCTGTTTATTACTATGAGAAGAAAGGCTGAAACAAACTCAGAGGTCACAGTCTCTTTTAAAGTCCACACAATATTTTGGTCACATCAAGTGAAGACTATGTAGATCGATGTCTAAAATGGTATTTTGAGGAAAGAACCACACAGATTGAGTGGGCCTGTCCAGTCAGTGCACGCAATTGTCAGCAATCGTGCAGCTCAACTCAGAACTTACGGAGCTCAACAATTCTACGAACAATACCAAAGGAAGGATTTTTGGGTAGGCCGCATAACCTACTCAAACTGCCAGACCATGATTAAAACTGGAACAATGACCCACATAGTCCCCACATTCACAATACTTAAAATAATGTAATAATATACAGTAAATGTTCATGTCATTGTATAAGTAAAAAGGTATAAGTAATAATATATATATATAGCAAAGAATAAAAGTAAAATAGTTAGCAAAATAAAATAAAAATATTAACATGTCCTGTGTGAATTTATTGGAGCAGCTCAATCCCAAGCCTTTATGTCCTCAATATAGTCTTTAACAGTATACTAGGCTGTCTGGCATAGTTTCCTCTTTATAAAGCTTTGAATTTAATAAGGTTTAGTTCTTGAACGTGGCTAGGAAGTATATTATAAAAACGTAATACTTATGCATCAAAAAGAGCCACCTATTTCCTTGAGCCTGGTTGTAGGAACAACAAATTTGTGTTTGTTCCTAGTATTTATATTAGGGATATCACTGTATTTTTTAAACAGATTAGTGTTTATAAGTGCATACAAAAGATTTTCATAAAATACTGAGAGCCTGCACAGTAATCATATTAATCTCTTTAAATTTGTCTCTGACAGAGTGTCTGGTTACAAATTGAACGTTTTGCCCATATTTGTAAAAAAAAATATCTGAATATCGGCGGTTTTTCCCACAACAAAATACCGTATGACATTACACAATGACAATAACTAAATCGTACTAAACGGGCTGTCTCTAAATCAGTTAAACACGATTTTTTCTAACGGCGCGGCGTATGCTGCAAAGCTAAGCTTTTTTGACAATGAGAACACTTGTTTCTGCTTGTCCAACATGAGGTATCGTAAACTTAATACATTTAGTTCTTTTCTCGTTAAGAAATAGGTTATTAACATTAAACCAGTTAACTACTTTTGCGAGGGCGCTATTTACATTGTCAGTAACCAACTGCTGACGTTTGAGTTTTAATAAAAGTGAAGTGTCGTCTGCAAACAACACCATATCATGTTTATCCTTTATGAGGTAAGGAAAGTCATTTATATAAAAAAGAAATAAAAATGGACTAAGAATTGAGCCTTGAGGGACCCCCATTCTTACTTCCGATCTGGGTGATCTTTTTGAATTAGCATCAACCCTCTGAATCCTATCAATGAAGTAAGTAAGAAGATCCAGAGAGGTGTTCCGGATTCGGTAGTGGTGCAGTTTCCTGATTAATGTTTCATGAAGAACAAAATCGAATGCCTTGGACAAATCGCAAAAGATACCCAATTCATCGCATTTGTCCTCCCATGCATTATACACATGTCTTAAAAAATCAACTCCGGCATCAGTAGTTGAACGACCCCGTGTAAAACCGAACTGTTTGTTATGCATATTATATTTATGTACATTAAAAATCTTAGCATAACATAAGATTTAACATAAGTTAAAAAAAAAAGTATTTTAATGGTAGGTAGCACTGAAATAGGTCTATTATTAGTAGGTTACCCGATTCAAACAACGGTATTGTTTTAGTGCTTTTCATAAGATCAGGAATGCAGCAATGGGTAAAGAGTTTAGAGATTTAGTACGATACGGGAATCTCCGCAAAGGAATTTTCAAAGGTCGCGGTGACTTGAGAATCTGATTTAATTATATTGTCATCAATAGCAAGGCTGTAGTCACTACATCGGTTGCATTTCCTTTCCGTTTCGTTATTAATGATACTCCATGTCATTTTAATTACATTATTATTATTTTTAATTTTAGAACTCAAATAACGTGACTTGGCCATACTACAAACTTTTTAAATAATTTAGAACAATTCTTAACATATTATAAATTAAATTCAGCAGTGTTTATACAAGTCCGTTCATCCTTCAATTCATTAAGTTGTTTTCCACTTTTATATAAACCAACTAGTTTCTTCGTTTTGCGCGAGTTGCAAGCACCTCGTTTTAAATATAAACCAATGGTGGCCCAGTCACTGATAGAAGCGTTACTATTAAACGAGAACGTCTATGGAATTAATGTGTTATCGAATTGTGTGCAATAAATATTTTAAAAAATCATATTATTGTTGATTAGGGTCAAAATCTTAAATTGGTCGACAAAAGTGGAACTCAAAAGTTTAGATTTAAATGTTTCCAAGCGATTAGTAGTTTTTGGGTTAACAGTGATATATTTTTTAGTAACTTAATGTTAAGATTTGGAATAATAATCAATTGTCCACAATGATCTGAGTCTATTAAATTAATAATTCATTTGTGGGTTGATAAAACATCTGTATAAATGTTATCTAGGCATGTGGCACTAGTAACCCCCACTAGTGCCACATGCCTAGATAACAGTTATTTTTATCTAGTTAGCAAGAATGTATGACTGAAACAGACATATATGTTTAGTACTTAACCCAGAATTTTCTAACAAATTAACATTAAAATCACCACAAGATAGTGATGATATACTTGTTTGAATTACAGATTTTGTGCAACACTTCATCCATAACCTTTTCAAAACAATCATACAATCCTGAAGGAGGTCTGTACTCACTTAATATAATGAGCTGCTCCAAATCTATACAGGCTATTTCAATTGTTCGCTCAACAGAGAGGCTCACAATATCCTTGCGGTCTCTAAATTTAAGCTGGTTATTTACTAGAATTAATGAGCCATCATGTACAGCATTTACTCTGCTGAACGAACTACCAAAATGGTGATTAGTAAAATTGAACATGAACATGTTCAATATCATACAAATAATATCTAAGTATTTTGCTACAATTCAGGAATAACTCTACTTCTAAATCTTTGTGCAAAAACCCTTGAATGGTTTGATACACCAGGTCGACACTATTTTTTTTTACACTTTCATATGCTTTGCCTTAGTTAAATTTTTGCAAGAGGCTGACTCTTTTGTCCAAATTTCTAATTTAAATTATGACCATTTTCATTAATTTTGACCAAGTTATTGGTAGAATAATTCAAAAAGTCATTCATTGCTCAAAAGAAGCAAGTTGTTTATCAAAATTTTGCTAAAATAGAAAAATTATATGATAGCGACACAGCTTTTGTGATAGTTAGAACCAGGTTGTTATGATTCCATATGTTTTTAACTTAAAAGTAATAAGCCAATTTAATAGTATCATCGTTAATTTGAAACACTCTAGCGCCATCATACTCGTAGATTACCTACATATTAGCCAAGTTATTTTGTAACTTGAAATTGTAATAACTTTTAAGCGGATGGAAAATAAATAGGTACGTACACACGGCTACACATCAAGCTATACATTTCCCGTTTACACTGACCTCTCATTGTAAGGAAATACAATGCGAGATCAGCTTATACTGGAAATGTATAGCTTGATCTGTAGCCGTGCGTACGTGATACGGGCTCTGAATATATTTCCAATTCCAATTTTTTTTTAAACAGATACACAAAAATATCAATAATCATGTGAATTTTAAATTCATCCCTTATTTTACCCCGTGGAGGATGATTTTAAAAACGCTGAATCAAAAAAAATCTTACAAAAAGCATAAATTTAAAGTTTCATATCATGCTTAGTTTCCCATACAAACTTTCATCCCCTATATTACCCCCTTTTAGAATTAATTTTGAGGCAAAAAGTAGCCTTTGTCCTTCCCCACGATGCCATCTAGCTTGCCAAATTTTATCGAATGGTTCAGTGGAATCTCTGGAATCAATGGTTTAGGCGTGAAAAGGTAACATACAGACAGACAGACAGAGTTACTTGCCAATTTATAATACTAGTATGGATAGTATGGGTTAAAAAAAACCGCCCAAGTGCGAGTTGACCTCTCACACGAAGGGTTCCGTACCACAAGGCAAATACGCCGAAAAAACACGTTTCTTGTATGGACCCCTTTAATTTTTAACTATATTTTATTTTTATTATTATTTGTTGTTGTAGCGGCAATAGAAATACGCGCACTGTGAAAATTTCAACTGTCATACCTATTACGGTTCATGAGATACAGCCCGCTAACAAACAGACGGATGGATGGACGGCAGAAATGAATTGAAATGTTTATTTCTGTAAGTCGATCTTTTAAGACACTTTTACACGTCAATATTTTAAAACTAGAGGGCGCCGGTATTTCCTAGCTGACCGATCCCTGAGAAGAAATGCCTAAACAAACTCACAGGTCTTGGTCTCTTTTAAAGTCCAAACGTTGAATTATTAGGATTTGATGTGAGTCTAACAATGCAGGACCATGTCTGGATGGGCGTTTTAAAGAAAGAGCCATTGCAGCTTTGAGTTGACCTGTCCTAACAGACGGCATGCATGCACCAGTCATCGTGTAGCTCAACCCTATTTTAGGGAGCTCAACGACCCGTCACACGACGCTACCAGATCTGAAGGACATTAATATCTACCATATGAATATTAAAATACTAAAAAACACAAATTATACGAATTTCACAACAATTTCAGAATCCAAGGATTGCGATTCCCGTAATCCCATTACATATTTACCTGCTTACATATAACGTATATTCATAAATGTGCTAAGTAAATCTCTCTAATTTCATTTCTTGCCGTCTGTGCGCCCCTTTTGACTTAATTATGAATTAGATGTGCTTAAATATTCTTTAGGCTAGGGAGATTACTTGGGATAGTCTACTGAACCTTTGCAAAATAACACTTTATTATGACAGGATACGTTCTTAATTTGGCACAGGGCAGACAAGGCGAGTCGTGTCCAAATGTAGAGCTTGCCGTACCTACTTATAAGATCTAACATAGGTACAGTCCGGCCGTCGAGTGAATGCGTTCAGTCCTGACGCCTGTCAGTTTCATACAAACGAATACGTGTTTTGCGAATTTCATCTTTATTAGTTACCTACTATAATTGTCGCAATAACAGGTGACACAAACGCATTCTTTCGACGACCGGACCGTAATAACTCGTAGATACAAGATAAATACAGGTAACGTGTAAAATATATAAAGGGGACTGAAACAAATATTAAATTCGACATTTTGTACCGGTGGCCATCTAAGGTTTGGAATTTTTCATGGTGTACTGTCATCTACTAGTGAAGCACTTCCATTTGATACCCATATTGAGAGAGTTGTGAAAAAATATGTAATCTGCCATTTTGTGGCGGTGGCCATGTTGGATTTAGAATAGTCCTGAGTACCTATATTGAATTTTATTATCATAAGAACTAAAGGTGTGTACCAAATATCAGATCAATCTGTCAACAGGAAAGGGGTAAAATTACAAAAACTAAATTTGACCCAAAAAACTAACAGGGTAAGCTAAAAAAAAAGCTGCAAAGGATTAAAAGCCGGCCAAGTGCGTGTCGGACAACGCACGATGAAGGATAGTACCAAAACCAAACTTAACATTGTAGTGGAAAAACATGTTTTCCCATACATACGTCACGGTCAATTCTCCAACTGCAAATGTGAGTTTCTTTTTTATTTGATTTAACTACAAATTAACATTTTCGACTTTTTCCTTTACTCGTGCTGTGAGACCTTAAATTGCTTCTTGCCAAATTTTATGATTCTAGGTCAGCGGGAAGTATCCTACGTTTTGATTTATTTGCGAGTATCAAAACATGTCGCATAAATAGCCGTTTTTTTTTATTGCGTTGACTTAGAAGCTTGATTTTTTTTGAGCTCCCAAGGACCGTAGACCTACGTATTTAGTATTAACTTCAACTTAAAAAAAAGGTCTTGACAGACTGACAGATAGACACACAGACGGTCGGACAACGAAGTGATCCTATAAGGGTTTCGTTTTTCCTTTTGAGTTACGGAACCCTAAAAACCACTTGCACGGACTACGGATATTACTTACGAGGTCACACTGAAAGTTTTTCGAATAGGCCAGTAAGAAAAGCAGCCGATGAAAAATTTATTTTCTAATTACGAATTCTTTGGAATTCTGTAGATGTTGTAATGAATTAATGTCATTTGTTTTTACAAATTGCCGGCAATTTATAAAGTGTCTGCCGGGCGTCAAAATGGATCGATAAAAATATTAACAGGCTTCTGTATTATTCCGTTTCTTATTTTCTAAAAACTTTCAGTGTGACCCACGTACCACGTATGCTATTTGGAGAGCAATTATAATTACCAACCAGTCGGCTAACTTTTAAAGTGAAGGCACGTGAACATTCCGTCAGAAGTTGGCTGAAACATCCCAGCGCTGAGTTGCTAGATTCGTTTTCTCCTCTACCGATCGTTATTTCTCCTGACCAAGATTTATTTTGTTTATATGTATGTCTCTATATATTAATATTTATTCTTGTATTTTATAATCTTTTCCGAGCTATCTATCCCGTATGTTGCACCTGCCATGGTCTATCTCTGCATCACCCTAAGGTTGACTGTTAGAAAATGCCTCAGGCATTACCTAAGTCCGCCTTTGTACAGTATTTTTTTTTACTTGTGCATAAAGTTTTAATAAATAAATTATATATTTTGTTTGCAAACTGGAAACGTCCACTTTTTAATTAATTGTCCACTTTGCTTTGGCGATCTAAATGCATTTTAAAACTCACCTAAAGCCATAAAGCTGACCTGAATTAATAAAGGCGGTGCCAAACTTTTCAGCTAACATGTGAGAAATTTTATTATGTTAATTAATACATTATTGAGATCGAAATGGTTAAAAAATTTACTGTTGTAATAAATTCGACTATTTCGTCCAAACGAACAATAAATTATTAAATAATGTAACGGCACTGATGCGGATAATCCAAAGGGTTTACTTCATTCCCCAACACACCGCCCTCTATTAAAATCCGTACAGCCACATCACCCAATTAATATTAATAATTTAATTGGTGGGTAGGTATAATATAATATATATAATACGAGTATTTGGCATGCGTCAACTATTTGTCTATTCGGATAACCATTTACGTAAGGCCAATTTTCAGAATACCTATTCTATGAAAACTCAAGTGCTTTTATGCTACGAAAATCAGAAATGCGGTCAAAGAGCGAGATGCGCTCTAGAGTCGCGGCACTATACTTAAACTATTGGATATTGGCGCAAGTCGCAAGGAAGTCACTTATGGTATTGCAAGCGCCAGCTGAGATAAGCCTGGTTTAAAGCGAGCCGGGTTAACTTGTCGAGAAATTCCGAGCTATTTCCGTGCTATCTCTGTTTCGTGTCGCGCTGCAGTCGGCAGCTCGGGCTCGGGGCGCTCTAACTGCAACATAACAGCTTGTTTAGTGCTTCTGATGAGGGACCCAACTTGCCGCTAAAGTCCCGTTTTTGCTGGCTATTATATGTTTTATTAAGATTAATGTTTGTACGCTTCAGAACTTCTGTGCTTGTTCAGTTGCGGTTCATGTTTGTGTGTTTAATGGTCGGCACATTCAGGTACCTACGGCTCGTTTTATTTATGTCTTGGCTAATTTTACTTTTAACTCTGGGTATTACTGAATCTGTAAGACATGTGACTGATTCCAATTCGCTACATAAATATTATAGATTTTGTTCTTCGAGTATCTCCATGAACTACAGGCAGACCTTCTTAATAAGGCGACCATTTTACGAACAACCATGGGGAAGTACTGCCACCCAACCCCCTTTTAAGTTTATGCAAGCACCCAATCATAGTTTCGAGACGTCTATTACCGTAGCAAACACGTGCCATTTGTCAACTAAGTACAAACAATACTGCGAGCAAGTTGTTTCCACACAATGTGACGGAATGTTATGCCATTCTCCCTTCGTTTAACCTGCACGGGAGCTCGTCAGGAGCGCGACCTTTCTCAAACATTGTTCAGAATGCTGTAGTTGGCAATTTGACCGCATAACTTGTGAATTGTCAGCTCCGAGCCTGCTCTGAATATTTCCACGTCATCTGTCACTCTGATTCTGTCAATTGTTATTATGTGACTATCTGTAATAGTCCAATGAGGAATGGCAGTTTGTATTAATTTTATCGTCTGGCAAATATTTAAATAAGTAATTGATAACATTGTTATCACGCAAACATTACCGCCTAGGTACTCTTTATTTTCGCAAGGTAATTTCGAAATTGCGGTAATTCAGGCGAAAGTGCGGGTAGATTTGAATCTTATGAAGCTTAAACCTTATAAAACAAGGTAGCTTCAATCTAATTCTGAACCAATAAGAAAACGATAACTTGGTAGAGCCTTGCGGATGTTTCTGTCGGAAACCGTTTACGTTTGTGGTAGAGATTGTTTCCATGTTATATGTGGGTAGGCTATCAGGCACCTAACCTACTTAAGTAGGTAGGTATGGTCGTTCGTTGGCAGACGAAAGACTTGTTAGAGAAACAGACTCTATGGGGACTAATGTTTATGTTATTTATAGCGAACACTAATGTAGGCAACAACCTACAAGAACAAACAAGGAAGGGCAGTTATAACATTTATACATTTATATAATATATATATATTGGTGCCGATTCCCTTGTTCACAAACTAAACTAAATTTAAGTTGAATGCATCTTTTTCTTTCTATTTCATTATGAAAAGGACAGAAGATAAATATTAGTTTAGTCCTATCAAATTAGTCGGCACCTGACGTAATTTGATGTAATTTTAGTAGTCAACTTTTTAATCACGTCTAAACTTGTATGGAGTAGTGTCAGGCGCTGATTAATTTGACAGGACTAAACTGAAATTTATCTTCTGTCCTTTTCTTAATGAAATAGAAAGAAAAGATGCACTGAACTTAAATTTGGTTTAGTTTGTAAACAAGGGAATCGGCACCAATATTATACTCTCTATTATGTAAATCACGCTTCAGCGCGCATACGTAAAGTAGGTACCTATCCCACTTTAATATTCGATTACACGAAAAGCATCCGAGTGCTCGCACAAACACCCGTTTATTGTATTTACCTGTGAAATAAGTAGCTACTTTAATAAGATTATCAGAGAGTGGTGACGGTTCTAAATTTTCCACGAAAATAGGCGGGCAATATAAAAGCCGGGCGAGACAGATGGCACCTCGCGGTTACAAGAAAAATAACCGAGCATTCGTATGCTATGACAATGACTTATCTGTATGAATTCTTCTCTGTAAAGATAAGTATTCTCCCATTATCTTAGAATATCTTAGAATGGTGATAAAATTGTCAACATAAGCAATTAACGTTTTAAAAGATTGTTGAACGGTATTTACTTACCATTAGATACGAGTACATTAGAGTAGATTATGGGAGTAAATGCCAAACACGTTCAGACTATTAGGCAATATTATTTCGCATCGATAAACGAAGACGTGTCAGAGATCCACATTTATCTGAACGTCTCCACGCGTATTCGTAGGGACATGATTAGTTGTCGGTTTGATCGAATTTAAGACCGGTTCCGGCACTTTGTGCGTTAAGTGAAAATAAAGGCACTGACCAAATTTCATTTGGCGAGGAGATTGAACAACCAATGTAAGTGAGTAATAAGTATTTCAGAAGATTGTATGTAGGTAATGTCGCTGTGACTTTTTATGATGACTTTTGCGTAGGTAATAGTAAAATCCACTAAGAAAACGCAAAGTAGTAGTGGGTAGGAAGTATTCTTGCATAAAGTTCCGGACAATTCTTGTTTTTGTGGGAAGTAGGTATCAGATAGGTTAGGGTTAGGTACCTACTTTTTCAAAAATGTCGTTAGTCAGTCAATGAATGCAAAACGGTTACACGTGTGGTCGGTGATAAGGTACAAGCATGAGACGGCCTTCCTGAGCCCTGGTGGCATTTCGACCACGTTCAACCCCCCCCTCGCCCCTCAACTGCGGCGGAACACCTCACCGCTGCATACCTTTTTGTGAAATCAGATTTATTTCTTCCGCTCGTACGCTAGTCAGTGTTCTTTTTCAACAAGACTGGCATTGCCGCTGAAAACTTGTTTGAAACATGAAAGGAAAACTGTTGCCACTGTGAAACTACAGTTGTAGCGTTGGCGAACAATCATAGTTTCCAGATGTAATCGAAATAAATATTTCCTCAGTTTTTTTTTCTGATGTTAAAAATAGGTTGGTAACGTGTGTTTAAAATCTTTAATGTATATAAGATTTATACATTGATGATGGTTTCATCGTTTGTTTAAAATAATCGCTAAGTATATTAATTGGCACACCGCGCGCCGTGGTGAAGATAAAAAACTTTGTGGTGAACGCAAAATCCTTTGTTTAGTTTATGGTATTCAATTTCGTCTATTTATTATATTATTCGTCTATATATTCATTAATCGTCTATAAAGCAGGTTGGAGTCTATATATACGTATATCTACCTATTCATCTGTACATTAATGATTAAATACACCTCTCCAATCTCTATACCTACTCGTTTTCAAATTAAGTATTGGCAACTGGCTTCAACTAGCAGTCATATAAAATTATTAAAGTTATTGATTGCACGTCAACAATTAACGCGAAAGTTTTCAGCGTGTCATTCCACAAATGGGCGGGGTGCGGGGCGCGGGGGGTGATATTGGACCGGTTGCAGAGTGGTCCCGCTAAAAGCACACTACAAATGTTACAATGCTCGCCGTAGTCGTCTCAGCTTTCCACCGTTCATTCACAATAAACGTCCCCTGTGAGGACAAAATGCTGGTACAGTTAGTACTTTGTGACTAGTAATAAAAGAATAATAGGAGTCTATCTACGAGCAATATTTTACATGAAAGAAAGGCTTGAGGGCGTGTATATACGTATAAACTACCTACTTCAGTCTAACCTAATATTTGTTTACAAAATCAGTTTTTATTGAAAGTTAGTAGGTAGGTACCTACCTAATTGAAATATCCGCACAACTAAACATACAATACGTGCAAATGTATTAAGTAATTAACGTAGGTATGTAAACAGAAAACCTCAAAGGAAAACTTTATTAAAAAAATCCGGCTTTCCCAATAAAAAAAAAGGCATTAATTAATTTCGTTAAATGACGCAATTAAATACATTAACATCGGAATGTCCGTGAGGCGTGCTGCGACCGTGCATTGCTAATGGTTTAGGTACTACGAATAACCAACTCGTCTCGATTAACACTCCACGGAAACGATTCCACGATGAAAATGTTTGTTTCTCTTCACGACCGCGAAATACACATCAATCTCAATAAGTGACATTTACGGACTTCGTACATCGTATCGGGGGCTAATTCGAAAATAATTATTGTTCACAAATGGAACGATAAAATAAAATCGCTGTTGAAGAAAAGTGCACCCGAGGTAGGTGATGCTTAGAAAGCGATTAGACTAAATGGTAGGTTAACATGTAGGTCTACGAATAGATTCCACGCGAATGTTACGTCATTAATTAGGAGATCAATAAATATACTGCGCAGCTATCAAAGTCTATTTACCTATGATTTGGGTACTATTAGAGTAAGTTGCACAGCACATTGCACAGTAAATAACTCATCGTTAGTAGATAGGTACTCAGGCGTAAATGCCTATCATTTATGTCTAGATACTAATTGAAGTTGTGTTCTAAAAAATAATTTTAGGGAACAGGGGGAAGCGACAGGGTAGCCCGCGAAATTAAAATTTGCAAGGTTGTATGTTGAACAAAACATGATTCGCGACTTGTAATCATTAAAATCATCAATCAGTTCTTAAAATCCCATTGAATTACTATTTTGGAAATAGATTAAACGAACTTAGAGGTTGCATCGAAAGAAAATACATTTATTTAGCACAGACTAAAAGACACACAACACAATATATAAAAAAAAAAAACAAGTAAAAAAAGAAATAAGTATAAAAAAATAAAAAATATATAAAGTGCGTAGAGTAGAATAAAATAGAATACTCTTTACTATAAAAAAATAAATACCTACATCTATAAATGTAGAAGTTTTACATAGGGTGACAGAATAGGTGGTCTTATCGCTAAAAGCGATCTTTTACAGACAACCTTTGGATGGATTAGAGGGAGAAGGAAAGACAATAGTACAGGTAGTCAGTAGTGCGTATTGATGATTTTTATTATAATTATTCTGTAATTATACATATTTGTGACGGTCGCGAATCATATTTTGTTCAACATACAACCTGACAAAAACGTAAGAAAATTTGAATTTCGCGGGCTACCCTGGCGCTTCCCCCGGTGAATCCTCAGCTGTAACCCGCCAAAATCAAATTTTCGTTGCTTTTTGGCAAATTGCAGCTTTGTTTTACGTCGTTTATTGATCAAAATGCGATTCGCGACTGAAGGAATCATATATTTACTGAATAGGTAATAATCATCAATTTCATAGCAATCGTCAAAATTTGGAAATTTGTCACATATGGATTGTTCAGAATATTTCATGTGAAAATTCTTAGGTGCCTAATTTCCAAAGTTTCACCATAAGGAGTGGCGTGTAAAGTTTTGCATTTTACAGCGACGCGATCGTTCAATCACAGACTATCTCAACGTCAACATCAACGTAGTTAATTACTTATCTATAGGTACCTATACTATAGTTTGAATTAATAAGATAAGCACCAAAGCTATAGCTATAGTTATTATGCTGATTATGCTAATGAGTTTTGTTTTTAACAAGGATGTCTATTGATAACAAGCAAAAAGAAGTGTCCTAGAAACAAAATAACAAAAATGGTTTATTTCTCATTGCTCAAAGGAGAAGTGGACGAATTACAAACCCTGTCCAACAAAAACAAAACTCCGGGTAGTTACTAACTAAAAACAAAATATTAAAGAGGAAAATGGTGAGTGTCGTCTGTGGCTGGGCTCGGAGGCAGCGGCGGGTGCGGCGCGGGCTGCGGGCAGCAGTCACGTCGACATGCATCGCTAGGCGAACACAACCCTCCGACATCATTACATCAACCGCACTGTGTGAATGTGAATAGACAGATGTATAGTTCGATGCTTAATTCGCTCACTGAACACCACACAGCCCTCTGAACTTGCTTGTTTTCGCCGCCGCTGCAGTTTACTATTGCATTTATACGGCTTCACCTGAGTTTGAGGTATCACGAAACATGGCTCTGGTGTGTCCACCAACGGCATTTTGTTTAATAAAAGGCAACACCAGTAAGTAAAGTAGTATTAGATACATTTTCAGCTGCATTAGGTACCTACAGTTGGTAGGTAATTAAGTCATTATTTGTCGAGCCTTTATCACGACTATGTTAGGGTCGGCTTCCAGTCTAACTGGATGCAGCTGAATACTAGTATTTTACATGGAGCGACTGCCTATCTGACCTCCACAACCCAGCTACTGGGTAATACGGTACCTACCCCTTGGCAATTAATGAAAGACTGGTTGGTAGACTTTCAGGCTTCTGACGGTAACGACTGTCAAAGATCCACCTATGTCAGCACGGTATGTAAAGATGGTCACCCATCCACGGACCAACCGCGGCAAGCGTAGCTTAACCTGATCGATCGACCCATGCAGCTGTTATTACTTAGCCAGAAACAAGCACCTTTGGTGTTGGGAAATATTCTGCAAAAAACCGACAGGCACTAGTCAAAGTAATAAGCTTTAAGCATAATTAATAAATAACCTAGGTAGCTTCCTAGGTAGTTAATAAAACGGCGACAGTAAAGGTTAGAAACCTTAAAGGTGCATTTTATAGGTTTGAATCAAAATACTTAATATTAATCGCACTGGCCGGCTCAGAACTATAAAAAATATTGGCAGCTTTATTTTCATGAAAAACTAAATTATTAAAAAATAAAACTTTTATGATTATTTTGTGCTCAGGTGGCTAGTACTTTTATGTAATATTTCCAAACAATACGAGCCCCTGCAGACTACAGACTTTGGGCCAACTAAACAGTAGGGTTGGTTGTGTGTTACCAGACAAGAGTCGGCCGACTGCACTCGAACGATTTTACAACGGAGGAGAAGAGTCAAGAGGAGAAACCGAGAGTTTTGGGTGCATCCCATCTACATTGATAGATAATTGCATGGAAAATATTAGGTAGGTACACGACGCATTTTAAAATAATAGATAAACCGAAAAAAAACGCGTTTTATCGAATGAGCATAACCAGCTTCACCGATGGCCGACTAAACAATCGGTAAGTTTGCGCGCGTGGAAGAGCGCCCTAGGTACTAATTTAGCAGTCGCGCGGCCGATAGTTCGCCAACAGTTCAATTTGAAGGCAATCGTGTAGCCCGTCAAACTTATTTATCGGCCAATACTGAATCGTTATATAGTGCGCACTTACATACATCTTCATACTGACCAAACTATCGGCCGATGAGGTCTGTAGTCTGCGGGGGCTTTAAATCATACCAATGAGGCTTTATCTTAATAGTAGGTAAATTAATTAACAATGCAAAAAAATAATATGCTTTGCGTTGCATATTAATTACACAAAAACGGTGATTACAAGGCAAAATTAATAAATCTTATACAAGCTGAGGTATTAAGCTTAGGTACATAGGTACCCAACACACAGGTATCAACGGATCCTCAGAAAAGCGTTCAGAATCTTTTAATACAATGACAAAATGAGAACCGCATTTTACATAAAACAACTTTTCAGATTCTTTAAAGTACTTACTTACCTACTTTTAAAAAATACTAAAATATTGGACAATTTGACCGATTTTCCTGTGCACGGTCGGATTTTTATTGTCCGAGTTTTGATTCCGTGAATCAGCATTGTTTTAGAAAAGGCTCACAACATTAAAACTCAAGCTATGCATGCAGGTGAATTCGAATTCAATAGTAGATACCTACAATAGTAGAGCTTTTTTTAATCCAGTTAGCATTAGTGTGTCGATTATTTTTATAAATACGTAAGTATTGGATAAGAAGCTTAAAACATCTTTTTTTATATATTTTAAGGTCACCAACACTTAGTTGTCTGAGGGGCTCGTGGCTAAGTAATAACAGCCGAACGGGTCGATCTATCAGGTTAAGCTACGCTAGCCGCGGTTGGTCCATGTTGGATGTTCGACCATCTATAGGTACCAAGACCCCCCGTGCCTCGGAAAGCACGTTAAGCCGTTGGTCCCGGCTGTCATTCGTGCATCTTTGACAGTCGTTACAGGTCGTCAGAAGCCCGAAAGTCTGACTTCCAGTCTTACCAAGGGGTATCGTAATATACTTTTACCCAGTAACTGGGATGTGGAGGTCAGATGGGCAGTCGCACCATGTAAGATACTGGTATTCAGCTACATCCGTTTAGACTGGAAGGTGTCCCCAATATAATTGGAAAAAGGTGATAATGATACACTCAGTTGAATCTATAGTGTGCAGAGAATTAGATTCTGTACCTGCACCCCGCAAGTACAGAATCTAATTTTATGTAACGTACAACAGCTAATATTTGCAGACCAAACAACCTGCGACCCTTTGTGAGTGAGTGCTGCAAACCAAGCCTCAAAGTACAAGGTGGGGCAAAAGTAATCACCCTATTGGAATGCGATATAACTTTTGCAAATGACGGCAAATGGCAATTCTGTTTTGACATTTGTGAAGTAAACAAATGCAGAATACACGTCAATAAGCAATGGAATGATATCACTGACCTCTACTAAAATACGCTGGACTGGCTATCCCATACAAAATGACAGCTAATTGCTGTGCCGATTCAAAGCGCCCCCAGTGACAGACGTGAGAGTTCTGAGAACTAATAAGATTGCAAAATTTGATTTTACGCTAAGTGTCTCTGCGGAATAAAAAGTTTTCTAAAGTGTTTATTGTGATTGTGATATAAATTAAAGTGTTATAATAGTGACAGTGATTATATCATAGCTTGTATTGTTCGTCCAACATGAAATCGTGCGTATATTTTATAACACGATACGAAAAGGGCAGTGGTGTCAGTTTTCACAAGTAAGTGAATCTAAAACATAAATACTTATTAGAAAACCGCTTAAAACAGTGTATTCTTACAATAACAAACGTAAACTATTCGAGTTTACGGGATTTTACGAACATTTTTATAACCAATAACTTTTGTTAGGGATGTCAAAATTCATATCGATACTTTCGTAATATTATGTTGTAAAACAAAAGTCATGCTCATCATTGTTAAAATAATGATACGCACATTATAATGATCTCTAATAATAGCAAAACACTTCAAGGTTTATTATTATTAGAGTCAATAACAAATAATTTAACACATACGATTCATAATTCTCATTAAGTGTTCTATATAATTATAGATATATGTATGTTTATAATTTTTTACCCATACCTACTATAATGTTTCCTTTAATTACAGGTTCCCCTCCGATTACACTCTCAAACTTTGGTTAAAAAATATGAAGGTTGTCAACTGGACTCCGACAATGTATCATTATCTGTGTTCTAAACATTTCACGGAAGCCTGTTACTTAAAACATCAGTCACGGACTACGTTGAAAAAATGGCTCGACAGTAATTTTTCATTTAATAAATTATGTGATTTGAGAATGCTTTTTTATTTCCCTGTCCCCCTCCCCTGCGGTAATTAAGTTGTTACAAGTTAATTACCGTAATTACAGACCTAATAGAAAGTTATTGTGTCTCTTATCACATGGCAACATGCGGTATCTGACTAGTAATAATATCTTATTGTGCACTCTTTATAGGAAGGGATTATCTTATTAATTACTATTTATATCTTAGTAATTTACTATTTTACAGAATTTTATTATTTATTGATCCTATAGTGAACTGTTATCCGATTAAGGAGAACAAGGAAGGAAGGGGTCAACCGGACATGTGATACTTATTATTACAGTCCATAAACAGTACTAGATAATGCTATTTCAAGTTATATTTTCTACGTAAAATATTTGCTTATTACGACTATCTATAGTTCATTAGTTTAGTTAGGTACTCAACTAGTGCAGACATGTCTTTTTATCTGTGTTTTAGTAACATTTAACAAAATATATGCCTATATTGTTTTAATTTAATTATCTACAATTTTAGTAAATCTTAACATAATTATGTTATAAAACGTATTTCACGTTTTTAAAAACATATTACGTATAAAAGACAACACGAATGTTACATGTTAATAATTACCTAAACCAATTTAATTTATAGGAAATCTGTAACAATAGCGTTGGTAATATTTCTATCATTATGGTCGATATCAGAAAAGTTTTTATCTATAACAAACCTTTTGTTATACATCACTAGTATTAGTTCCATTCCCCCACACTGCTGCCGTCAGCGCCAAAATAGCGATTTTCAAATAGGCACATGAAATTGATAGCGATAGCCAGTCCAGCGTATTTTAATAGAGGTCAGTGAATGATATACCTACTCCTCAAGAACGCGGAATAATTGTTTCCATTTTTTTCATCGAAAATCATCATGAGCGATGAGGCCAATTCCCATCTCTCCGCCGGTTACGTGAATAAGCAAAATTATCGCATCTGCGGCAGCGAAAATCCGCGTATGATCCACCAAGAGCCATTACACCCACTCAAAGTTACTGCATGGTGTGCTGTTTACGCTGGAGGAGTCATCAGGCCATTTTTTTCCGAGAACGCTGCGAGCCAAACGTTCACTGTGGACGGCGAGCGCTACAGAGCCATGATCAACAACTTTTTCCTCCCTAAATGGGATGAATTGGGACTGGAGGACATGTGGTTCCAACAGGACGCAGCAACAGTGCACACTGCACGAGCCTCAACCGATATTCTGAAGGAAGCATTTCCGCGTTGTCTAATCTCTCTCTTTGGCGATTTGCACTGGCCGGCCAGATTACCCGATTTAACCGCTCCCGACTTTTTTTTCTAGGGTTACCTGGGTAGAAAAAAATCTGGAAAAAGATTCTGGTTTGTTTATGTAAATAAACCTCAGACTCTTGAAGCCCTTAAAGCGAATATCCGACAGGAATGCGAGAATCTATCGCCGAAAGTTCTGACACTAGTGATGGAAAATGCCATAAAACGAGCCCTTATGGTCATCAATTTTGGTGCCGGCCACTTGACCGATATCATTATCTCGACTTGATTTAAATAATACTATTTCATTAAGTAAACTTATTCTACAAGAAAAACTAAAACTTTTCATTGCAAAAAAAAATCGGGTGACAACAACATCGGGTGATTACTTTTGCCCCATCTTGTACAATACCTATTAATTATTATATACTTTGCAGTTTCGTTGTATGTATTTACAGACGTATTTGCGATGAATTACCGGTAACTGAATAACTGTATTTAATTAAAGCCTGCCTTGATTAATTCCAGGAAAAGCGCATCGGATTACGTATAATATCACAGCGTGGCTCGAATGGAAAGAGATTAATCAGTACAATTATTGTGTTGATAATGAATTTTATTTAACTGGCAAAATGCGGGTGTAGGTACTATTGGTACACCTTTGCCTAACCCTCGGGGATAACAGGCGTGATGATATGTTATTTAGAAGTAGGTGGGTGACTTTATTTGCTTTTTTTCTAAAGAACTAAAACTTTTGTGCAATATATTTTCTACGGGATCCTGCCGTTTTGCCAAAAAGATTTTGCCAAAATTTCACTACCCAAACAAATTTTAGCAACCTTTTTTTTACACCAATGCAATGTTTGGAATTATTTTAGAACGCACATTTTCATTTGGTCAAATTTTTACTTGGCAGAATCATAACAAGGACAATGTCATTTAGGCATTTGGTCTTTAATCAAATGATTTATTACAGCAAACAATCTTTAGACAAAAATTTGATGTCTTTTGCGTCCTTCTTTGTAAGTTTATGTGCTTGAATTTGTCTGAAACAAGTCAAATTTATGGTTAGATACATAAGGAACTAGTTAGAGTAAGTTAATTATTTTTTTCAAAATGTTTATGTTAGGTTAAAACTGTGACCTACGCACGAGCCGAGCGAGCGAAGCGAGCGGTGCCGCGGCCGCGGCCGGGGAGTGCCAGAAACGACTAGATTACTTATATAGAAAAAAAAAAATTGAAAAAAAATAGGCTACCCGAAACTGAACTAAGTACCTACTTAGACGAGATTATTTATTTAGAAAAAATGCTACTAACTAAAAAAAATAACTACCAGAATAGTTAATTCTATTAATATTATTAAGTATTTGGCAAATTTTATTTTGTGTAAAATGAGTTATTCCAACAGAAATATTTGACTACATAAAAATTGGTAAAAGTACTAGTTGGAATACAAGTTATTGTTTAAACGTTTTAACTTAACAATTATTTGTGAAGAGACTTTTTGCTAAGTAATAATTTGGCAAATGAAAATGCGGAAAATTGTTTGGGAAGTGATAATTTGGCAATTTCTTTTCCTTTTGGGAGACCCATTTTGTACAATAAATTGCTTTCGCAAAATAATAAAACCTATTCATTGGTTCATATTTTTTCCTACTCTGTAGGTACTCCCGTCGACGATGTCGGTCAAATGTACTAATAGGAAGGACCAAGAAATCACATGGACATAAAATATGTAGGTACTTATATCTTGAAAGAGACCTGAATCATTAAACTGTAAGTACTACCTATCTAAGTAGTAGTGAAGGTATAGTTAACATGTAAGTACATACAAGTGGAAGTCAACTAAGGCCTTATAGGTAAGCTCTAATTACTAGACGCAAGCTTTCATTTTGCATACAAAATAACAGGAGACTACCCATGCCATTAAAGCTCATATCAATGGCCTCAAATCTAGTCAGTCTTTCAAATTAAAACATGCACATAAGCTTCAGTTTCATAGAACAAGCAATTTCCTAGATCGCTTTCCACTTGATAAGGATCCCGATTCGTAACACCACAATACAGCTTGTTATTCTTTCATTTTACGTAGTGATGCATTGAACAATCAAATATGAATAAAGCTCTTCCGCGAATTTTATGGATTGCACAACGAAATATATATTTTTTTCCCAGAATTTTCCAAACGAATTGAGTTTCGATTTCGTTAGTGAACTCATATATATAAGTTCTTGTTATGCTTCTGTAGCGTATAGGTACCTACTGTTCTGAATAATATGGTTTCCTGGAATTCATTAAAGCAAACAAAGTACCTATATGTGGAAGCATGTAGATACATAAGTACTTTTCTGTTTAATTAACAATATGTAGGTATCGTTTCCCGAGGCAGTCTAGTCTAGGTATACACTTACAAGTTTCAAAGACAAAGTTAATTCAATTACACCATGTTAAAAAGTTAAACCGTACCGTATAGGTATACTTTCATTTGCATTTAGTAAAAAGTATTACCCAGTAACTGGTATTCAGCTGCATCCGGTTAGACTGGAAGCCGACCCCAACATGGTTGGGAAAAGGCATTATAAACAGACACTTCGATTTTATTTATTTTTATACATAGACATCTATGATGACTTAAATGTACCTAACTCTGTGATTATAGGTAGGTATAGGTAGGTACTAGTACGGTCTACTTATGGGCTATTGATTTTTGTTAAAACATTATTTTCACTTGTTTATTTTGTTATTTGTATTTTGTGTTTCCAGAACTGTGTCCAGATAAACGTTATTCTTTCTTTCTTTATATTTCCTGGCTTCACCGGCCTTCGTCCGAGTACTGAGTAATATGGAGGTACCTACCTAACGTACTATGTTTAACAATCATGGCAATTACCTATCACTGTATTACGGAAGCATTGAGGATTTCTACGAAATCACTCATTACAAACGTTTCGCAAAATGGTGAACTATGGGCTTGTCTATGCGTTGCCGCGTTGGTACGTACCTAATACAGCACATAAGTTCGATAGCTGTTGCGCAACATAATAATCATGTTTCAGATCCCGTGAAACGAAATACCCTACATGTTTGTAGCTTTGTATGAGTAGGTATGTTAATTTCTATTCAAGTAGGTACCTATTTAGCTCCACAGCATAGGTACATGAGCTGCCAAAACATAACGAGATATCCAAGTATTTAAGTAGGTTATTTAAGTAGTTCCTTAATTAAACGAAACGAGAAAGAGCTACATCAAAATAACAAGAGGAGCGCCGAGCAGACAGATAAATTATAATATAATATGTATAAGCGTATTGACGACACAAAGTTCTCGGCGCGTGAGTCAAAACCACGTAAATAAACGGACATGACACCATCACTGCTCAATGTTAAGAATGTTCCTGTAATGATAAAGTACCTACGATTTAAAGTCTTGGTTACCAAGCGTACCTTTTATTTAATATTTTAATGAACAAAGGCTGTCTCTGCCGTAGGTATTCATCGCCCTTTGTTGACGTCCAAATCTCCTATTGTTATAAACAGTCTTATCAATGTCTTCGTCCACCGTACCGAGGGTATTTTGTGAAAAACATTTTCATTCCAGAGAGCGACTTTTGATTGTTTGTTGTACCTATTCTATAAACAAAAGTTACAGAAGTTTTGTTTGGTGCTTGATGCTTAGAAATTCCAGTAAACAAATTCTATTAAAAATATTAGTAAAGTAGAACATCTGAGAATCAACAACGATACAATTGAAGCGCGATATTGCAAAGTTAGCCATTCAAACGTAAGTTAGGAAATAAGAAAGTACAGAGTTTCTTTGTAAATTGAATCAAACAACTTTCGAAGAAATAAACCTGAGTTCAACAGGTCGGGTTAGTTACCCGATAAAGTAGAAACTTTTCGTCTTGTTCATTAACAATACAACACAATTGCAACATGGAACTCTTTAAACATAAGTTTACCAAGTTAAGGTACCTACTGTCCGCAACTTTTAAGTGCATGTTGTAAGTATGCACGGCTGCCTGCAGCCTTGTTAGGAATATCATCTGAGTATAGTTAAAGTGTTAAACTTACCATTAGTGACAGCTTAGGGTTTGTTGTTTATATGTTGGTAGTCAAGTCGGTGGATACGCGTGGCTGGTGTCGCGTGCGGGGCGCGGGGCGGGCGGGGCGTGCGTTATGGCGCGGCGTCGCGACGGCACTACCGCGCGCCGCCGCCGCCGCCGCCCGCCCAAGCGTCCGCCCGCCCCACACACCAACGAATTCCTTGCTGTGATTAATCGTCGAGCCACCTGCGGAGCCTTTTGTATATCGTTAATGTGTTCGGCTTGGTCTCTATAAACAATTTTGAATAACAATGAGGTATATAGGACATTTTCTATCGAATTCACATTAATTACTAAACTATAACTCGTCAAGAACATTTGTCAAAATACCACTTAAATTTGGCTTAAATAATACAAAAATAAAATATCTACCAATTAAGTTTAAGTGTGTATCATGTGTACAAAATAAATAGTAAGTCGTCGTAACCGCAGAACGATTGCTTAGCATAAATCCTGAACACACTGAGATACAGTTTTATAGTGTACTTCATACAAAACAAATAAAACAAATCAGTTTTCTCTTTAGTTGGTTGAGTAATGACTGTGGAATGAGGGGATGGTGAACGGAGGTTTTACTCGAAACACTGAATCGTAACTACTATTAATCTGTGCGGTGGAAGAGCGGAGCCGATGAATGAGCTCAGGACGAGACAATGACAGCTTCATAAAGCAAGCAGGTCTGGACAGCGATGGACGCGAACGGCCTATGCGCGACCTAATTTATTTTACTGAAATTATACTTTGACGAATGATGCTACGCAGATATATGTATTATTCTTAGCTGTAGATCTCGTATATTGAATTCGTGCACTGTACATTTTCTTTCGCTGTCTGACACGGTGGTCTGACTCTCACAAGCGCGACTTCTGAATGTGGGGTCCTGGGTTTGTTATCTAGGTCGGGCATTATTGGATCTTTCTTCAGGAATATCTCAGTACCAGCCCAGTCTGGAACCGTATGCGGTTAAGGCCAATCATAATTGAAATGTATGTGTAGGTACTTGTACCCCTACGGGGTATGTAATGTATTTCATACATTTTGTAGGTCCTACAATCAGTCAGATATTGTTTATGTATGACCTACGTTTTGTAGGACGTGTGATACATTTGATTATTTCTGTTTCATTTAGCTTCTATAAAAAATCGGCCACCGATTGTATGCCATCTGCCAACGCTCTTCGTCCTATTTCAGTTACAAAACCCCGAATTTGGTCGAATACAAACAGCCTAATTCTGGCATTAGGTACATCGCTGTGGCGAGGCGCACCGTGTGATATGAAATCATGCACGGCAAACAATCCCGCTTATGAGCTGCCGAACTGATAACGACACGTTTACGAGCGCGTGGGGAAATTGAATTTCTAAACGTATTTTTGGAAGTGTCAATGTTATGCAAATATCTATGATAAATCGGAGGTAGGTAGTAGAGCTATACTCCAGCTTAGGAAACGATGCAGATTATTGAAATTTATAAACTCGATAACCTAGAGCTAGACCTTTAAAGTTGAGCGTCTCCCGAAGAAGCAAATTGAGTGATGAGTTCGAAATTGGAATCCCAGATCGATTAAAGAATTTAATCAATTGATAATAATCTGTACCTATTTATACAGAGATAGAACAAACAGTGTTGACCACACGCTTGCTCTAGTGCTCCGTGTGTGATTTGGCGTTATTTCAGGTTTTTTAGATCTTTATATTATGACGGTACCTACCTTGCCAGTTCATTTATGAAAATATTATGTATGTAAGAAAAAATCTACATCTTTTTAATATACTACCTATGTGATAATTAACTAGACATAATTTTAATACTAGAAATAAAGATAAAATAGATCAACCATTTTTCAGATTAGCTAAAGTACATACTTACATCTTTTATGGGGTACGGTGTTAAATGTTACAACATAATACCTTGTCATATACCTATTGTATTAAATGAAAGAAAATTTAAAACTCATATAAAAAGCTCACTTTCTAAACAAGCTTAAGTATTACAAATTAGAGGATTATGCTATATGAAACAATATGCTGGTCCAGCTCCATAGGACAATCTAGAGTCTAGACAAAATCAAACCTGTTGCTACTTCAATTGTATAGTTTATTATTTTTATTTATGACATTGATTTACATTCTGTGATTACTTTAACTCATGATATATTACTTGTTTAAATAATTTGGAAAATCGTATACTTTTACAATGTTTGTAAATATGTGAGCACCATGTATCTATCACCTCATTAACTTATTTCTCATTGCTACATTTTTAAATTCTTTTTACTTATTGTGTTAGGGTAATACTACACTCGAGAGCAATGAATCCGGGTCACTTAAAGAATGTTAAAAATCTCGGAAACTAAAAATGATAGGTTAATGCAATAAATTGTATTTAATAGACAATGTAATACTCCTTAAATGAAAGTAAAAAAAAATACATTTTATTAACACAAAATTACATAAAGAAAAAAACTGCTGATCTCTCCTTAAAACAAAAATAGGAAACATGAAATTTTTGAACTTTATTACGATTTTCTTGAATTTTAATACTTCGTATTGCCTCCTCGTGCTTCCATTACTGCGTTTACGCGGTTTGGCATGCTGTACACCAAGTTCCTTATACGATTTTGGGGAATATTCTCCCATTCCTCTGTGAGAGCAATTTTGAGCTCACGAAGCGTGATTGGGGGAGGGTTTCGTTGTTTTACGCATCTGCCTAGCTCGTCCCAAGCATGCTCGATCGGGTTGATATCCGGGCTGCGCGCTGGCCACTCCATACGAGTAATGTTCATCTCTTGAAGGTAGTCATTCACAATCCTACCTGTATGAGGTCGGGCATTGTCATGCATAAATATAGCATCCTCACCTAAATTGACCATAAATGGACCAACGTGATCATTGAGGATTTCTTCCACATATCTTACGCTAGTTAAAGAGCCGTTTTCTATGATCACCAGCTCTGTGCGACTTTCAGAAGAAATTCCGGCCCACACAAGTACAGACCCACCACCGTAGGCTAGTTTTTCTTCGATGCATGCTTGCTTGAATCTTTCCCCTGGTCTTCGATACACTCTGTGTCTTCCATCGTGCTTGTAGAGCATAAATTTTGATTCGTCGGAGAACATAACTTTGACCAATCTTCAATACTCCAATTTACGTGGCTCTGGGCATATCTTAGTCTTGAAATACGATGCCCACGCTCCAGTTTAGGGCCGTTTGCAGGTCTAAGGGGTTTTAAGTTAGATTCAGCAAGCCGACGTCTTACTGTCCATGCACTTGGGTTACTTCCTCCGAGGCGTCGAAACTGATTGGTGAGTTCAGTTCCTGTGAGAAAGCGATTTCGAAGCATGGTGTTCACCAAGTATCGGTCTTCTCGTGCTGTGGTACACCTGGTTCTGCCCGTTCCTGGTCTGCGTAGGTTAGAACCAGTTTCTTCGTAACGTCGGAGAACTCTTTGTACTGTTGACAGCGACACACCGACAGTCCTGGCTGTATCGCGCTGACTCCGGCCGGTTTCCAGCATTGTAAGTATTCTGGTGCATTCTTCAGGCGTAAGCGACATAATTTCAGCTTGAATAATGAATATAGAGCACTATCAACATGGTTTATGTACCCACATAAATGACAGATTACAAACAAAAGCAAAACCAAATGCTGTAATTTCGTAGTTCCATCTTCGAAAGTGGCCCTTTTTCAAATTTGATTTTTTTATGATATAACTTTACAATAACTAAGAAGTTTTAATACCTTCATTTAAGGAGTATTACATTGTCTATTAAATACAATTTATTGCATTAACCTAGCATTTTCAGTTTCCGAGATTTTTAGGATTCTTTAAGTGACCCGGATTCATTGCTCTCGAGTGTATTATCGGTGCATCGTCTACACATACCAATTATAATTATATAATTAATGTATACAAAATATTGTACTTAACACATTTTAAAAGAGTATCTACCTAACAGTGGAGTTTCTTGCCCATTCCTCTCCATACGAAACTACCCTTTGGAAGGGTCGACTAGAATCAATTCTATTTTAATGTAAATGTTGACGTTCAAAAGTGCATTTTAGTTATGTGCCTATTTGAAATAAATGCTTTGACTTTGTTTTGACAGCTTACCTATTAATTTAAAATGTACCCACCTCTGCGGTTGCAACATTTTTTTTCTAATTCGTATAACACTGGTCATCAATTTACTATTCTTGGTATTTAGACAATGATTTAGACAAAGAAACTTAAGTTCCTGAAAAATATGAATTGTATCCAGTAGATTTTTAAACATTTTCTACTTATAATTTCAAATTGAGCCAAGTATATTTTATTGATTACCTAATGTACTTTACCTTTATCCGTAATCGGATGTTTTACCCTTTTCTCTGGTGTACCTAATACCCTATTTTATTTGTCGTAGGTGTAGGACCAGTGAAAAGGCCTGCTTCCGGCCTTTTTTCCGGGCACCGGACTATTCACCAGGTTTTCGTTCTGTTGGGTCGTTTTTACCAGCCGCATAGAATCATTGGAATTCGAGGCCGGCTCCTATGTAACCTGTTACTAGTTTTTCTAATTTTGTACTGTGTTTTTTTTACTGAATAAAGTTTTTTTATTTAAAGTCCGTTTTGTTCCGCGACACATGATCGTCGTATCACCTACAATTCTGTCGACGCGTGCTACGCTTTGAGGCTGCCGTTCGTCAGGATCGACTTGTTACTTAAAACCTTCACACTTAACTATTATAGTTATTAGTACTTTGAAGGCTAACATTTTATCTAGTACAGTTGATCTTTAACCAGGACAGTTACTATCGGGATAACTTAGATACATCTTTATAAGATAATAAAAAATATTGATTTGAAAGTGTAGGTACCTACGTAATTTTGTGGTCACGAACCTAAAACCGATTGCAATAGATTCCATAGTTCGGAAACCAAATGCGTGACAAAGATTTACGATCCGATGTACCTTAACTTTTCTCGTGATCTCTTTTAATTTAAGCTAAATTACTTAGGTACCTGTTCCGCAATTGTTTTATGTAATGTGTACCTACCTATATAATTTAAGCATGTTTTTATACGACTCTTTTTTAAATATTATTAAATCACCACCTAGACGTATTAGGTAGTGAATTTTAATTTCGCTACAGTATACATGTATGCAGGAACCTACATATTAGCATTAAAAAGTTTTAAAACTTACATTAGTAGGTAGGTACATTCCAAGTCAAAGAACAACAGCCTGGAGACGTCGAGGCGATCACGACTTTATTTTATGATTAGGTATGTTTGCCACCAGAATATCTGTTTTCAAATAAAGATACCTTCACGAGAAGCTTTTTAGAACTCACAGCGCTTACTATTCATAGCGTAGCTTTATAAGATTAAACGAATGATAACCATTTGTCTGTACCTAATCTCACAGAGGCATTAAATTGCGTAGGTGGATAGAACAGATGGTTATAAATTATCTGTGGTGGTGGATAGCTTCGTTGATGTAAAACGCCTACCATAAAAAGAGGAATTTAATTATAATTTCGTCACATAAAACGACCAACAAAACCATAAGCCTATAGCAGTCTACAGCTGGACACAGGCGTCTCCAATCGCAATGTATTCAACTCAATCCTCGGTTTCTCTCATCCAGCTGGTCGTCGCTTCCCCTAGCCTAAAGGCTTCTTAGCCTAAGTTCTACGGCTTATACTTATATAGCGGGCCAATTTCCACTTCAGCTAGCTTGCTTAGTTTGGGCTTAACTTGTTCTTTCGATCACTCTCGTTCTCGGTCATGCCATCGATGTCAAAAACATTCCGCAGTAATGTTTTTCACACCATATCAAAACTGTGACATAGGTATGTATATTAATATTGTGTGATAGTATCTTTTATATTTTATCTTGGTACACAACTACCACATTCTATACATTCCTACCCACAGATGTACCTACCTAAAATGTTACATAGAATAAAGCTCTGCGGTTGTAATATTATTGATTACTCATGTGTAAGATAGATACTTATTTAATTTGATTTTGGGCACATCAAAGTAGCGACAGAATACAAGCAGGTGTTGGGTTCGTACCGTACACCTTGTACGACCATTCTATTTCAGGTTGAGAAGTTTCGGAGATTTAAATACTTAATCGACCAGTAACGCCGAAATATCTGACTTATTGAATGGGTTCCGGTTATGTTAGGTAGGTACCTAAGCTTAAGGTAGGATTATCTCCTATGAGCAATGTGAGTTCTATGTAGGATTTTCTTTTCTAATACTTAGATATAGGCCAGTCACCGTGCACAGTAGACAAAAATAAAGCGTTAGGTCGCAAAAAATTGCACTGTAGGTACCTACTGAGCGGAATTAGCTACGGCTACGCTCAATTGTTGCTAAGTATACTTTAAAAATGTACCTATAAGGTGATTTTTCCGTAGGATGCACTTTTTATGTACTTAAGTCAAAAACTGAAAGAAGTGCGAAAATTTTTCAGGTTTTTCGGGCACCAAGCAGTTCAAAGTCAAAGCATTTATTTCAAATACTTAGGCACTTAAAAGGCACTTTTGAACGTCAACATTTACATTAAAATAGAATTGATTCTAGTCGCCATTTCCAAAATGTAGTTTCGTATGGAGAAGAAAGGGCAAGAAACTCCGCAGTTAGCACAGGTCTTTTGAAGTTGCAAACTTGGTCTTAAGCTAAGTATTGGCATATATTCTAACGACTTCCCAAAAAGTCAGATGTGCGTTGGAACTGAGGAAACACATTGAGAATTCGCAAAATAAAAATTCTAGGGTTTAGTAGTAGGCTTTAAACAATGGTAGAACGAATCTGTGAATTTGTAAACAAATACCTATATTAAAAACTACAGCCCTTAAAGTGTGGTCCTTCAGTTCTCACAGACCATCAGCCAGATGTCGGTAAGTATGTTAGTAAAAGTAAAGGTTTTGTGATTACTGACATTTAGTAAAGAATTTGTAAACACATATATTTACAAAATAACAGACCACAAAGCATTAAAGAAAAAAAAATTACGACTAAACTGTGAATATGGTTTGTGAATATTGCCGAATTAAATAAATAAAACTGTTATTTTCCCACATAAAGCTTTAGTGAAAGTCAAAACGTTTTGTAAAAAAGAAATGGAGCAAAAATGTCGATGCAATTTGAAGATAGCGATTATTAAAACTGGTCCCTCAATCCTCACCTCCACCGAAATATTGCGTATTTGCGTGTGCTAGCTGCTTAACGAAAGGAATATCAGAAAGTCTAGTGTACTTAACTTTAACTAAAATACTACTACTACTTTCTGATAGTCCCTCAGTTCACACGCACATAAAATCAGTACTTACGGTACAGTGCAATTTTGCGATGTGCGACCTGTTTTAAATTTTAAAAATTAATTCAAAATTGGATTGTCGATTAAGTACCTACAGATTCGTTGAAATCACCAACGCACCCTATATGGCTTTAATTATTATGATTAGAAATTAATATAATATCAATCCATTACCTACGTGTGGTAAGCAGAATCAACAATCAAAACCTTACAACAAATGTTGACTATTGAACAATAATTGTGTGGCCCCTATGTGGTTTGTGCTATTAAAGCAGATGGTAGAGACTAAACAGTATAACCACGTAGGCGGCTCTTTAAGGCCCATTTAACGCAAAACGGTCTTCCAGATTCCAATTAATAGAAAAATAAAGGAACTAGGAATACAAATGAAAAATAATTGTTTGTGTTAATATTTATTAGCTACTATTAGAAGCCACAATTTGCTTATAATCTTTTTTGAATATAAAAACCTAAATATTTACAATCGGATGAAAAGAATAGAAAATAACTAAAGACAACAACATAATATTTTGCAATGAATTCAAAACTGTCAATGTGTTGAATACGAGTTCAATCACGGCTCACAAGTACTCAAATACACATTTTCCTGCTACAATAAATATCCCATTACTTACAGACACAAGTTCCTACCAAATGTCGGTATTAGCGTCAGTATTGGCTTTATATTGAAAACGATTATGGAGGGAGAAACGGATATAAGGAAAGGCGATAAAGCATTTTGTATCAATCTCTTGGTCTCTTATGTAACTTTAAGGTAAATTGTACGTGTAAGTAAATCATTGCAAAAACTCCAATTGTGCGTTTTCTAACAACAATAATTATGTAAAATAAAACATAAATCTATAAAAAAGGATGTCAAAACTAAATCTTATTTAAAAAATAACTTACCACACTAAATTACATTAATTTACGTTTCTACATAATTATCAACTTTAATATTTGAAATAAATAATATTTTTCTTTTACACACTATAATATTAGTAATGGCACTAGTTATTATTATTCATGTTATAACAAGGCACAAGGGCGAATATCAGAAGCTGTAGCAACGTTGTACACACGACGTCGTGTTGGAGATTGACTGAAATTACCTTAATGAACCTGTACTTATGGTCTTTTATATTTTATAAGATTACGATTATTAGTACACTGCGGGTCTTTGAGAGTATTCGGCGTTTCGTCGTAATAAATATATGTTCTCAGAACTTGACTGAAAAAATATATCCGAAATACGTGAGATCACTCGTAACATCAATTTCAGACTTTCCGCCTACATCATTTATTCAACATTTCCGTCAAATCTTTACAGTCAAAAGGCAGATTATAATACCTCTCACTTTCAAGCCTTACAATATGAATTCTATTTATGGCAGTGACCAAATTAGTTTATTTGATGAGACCAAACAACTTTATTTATACTCATACAGATATATTTTAAACGTTTACAATGAGTCAATATTCGACGATCATGAGTTTTAATTTGAATATAATATTGTAAATATTTACGTAAATTGCTTTTAATATTAATACACTTAAGATAATTATTACTATCGGGTTTATACCAAATTGACTCAACGATAGACTGACTTCATACACATAGATTCTTCATAAAAGTCTTACGGTAGAATGAGATTTTACAATGCAGATGATGAAGTCAACCCTACCTTTTAAATATATTAAATGTTATTCCCGATTGTGTCAGTTTTGTAAATTAGGATTACTACCGTCAATAATAATTATAAAACATTATAAAGCTCTAAACTACAACCTATCGAACGCGGTATGATCTTAACATAATGAAAAGAGTGTTCATTAGCACCCTGCATCACGTTCGATTTTACGAAGCTACACACAAACACATAAGTACATACGACATACATTCACACATAAGTACAAAAAGCGTACAATATACATCCTGAGATTAAACAGACCTTCTGATAATTATATAAAATCAATAATAAAATAAATGATAGGCATAAAATACAGACTGCGTTTGTGTTATACAGGGTGTTTGGAAGGGAGCTGTACATACGCCTAGGGTAGAAACTAGGGATAGTCTGCTACCTACCCCCGCCCATTATATTGACCTTGGCCTCAAGGTTTTTTTTACCTTACTACCTTACCTTAAAATTATTTCTTTACCTTACTACGGTACTTCAGGCCCCATAACTTTTCTTCTCCACAATTTTCTGGTGTAAAATAATTTTTTGCAGGACCCTAAGACTCTAACGATTAAAACAAGACCATTAGCCGACCGGTCCCATGGATAGATTTTGAGCTACAGGTAGTTTTAGTCAAAAAATCACAAAAAAGTCAAATAAAAAATAAAAATAAATTAAAAAAAAACCTTGAGGCCAAGGTCAATATAATGGGCGGGGGTAGGTAGCAGACTATCCCTAGTTTCTACCCTAGGCGTATGTACAGCTCCCTTCCAAACACCCTGTATAAATATTTATAGGACAATGTAGACAAATATGATCAATAAACACATTATCCTCTTTTGCGCCGCGCAGTCGGATAAAAATATGCTGAAACGTAATCAAGTAGGCAGGTAATTTAGCATTTTGCGCTTTCCTATTTATAGTAATTTAATTTAATCACAGTTAATATAAATTTCTATTGAAAGGCACATTTATAAGGCAACTCTCTAAACAGTTCTCAATATATCTTGAATCTACAAACTATGTTTGAATAAACAGGCTAAAAACCACGAAATTTCATTGAATACTGACAACTTGATCATTATATAAATGCGGCATAAATTATTGTATATTTTGAGACTACTTTACGTTTCTGACTATGTAAACACGATATTATTATTTTCCAGCATACGTAGGGTTTTTGAAGGTCGACGTCGCTTGCTTGTAAATGGGGTTCTCGCCCTAGGAAACAAAAAGGACACAGTGAAAACCAACTAGACACATAAAATAAAAATACAAAAATTATGTAGCCTCTGCAGTCGGCTAAAAAAATGCAAGTTAATAGGGACGAATTCGAAGATATGTTACATCCACCAACCCGCACTAGGCCTGAGTGGTGGATTACGGCTGCATCGTTTCAGAGATAAGGCGTGCGCCTGCATGAGTCACAGCAGGACCATAGGCCGGTTATGTTGTATTAGTGTCGAACATAACCAAATGATACAGCGGTGATGCCCTTCTCAAAGCTCATCAGGCGAGCAGTACTTGAAACCGACGCGTATGGGTATCACCAAATGTATGAACGTGGACGAAGCAGAAGGAGTACCCATGTAAGGATCGTAGCACGTTCCGCTGTAGTTTCTGCCTGTCCCCATGGGAAAGGATGTTTGGTCCAAATGCATAACAAATGAAAATATTCCCAAAATGTGCAGTGTAAAACCCAGTTTTTTTAATTTATTTTTAATGATGTTTATTCCGTAATTTCATGCGCTGAATTTTCCTTACCGTGTCCCACTTGGCCATCATGCGTTCCTTCTCGAAGCGCGCGAACTCCCTGCGGTCATGGATGGTGGTCGCCATCTTCCACAGCATCAGTAACGCTAGACCCACAAGCACGATCGCCGCGATCACACCGAGCACAATACCCAGGATAGGCACCTATGAGTCATGAAATAATAGCAGGTGAATGTGGGTGTACTATAGGTACACCCCTGTTTGACCCTCCGGGGGTTACAGGCGATATGTTTTATTTTTTTATTTAACAGCAGGATAGGTCAGGTGGTGGTAGAGCAGTGGTGACACTGTGGTAAAGGCCGCGATTTACGAGTATAGCTCATGGGTTCGATCCCAGGCATGTACTTTGTGCAAATGATTTCATCACCACTGCTCTCAAAAAGGTATATGAAAACATCATTAGGAGCCAGCAGGTTTTGGAGACATGTGATAACCAAATACTCCATTCCACTCCATTTTTTCTGTCTTTGCTCTAGACTCATAAAGGGATATAAATGGCGGGAAAGGATTTGTGTATGTATGGCATCCCAATGGTATGAGAGAGTCAACTTAAGCAATGGCCGGGATAAGCTAAAGAACAACAAATAATATTCTTATTAAAAATAGATTTTAGCTGAAATGCAAGTATAAATAAAATTCACATTGAATGACGAACTCTCCCTTAGTCTGTTGTTCATTCTAGAAGTTGTTGAAAGTCTTTTGTTCAAGAGTGAAAGTTTACATGCTGTTAAGAAAATTATAGGTACCTATTTACTGTTCTTTGAGTTCAGCCATATTTATCTAATTGTAAACGTATTTTATAAATAACTATGGCTATGAGTAATAATCCTTTGATAAAATAAACAATCACGCTTGAGAGTGAATTCGCATCAAACGATCATTAATTCATTACTTTATTGATAAATATTGTTAATTAAAGTGATATTCGTCCATACCTTCTTAGGGCATTCTCGTTCCTTCTGCGCCCTAATAACAAGTTGCTGGTTCTCGTTGTAAGAATAGACGTACACGTATAAACAATCTTCGTCGTCGTAGAATGAGCACAGATGCTCGTTTCGAGATTCGTTGGCTGAAAAAAAAAGACAAACATTATATCACGTTCAGGTCACGCGCAGGTAATGCGCATGATACGATAATGATTCAGTGCGGATGACACACTAGACGTGTCAATGAAGATGTTGATGACACGAAAAGCGTGTCATACTTTTATTTGTCAAGCTGAATGAGACTGTAGGGCACATCAAAGGACCGGCTGTTGTTGAAACTAAGCTCGCCTTCCGATAAGGACCAAGCCCGGGTCGACGGCGCGTTGTGTTTCACGCGCGCCTCAAAGAGATGTCAGCACTAATGACGGGGTCCGCTAGGGCCGATGCCTGCTAGGGTTGCGGGAAAGTCCGAAAGGGTTACCGTGGCCCCTGGCATAGGCAACTGAAGGAACACGGGTGGGTTTTAGTCAGCAAGAGTCTGACACGCCCTCCCGCTCCGCCCAGAGCGGGAGAAGTTATTTGATGATTTCCCACCCTCAAAAAAAAAAAAGCTGGTGTTGAACTAACCACCACTTCCTTGCTACAATTATAATTAGGATTATTCGCCTCGATGAAAATCATATAGAAGTCCAAAGGATGAGCATTGAAGTTTGAAATTGTAATTTTTGTGGAGTTTAATTACCTACGAATATTTAACTTTTTGCTTATCTTATTGAACTTACGAACAGGTCGTAAATTTAATAAGATAAGCTCGCTAGTTTGCGCCTTATTCAATGGCGTGTAAACCGTTTTACTGTGCAGTTAAAAAAAAACCGTACCAAGTAGGTAGTGGCTGTCGTATCTAAATCCTTTTTATGAATCTTTATAGTAGTGTTGCCTCACCTTCAATTTTGCCGTCTTCTACGATAGGGAACAGCGCACAATCGCCACAGTTGTTAGTATCGGGATTGTACAGCGGACCTCGTTTATGTACCTCACACAGTACACAGTCTTTGAACTCGCCGCAACGGCCGGGACAAGTCTAGAACATATTGATAAAGGTTTAGCAGGGTATTGTTAGGAGTTAATTACTTAAGGAATAGTATATTTGTCCTTATATGGCAACTTACAGGACACTTTTCACAGTATTTGCCAGAGTAATGACGATCATCATCAACATTACACACACATTGACCACACACACATTTTCCGTTTCCACTGCATATTTCGTTGTTTTCTGTAACAAACGTAATGATTAGCGCCTTGAAATTGAAAGTGTGTATAACATTCATTTATCGGTAATTACCACATTGATTAAGACACAATTAAATACAATTACTGTACTGTAAACGACACGCCGCATGTTTTTGTAGGAAAAAAACAAAGCTGACGGTTTAAACGCCGTATAATTTTCATGATTACTTAAAATGTTTTTTTTTTACCCTTCGAATAGTAATGACTATCTTAAACGCCACTAGCAGATCCTGCGTTTATTATATGAAGGTAAAATGAGGCTCCGCGCTGTAAAAGTTCATGGTATCAAAGGGTACGCTAACAAAAACCGTAACCCCTCTAACATGGTTCGTTGTTCTTTATCAGTACCTATGTTTTTAATTGTTAATTTTTGGGGCTGACAAAAATATTTAAAATACTAGAATTGTAAAATGGGGCTCTGGTGCCTGTACAGGCTACGGCCTAGGCATCAACGTCGTTGCCCTCCAGAACCCATCTATTCTATGAATAATTCGTGTATCGCGCATTGTAATTTGTGTCTTTCTGGGTTGCAAATAATTGATTTATTAATTTATTTAATATATTAACGACCTGTGTCTGGTGATGGGGACCATCACAGGACACTGCTCACTAAACAAACAGTTCCACATAATAGGCATAACGGGCAGTCCTCTATGTCGCGCATGTACTCTTTAAATGCACAGGCGTTACCCAGATTAGGACAGAAACCCACCCTCGGGCACTCAGAATTTACACGGATGTTCTCAACAGACCAGGAGATTTAATCAACTTCTGGAGGGAGATGGGCTGGTTGGAATAACCACGGACGGCCCACATGGCCCACGCACAGTGGTCTACCTGAAAGACTAAGTGCGGAAACCACAACCCCCTAACATAGAAATAAATAGAAGATATAGAATTGTTACCCGGCGACCGGCAAGGCGTCTGATCCTTCAAACACTGGCAGGCTGGCCCGGTGTACTCGGGGGTACAGCTACACTTGCCACACACACATTCACCGTGCTCGGGGCCGGAGCATAGGAGACCCTTGTTCATGTCACATGTGAAGTTATCGCACTCGCAGAATGGGCCGGAGATCACCTGGTGGAAAAGTCAAGTTACAGTTGGTTTCTACAGATTTTTTTGATCAAGAGTTCATTTGTTTTAACCACGAGTTTACGTGGCAGTTATAAAAACAATGATAACGGAGCGCGATGTGTTATCTATCACTTTTGTTTTTCGTGTCATTGGCTCCTATTATTATTGGCTCCTATTGGCTCAGGAGACATTATTTAACTAACAAGTAGCCAAATTGGTGCTTGCATTCCTAACGGACCCCCCAGGTGATGTCTCACAATGGATTAGACAACAATCCGACATTCTAACGACATCCCATCAAGGATCAATAAAATGTAACTATTCAAAAAAGTCACAAACACTGAATATTTCTTACCTTTTGAGAGTCATCCATCTTGTTACACTCGCAGACACCACAGATACATGTCCCTCTGTTAGAGCACAGAGGCCCGGAGCTCGCATTAGTGGGCCTGCAGCCGCGTTCCTGTTCGGCTGACACGCCGCCGTGCGCCGAACATTCGCAGTTCTTGCCGAAGCGGCCGGGGTGGCACACGCACACTCCGCACGCCGACACACCCTCGCCGCTGCAGACTAGGGGACTGTCGTTGTAGGCCTGAGCGTGGAAACGAAATCATTATTGATGTAGTTTATTCAGGTGTTTTTGATATGGGTGCGTCGGTATCTGGTTATAGTTCAGCATAGGCGTTCGTCGAAAGTATACGCTCTATGACTAGTGCAGCGTGTTTACGCGGCCTGAACGCCTATGCTGGACAAACGCGACTTAAATTTTTACGCCGCTACGGCGAATTCACTTTAAGTAGCAAATTATAGAGATTCTTCTCGCGTATTACATGATATTATATAGAACAGATAACGGTAACGGTAGAATACACCAGGTGCACCGAAACAGTGACGAAGTTCTGATTCACAAATTACTACAAACTTACAAAGTGGAATTTAAAGAAAATAGTGTGTAAATAATGATTTACTCACATAATGATTAGGCTGTTCGCAGGGACAGTCGCAGACCATCTCGAGGTCAACGGTGAGGCTGTCTGAGATACCGACGGGAGAGATATCGAAAGTCTGCTTCCACTTGTTGCGGTCCTTGGGGCATTCTTTGAGGGTGATTTCAGCTGTGAATTCTACCACATCTCCCACCTATAAATGTATGAAAAATTTAGTATATAAAATTCAAAATATAAGCACTATATAATAGGTTTTGTGTAATATACCTTCAATCCGACACATTTGTTCGTCTGAGTGAGTTCTTTGCCGCTAAGACATGATGAGTAATACACTATTTGCACAGCATCACTCGATGAATCTTTCATTTCCACCGCTGACGTAATTTTCTGCAAATAATCATATTGTAACATTTATTTTTGTAAGTGCGATAAAACGTAAGGTTATTAATAATAATAATATGAGACAACATCCACACAAGGTCTTCAGGTCCCGAACTAGACAGAGCCTGTACTACGGTAACCTGGTGACTGATATACATACTTATATACATATACACACCCAGACACAGGTCAAACAGACATGTTCATGCACACAAATGTTTGACTTGTCCGGGGATCGAACCTATTGATAGGCTATTGTCATACACATCAAAGTTGCAAATCAATACGCCCTTTGGCAAGGTCCGGATTTATCCACATTTTCATACTCCTATGGTTCCTGGAAACCTGCTCTTTATTTTGTTGTTAAATCTCATTATAAAGTTTATGATTGATTGTTTTTCTGTCAACAAATCTTATATACAAATTGCATTGTTATAAACTTGGCATTCGACCACCTATGTTGTTACACATTTATTAAGAAGACGCGTTTTTAAGAACCTTACGATTTATTATCAAAGACGGTATTTACAACAAATACATATAATATTATGCTATTGTTATGTTTAAATCATGGTACAGTCAGCGTCACGATGTGGGTACCCCCTAAGTTAATTTTAATACAACTGGGGTAACCAATTGATGCAGCCCACCATACCTATTTACTTTATTGTTATAATATTACGAAAGCTGCGAAGAAATGCGTAAGTAACTAAAACACTATCGGGAATTTCCAGACCTTTAATAAATAAGCAAATAAAATAATTAATTTGTTATATTCAAAATTAAATAATAAAATGATTGTCTTGTGGAATTAAGTCCCTTACATACCACTACTGTAAATGAAATTTAAATAAATAAAATGCTACTGCATTTAAATAGCCTCCACTAGTGGCGATACTTATATAGCTTCCGGCCTTATCTTCGGCAATCAACCCTGCTCCAACCTTGCTGACTGACTTTGCTATAACATGAGCTTTTCTCGTAGTTTCTCGATATTATGGGTAATTACATGCCGAAGATGCCTCACTGCGATACCTCGCGATCGCGGTTTAGCTCGCTACCTCGATGTCACCTTCATGTAAAACAAATGCATGCTAAGAGACACGCACGCACATGCTGAAGGATATCTGTGATACGTCGCGGGCTTCTTGGGGGTTTACCTTTATGCCTGGCATGTGCGTGCGTGTCTCTTAGCATGCATTTGTTTTACATGAAGGTGACATCGAGGTAGCGAGCTAAACCCAAAACCGCGATCGCGAGGTATCGCAGTGAGGCATCTTCGGCATGCCATCATCTGCCTGGCCTTTTCCCAACCCAACTATGTTGGTGTCAAATCAAATCAAATCAAATCAAAAGTCATTTATTCAAACTGGGCTGAGAATCAGCACTTTTTGAACGTCAAAATCACATAAGACAGTCCCCCCAAAACACCCGCCCTTCACCACTTCCTAGTGCTTTAGCTGGGAAGAAGAAGTGGCGGAACAAACTCCCCAGCAGCACTGCTGTCTGTTCAGTTAGAAGAACTGGATTCTATACAGTAATAAGTAATTAACATTACGAAACACAAAATCAGCCAGTCAGCTTTCAGTCGCACCGGATGCAGCTGAATACCAGTATTTTACATGGAGCGACTGCCTACCTGACCTCCACAACCCAATTACTGGGTAATACGATACCCCTTGGTAAGACTGGTTGTCAGACTTTCCGGCTTCTGACGACCCGTAACGACTGTCAAAGATCCACGAATGAAGGCCAGGACGAAAGGCTTAAACGTGCTTTCCGAGACATGGTGGGGTCTCGGTATGTAAAGATGGTCACCCATCCACGGACCAACCGCGGCAAGCGGGCTTAACCTGGTCCATGGACCTATGCGACTGTGATGACTTAACTACGAGCCCCTCACTTAGCCACCATGTAATTACCCTAAAGAGTTAGAGAGAGGTTGCTACTCCCGTCAGAGATTTCTGCAACCCGGAATCTGGGTTCGTGTCTAGTAGATGGCAATCGGCTCGCCCTCTAATACATAACGTTGGTGTAGTAAAGGTACACCTCTGCCTAACTTAAGGGTGGCTACTCACGTTATACTGTTCCCGCACTAGGTCGACGATGTTGTCAGAGTCGTTGCTAAGCACTCCGGTACTTGATCCCTCAATGTGCTTGCTCAGCTGCTCATATACGCTGATCTGTTCCGCCGTCACCGCGAAGATCACGTTGATGGCGTGCTTCTTTACCTACAAACATACGTTATAATGTTACTATGTGACATTTAGTTTATCGTAATTATAGTGTGTGAATGGTGATATCGTGGGGTACGTATCCGAAAGCCCATGAAAGGATGGGCTGATGAAATATTTCAGATTGCCGGAAAGAAGAAAAAGGGAAGAGTGTAGTAGTCGTGGTAAGGTTGTAAAAGAATGTGGTTGACGGCAAAAATGCTTGTGCGTCAGAAAGCCTCAAACATACGTAACGGCCGGCTATCTGCTACTTATGCACGATTTTATAGGAAAAAAACACATTCCCCGTTTTAAATAAGTACCTAAATTCACAACACGATGAAGATGACAGAGACAGCATTATGTTTTAAAAATGTTTAACCCTAAACATGTTAAGTGATTTGTTGTTCAAGTGGGCCCTAGTATCGTTCTGGTTCGAACGTGTGAATTGGAAAAACTATTTTACCATTGGACGATACCAATCGCCAAAATATTAGTCACTCGAGTAATTTCAACAAGTACTTCAATTTAAGCCAATTTAAATAAATTGTTTGAAAATGTATAACTAACGATGACTGAAATAGTTTACCCAAAGTATGAAAGTGACCTATACTTATTTAGGTATAGTAAACATGAAAATAACGGATCAAATGTCGTGGAAATCCTCGAACTGATTTTATTATAAACAAAACACAAACCTTATGATTAATCTGTGAAATACTGGGGTAATCCTGCAACGTCGAGTGTGTGTAGGTATTGTCCGTCATGTGACAAATCCTCGAACTGATTTTATTATAAACAAAACACAAACCTTATGATTAATCTGTGAAATACTGGGGTAATCCTGCAACGTCGAGTGTGTGTAGGTATTGTCCGTCATGTGACAAATCCTCGAACTGATTTTATTATAAACAAAACACAAACCTTATGATTAATCTGTGAAATACTGGGGTAATCCTGCAACGTCGAGTGTGTGTAGGTATTGTCCGTCATGTGACATTCACCATCGTTAGGTTGCACGATACCGCCGAGCTGTAATTGTAAACGACATTTTTTTAACAAACCATGTCGTTCTATAATGTAATGGCGACTTTTATTGCGTATGATTACGCGATAAAAGTCAGTAGACATTTTGGATAGCAAATGGCAAAATATCATTCAACTCGAGAATTTATGAGTGACAATATGTTTCCAAAAGTAATCAATCCCTATTTTTTTATGTTGGTTTATCAATAGTGTCAGAGTTTAGACAAATTTTTTGAAGAACTAGTTTTTGGGATTTTCTCATGAGCTCTATCAGTTACAGTGGACTATCTAAATCAGTTCAAAATAATAATTTTACTTTTCCGTCTCCAGCGTAATGGAAGCCAGCATCCGTTGAGAAGACAAGCAGTCTCCTAGCCTGGTCGCGCCAGCCTATCTGTTGCTTGCACACGACCGCTTGCATGATCGCGTCGAAGCCTCCTTCGGGGGCGTCCAAATTACCTGATACGTCTGCTTTAGCTACCGCTTTCTGTGGGGCGAGAAACAGACAGTCAAATACCTATGAATTAAGCAATATAGTACTAAATACCATGCAGTAAGTACGGGTTTTATTTAAAGAAAATTAAAAGGGTATCCAAAATTGGTTGTCTTAAACTCAACCTTATTATCCCCGATTAAGATTACCTCCCATTGTAAAAAAGCGCAAATTTATAGCAATTTCCTATTTTTCTATGGGAGGTCAATGATTAGTTGTCAGTGTTTATGATGATGATAACATACCTCGAAGAAGTTAGTATCAGTGCTGAGCGACATCTGATTTTGGTATCCATAAGGAGCGGCACATCCTAAACAGGGCGATATTAAACTGAAAACAATGACATTTCAATTATCCGATCTAATACCATTTATAAGTCACCTAATGAATAGAATATTTAATTACTTACTTCTTGGGCACAGTAGATACGTAAGGCATGACTAGTTTATCTACAAATGAGCCGAAACCGATTCTGAACATTGAAGTCATGTTCCTCATGGTAGCAGAGAGCAAACTGCCCAGTGTACTGAGCTTCTCTTTGTCGTTCTGCATAGATCTACTGAGGTCCATAAGATAGTATAAGTCGACGGGATAATCTTGGGCTCTGGAGTAAGCAAAAGTAAGCTTCTGCATTTGATCTGTGAAAAAAAAAATACATGTAGCTTAACAAGTTAAATTCATTAGGACATTGTGTCATAGATAATTATAAAATTAATTAATACATACAATTCTGCATGACATTGAACGCGAACTGTTTATCATAACTAGCTGAGTTATGACTGATTACTTAACTTCCCACACTGAACGGTATGAAAACAATGTACTTACTCATTCTTAAGTTGAGATTCACTTTCTGTGGTTTCATCTGTACTAAGCTCTCGCCACCAGCGGCACCAGCTGCACTTCCAGCCGCTGCTGATGAAGACCCTGACGCTGAGAAGCTGCTTCCCTTCGAGCTATAAGATTCTTCGAATGATGATGAACCTGCGGCCATACCCATTCTGGACTTTGCTGTAAAACATCAGTACTGGTGTGAAACTAAGTTTCCGCGAATTAAAGGAAAATTTCTAAAAGCAGTTTTGACTGTTACCTCTGCTGAGTTCGATATTGTACTTGGGGTCGACAGAACGTTGGTTGTCAGGATTGAAGATGTAGGCTTCATCGCATCCTGCGGTTCCGCCCCTCTCCATGGCAGGGTTGAAGCACCTTGGGCCATTGAACTCTGCCGCGAAGCACCAAGCACAGCTGGCAGTACGGATGCAGTCGCTACACGTCGTCTTACTAGAGCAGGGGTTCTGCGCCAGGAGCTGTTCCGCCCGCTGGCCCCAACATACAACCAGCAGGCTCACCCACACACATAGTCGTAAAACAGTCGATCGTTGTTTGTACATTTTGTAGTTAATCTATAGATTCGTTTTCAGATCAAATTCTGTAACAAGGACAATTTCGATTTTAATAAAAGTAGGTGATTTAAACTAAATTACGTTAATCGGGCAATATGTTGCGGTTGCAAATTAATTGTTATATTGTCCTGGTTAACCACTATACGTATAACAAGCGTTTCAGCTTGCTCATATAAAGTCATAACTTTCTACTTGCGTGACCCAGTATTAAAGGCCAGAACGTCAGGAAAACTTAATTTAGTCTTGAACGCAATATACTTTTGTAATTTAGTATGTTACCGGTATTACATAAACTCGTGGAAGCCTGATATAATATGCATTACGAGTAAACGCAATGCAGTATTATAGTCTCTCATAAATTAAACAATAACCTAACTAATGGTCATGCCTTATTTATAATCTCCGACTGGAATCCCTTATAGATGTGTATGTATTTACTTCGATAGGTACTAATTTCTCTGATACCTAATTAATATGTTTGATCAATAATGACTGGTTATCACCATACTAACTACATACTTATGTCCATATTAGCCAGACAATACTTACTCATTTTTTGACAGGTACTTATTCATAGCTTTCCTGCTAACTAACTGAAGATTGCATGCACCGGTATCAAACGCTTGGTTAGAACACAATTCTTAGACACGTAACAGGCCAAGGTCTTAAATAAAACTAGGTCAATGGGACAACTAAAAGGATAATTTTGTTTACAAATTCATATAACAAAGCGTACGTAGGTGAGAAAACGTTGGTATAAATAAAGATTGTGTAAATCCAGTGACGAGGATTTAGGCCGCAATATTAGCTGTAAAGCATTAATGATTGTAGGACGCCGTCATCGCTCACAGGTAGTAAAAAGCGTTGAGTTAACGTTTTGATACCGCCGGGACATATGGCCACCTGTGGGCGGCGGCAGCGAGTGTGAAAGGGCGCCGCCCACGCAGAGTCGTACCCAGTCCGCCTCGTCTATTTTATGCCATGTTCTGAGTTACTGACCAAAATAATATTGATGTCAGTTGATTGAAACCTGTAGATTGGTAGGTACATGTCTAAATTATTCATATCGTAATACTTTTCCCTATAACACTATTTTTCCATATAAATAAATGTGTTATTTACACACTAACGTCACAAGCAGCAGTCTAAATAAGGCCATGTGTTCACCTTGTTGACTTGAGTAGCAAACAGCATGTTAACTGCCATAAATGCTTATCTTTCCGCTTAAGATATATGTAGGAGTCAAATAAATGAACTAAGTTGCTCGAGATGAGACTCTCGTACGAGTACACGGCTGTAGAGTGCAGATATTAGAAACAATCTTATGAACCGAGTAACCGACTAACCAACTCCATAAAATTTCGTAGTTAGGATGGAATAGACAATACATTGTTCTTAAATATCAAGACGTTATATAAAGCAAATACGTAAATTCAGGTATTAATTTGGATTACAAAAACTAGAAGTTGGAAGTCTTTAATACCGACCAAGGTACGATAAGAGAGATTTCAGTAATCATTGTTTGTAAAAAGCTGCTCTAGTTTGCACTTACATAAATTGACACCGGCAACTTGATAAGTCACTTATCATATCACGGGATTATTTCACGAAGTATTATCATCACAGTTGTGTACTCTTCAGTCTTCACATAACTGTTTTTATTAAAAAATATTGCATAAAACTTATATTTATATCACTTGTAGCTTTGAGCTCCTCTTTGTTAACTTTACAGAAACAAATAATACATCAACTAAAAATATGTTTTCAGTTCACCAAACAAAACTATACTAAGCCCAAAATTTTAATTATGGGATTTTTATCACAATTATAAGGTTCTAATAATTTTAATCAGTCTTAGACCAGTAATTTTTACTAATTATATTTGTAATATTGTTTGAAACACAGCGCGACGTGCACCCGCGCCGGATACTCGCGTGACTAATGGTACAGAAAATAACTTCGTCAGCGGGTGATACAGCCAGCGCCGGCGCCGTCACAGTTTCTTCTCGGAATCGATACTCAATACACTCATCAAAACATTATAATTTATAATCACTACGACAGGGCCGGCAGAACTCATAAAGCCCTGCGAATATTTAGGCCATAGTTCTTTAGATTATCCCTACGAATGAACCATATTGATCACCTAAAACTTAAGAAAACAGTTCCCTGTTTAACTAACTAAGATCGTATTTGGGCAATAGCCATCAAGTGATTCATGGCACGATGTAAAATCATATCGTTCAATGGGTGTTTCTCAAGGTTCAATACTAGGGCCAGCCATGTTTACGCATGACCGCGCATATCGGAGTGTTATGCGGTAGGTGCTCACGTCTCATGTGCGTTTGCAATTAGTGTGTTCAACATGAACATATGTACATCGAACAAGATCTGACTTATTTGCTCTAAGATCCCCCAAAGAAAGATGTGAATAAATGACCTATGTTACAAGAAGCTCCTTACATCAAGAAACGCTATTGGTATAACAAATGGCTATAAATCAATCAGATATTAGTCAGCTACTTAATTGACTCACTGCAAATAACTTAGGCACTAATTGAAACGAAAACATCTTGTAGTGCTGTCTGTATATGGGTCAAAATCACCAAGGTGGGAAATTAGCTTCGCCAGCAAATAAATGACATAAATCGTAATTTTATTAAACCAACGACTCTAAAGAAACATTAAAATTGATATCAATACACTTGAAAAGTAAACAAAATCCGTTATTATTTGAAAATAGACATACGGAGATACATTTCGAGAACGCGCCCAAAATCCTTAAAATTAGCTTTTAAAAAATATATTCAAATCTAAGAATATTAAACAGTTTCCATTATTTATGAACAGCATTTTTATCAATTAAAAATATTCTTGAAGAATTATTTAAGAAAACCTTTTATACCATTCCCCCTCTTTTTTTTTTTTTTTTGTGGGTTGGAAATCATCAAATAACTTCTCCCGCTCTGGGCAGAGCAGGAGGGCGTGTCAGACTCTTACTGACTAAAACCCACCCGTGTTCCTTCAGTTGCCTGTGCCAGGGGCCACGGTAACCCTCTTGGACTTTTCCGCAACCCTAGCAGGCATCGGTCCTAGCAAACCCCGCCATTGGTGCTGACATCTCTTTGAGGCGCGCGTGGAACACAACGCGCCGTTGACCCGGGCCTGGTCCTTATCGAACGGCGAGCTGCCCATTGCTCGCCGTTCGCAAGCCCGCGCCTACGGTGGCCGGGAATCGGCCTGCGATTCCCGACGTCCATGGCGTCTCCTGCGGCGGCTAGGGGCGTGAGGGCGCAAATTTTGCCTCTCCCTCACGCGTTCCGCCTCCTCCTTCGCGAACATTACTGCTTCGCAGAAGGAGGTGACGGCTTCCCAAGCCCTCTCGCTCCGTACCATGGCCTGGACCAAGGCCGGACGCGAGAGATCGCCACCGCCAATCGCCTCCACGAGGACACGGCGGTGCTCCGCCCAAGCCGGGCAGACCTCCACCGTGTCCTCCGGGCGATCCACACAATGGTGACACCCGGGCGTTTCCTCCCGCCTTATCCGGAACAGGAACCTCCCGAAACAACCGTGTCCGGTGAGGACCTGCGTCAGGCGGAAGGTGAGGACGCCGTGGCGCCTCTCTATCCACTTCTCAAAGAGGGGACTTATCGCCGCAATTGTGGCGTGCCCAGCGCTGGGTTGCGACAATCGCACTCTCCATGCCGCCCTGAGATCCCGCCGGAGCTCTGTCCGCTGTACCGTGATTTCTCGCGGCAGCGGAGCTACGCCCCGGCGTTTCGCCTCCTCGCGCCACTCCCAAATGTGCGCGAGGACTTTTGCCTCCAGATCCCATGGCGGTAATCCGGCAAGGAGGCTCGCCGCCTCACCGGAGACCGTACGGTATCCCCGGACCAGCCGGGTGGCCATGACCCTTTGGGGCGCGTTCAACCAGCGGGCTGGCCGCCGCCTCAAGGAACGCGCCCACACCGGTGCCCCGTAAAGGGCCATGGACCGCAAGACCCCCGCATAGAGCCTCCGGCAGGAGGCGTTTGGTCCCCCTAGATTGGGCAGGAGCCGCTTTAAGGCCATTCCCCCTCTAAAAAGCTTATTTTATTCACTGAAAACAGTGAATAAAAAGCACTTTTACTCACTGTTATATCGCTACACAAGTTGACTATCCTAATAATAATAACAAGAAAATTACTCTTAATTTTAGTCATTGTTCCAATTTTAATGTGCATTTTAATTAATTTAAGCTTCCTTTTTCTTTATTATGGAAGACTTACCTACAGCTAAAACAAACAGAATAAAAAATAGTATGTGAGACTGACAGCCAATTAAAGTCTTCACTTCTAAAAACAGATTGGAAAGAAAGAGTGTGAACAACACAGCTACCAAAAAAAAGAGAAAAAAACATTCAAGCTTAAACTAAATTCAATTCTTAATCAATACAAGAATAAAAACCTGAACATACAAAATCTTAATTAGAAAAACGAGTGTGCTTTAGACCACACAACTGAAGTAAAACTTCTTTAGCTCCATCCATATGCGTTCGCCTCGCCCGATCACACTTTTCGTAACGCTCTCGTCATGCATTCGCCAGCTTACTCCCCAAGCCAAGCGTGCCTAAAGAAGTTTTACTTCAAAAATCTGAGGCTCAGGCACTTTCTGATCGAGGACACACCTGTTATGAATGGATCAAAATTATGCTGTTTACACATGTTATTAAAGTTTCTACTTGCACGCACTATAAATTAATTTTGCCTGTAATTCGTAGAGGTAAATAGAACACGCAACGGTGCGTTCCATCGGTTTGACCTTCCGGGAACGTTAAAATAAAATTTGGATAGAATGTCGGAGTTATTAATAGAATTATTGAACAATGAAATAATGGTCAGAGATTGCCCGCCGATTAATTAGGGGTAATATATGATACTTCTTATAGAGATTGAGGTCCGGTAAGGCACTTTCTGATCATAACACAAATACTTGATGAACTTTTTCTGGACGCTCTCTATACGATCAATGTACTTGTGATAACATGGATTCCAGATTTCAGACGCATATTCCAAGTGGCTTCTAACAAAAGTACAGTATAGAATTTTTAAAGTTTTGTCTTCAGTGAAGCACTTGGATAGCCGCATTATGAAACTTAGTGATTTAGATGCTATAGCGACTATGGCATCGACATGAAATTCAAACGTAAGTTTAGAATCGTGATATACCCCCAGATCTCGGATGCAATTCGTACTGGGTAGTATTTGATCACCTAAGGTATGAAGGTATAATTGAGCGGTTTCGAGAATATGTTAGAACCGAACATTTAACAGGGTTAAGATCAAGCTTAATCTCACGACAAAAAGCCTCCAGACGACGTAAATCACCCTGAAGTGCAATCACGTCCACTTGTGATGATATTTTGGCATAGATTTTCAAAAAAAATTAATCCATTTTTTACACAGCGTGCATAATGGGTAAGTTTATTTTCAGGGGGGTGCACCTTCAGCTCCACGAAGCGAGCTCGATAATTTTTTCACTTCACCTCGGATATGTTAGACTTTTTTGACTTATGCAGAAAAGCTTAACAAATTATGATAATGTGCGATGGAAGAGCGAGCAAAGCGAGCTCGATAATTTTTGTATCTCGCCTCGAATGGGATAGATTTTATTTTGTCAATGCATACAGAAAGAGGACTAACGGTGTCAATTTATGTAAAGAAGAAGCTTAAGAATTAAGATAGAGTAGAAAGACTAATGCACAAAATCTTTCGAATTGAGAGATGTAGAATAGGTACTAGAGCAATAAAGCGAGCTCGAAAATTTTAGGATCTCGCCTCGAATAGGTTGAGTTCTCTATTACTGTAATAGAGGTTTTTGTTTTCTTTTTAGTTCTGTATGTTTATACACCTATATTTTATTATGAAGCAAGGGAGGTGCAAGTGCACCCTCTTGCACCCCGCTCCCGGGCGGCGCGCCCACGGCGTACATCAATATTTCATCATTCCGGGAATGCTATATGTATATAAATGCTATATAACGGTACCTCTGCCGTATTTGGTGGATCACTGAATCTAGGTACAATAAAATTACCCAGGACCTTGATCCACATAATTAGTTCTTAGTAAGAAGCGCTACTCTGAATTGAAAATTAACTAGAAATAAATAATATGTACCTGAATGACTTTGAAGAGTGCTGTTCCAGCGAACATCGCTTGTGATAATGGAGCAGTGGATGGTCCACTGTGGATTTTAGTATAATGTTTACTTACGTAGTCAAAACAAAGCCTCGAGGTTATCGAATTTATTCCAAGTGCTAAAAATATGATATTTTAATTAATAATAGTTCTATGTAAGTATTTTACATAAAATATGCACTGTTTTTGGGTTTGATGGTTTGTAAATGGGTTTTCCATTTGAAATTTGTTAGTAGCAGCCCAGAGTTTGGATTTGTGCGCGGTTGATGGCAATAGGCTCGCCTCGCGAAATGTGGGTGTACTGTGTAGGTACACCTGTGCCTACTCCTCGGGGAACACAGGCGTGATGTGAAGATGCATTGTTACATCTTTATTATTAGCATCGCCAACTTTCGGAGTCAATCGTTAGTGTATAAGATGACCTTCAAGTTTGAACACAAACCGGTGCTTCTGTAGGTCGAGTAAATTACGTCATTGGCAACTCTGATGATTCAAGTTGTGATATCGTAAGCATTCTTTCGCTTAAACAGTCACATTTGATGGCCATACGAACATTTAAATCATTAGTTGCTCGCATTTGTGAGTAAGCGGAATACAACGACACTAAATTTTAGAACAGAGCTATGGGGAAAAACAGGCTTTTCTATTAAATATACTGACTGTTGTTAGTTTGTTTGAGCTAAACACAGACTTCCGTAGTAAGTATTTGTAACGCAGATGACCTCATATTTTAAGAAGTCGCGAATTACGAACGGGGCTCATATATGACATGATGCGCTTTCTAGGAAATTGATTAGCTAACAAGTATAACTGAACGCAGTTCCTACAAAGTTCCGCAAAGCCTCCAGCGAGTTTCCTTATATCGACGATAACGGTTAAGGGGGGTGTACATACAGGGGGGGTCATCGACCGCTCCTACTCACTTTGGCGGGCGCGGCGCGGCGCCTCGCCACTATTACCCCACGACATGGAACGCCATGTATGGAAGAGAATCCCCAATTAAAATATTGCTTGTTTTTTTACTGTAGGATTCTGGTACATTTTTAAATCCTTTGCTGGTTCTCTTAGAATTTTACATTCTAAGTTGCATAATTTACTTTTTTGCAAAGAATGGCAAAAAAACAATGACTAAAGGCATGAATTAGATCATAAGTTTTCAAGTGAGAATACCTACAATATACATGATGATGTGTTGAATTTAATGTCATGAACACTTTATTCATGTCCATTCATAAATAATGATCATTCTAGCATGAAGCTGATTGCTTTGTTGAACAGAAAGTAATTTATTAAATGAAAGTTAAATTAAGTGGATGAATCAAAATAATTATCTATCAGCTATGCATCATAAATATGTGTCAGTATGTGAGTAAAATCACATGAAAGCCCAAAAAAACAACAAAAATTATAAAAATTATGAGCCAGTATAATAACTGGGATTGATATTTTAAATTTCAGTTTGATAAAGGTGTTATTTACATTTGCACAGCTGAAGGTTGTGACTTATAAAGTAAACATTATAATTATAGGATAAAAATAAGCTGATGAAAACATATTGCTATCTCTTGAAACAAAGTAATATTATATGCACTATTGAAAGATTTACTTGAACTGTAATAATTATGGTGTTGATGGCAATAGGCTTAGGACTTAATCATCATCATCATCATCATCTGGGTAGCCTTTTTCCAACAATTTTTGGGGTTGGCTTCCAGTCTAACCAGATGCAGCTGCATTCCGGTATTTTACATGAAGCGACTGCCTATCTGACCTCCACAACACAGTTGCTAGGTAATACCTTTGGACCCCTTGTTTACCTGTAATGACTGTCAAAGATCCACAAATGACAGCCAGGACCAACAGCTTAATGTGCTTTCCGAGGCACGGAGGGTCTCGGTATGTTAAGATGGTCACACATCCACGGAATGACCGCGGCAGGCGTAGCTTAACCTGATAGATCGACTCGTGAGGCTGTTATTACTTAGCCACAAGCCCCTCCACATAGGACTTAATCATAACTAACCAACTATATAAACTGGCAAAATGTGGGTATACTATAGGTACACCTCTGCCTAACTCTTTGGGATTACAGGCGTGATTGTATGTTATTGGTTTTATTCTTTTTTATAGGTACATGTTTAATATCAACATTATGCGAGTTAGGCATACTATTTTTATCTATAATGCAATGGCTGTTTGTGAAATCTAAAGCATCAATTTAAAAAAAGGATACCAGGCTAGTATTTATATTGAATGCGTTTCACTGAACCACATTTATTTAATATACATCAATTTAAGATAGCGCTGAGCCAAGTAGTCCCAATTTTGATCAATGATTTCCTAGATAATCCTCCCTTATTCATTAAGATGCAAGTTAGCTGATTGTTGTCACCCACAGTTCGTAACAATAACATCGTAGATTTAAACCTGTTCCTAAGTACCTACATCAGTTTTGGTTGAAGTATGTTCATGTTTTATTTAAAACTCACTCATTTGTGTACTAAAATATTTTTTGCTAAACTAGTTTGACCAGTATCATGGTCAAGGGACAGGAAATCCGAAAAGGTACTTATTTTATTTATAATAAAATTGATTACAGCTTAATAATGAATTTTAAACAAATAAGGACCATGGTGATAAGTTTAATGTCGATAGTTGATAAAAGTTCAAACCAGGGGCACTTGGTGATTTTAAACTTCAAATCAACTAAAATAAAAGTTTTAACATTTTTACTATTAAAATTACATTGTTATAAGGCGAAATAAACATAATTAGGTCGCTCGTGGGCTGACCACTCAGCTGAAGTTTACATAGTTTCAGATCAATACGGAATACACATATGATTACTAATTACAATGCAAGTAACACTTACCAGTGCTTTCCCGTTATAAACGATGCTTTATTATGGTCAAACACATTTTAATAATTCATTTTAGTTCTAGATATTAAATAATCCCCAGTTCACAAAATGTACAAAATATGAATGAGTTGGATGAAGCAAACAGACAAATCATTCACAGGATTACTCATCATTCATTCCGGCTATGGGCAGAAAACTCAATACATTCATTCAATCGTTTTTACTGAAGTTCAGAAACAATGTTTTCAAAGGATTTAAGGTTTTTTTATGTAAAGTTTTTTTTAATGTTTTGTATTGAAAACTGATAAATCGTGATAGATCTTTGTTGACAGTCTTGCACAGAACATTTCACATTTTCTAACACATTCACAATAATTTAAAAAGTAATCAGAAGATATACAAACGACCATGTTAGAGGTTTTGAACGCAACGTAGTTCAAATCGATTTTGTTCCATTATGTTGGTTGCACGTCGATCGTTCAGCCAATGAGACACTTCTGGCCTTTCTTCTTCGAAGAATATGGCCGACATTTTGATATTGCTGTCATGAAGATTTTTCAGTGACAAAATTTTAACTTTGTAGTTCTTCATGCACGGTTTTATGTTCCCAAATCGTTTTATTTTATAATTGCTTAGACGGAGTGTAGTGTAAGCTATTTTATTTTTTGAAAATGGCAGCTGATCGCGAGATTGCTGCTGAAGACAGTATCAGAGTGGTTTGCCGATTTCGGCCACTGAATGACTCTGAAGAAAAAGCTGGATCTAAATTTATTGTGAAATTCCCTTCTGGACCCGATGACAATTGCATTTCTATAGGGGTAAGTGCAAATAATTTTAATGTCTTGCTTTCCCCTATCATCGCCCTAAATTAGATCATGATGACTAATACATTACGAGTTGTTCACCTGCTACGAAATGGCCTTTCTTTTTCATTCCGCTTCGATGGTTATGATTATGATCGTGTTAATTCAAAGAATCTTGCCGACTAATCTCTGCATATGAACAAACGTCTTTGTTTTGTCGAAAATCAATACAAATACCTCCTCGACCTTGACCTGAGTTGGTATACCACGATTTTTTATACATTTATTTAGTTTAGTATGCTTAATTATTTTAGCTCATTACCTAATTCCAATTCCAAAATATGAATGCTTGCTCATCGAATTCTCAAATTATTACCCTCTTTTTTTATGCACAAGATTATCTTGTACATGCTGATGAATCTGGAAATGACTATGTTTTGCAATTATAAAAAATATATTAAACATTATTTTTTTATCCTCCTACTTTGTTGATTCTTATTAGAAAATAATTTAGAATACTCAAATAATGTAGTATCAAATACCTTGTGATTATCAAAGATATAAAGCTAAATATATCAAGAATAGTTGGCCTCACTGACCCTATAATTATTACATAATTTATTGCATCCTATAAAGTATGTAATGAACACCTAATTAGAACTGGATATATTCACATCCAGTTATGATTGAAGCATGTCTAATAAACATTTCAGTAATTATTTTTGCATCCACTAAAATCAAAACTTATTAGGCACTGGCACCTGACAAAAAAAACAGGTAAAGATAATTAGGGTCATACTTATTAATATGAGGGTAGTCTTAAAGAACTTAAAAAACTAGACAGTCAGAATTTGACCGGCAATAATGCATTATGTACTTTTTTTTTTAATAAGTATTCTGTTTATATATAAATTTTTTGATGGAAGTAACCACATTATTACTACTTTTTAAATATTTTGAGAAATTAATGTCAAAAAATTTAAAAAAGAATAGGACATGGTCCAAGCTAAAAGTATCTAAGTATAAATATTATGTTTTCAAGTATTTATTTAGAAAGCAGATTGGTTCAGCATTTATTTTGTCTCAAAATGTAACAACCTACAGTTTATTGCCTGTCTAGGTGATGATGTCAGATACTTATGTTGTTGACCTGATTCATCTTGGGATGAATGTACAGTCTATCTACAGTATGTTTTTTGCTTTAGTCTGCACAGGAAATATTTGCAAATGAGGAATCTATAAATAAACTGTTCAATATGTCTATAGGTACATTGAACCCTGTTAGTTAATCTTCTGTAAGCAGAGAATTGTCTGAACATTACCTGTTACAATAATTAAAAAGTGATGTTTCATAATATTCTCATGTCTTTTATTTATTAACTATGAATATCTGAAGTCAGTATTTTTGCAAGGTAATCTAATCTAAGTCTAAATCAAGTAGAAGTATCAATAACCCACAAGGAAAATTACCATGACTAGAATAAATGAACCTTGGAAGGGAAGTGCTTGTTTAACATCAAATTTTAGAGAACTTGAGTCAAGTTAACTTGTGACCATAATTTTCAAAGTTAATCTTAATTTGAGTGTCATAAATTTGATATTATTTCATTTTGAGTGTATTCGGGTATTTTCTTAAATGAAATAATAACAATACAAAACAAAACTATCTTGATATTTTTATGTGTGCAAGGCTTTGGCCTTCGTGTTACATGTTGCAATAGACTGTTTTCTTTTTCTAACTTTAAATGGTGTAAAACAATGTAATATTTTAAGTTATTAAGCACATACACAACATCCTAATGTGTAAAATGTTGAGAATGTTTTGAACATTGTAAGGTCATTTGCATAATGAAATGCCAGGCAAGTGACTAACACCTGAACAAGTAGAAGTCTATTAATCTTGCAAGTATTATCTACAACAAGTAAGGTATCAGCTTTGTTAAATTACTCATAGTCTTCAAGCATAAAATGTAATTCTGTGTTTACTACTTAAATAATTCATAATGTTGTTATTATAATATAATACATCTTACACCTATAGGTAATAAATATTGTTTACAATGTCTTAGGACTGTAACAAGAGTTATTTAGACTGAAACTTTCATACTAGTATAGCATGAATTGCCAATTCAATTACTATGCTTTCCCAACACAATATATTTTCTAAAGTAAATGCAATGCATTACTGCTCTATATGTATAAGTCTTCCAACTCTTTTAGGGTAAAGTATACTTGTTTGACAAAGTATTCAAGCCAAATGCAACCCAAGAAAAGGTTTACAATGAAGCTGCCAAGAGTATTGTGTCTGATGTACTGGCTGGCTACAACGGCACTATTTTTGCATATGGACAGACCAGTTCAGGAAAAACACATACTATGGAAGGTGTCATAGGTACGAGTATGTAATCTATATTTTCTTATACCTACTACAATAAAATAAAATTTAAGTGTCTGTTTGTAATGTCGAAATAACAGTTTTTTATTATATGCATATGAAAGTATACATAAACGGTACTAAATAATACAATTAATAAAAAACACAGTTTAGAAAAAATTGTCAGTCTTTCTTTTTGTTCCGGCTGATCTCCGAAACGACTGGACTGATTTTGATAAATTCAGTATGGGGATACTTTGAACCCCAGGGGAAGGACATCGTAGGACGCGGGCGGGAGCTAGTTTCAAATAAGATCATGAAAATCAAATTCATATTTTTTAATTAATTCAAATTCAAATTAATTTTAATACATATTTTTTTGTTTTGCAGGGGATCCAGGGAAACAGGGTATTATTCCACGGATAGTAAATGATATATTCAATCATATTTATGCCATGGAAGAGAACTTGGAATTTCACATTAAAGTGTCATACTTTGAAATTTACATGGACAAGATCAGGGATTTGTTAGACGGTTGGTAACTCGACTATTTAATTCTTTAATATTTTTATATCTATGGTAAGAGAGTTCATGTCTGACTAATAAAATGGTTATTTTCAGTATCAAAAGTAAACCTCAGTGTTCATGAAGACAAAAACAGAGTCCCATTTGTCAAAGGTGCTACAGAGAGATTTGTGTCAAGTCCTGAAGAAGTGTTTGAGGTTATTGAGGAGGGAAAATCAAATCGACACATTGCAGTCACAAGTAAGTATTAAACATAGTTCAAAGTACAAGCAAGTTGTGTATGTTCATTTATTAACCAACACTTTTTACTTCAGACATGAATGAACATTCATCTAGATCTCATTCCGTCTTCCTCATAAACGTTAAACAAGAGAACCTTGAGAATCAAAAGAAACTTTCGGGCAAGTTATATCTGGTGGACTTGGCTGGTTCTGAAAAGGTACTTATTACAAATTATAATACTGAAATTATGTTAATGAATCAACCTTCACTAGTTAATGCACATTTATTACATTAATACAAGGAAATATTATTTATTATTTTCCTGCTCCAGTAAACCATAAATCCTTATTTCGAAAAATGTTTTAACAGGTATCCAAAACTGGTGCTGAAGGTACAGTCCTTGATGAAGCTAAAAATATTAACAAATCGCTATCGGCGTTGGGTAATGTCATTTCTGCATTGGCCGACGGAAACAAATCACATATACCTTACAGAGACTCAAAACTGACACGTATCTTACAAGAGTCGCTCGGTGGTAACGCTAGGACTACGATCGTCATCTGTTGTTCCCCCGCATCGTTCAACGAGAGCGAGACCAAGAGTACACTTGACTTTGGTAAAAGGTATGTGTTAAAGACACTGTTCAATTTTTGCTTTACCAAACCAATGCCATACAGAAATAAGGAAATTAAATTAAATATCAACAAAATAGTCACCAATCAATTGTATAGAATCACCCATTATCATCCCATAATATTTAGAAGAAAAAATTATATATGGTCCATATCTTTACTAGTCCGGTTACAAATTGTATTACATTTATATTTCTTTTGTAGAGCCAAAACCGTCAAGAATGTTGTCTGTGTCAACGAAGAGCTCACTGCTGAGGAATGGAAGCGTCGTTACGAGAGAGAAAAGGAGAAGGTGGGCAGACTGAAGGGCAAGGTCGGTACCATACAAAAACAATCATTACATAGTAAAACTGCTTTGACCGTAGAATTCTATATTCTGATGACATATTCAATGTATTAGGTGGAAAAACTGGAGGCAGAGTTGAACCGCTGGCGCTCGGGTGAGACCGTACGGATCGAGGAACAAGTTAACTTGCAAGAAATCGAAGCCGTCACTCCTGTTACATCATTCATTGAAGAGAAACCACCTGCAGCGGTAAGCGATGACTCACTACGAACTATTCTAAACTATAGCACTATAGCGAGATATTATAGGAATCCATGTAGTACAGATGAATAGTTTCACATTAATAACAAAAATTGTTATTGTTGTAGGACACTCTTTTATTCTAAAGAATTTTTCATCATTAAATGGATTATGACTTAAATATAATGTTCATTGACTTCCAAGTCCCATAAACTTCGAATAGAAGGTCATATCGACCTTATTCGTGACATCCTTCAAAAAGGTCAGGTGCTCAATATGCGCCACCTGTGAGCATGTATCAATAGTTAGAAAGAAAGAAAATACATTTTTAGGTTATCAAATGACTTTATTGTTTGGAACATAATAAATAACAAGCACTTTCTATAGCTTCCATTTATATCTAACCAAGATTGTTTTTCTCAGCCGGTGCCAGTCGCCGTATCTAGCGCAGTCGAAGATGCGGCAATGCAGGGCAAACTGGAAGCTCTGTACCAACAACTGGACGACAAAGACGAGGAGATCAACCAGCACTCGCAGCTGGTAGAGAAACTCAAGGACCAGATGATGGAACAAGAGGAGCTCATTGCTTGCACAAGGTAATGTATTTACATAAATATATATTACGACATGTATTAATGGATCCCCAAAATACTTCCCATTTTGATTTCCTTAAAATAAGAATGGACACTACTAAAATAAATACTTACGCCCCTTTTTGTGAGCCTCTAATAATTCCCATTTTGGCGTCCTAAAAATACTAAATAGCCTATTAACTGCGACCAACTTGGATGTTGAGCTCGCCGGCCGTTGTCGTTAAATATTTCTCTATTTAAACTACCCTCCTTTTGAGAAAGAGTGTCCATGGAGTTTCTTGCCCGTTCTTCTCCATAGGTACCTACTACGCTTAGAAATGGGCAACTAGCTCCATATTTCTGACTGACCCGCGATTCCTTGGCAATTCAAAAGTACCTGTAAATGGTTTATTTGAAATAGATTCTTTGAGTTTGAGCTTTGCCGCAGTCTCGTGAAAATGCTTCATTATTTTTTTTAGCAGAGTCATGCATGATGTAACGTCATTTAGTTTTGCGATTAACGGCGACATGTTTTCTATATACACTGATTAAAACGTGCTGATACCTGAAAATACTTGTGCATCTTTTGAGATATGTTTTAATTACGTCCAGATGGTGGTAATTTCTTGATTGATTTATTTATTTTATTTATTTAACCATTTATGTACACACTTATATAAACAGACAAGAAGAAAATAACAGAAAAATATGCTTATTTCCAATGAAATCTCTTCCAGCAAGATTTTGATGTTTGAGAGAATGTTTGAGTGAAGCAAATAATTTTAACTTACCTTATTTTCTTTATTTGTGATTTATATTAGAGATGCACTGATTAGTCGGAAAGCTGACTATCCTGCCATATTTGTAGCCGGCTCTTTACGTTATACATGTTTCCTCAGACCAATTATCCTACCTATGGACAGAGCATTAGATGTAAACTTAGTGTCATTTTCTGTTAGTGTGCAGATCTAAGTTTGTACTAGTGTACGTGACTAGGGAAGGGTCGACGCTTCAAAGCATGTCGATAAAATTACGGTTATGGATGAAATATACAGGATATAATTTAAATAAATACACACTCAATTTGTTTTTGTTTATTGTAGGAAAAATTATTAGGTTACAGGAATATTTTTGCTAATGACCTTTAAATAAAATCAATTTGTTGTATACATTTCTAACATTGTTTTCGATTACAGTGTTTTTCATTATAAAATGTATTCTAACTTGTAAATACTTCTCGCATATAGATTTCATTAAAATATATTTGTGATCCTCCTTAAAATCAAACTCTAATACATTATTATTTAGAGAACGAAATATATTTTTGTAACTAGAAGAAGTAGTATAGCCATTTTGGGAACATGTAAGAGTAAGTAAATATTATATATTACTAAATGTTTTATATAAAGACACAACAAAGTGATTCCGAAATAACACAAAGCCTCAAAACTCTTTAAAAAAATTTGAACTCAGATTTAACTAATTATCTTATTCTTGCGTCATTAGCGATAACGTTGCACGTAAAATAGAAAACCATGAAAAATAATCTCGGCAATTTGTTTTATAAATCTTTAATAATCGATTGATTGATTGATTATCGATAAACTTTGTAGTATTTTGTTATTAAGTACATCACTATAAATATCGCCAAAATCAATGCAGAGATAAATACTAATTAATTCAATGAAACATGGCTTTTTATCAATATTGAGTAAGAAATTCTTACTCGGAATATGTGAATCTGTATGATTATCGATTTTCTGGATAAGAATCTGATTACTTAAACTATAAAAGTGACTTTATAGACTTACGCGCGAAATGATAATTCTGGGACTTTTACAACCCCCTTTTGTTGTTCTCGATGCACAAAACACAGCTGCACAGGCACATGCTTGCCAAACACTGGCAAGTGTGTTTGGTAAGCATGTTCCTGTGCAGCTGATAGCTGAGCTATCACTGAGATATTTTTATATTTCGCAAATATACTACACCGAAACGCAATATTTTGACATGCTAGGATGTCAGCTAGTGACACGATTCACACAGACAATGCGACGCGACGTTGCCAGCCTTGTACCATCTAACTCTTTAACCCGTACTTATGCTCAGTGAAATAGACAAAGTAAACAATAACTTATTTGATACATGGACGCAAGAGCGGCAACAAGCCATGACTCCGTCCATAGGTAGGATAATTGGTCCAAGCATATTCAACGTTTAAAACCTTATTTTTAAACATAGAAATATGAATAAAGTGAGCGATTGGAATGAAATCGTAACCTTTATTGTTAATATTTTATTTATTTTACAATCTGCCTTACAGATTGTAATAATCTAGAAATGGTAACTCTTTCTTTTATTATTATATTTTAGAATCACAGTTTCGGTTTTGTACACCCGATCTCCACCGAAAGCCACGATCGGCTTGGACCCGATTAGTAGTCGAATTTATATACATCCAACAATATGTTCACAACAGACGCGACTACGAGGCCCTGCAAGGCGACATGAATCGCATCCAGCAGGAGAACGAAGCCGCTAAGGAAGAGGTCAAGGAGGTGCTGCAAGCCCTCGAGGAACTCGCTGTCAACTACGACCAGAAGTCGCAGGAGGTCGACAGCAAGAGCCGCGAGTGCGACCAGATGTCTGAGGAGTTGCAGACCAAGCAGGTCAGTTACAAGGATATAAGTATAGGGATTAGTTCTGTTGTAAGTAGAGTCTAACCTAGTTTCGTTTTCAGTTTTCGGCAGAAATATCCATTTTCGGTTATTTTAGTTTTTGTGGTCGAATAAATTATTCAATACTTTCAATTCATTCATTCAATAAATTTTATAGTAACAAAAACTAACGGCAGAATAACTGAAAATTCAATAAAAAACTACATCAGATTGTTTGATAATAATACTCAAACAATCTAATGTTTGTCTTTGAGAAAAGTATAAAGTTTCGTGCCTAATTTTCGTTTAAACGGTTAAATATGTATAATGATTAAAAGATTAACACTTCATTTATTTTACTTTTCCATCAACAAAAAATTAATCATTTTCGTTTTTCGATTTCGGCCTAAAAAAACCATTTCCAGTTTGTAATTGAAAATAGCAGGTCAAAACACAACAACATTTTCTTGTTCTCAGAGTGCCTTGGCCAGTGCGACATCCGAACTCCAACAACTGCGCGATCTATCAGCTCATCAACGCAAGCGAATTGCCGAACTACTTACAAACTTCCTTCGGGATCTCTCAGAAATCGGCGCTGCCGTCGGAGGCTCCGAACTAGACTTCAAACTGAACGTGGATACTGTGGGCAAGCTGGAGGAAGAGTTCACGGTGGCACGTCTTCATATTAGCAAGATGAAGAGTGAGGTGAAGAACATCGTGCAGCGATGCTATTCACTGGAGTCGGCCAACATCGACGCTAACCAGAAGGTCAGTGAACATTTTCCCCCACATTGTTATGACTTTTCTTTTTTCTTGCAGCTAAATATTGCAATAAACTATTTATACTTACACAACACGACAAAACGAAACATTTGACAAAGAGACAAGTGGAAACATTTTGCTCAGGCTTCAAGCTGAATTTCATTAACACTAACAAGTGTAAGCTCGCAAAACTTGCAATACAAAGTCAAATAATGGTGCCGATTCCCTTGTTCACAAACTAAACTAAATTTAAGTTGAGTGCATCTTTTTCTTTCTATTTCATTATTAAAAGGACAGAAGATAAATATTAGTATAGTTCTGTCAAATTAGTCGGCACCTGACGTAAATTGATGTAATTTTAGTAGTCAACTTTTTAATCACGTCTAAACTTGTATGGAGTAGTGTCAGGCGCTGATTAATTTGACAGGACCAAACCAAAATGTATCTTCTGTCCTTTTCTTAATGAAATAGAAAGAAAAAGATGCACTGAACTTAAATTTGGTTTGGTTTGTAAACAAGGGAATCAGCACCATTGTGTCAATTTCAATTATACCATAATTAGGCACTCTACTAAAATTACAGTTGTCATAAATTACTAAGAACAGACAATCAAACTTATTTTTAAATTAACCTGTTTTACCGTCCGCTGGGCAAAGGTCTCTCCTATATTATTCCAGTTTTCTTTATGTCGTGCCTTCTCCGGCCAATCTATTCTTATTCCTTCTCTGTTCTTGCTGTAAGATTATGGAATTCACGTCCGCCTAGCATTCGAGGTTTAAAATCTATTTCTCAATTCAAATATCCAGTGAAAGAGCATTACCTTTCCTCTTAACTGTGAGAATTTATATATTTTTATATATATGTTTATTTATTTTAGCATTATGTATTTATTTAATTATATGTTATTATTTTTTGCATTCTAAACAGGTATTTATTTAATATTCTAGTTTAAGACGTCACAAAACCAAATTCTTCTCTTGTTCTCACACTATTGTCTACATTTCTTTTACATTTCTCCTTTCGCAGGTCTGCTGGAAGAAATTTCTTCAGAAATAAGCAGTACCTTTGTACTCAATACTATGTACTGTTTTAGTGTACATAAATAAGTAAACACTGCAGTGCTTTTTGCGTTTTTAGTGATGTCAAATATTTTTTCAACAATCATCTATAATGTTTATCCTCAATGAAATTTTTTTCACCGCCTGGTGAAACTTACCTACCCAGACGTTTTTTTTCGTGGCTACTACTTTAAGTTTTATTTATGGGGGTGCGCGTCGGTGCGAGCCGCCGCCGCGCCGCCCCGCTGCTCTGTTAGACGTGCTAGCGGCTAGGGCTTACTTATTCAAGTTTACCTCTATGTCACGAGCCGCACGTATTATTAATATTGGTACGGAGTCGGAGAATATATTTGAGCAAAACCTACCGAAATTCATTCAAATGGCACAAATAATAATTGAGGGAGGTTTTATATTATAAACGTTGTATTTTTTATAATAATTGTCACATTATTAAGTAATTATATAATTCTTTGTAATTTTGCTCATGGTTCATGTAATTTTATAAATATATAAACTTATCGAAATCCCTTAACACGATTTCCTGATACTGCCCCTTGAACCAATACAGGCACTTTTGAATCGTCAAGGAGTCGGTCTGTCAGAAAGATGAAGCTAGTTGCCCGTAATTTAATCGTCTTTCCAACAGATTGAGGAGTACGAACGCACGTTGGGCGAGTGTAGGCTCCTGATTTCCCAACACGAGGCGCGATGTGCGTCTCTCGCCGAGTCCATGCGGGAGGCCGAGAACAAGAAACGACAGCTGGAGGAGGCCGCCGACGCTCTGCGCGAGGAATGCGCGCGTCTGCAGGTATGTTGACCACTAACATTACACTCATTTTTTTTTTGACATATAGCTGCGCAGCACTATCTGGCTATCATATTTCCAATATTGGGAATGGACACAGGCCTCCTCTTTGAGTGGGTTGGTGGAGTCACATTCGTACCTCTGTAATGAGGGCTATCATTTTTGTGCACACAAGTTGGCGCCACTGGCGTGTAAGGTCCTATCAGTAGGTTCTTTTATTTTATATGCTTTGGGTATGTTCAAGTACCCATAACTTCATGGAATGTTTATATTATAACATGAACATGAACATAATGAATATTAGCATTATATTGTTCCTAAAATTTAATTATTATTGTACCAAGCCTTACTTGTTTCTTAAAATCTCAAGGCATTATAATTCAGGAATGGCACAATCTTTACATCTTAGTCAAAATCAAAATTGAGGTATTATTAATTATTGGTAGGTATATTGGCGTGTGCTAGCTGATATTATGGCAAATAATTTAATGTTTTGTTTCGTAATGTTAATGACTTACTATTGTATAGAACCCAGTTCTTCTAACTGAACAGACAGCTGTGCTACTCGGGAGTTTGTTGCGCCACTTCTTCTTCCCGCTAGGAAGTGGTAAAGCTGGGGATTTTAGAGGGACTATCTTATGTAATTTTGTCATTCAAAAGTTATGATTCTCAGCAGATTTTGTATAAATGACATTTGATTTAGATTTTTGAATCATGAATAAATAGTAAAAACCCGCAAACAGTGAACCTCCAGTAACATTTGACTTTACTAGCGGCGATTTCAAGCGCGATAGCCCTCTATCCTGCTTGTAGATATTATATGAAGATGTACTCTACCATAGCCTAAAAACTATAAATATTTGACTATGTGCAGGCCGCCGAGCGTGTGCAACTGGCAGCCGCTGAGCAGCGCGCCGACTCGCAGGTGCGCAGCGCGCTGGAGGCGCAGCTCGAGCAGCTCCGCAACGCGCACGCCACGCAGCTGTCCGCGCTGCGCGACGAGCTGGCCGCGCTGCAGCGCCACCACCAGGAGCTCAAGGAGTTAGTACCGACACCAATACACTTGTTTTGTAACCGAACTCGTATGTCAACAATCTTGATCTACATAATGTTACAGTATCGGACATAAAGGCGTCGGTCCTGCACCTGAAGGTCAGTTAACGAAAACGTACAAAATCTTGTCGCAATCTAATCTCAGTGACAATCAGTGTCAAAATCAGCGACAATCAGTGTGTAGAGGTATTTTTGACAGATCAAGACTGTCCCTAGAAGGCGAACGTTCTTTAAAATACGGGAATTGTCACTCTGATCTCTCTCTCTGGTGGTGATTGCCGTCCCATCGGGCTATCAGAGTAAAGGAAGCAGAATGCACGTGTATTTGTGCACGCTTGTGCATATTAGTATCATCTACGTAGTTGGCTAGTCTTCGTTGACATTGGCCGCCGTGTCTAAAATTCGAAAAAAACAATATTACTATAATATTCACAGTACAAACCTATTGACGTTTTCTAACGCCACGTCACAAAGATATGAATAATACTCGTCAGTTAGACAAAATAATAAAGTGTATTTGTTTGTTTGCAGTACCTACCAGGAACTGACGCTGGCTCGCCAGCAACTACAGGACGACTACGAGAAACTGAAGCGCGAGGAGGCCGACAAGTCCGCAAAACTCAAGGAACTCATGTTAGTGTCACGTTCGCCGCGCCGTACTCTCGATAAAGCCGAGAAAGAGGTTGTCAATCAGCAGATGGTGTTGAAAGAGGAGGGCGATATCTTTAGGGATTACATCATATCGCCGAAGAGGGAGAAACTAGGATTTGCATACGGAATGGGCTTTGATATTGAAAAAGCTTCCGCCAAAGAGGAGAAGTCGCTCTCGGCAATCCCCAAGTCCCCTGTCCCCCGCCACTCCTGCAATATCCACCCCCTCCAACTGCATTTACTTATATCTGTCACCATGATCCTACTCACCCATCGTTATCCACAAATTGTTGTTTTGGTTTAAGCTTTGTTACATGTTTTCTGTGATATAAATGTGGATCTCTAGACACTAGACAATATTTTTTTGAGTGCCTTTAATGATCAGCAATTATTGAATAGAGAATCGGAATTGGTTTTAGTTGGCATGTTATTTTTATTGAAAATGTGTCGAAAGGGACCAGCTCAGATTACTAATTAAATTCTATGTATGGATTGCTGAATGAAATGTTGACTTTAGCTCGGTTTATTAATTTAACGTCTGTGAGAGATCCATGTATTCATTTGATGTAATAATAACAATGCTATCACATTCGCAACTGGCTTACATTTTAAAGTATAGCAAAAGTACAAAATATATAGATCTGTTATTATTACTTATTATGTAATGTGGTGTAAGCCAGTTGTGTTTATTGTTGTTTTGATATTCAAAACGATAAGTTCATATTTTTTTATGCATTTTGGACGCTTTGCTTTGAAGACTAATCATGACACTAGTCGATATAGCATTTAATGCCTAGTCAATCATAGAATAACATATAATTATTATTTTGCTTGTAAGATACTTAAAATATTTGAATGTTGTAGTTATCTGCTATATTGTAGCATATTCTATATTAACGTTCATATTTATTTAGCATGAAGTTTTTCATAAAAAATACAGTAAACACTAATAGTATTACTGAAGCTATAATATTCTCTACTACATTTCGTTATGAATCATCGCATTGTGATAATTTCGGTTGTTAATATAATTTGGCGTAAATAAATGGTCGCGCCTTCTTCACACTGCCTTAGTGCGTTGTAAACAATGAGGTATTTGTACAGTTGCAAGTTAACCTCTACGGATTTTGTTTTAAAAACCATGTGTTCTTAGATTTATTTACACGAAATAGCGTAAAGTTAAAAATAAATCTTTAGTCGTTTGTTAGAACAGCTAGTTTCGCTGTAATACGTATTAATCAACTCATATTGTATAGATCGTCGTTGATGCTTGCACAAATTATTAGTCGCAAATATATGAAGCAGCAAATTAGAACGATAAAGTATATCAATATTTTCATGTAAATATAGCTGTAAATAACCCAGAGTGTTTGTATAGAGAGTCGGCGAATAATATTTTTATCAAACTATTTTTTTATACAATTTGAAAACCGTTATAGCTAACTTCGCATGGTTATTATCGCGTTTCGGAACAATAGTGTTCACCTTACTGTTTGTCCAAATAAGATCTCGTATACTTAATCAAAGTTATTAGAGGCAATTTAGATAATAGATACGTAGGTATTTTAAAGTTATTGATAGACGACAGGCGATATGGAACCATTTAGTAATAATTTAATTTGAAACTGCCATGTCTGTTTTAAGGCATTTACTGTTAAGAGCCATTTTAGCATTCCTTCAAGCATTTACCACATAGGATTGAATCGCATTTAACAGATAATTTACATTGCATGAAACATTTTTCATTCCACTAATACTGGCCATCAATTCAGTATTCGATTGCATTTTATCGCATTAAATTGTTCCTAGTGTCCATGTCACTTTCCCTAGACTGTGTGCACTCAAACTGCCGAAGAGTGATGTCGCCCCCATGTGTTTAAGATACCGTAAATAAAAACTTTTCAGTGTTTAAAACGATATACTATAACCGCATATTTATGTGCTTGTAACTTAAACACACCAGGCGTACCTTTGGTCTAGCAATTTAATCGATGCAATATTTAGAGCATTCCTATTTCAATACACTCTTCTAGATTGCTTGAAAAAAGCGAAAATATCGTATAATAATATGTGTTACACATTGTTATGATCGATGTAAGTACGACGTAGACGTAGTGCGAGGTCTTGTAACGCCTTACGCTTTTTATTTTTGAGTTATCATTTTATTCCGCACGTATCCCATTCATATTCATTCTGCCGAGGGTTGGCATTTCTAAAACATACGGCCTAAGTACAAGGAGCGGCGATGTATATGCATGGGTGCGTGCTGGGAGTTAGATAGCTCACATCTGTTCGCAGGTAATAAGGGGTGACCATTAACTACCATTGAATTCTTTAGTATTTAAGTGAACTAATGAGAAACCTGTTGTTATGTGTAGTCAAAGCGTGGAGCGGCGTGAGCAAGCCCGCGCTGACCTCAAAGGATTGGAGGACACTGTGGCCAAGGAGCTTCAGACACTGCACAATTTGCGCAAACTATTTGTACAGGATCTGCAGGCGAGTGCAATCAATACTGAAATCGCTTTTATTCAAATTGTTAACATATCTTTGTGCACCATTATTATCAAAATCATTGTATCGCGCAGGCAAGGATAAAGAAATCCAACAATTCGGAAGAAGGCGCCGAAGAGGAGGGCGGCTCATTGGCTCAGAAGCAGAAGATATCGTTCTTAGAGAACAACTTGGAACAGCTGACCAAGGTGCACAAGCAACTTGTGCGCGACAACGCGGACTTGCGCTGCGAGGTACCCAAGCTCGAGAAACGTCTGCGAGCCACTATGGAGCGCGTCAAGGCTCTGGAAACAGCACTCAAGGTACATTTTATTATAAAGATTCAAAACATCACGCTTGCTATCAGCAATTTTTTTAAATCGTTTAATTTCTGAAATTTCGTTCAACGGAAGTAAACCACGAAATATGTTATAAAGAAATTTGCAGACTCATCTTTGCAACGTAATACTCGTACGGTCGTATGCTCGTCATTTGGTTTTACCCGCGTCCCTCTTTCACCCGCTAGGATCATGGGACTGTCACCAACGAAAACGTCAGCCTATAGTTACGCATTACTGCGGATTGAGATGAAATCGATGTGCTAATAATTATTTGTCTGGTACAATCTGTCGCGCTTTTTACTATTTCTGTTGATTATATTTCTCTTTCGTTTAACTTCAAATATTCTTGCAGTTTGTTAATTAAGATTGTTAACTAATTGTTATATGTGTTGGGTTTGCAGGAGGCAAAGGACGGAGCCATGCGTGATCGCAAGAGATATCAATTTGAAGTTGACAGAATTAAAGAGGCTGTGCGTGCTAAGAACCTCGCACGGCGAGGCCCACAAGCCCAAATCGGTAAGTGGAACTTTAAATTGATACTATTATTTAGGTACAAGGTCTACAAAATGTTAACATTGTGATTTTTTTTCAGCGAAACCCATCCGTGCTGGTGGTGGTCACCTAGTGGGCGGCGGAGCACCCGGCGTGGTGCGACCTGCGCCCGTGCAAGATATCAAACGGAAGTCTATCATTGTGGGCGCGCGAGGTAATTATATTTACACATAAATGTTTATCTGTTGTACTAACTAATGACAATTCATAACTAAATATTTATGCACTTGTTACAGATGAGAGTTGAAGAGATAGCCGTTACATCATAGAGAATTTAAATGAAACTTCATAGATGTACCTTACAGGGGCGACGAAAATAATTATTTTAAAACCGTAACCATTATTATAGCTGTGTTTATGGAAAGCCTAATAATAAGTGCAACAAAAAAAAAAGAAAAATATTGGTAGTATTCTCTTAGGCTTAATGTTTTGAGCTACCTAATATTAAAGTCTATAAGTGCACATGGATTTAGAACAGTTTATAGCTTTCTGCGATATAATATATCAGGTTTCATATAAATTCGATATAGTACCAGTTCTAAAATAAAAGTATTACGGTTTGAGCAGACCGAAGCTTCAGTGGTCTTTTGATGTTGCTATTTTTAAATCAGATATAATATTTTTATGAAATGACAAAAAGTATTAATTTAGTTTCTCATTATGGATGCTTAAACTCGATTAAATGTTCGATGAACTTAGAAATTATTTATCTGCTTGAGAAAGAAATGCGGCAAACTGAGACGTGAGCAATCATTCAGTACAAAGACATACCGAGCCAGTTACCAATTTGTGTGAAATAGACGGGATATACGTGCTCTCATTTCTTTCTCTTGTGGATATAAAGCAATTATTTCCAAGATGCAATATCTCGTTATCTTTAAGAATATGCTGTGAATTTATTGCAGAATTGCATATGCTGCCGCACAAATAAAATAAAAAGTAAAAAGTAAAAAAAAATATTATAAATAATATGTATGTTACTGTCGGCGTTGTTATCAATTCCACGTGTGGTGGCAAATGCAGAGCAGTGTGCATCATCAATGTGTAGTTGTAGTTTAAGCTTCTTTAATATATATTTTTATATATTGTGATAAGCGTTGATATGCCGACCTGCGAGCATTTATTTAGTTAACGAAACGAAAACCTTTGGTATATGTTCACAAGGTGTCATGGGTGATAACGAGAAGGTTCATAATATTCAGATACATACAAGCTTCAGATATCCGCTCATACCCGGTGAGTTTGCAGTGGTTTCACGTGCGTGTGCCTGGACGACTTGCTACCACAAGCAAGTTCACTGTCACTAGGCACGGTCTGCGCCAGATTGACATGCGATTCGATATTAGTGGGTGATTTTTGTATTCAAACATGAATATGAAAATCTCTTTCAACTAATTACATTTAGCTCCAGTGACTTGAAATATTAAACTATAACAGTACATTTGTTACTGCTTATGAAACATACACACACACACACACATAGTTGTTGCATATTGTAGGTTATCATTCATTGCACCTTTCGCTTAGTCCAATCCTACTGCGCGTCACCTTCACGTTAGCTTGTGAGCTGTGATGTTTTTTAGCAAATATTTTACTTTTGTATTGCGTCCTTCTTGTAACTGTCTCAGTAGTAATTTTAGTCACTAAGTTACAATATCGGCTCTTATATTATAGTCCGTAACAGTTAAGAAAGTATACTTTTAATTAAATGTATGGCATATTTCACTTCGGATCATCGTCTGACATCTGTCCACATGAGAAATAAATAAACTTTGGAAAAATAACAGCATCTAACATAGTATGTTTGATTGGTTAATAAAGTTCTCTATTTGCTTTAGGATGCATCAGCTTCGCAGTAGATCTGTAACTTATATAAGTACTTATGAATTAATCACGACGGATCGCAGTCCAGTATAGGTATGCTGCATCTAGACACGGAGCAGTGTAGTGCCCATGTGGCTGCGTCCTATGAGGAGTTATGGAACTACAGCCGACTCAATGTCCAGAAAACCAAAGATGAATCACAAGTTGTAGATTTATTGTTCGAGATTACTTACCAGCTGAAATTTAATGTAAGCCCCGAATTACTCAATGGTTCCAAAGCTCCTTAGTGTGTTGCAATACATTTATATCGTATAGATGTAAAGTTGTAGTAAATTATTTCACACTTAATTTAGATACATGATTTTTACCATATTTTATTTATTGTATTACTTAAAACTAAATTATATCGTTTTTTTTTTCACTTGTGAAGTGTAATAAATGCGCTTTCTAAATACCTCTACTTACATTATTTTAAAATCATGATCAAATACCATATATTTTGCATTCAAAATTAAAGATGCTTACAAAGATGCATTCCACGAGGAAAGCACATTGTATCTTTGTTAATCTTTAAGATAGTTGTTTTGTTAAAATGTAGTTATAGAGGCTATCCTCGGTTTCCACTCGCCTGTTGCATAGATAGGACGCGCCCTTGGACGCGCCCGTAGGTGGGCAACCCCAAACCGACAGGCTTGCCTTTGCACCAAGTGATTTAGTTTGTATTGACATCTTTTGTATCATGTATTTTAATATAAAGAAAATTCTCAGAAAGAGTGTTTTCTTGTTTTTTTTTATTTATTATGAAAATAAAATCATGAATTTATTTGCTAAAGCGTTTTTTTATTGAACCCGGCCCTATAACTACCTATTGTATAGCAATTTTTGCCACTGCTGATACCGTTTTATGTGTGCTTGAAAAGACTTTTTATACCACTCGTTAAGTATGCCATACGCTCGAAAAAGTTATTACGTACGCACGCAATAAAAACGAATATAGAGGGTAGTAGTAGAAAGATTAATATTTTTTGCCTGTATACCAAATAGCTTAATAATTGTTCGACAATACCTAATGGCTCATTTACACTCACGGCTCGCGGCTCGTCTCGTGTCTCAGCCACAGGTCGTTCGCTCGTCGAGATAATCAATTTAAGTTCACACTTTCGCGGCGCGTTCAGTTGTTTTCGAACTATCGACTATGGAGGATGACGAAGTATTAGCGGCATCAACTCTTTCTTTACTGAGCTTCTACTACTACGCAACTAATTTACAAACACAAACAGTAAAAAAACGAGGTCGCCGTAGATGGTGGCTGTTATCGATTCATCGAAATTAATCTTGTCTGAATCATCTATGAATCGTAACGTATCTATCTTCTCGAGACCAATCCATTGCATTAAAAAAATTCTAAACAATTCACACAACGCAACTGGCACGGCAAAACGTTTGTAACCGAATAAAGACCGAACGCGTGTGTAAACACCACGCGCGCTTCCCCCGCGAGCCCCTTTGACTCGTGCCCAAAAAACTGCTACCGACGACGGCGACGCGAGCGCTGCGAATGGCGAGACGAGCTGCGAGGCGAGCTACGAGCGCACCGATTACATACGCGTCTCGTGGTTCGCCTCGCGGCTCGTCTCGCCGCTCGCGCGAGAGTTAAATGATGTTTATGACTACCAGAGGAGACCACAGGGGGATGGGAAATTACACGGATTCCCACGCGAACTACTTAATATCATAATTTTTTTTTTATGAGTGCGAAAATAACTGTCTGTAGCCGTTTCACGCCTTAACGGCTGACCGCGTTTGTATGGGCACCCGAATGTACTATGACCTGGGTAAGGACATAGTTTACTTTTATCCGGGTAGGACGTTCCCGTGCTATAGTGTATTCAAGGAGACGAGTTAGTAGAGCGCTATCTCACTCACACAAATTTTTTAACTGCGATTGGTCAGTGATAAACGCTAAGACGGTGTACACAGTACGAGTACTTTTTAGTCTACTCATACTTCCCGTACTGTGCAGACGTGCTCTTACTTGTAACTGTATGCTCAACTTGTGAACCAGCTGGTGTATGTATGGAAAAAATGTATAAAGCATGTCATAGAAATAGTTGAGCCCAAAATGGATGCCATGGACAGAAATGTGGAAGCAATGACTGAAAGATTCATAATAAATGTAGGAAACGACGACAGTAGTGATAGTACGGAGAGTGATGATGATGATGTTATAAACTTGTATAGGTAGATATTATAATATAATAAAGAAAATTTCATCATTAACTCTCGATTTTATTTCTTTCCTTCATAACCATCAGATATATAAAAAGTAGGTACCCATAAAAAAAAAAATTATCAAATTAATGTCTCTCAATTTATACGACAGACGCAGCCGCAGGAATAAACTAAGCGAACTTTTAAGAAGCGCAGTGTGAACGCACATTTACATTTCTAAGGTATTGTTAACGCCCACTGACCCTAAAAATGTTTTTTTTGTCTTTGTCATTTGTATGATAATGTGCGCTAAAGAAAGCGCTATACTAACTCGTCTCCGTGAATACTTACACTATAGTATTGTAGGATATAAGCAGAGATGGGAATAGAGTTTATATACCTAAACTTCGAGGAAGGAAGTAACAGAGTGGATAATTCCTCCTCTAAAATCCTGGAATAATAATATAATGACGTTTTAAATCCCAGGATTTAAAAACCACGAATTATTTATTGGACTTTATAGAGTTGAGCAATTGCAACAATTTCTTAGACAAATATATTTATTAAAGAATTTTTGGAGTGCTGGGTTACTAATTTGAGACCATGGTTGTTGCACAATATTAAATCTATTATTATTTATATAAAAGAAAGTCGTGTTAGTGACACTATTTATAACTCAAGAACGGATAAAACGATTTGGCTGAAAATTGGTAAGGAGGTACCTAGCTTAGGACCAGGAGACGGACATAGTCAAATTATTATTTTCTTTTATTAAACCATTCTGTCATACTTATTTACTATACAAATTTGTATCTATCTTAATATATTACCTATAAGTATAATTCTTCTGTACGTGTGTTTGTCACTTAGCTTCTCCGAAGCGGCTGGACCGATTTTAAATATAACTACATTATTTTAGAGATAGGAAGCTTCTGTGTCTGTTTTTTTTTACAATGTGCATTGTTATGATCCTCCCGTGTGATAATCCAACAGTAATCTGCCATCATATGCTCATCCCAGCGACCTTGGAACCTATCTTCCATCACTTTTAAATCCTGATGGAAGCGCTTTCCTTGTTAACCACCATTACCATTACCATTTTTAAAGGTATCTAGAAGGTCCTGAACGAATTCCACGTAATTTTCTGCCGTTTGTTTGTTCATTCGAAGAGACCTCCATCATAACTGTGTCCGACGAATCTGATGGTTCTCATAGTATCGTCCGAGTGTATATTATAATAATAGAAAAAAAATTACATGTCTATATCTATACAGATAAAGAGACATGTAATTTTTTTTCTATTTACCCCACGCATTTTGACTAAACAAAAATAACAATCATCAGTGTTTTTTTGGTTCTGACCAAATCATAGGTAAGTACACCTTGCACACGATTTTTTGTACTGATATTTTTTTCTGCCGGCCTGAGTCCATAAACTTGACCTCATTTTTTTTTTTATATAGGTACATCGCCAACGTAAACGTACGCCTTTTTTACGAAGGCCGTTGGAGGTTTTCTACATTTTTTCACCACATATTCACCACAAGTGTAAAAATATATTCGGATTATTTAAACAACTCCTCCAAGACGACGACATAATGATATTATCGGATAATCACACAAATTGGCGGAATGCGAACACAGTAAACATATAGCGGTATTTTTTTCCGATGTGGGTAGTTTAGAAACTACACGTAGTTTTACGTTTCAAACTTCTGTACGATTTAATTATAAAGTCATCTATTAAATGACAGATAGGATTGCCAACAAAAAAAACGTTTTTAATTTATGTAGACCTGTGTTATTTTTACTACTTACGTTAGCAAACCACGTCGGAAAGGTATGGTAGTTATTAGTACGTTGGTAACTGCTTATAAAAGATTTTTCTAAATTCCACCCCTGGAAATTCTGTTCCAAGATCATCTTTAGACTAGCACTTGTATATTTTATGTATACCTATATTATTTATCATTTTAGAACAGAAGAAGCAAACAATTATTAAATAAATTGTTAAAGAAACTTTACCCCCAACAATTAATTGGTACACTTGCAAATTCCAGTTAACATCAAAATCCAAACTAAATGAATTAATCGGTGTCCGTAAAATGAAGCCAAAATAGTCAAGTAAAGCAGATACGATTCAATTTAAACAAGCTGGGGTCAAAACGGAGGTTCAATTTAACACTGATTTACACAATTCGCCCTCAGCAGACATTCAGGAACGCGTTTACGCACATTTTTCGACGAAAACGATAAAGAGATAGTTGCTATCTCTTTCACATAGCGTTTGCATCGAGTGAAAAAGTTATCAAATAGCCACTAGGCTCCTACAGCATGTGAAAAAGATAGTAAATTATACCTACCATACTTAGTTGTATGACAAAATATATTTTGAAACAATAGAAAACGCCACCGCTACCTGTTCCTGGGCACGAATAACCAAATATCTGTACAACAAGGTATGTATTCGAAGCCCTAGTTTTAATAAACCAGCCAACTTAATTTTATTTTACCTACACTAAACAAAACACTTGAATTTGACACAATTTTAGTACGTCACCCTAAAAAATGTCATGATTCTTCAAATCAATCATTTGTAACTATAAAGTCCATTAAATAATTCGTTTTTAAATCCCGGGATTTAAACGTCATTATAAATTATTCCGGGATTTTAGAGGAGGTATCCACTGTTACTTACTTCCTTCCTCGAAGTTTAGGTAAATAATCTCTACCTATTCCGTTTCGATCTCTGATTATAAAGGGCCCGATCACGTACCACAACGACACCACGTGTACGGGCGCTAATTTGTATGAAAATGAATAGTCTATTCACACTGACCACATTTGGCCGTCAAAAGCAACCGTGTGGGCGCTACCAACCACATAAAGGCGACGTCGCAGCCACAACGTTACGTGGACGCGATGACATCGTCACAGACGGAGTCGGTCTGTCTGCAAACACTAGCCACAACCACAACGTAACCACATCGCAACTACTAGCCACAACGCAACTGCAAGTAGTTGCAGCGACACTATTCACACGAAACCACTGCTCGCCCACATTTTGTCACTGCGATGTGGTGTGGTTGTGGTACGTGTGAACGGGCTTTATGGACATTGTTATAAAGGCAATAAAATACGTTAGCTATATAATATTGTGGTTTACTGTTAAATTATAACTTATAACATTTCTACATCCTAAATAACACGTATAAAATATTCATTACATTTGCTTGTGTAGCTCATTACGGAAACCTGGAGATGATTATGTACGTAGCGAGTTATTTGTACGTAATAGTACATTATGATAAGAGTGTAATGATGAGTAATGACCAACATAGCACATGTTGGTTCATTAGACTCGAGGCGGTATTATTCGCGCGAGTCACTGATCATATCTGTGGCGCGAGCGGATACCTTTTTGAATGTTTTGGAAAAGCGTATTTTTTTTTACTATTTATGAAATAGTAAAAAAAACGCTTTTCCAAAAATACCGAATATTAACGCAACCTGGGGGGTCTACTCTGTAAGCACGAAATCCGTAGTTTCGGTGGAAGTTACGGGCGTTTCGTACTTCGTAGCACCTACGGACATAGGGTTACTTCGAGGCCCCAACTAAGAACGAATGATAGTTGTCTCTACTCCCGATGTATTGTTGGCCGTTCGTAAACGTTAATTAATGGAATGTAAGGTTAATTTCGTAGTGTTGGACTACTTTCGGACGGGGCCATTTCTTCGTTGACAGACTTGGGAGAGTAGGCCCCCTGCAACGAGATCAAATAGTTACTTGTAAGAACTTATGCTACAATAACGTAATTAAAGAGATGATACATTTAGATTTACATATAAAGTTCTACTGACCTTTGTTGCCGGTAGGTACTGACTATCTGGAGCATCTTTAAAAAACTTTTCAACGTCACCTACGTGATAATACTTTAGATTTCCGACCAATATATCCGTCCGAGCGTCTCTTTAGAAATGCCGTAAGGTCACAGTAGGTTTTAATATCGATATCATTTTTGGTCTTAACAGTGCTTTTTTACATGGAATAGATACACCAAAGCGGGCTGGGCTTGTATGTATTTGCTAGTTCATTGAAGTAAGCCAAAAATACGTTCTCCGAAAATGACTGGGCATTTTAGCTGTTTTTCCACTGTATGAAAGATTTGTAGGCTGCTAGGTACCTATTCCTCTAGATTTTGGTGGCATCAGGCTAAACAACAAAATCACAAACACCACATTCACTCATATTTCGTGCCTCGATTAGTATTTCCGGCGGGGTCAAATCTACGTATTGCACTTCATCCCTACGTGAAGTCGACCAGTCACCCTTTTTGATGATAATTAACCACACCACGAAAACGTTAACAAATATTTATGGAAAATGGCGCGCTGGTTTTGAATTACCCGCGCGCCGCGCTGGCGATGCGCGCGCATGTGTAAATACAGGCACTGGCAAAACCGCTAAACAGCCTATATCGCAATTATAATACCTAAACTTATAATAATGTTTTGAATACGCAAATTAAGAATAAGAATATGTAGTGAAAAATATATAATTTGATGAAATGATGATATTTTGATGATTGATTTTATCATATTAAGTAGGTAACCTAAAATAGTTTATTTATTCACAAAAATATTCAATGTTTTTAGACATAAAAACTCTTTGCAGATATTGAAAATATAAGTAAAAAACACTAGTATGGTAATATAAAGTAAAAAACACGAGTGTATAATGAGCTGAATTATGAACCTAAATGCGTTGCCTTACGAGTCACTTTACAAGCTAGTGTGTTGAAAAATATATTGTTTTACTTTTCCCTATGTGTCATAATTATGATATCTACAATAAACACATTAATATACAATTTAATTTTACGTTACTTTAACAACATGATAATACATCATAAATAATACGTCCATATCAGCTATATGCTACATGAAACATCCCTAGGTTCCCAACAATGAACACCTGAATACATAGACATTTTATAAATTCCGTTTTTATTTACATTATATAATATTTAATTATCTTTGTAAAAGATCGGCTTCTATAATACGCAAATATAACATTACAAGCCTGATCAAAACCTATGAATAAGGTATACTAGTCAATCTTCTGTAGGTACATACAACATTTCATTACTGACATAAAAATAAATTATATTTTTGTAGTGTAGCCTTTAGCTTTACTGTGCATATCTAAAAGCCAAGTTATCTTAGAAACTGGTCTAGATTATACTCATTTGTTTGAAAACATAATTCTGTTTTACCATGAATAAGTTCCGGTTAACTGATCTGACAGATCATTACATACAAAATATCCTGTTCTATTCTTGAATTTATCTGATGGATAGTGACTATCCAGACACTGGAAAACTGGACCTTATAAGTATTCACGAAAGCAGATTGGCATCAAAGTGCATTGTATGAAGAAATCGAATCATTCGATTGTTGGCGATTTAGTGTGTTATTTAAACCATTCTCCTTAGCAGTAGATGAAGTTCTGTAATGAAAAACATACTTTTATAAAAATAAAGTAATGCACATTAATATTGATGTTAGTATAACCGTATGGCATATCAAGATTTACAGCGTTAGTCCACCGCCGCCGTCAACCGGACGTCAACGAGAAATGGAATTCCGAACGTGACGGGAGTTGACGGACGTGCGGTCGACACGCGCCCATATTAAATGGATGTGTCGCTACTTCGGCGCCGTCATCTCGTTCTCGTTGACGTCCCGTTCACGTGGCGGTGGACAAACTGCCTCAGTTTGTGTTTCCATAGAAACGGAAACGCACTTTAGGAAAGGGATTGTCTCGCAGGTACGAGTGACAACGCCACGGCGCGCGGCGCGCGGCGCTGTGAAACAGCGCCGTGGCGCGCCTACAGAAAAACACATAGCAACCATTCACACGGGCGCGCGTTGCGACGCGCGCCCGACTGCGGCCACGAAGCCGTTGTGGCGAAAAAAACGAGGGGCCCGTATTTACGGGCCACCGTGCTGCATCCGCGGACGGGGGGCGATGCCCCGGTACCGCTCGCCGCGCCCTCTTACGGGGACGCAGCGATTTCCAACGATTCGACGAGTGACAGAGACAAAGCTCTACAAAGCCGAAGTTTTACAAAAACTCCACGGGACACATAAACGGCCGCGTACGATATAAAGGTATTGTATACTGACCCAAAGAACGGTAGCAAGGTGATGAGTTGTGCGCGGTTGGTGCAGTCCCTAAGCTCCGGAAGCACGAGTAGTATGTGTCGCAGATACGCCTGGAGAGCCACTCGCCGCTGCTCAACCAAATGAGCATCCTATAACATTGAAATGTATTATTAGATCGCTTTTTACTTAGGGTGTTCAGATCGTACAGAATTGAGCGGCAAAGACAACGGGAAAAGGCATACATGAAGGGAAGTTAATATTGCCACCATCACCATTAGTTGAACTGATTGTTATTTTATAGTATTTTGCATTTATTCGAGGTATTGAAGTACACTTCGGCGCACCATCTTGCCTTGCATAAAGAAAACTTTTTGAATTTTATCAGGCATTTGCTCTTGTAAAGGTACTTCACTTACCCGTTTTCGTAATGTTTTCTTTGGAGGAAACTTATACGTCGCTATATCGGGATGACATTTTCTTAACTGCATGTGTAGTTCGTGAAACTTTGCGTATCTATGATAAACATTCCACTCCTCTTCACCTATCTTCAGATAGATCTGAAAATCGAACATTCATGATATGAAGGATATCACAAAATGCTATAACGCGTGAAGCAGGTTGTCACTGTAAATTTCAGCTTTATTTTAAACGGTACTGAGTGTCGATATTTCTTTGGCAGTAGCAATAGTGCTGAACCGCGCTTCGCAAGGTCTGCGCCGTTCTTAAGAGGCGCATGCGTGTAAAAAGCGTTCATTTACCTGGTAAACATGATAGGACTGTGTTTTTTTTCCAACTAGGAATGCGCTGGGTATGTGAGCCTTAACATTCGATTCGGGATAATCCAGTACTTCCATTGCCGATATACTCTCATATTCTTTGAGACGCTGTTGCAGATATGTATTGAACTCCATAAGCTCGGCGTGCATCTCGGCCACCTACAAATATATCAAGTGCAATCAACTGCATGGACATAGTAACAGTTTGATTAGCAGCACCTTTATTTCGAAGCAGTAAGGGCGTTTACCTGGACTAGTTTCCTTTCATACTGATCAACTTCCGCACTATCCCCGGATTCGTTTTTTAAAGCCTTCCCAATTTCAACAGCCGACATGTATTGACGTAACTGGTCTTTCAATCGATCATTTTCTCTAAAAAAGAAAGCACTGATTAAAATTGATTAAAATAAGCGCTTGGTCATTGCGTTAGGTACTTTATTTTTCTGTGGATCTGTTGTCCTAATTTGTATACACTTAGCAACTTCAAAATGTGATTTTCTCCTACTGTATTGATTGTAATTTTATATGGTTACGAACATAGTAAGTATTTTGGAACTTATACTTTTATGACATAGGTCTTATTTCGAAGTTGCAATCAATACTCCACGAGAAAATCGCTATTAAATTTTGCTGAGTGTATACTTATTGGTGCTCGTGACTGTACACCCACATGTTTTACTCACTTGCTCAGATTGAGTACTACATTTTCTAACTTCTTAATTTTTTCCTTACTGGCTACTTCCATTTGGGCGAATTTCATTTGCAAGTTTAAATACTCTTTTTCCTTATTTTCTAAAATCAAACTTAGGGTCTTATCCTCTGGTGCACCTTCGTCTTCTGTAAAACAAAGCTCTAAGCATGAAGTACTTCCATCAATACTTCCTGCAACCTCTTCACTGTCGCTTTCATATATTTTTAAATTATTTATACTTAATTCAGATACATCGTCTTTTATAACGTTATTTACATCAATACTGTTTGAAGATGAGAATATTTCCTTTGCACATTCTGATAGTTTTGACAGAATTTGTGAAGGACTGTCCATAGCTTTGACACTGTCTGGAAAGAAGTGTCTCAGACTACTCTTGTATTCTGAGCTAGTGGGTTCACTACTTGAAGCAGCTTGAGAAACTATTTTGGGATCAGGTGAATTGAGGCAAGTGGCCGGTGCACTGTTCCATGCAGAGTTATCTCCGTATTCTGTACCACCAAGAGATTTTCTTTTATTTGCATTAGGATTTTTTTGTTCATTTTTATCAAAAGATATAACTTGGCGCAAAGGCCTTCGTTTTAAATTACTCGATGATTTCACGGGCATTGGCAAAGGTATCACATGTTCTGCTTTGTTGGAATGATTCGCTTGTTGTGAGTCATTTAACTCTGGTCTGTCGATTGATAACGCAAACAAGACTGTTGATAAACCTGAAATAATAGATACAAATTAGTATGAGCATTTTATTTCATTTTATAAAAAATATTATGCTCATGCAAAGTATCAGCTTTTCATATATAGCTTTATTAACAAGGCTTAAAAAAAAAACTGCATTCAAATTAATTATGATAAATATTTAACCTGCAGCCATGCTTGGAAGAAGATGAGAGGTTTCAGGATCTCTGACCAGAGCCCCTTCCTCATAATATTCCATTAGCAGACCATGAGCTACCCAGCTCTGAAGATACCTGATAAAAAATAAGAAATATAATCCAGAAAAAATAAAATGTTTTAGCTCATTGAAATATTTACCTGTCAAGGGATCGCTCATTCAAGGTTGCTCTGAGAAAAGCTCTGAAATATCCTAGTGGTGTGTTGATGTTTGTGAGAATTTTAAACCTTTCCTTTTCATGTTTCGTTAGATGTAGGCAAGTGTAACTCCAAAGAGAGTTACCTGAAACAAAGCAATACTTACAATAAGTTTCCATTAACATTTTGATATAGGATTTGTTTTAACTTACACATATAAGTAAACATTATTATGCATGTATTACTGAAAGCGAAACTATTTCCGAGTACCATTTTTGTAACATATAACATTAACTTACCAACATTAACAATATTAAAAGTGAAGTTTAAACCGGCTGTAACCAAATTCTGAATTGCCGAGTTTGATAAATTAGTTCTAATGCCATGGCTAAGCAATTTTTCCCATTTTTCGCATAGTTGTGCTATTCTGAAATAATCACCTAGTTAATATTACATTTGCTTAAACATTCATAGTAACTTAATAGGGGTAAATTATATTTGTATCACCTTATATCATCTTCTGTGGCTAACTCAGATTTTCCTCCAAAACGAGTTAGACAATTTTGTGCACAATTCTGTAGTTCCTGATAAATAATTTTACCATTTTCGATCCTTTTCTTTAACTCCTCTCTATTGTCTATAGCATTAGCTATTGTGTTAAGTATCTTGCTATTCTAAAAATACACAAAAAAAATCATGAGATAATTAAAGGCTTACACCTGCTGTTGGTGTTGAATCATTGGTATTATGAGTGGGCTTGGTATGTGTTAAAATAGTTGGTCCCTGAGTTGACAAAGACACAAATGTGCTTCAATAATAAACTATAAATATTTTTTTTTCTCAGTTAGTCTTAATCATGATCTGACAGTTTGAGTAATTTATGAGGCCTACCCAAATGTCCTTTCTTTGGTATTGTTTGTCGAATCGTTGTGCTCCTTAAGTTCTGAGTTGAGCTGCATGATTACTGACAAATGTGTGCACTGACTGGACAGGTCCACTCAATCTGTGTGGTTTTTCCTCAAAACACTAAACACCAATCTACATGGTCTTCACATGATCTGACCAAGATTATATCTGGACTTTAAAAGAGACTGTGACCTCTGAGTTTGTTTCAGCCTTTCTTCTCAGAGTAGTCAGATAGGAAACGTCAACCTCATCTAGTTTTTGATTGATGTGTAAAAGAGTTTGTACAAACCTACTTACAGAAATAAAATCATTTATCATCATTTATGATCTTTATTGAAGACTCCACATTTAATTATTCACTGTTACCTTACAATAACTGGCTTACATTGGACAGTTCAATTTTAAAATTTGTTGCTTGGAATACTGGTTGGATATTTATTGTTTGCTAAGTGCACCCATTTTGACTATACACCTACGTCCAAGCATGACTAACAAAACAAAGCATGGTAAATCCAAAAAGTTATCAAATATGTAATTTTAATACCTGTTAGCTTTCCAAAAACTTGGTTGTTGTCACGTATTCAAACAGCGAGCATTAAAAAAATTGTTATCTAATTATACTTGAATTATACCTGTATTTAAGTGAAGTGGGTAGGTATAGGTACATGTAACTTCAGTTCGAAACTTGAATACGACCATTTAAATACAGTTGAATGTATGCATGTAAAATTAGGTATCGGCCTTAATTCTAATAAGCACTTGTGTGAAGTATAAATCCTTAAAAATCATACTCGTAATTATATTAGTGAGCGACGGTGGTTTTCTTACCATATTACTGGGCTCTCGTACCTCATAACATTAATAGAAATTCAGATAATCAACTATATCACATATTCTTATATATTATAATAACTACAAGTTACCTGTAAAGGTAAACATTATTTATTTTCAGTTTCGTTGTATTTGACTGACAATTTGTTTTTTTTTTTTTTTTTTTTTCAGACTGACAATTTGTAATTTTGAAGGATGACATCTTACCCTACCCTGCATTCCGAATTAGACCATGATCGCTCACAGCAGCGATCACATCGATATTTTGCGTTCCGTTTTAGATTATCATGATTATGGCAGCGTTCCGAGTTGCGCTGTCATCGATTTGAGCGCGCTAACACCCGTACCGAATTAGCGTGAGCGCGATAATGATGTCCCGTGAATCGTCATATATGACGTCATGACATGCCCCATCTTGCGATAACGCCGACCATGCCCTTAATTAATATCACCGTGAGCGCTGTCAAAAAGGATGGTAAACTAAAGCGGCATTTTCGAAATATTATGCTGTAAAATCCAAGACGTAACAGAATAGTATACCTGAAATGAGTTATAAACTCATGCGCATTATGTTTAATTATTTTTGCATCTAAGTTAATTGTAATTCTTGGTAACAATTAAGAGTGTAATTGTAGTTTTATTAATTCTTTTTAACATAGCCAATAATATTGACACACATATAAATATTGTGAACCCCATGGGTATGTTTTAAAGTGATACAATAATGCGAACTGTAAAAACTGTCTTTTCACCTGTGACAAACAATAAATAAATGAATATGAACATGGTATTTTACTTCGGGGTAAATCTTTGTCAGGCGCATGTAAATATGCTAATATAAGTACTTCGATGTCCGTTTCATCCCTGGACGAATTGTCGTTCTCAAACTCAAAATAAGAGTTATCTGAGTCGATAGAGTAATCCAACAAAATAGAAGTGCCAATGCGTTGAACTTCCATTTGCAGAAGAATATCGAATCGGTCTTTTTTGTGCAAGGTTTGAGGTTGACGTTGAGCGACCACTGTGAGCCCTTTCACGAGCGTTCCGAATTGATGACAGTTCTAAACTGTCATAATCATGATATCTAATACGGAACGCAAAATATCGATGTGATCGCTGTGAGCGCTCACGGTCTTATTCGGAACGCTCGTGGACGCGCTCACAGTGGTCGTCAACCTCAAAACATGCTCAAAAAAGACCAATTGGATATTCTTCGGCAAATGGAAGTTCAACGCATTGGCACTTATATTTTGTTGGATTACTCTATCGACTCTAATAACTCAGATTTTGAGTTTGAGAACGACAGTTCGTCCAGGGCCTGCAGTCTCGACATAGTTAGCAATCGTTTTCGGTTGCTAAGTCCTAACTATCCAGATGTAAATGTTTGGTGGTCTCCACACTCTTTATCGGTTGTTACTGGTATTTTAGGTAGGTACCGGTAGGTAACAACCGATAAATTTGAGAGTCGAGACTACCAAACATTTACATCAACATTTACATCTGGATTGTTAGGGCTTAGCAACCGAAAACGATTGCTAACTATGTCGAGACTGCAGGGCCAGGGATGAAACGGATAACGAAGTGCTCATATTAGCGTAATTACATGCTCCCGGCAAAGATTTATCCCGAAGTAAAATACCATGTTCATGTTCATTTATTTATTAAATTTGTTTGTCACAGGTGAAAAGACAGTTCTTACAGTTCGCATTATTGTATCACTTTAAAACATACCAGGGGTTTTCAATATTTATATGTATGTCAAAACTATTGGCTATGTTAAAAATAATTAATAAAACTACAATTACACTCTTAATTGTTACTAAGAATTACAAATAACATAGTGTGTATACGTTGCTTGTTGCTCGACTTAAAGTACAATGGCCAATTTGGCCATAAAAGAAAAGGGTTTTTCACCGAGTTGGGACTGTTACCCTAATGAAGTATGAGTCATTGGCTACCATTGTTTTGTTTTTAAGCAGGGAAATATTCTAAACCAAAAATACTACTTTTGCTTTTCAGAACGCAATTTCAACACGTTCTATGTTATAATTCTGAACGCATTCATAATCTTCACGTTCCTAGAGATACTCTTAGCACAGATTACTAAATAGTTATTAAGTAACAGATACTTCACTCAGTAGAAAATTTCCAATACCTATTGAGATAATAGCCTACTCCGTCGCCTCAACAACCACTGCATGCTAAAATGTGCCTAAATGCTCAAGCGTACAGTTGTGATTGCTTCGCACCGCGCGATCCTACAGCAATCGCAGTGAACCGAATTTGGACCGCAAGCGGTCCGAGAGGGCTCGCTCGAGCGGTAGGTAATTATAGCGCGCAAGTACATGGAGTGACGGAGGCCTGCTCTTAGTGTAACTAAAGGCTTGGTCGCTTTTGTTACTAAATTTAAATAAATCGCAGGTATTGTCAACCGTATACAATATAATATATAATACTTAAAAGATAAGTCATTAGCAGATTTCGATGTTGCTGTGATGTAAAGTGTTTTGTTAAAGCCAATGACATGATTTTACTTTAAAAAACCAGTACTGGCTGGCTGGTACCGGTATAGATAGATTAGAGATTTTTATAGATTATTTAACTATATTGTTCTGAGGTATGTACCAATCTGAGTCTTGATAATTTAGCTGTATTTTTGTTATACTTTTTATGTCCATTTATGACTCAGATGAATTTGCGGCCAGCTCTAGCCAATACATTGATGTGGTGTTGGTGAAATATTTAGAGGGAGATTTATTTTTATATTCTAATATAATGTCTCTTTTACAGTGGCGAAGTGTGAAATATTGAGAGAGGTAAGCCAGAACACTTAACCTTGAAAAGCATGTTTCCTCACAAAGCAAATAATCTGTCAAGCAGCAATCTAAAGCTATTAGACCCGCCATCCTACTGACCTGCTACTTTGTAAATCTACTTACTCTAAATTAGTAATTTCAACTTTTTACACTATCTACTTACCGCAAATACCTAATTTCAACGTATGTCTATGTAACTGCTTTCACTACACACAACAACAACACAAATAAACACAGTTCAACTAAAAAAATACACAAATCAGTATTTTATACCAAGCAATAATTCAAAAATAGCTAACTATTAAATTCAAATATAAATTCAATCAACAACGCATGCAAGCTATGGTCGTTTTAATGTAATGTAATTACGTCAAATTGTCTGTTAACATAAAATGTCATCAAACATTCGTCCGATTCGATACGAAATTCAACGACGGTTAACGACCCATCCCGCTCGCGCGCACATATTTCCTATATACATCTCGCTCGATTATCCGAGTAAGACGCTCAGAGTCGGCTTACTTTAGTTCTAATATGGCGGGCTGGGTAGTGACCTTCAAGTGACGTCATGACGTTCTTTTGCTAAGAGAATTTATCGGCGAATAAGCCGATCGCTCCTGCGGTTTACTTTATAGCAATATGTTGTACAAGAGCAAATTTTGTTGATTTAATGTCCATCAGTGTAGGCGTTTTGTAATTTTTCTCTACTTTTAAAAGTACTGATTGTGCCATTGAGAGAGTGGTTGTGTTCCAAACTTCTGAAGGAAAACCGGTGGGAATGGGCTTATAAGGAGGCTGCGGCGCTGCTCTTTTATAATTTCTAAAAAAAATTGGAGACACAGGAGTACTTAGCCAAATATTTATTTTTATGTACTTGGTAAAGTTGCATGACGAGAACATGTCCTTGTTCAATTAAAAATACTGATTTGAATACATTAAAACGTTCAGAGGAATAAATTAAAACGTTCAGATATGTTAATTTTAACATTGATCTAATCACAGAACACTATTACTCTATTACTCCTAGCGGAGGATCTAATATTATAATATAAAAATAAACACTCCTTTACTATACTGCCGCGCTAGCGATATCAGCAGTAAGTGTAATTTTCGAAAAAATGAGTTCCGAATCAGCGCAATGAGCTCTACCAGCATTGCAATTCTGTAACCATCTCACCGTGAAAACTTAGGTGAAGTGAGCGTGGAGTGAGCTGTCAGTGTCATCCCACTGATGCTAGGGATTGACCAAGCATTACATTTACAATCATAATCGAGATTTAAATTATATTTTTAATGTTAACTCTGTTGATCATTTTAAATTATTTCAAAGTTTCTATTTAAGTGTCTAAATATTATTATTTACAGTTTTTTTTATTAAACAGCAACACAGAAATTCAGTCAGAAAGTAGTTTAAAATTGTATTTGAGTTTCTGACAGAATTTCTGTTTTGCTGTTTTATTAAAAAAAAAACCGTAACTAGTATTAATTTTTAGCCACTTAAATACTAGCCTTGAAATAATATAAAATGATCAACAGAATTAGCATAAAAAAAAAATATCTCGATTAGCTTATCGGGAACTGGTACATTTCGTTAAGGTGATAGGCAGTAAGACCAATAAATGAGAAATTTTCCTTATCATAGGTAACAACATTAAGTAGGGCTTACAAGTAAAGCTCTATCATTTAGGTTTTACTTTTATGTGTGCTATGTGTATACTATGTGCAGTAACTGTGTAATGCTGTTTTCAAAATAAAAAAATATCACAATTAATTTAAAAAGAAGTCCGAAAAAGAAAATTGTAACAAAAACTTTGCGTGTCTATTACTCAAAATTATGCAAAACATACTTACTGCTCTTATCGCTAGCGTGGCAGTATAAACACAATATCACACCACAAGGGCATGTAGGTAATGAAAACAGATTTACAAAAATAATTCTCTTTCTTCCATAAAAGTCTTCAGGCTAAGGATATCACGTAGTCGCTAGTCGGGACGAAATACTGGGCTTCCAATTTTTTTCCGGACATTTTTTCCTACTGTTTTTGCTTTACAACATCTTTGGCTAATACATGGGTCCCTGTATTTTTGCAGTCAACAGCTACGCAAAGGTTATATTAAATTATGCGTAAAAGAAGTCGCTTGTTTCCAAAAAAATATGGATAGTGACTACGTACATACATACATACTATCTGTCAAATTCTTAGGCGCTGGATTGTAGCGACATCTATTCTAAAGTGAGTAGGTAAGTGGCAGTTGAAACGTAAGTTTGTATTTTGCGGGAAACATGGCGCTTCTCCCTTTTGGCAAAAAGGCCTTCTTCCAAAGTGCTAGCCATATTGAAAAAGCTTTTTTTCTTGTCTTAAAAAAAAAAAAACTAAACAAAATGGCGTTACCAGCGTGAGTGTATAGAATTTGCAATTCGTTTGTGACTAGTGTGTAATTTACATTTTCCTCCTAGCTAGAACCTACAACTTATTTAATTTACTCAACTTTATGATTTGTGGTTACTTTTTCTTTGTATACTTTGAAAAGAGAGATTAGCTATCGAAGTAAAGCAGTTGTATCATGAGTAATTCTAATTACGAAGATGATCAAAGCGAGGATGGAGAATTAGCGCGTAGTCCTACTCAGGATGAAATGGATTTTAGGTAAGTAATCACAACATTTTGCAATGTTCTTATCGTTTGAATCTATTGGGAACACGTAAAAGATTCTAATGTAAATGTTGTGAAATTTTATCATGTCTGTCAAACAATGTACATCCAATCCAGTTGTAGTTCTTAACTTCCTTGTTTAACGATTTGACACCTGCTAAATAGTACCAGCTATTTACATCTTCCATTATCTTCCTTAGTTTATAATAATGATAACCCTGCCTGTGGGCTGGGATGGGTTTTACCTATCGCCATGCGTATGAGGAAAATGGTTTTGCAGTACCCAATGCATAAATAGATGAAATGAAATTCTAGTTTTCGTGTCTGCCTAACCTAATGTTAAAGCACAATATGTTTATAAAATTAATACGTTTCGCATTACATCGGAAAATAACTTTTATCTGTCACAAAATGTAGGTTTCACATCAACAGTTAATGTCTTGGCAAATATTACCAAGTTGGCTGTCTTGTCTGTAGTGTTAAGTTATCTGGTCTGGTCAGTGGCTAAGTTTATGGCCACATCAAGTTATACACTATGCAGAATAATGAGTAATGAGTATTTATAAAGGTATTTTATTTATTTTTGTATATTTTATGATACTCTGATATTTTCTGACTCTTATGGTAATTTTATAGTTTATCTGATGAAGATCGAGACAATGCTGATTCCTTAATTATCAAGCCTCCCCAAGCTGTTATTCGTACAACACATCGGGACAAAAGAGGTCATAAAAGAACTATCAAGGATAGATACAAAGACAACGCTAGGAAAGAAAAGAAACATCTCTACAGGTAATTTTTTAACAAAATTTTGATTGATCAATTTACTTCTTTGTACTATAAAAGGCTGTAATTTACTGTTAACAGTATTGTGATTTTATTGCTATTGGTGTAAATGATTGTTTTGTATTTCTATAGTTCTTATGAGATTATTAGAGATTAACTTAATTTTGTGTCTTAGACAAACACTAGTAATAATTAGTTTTCTGTGTATATATATGAAATTCAAGCTCAGTTCATGCAGAATTTCAAGGAGTGTTTATATTTTGACTGTTTTAAAGTTTTAATTTATTTGTTCAATGCTTTATATTTATCCAATCTTCACCTTTTTTAGTAACATGTTTATAAATCTAATATTATGTGCTTTAAGGTCTGACATCCTACTGACACTGGGAATGTTATAGATCAATCATAAACCTTTTTCAACAGGGAACGAGATAAGTCTGAAAAATCAAAGCGAGAGATTAATAAGAATCCTGATCGAGAGGATATGGCCAAAGAGTACTATAGAGAGAAGCAATATTATAGAGAGAAGGAAATGTATCGAGAAAACAAAGAAACATTTAGGGACAAGGAAGCTTTCAGAGAGAAGGAAGCTTTCAGAGAGAAGGAAGCTTTCAGAGAGAAGGAAGCTTTCAGAGAGAAGGAAACTTTCAGAGAGAAGGAAGCTTTCAGAGAGAAGGAAGCATACAGAGAAAAAGAAATGTATAGAGGAGGAGATGGTAAAGATAACATGTATAGGGATAATAAAGACATCCGAGAGAAAGAAATGTATCGCGAGAGAGATATAAGAGAAAAGGAAATGTATAAAGAAAAAGAAATGTATAATAAAGAAAAGGAAGTTTACAGAGGTGAAAAGGACCCATATAGAGAGAGGGAGCATTACAGGGAGAGAGAAATGTATAGGGATCCTTCTTTCAGAGAACCAACTAGGTCTAGAGAAGCCTATAGAGAGAAAGATATGACATATAAAGATAAGGATATGTATAATAAAGAGAAAGATATGCAGAGGGAGGCTTATCTTGGCCGTGACAGACAGTATAATAAATATGCTGAACCAGAACGAAAACGTCCTGACAATGAAAGAATAGAATCTAGATTAAGATCATTAGCTGAAGAAGGCCATAGTAATCATAATAACGAAAAAGAAAACAGAGACAGGACATCTGGAGATAAAGAATTGGAAGATTTAAGAACTAGACTACTGAATAAAAGAATAACTAAAGAGTTACATAGTCAAGATGGCAAGAAAAGTTCTGAATATTATGAAAAAGAGAGTAAATCCTCATCTCGTCACTCATCACTAGACAAACATCAAGAGCATAGGAAAAATAAAGTTTTGTTTGCAGGTAATAATTGTAAATATACATTAATATTATTTTATTTTGGATAGAAACCTGTTTAGGTCTTCATTAGCTACTCTAGTATAATTATATTATGCTTCTTTATATATTGTAGCAACAAATAGTTATGTTACCTAGTTATTATGAGCATCTTATAAAAATTAAAACCTTGTTTAAGATAAAGAGAGGGAAAAAAGGAAACATGAATCCCGTACAGAGTTAGAGGCTAGAAGACAGGAGCACCGTCGTCGGGGCAAGAAGCGCTCTGTGTCGCCCTCTGAATCCACATCAAAGAAAACTAAAACTGATTCACCCAACTATGGTGATTCTGTAGTTACTGTATCTGATTCTAGTGATGTGGAAATGAAAACTGACTCACTGCACTCAGAGCCTGAAGATGGTAAGTGACAATCCCTGAATTTTATGGTAACAAAAATATTCTATAAATATTTTCGATCAACAAGCAGTAGATCCTAAATACGACCTTCAAAAACGGCCCAAAAAGAGTGCAAATACTTTTGTAGTCCTATTTTCAAGACAGTATGGCCCAATTTAAATCCCAGCTCAATAATTTAAATCTGCTTACACCACCCGTAACCAAATACATTGAATAACATTATTTAAATTAATTTAGGTGAACATACTAATAGTGAAACAGAGGAGGATAGCTCATGCACAGAGTCGGACTCCGCAGCTGAATCTAAATCTGAGGGAGAAGAAGACGAGGAACATATGGATGATAATAAGTCTGATAAGGAGGATAAAGAGCAAGAAAGGATCAATGAGAAGACTAGACCTCCATCTAAATCGAAGTCACCCAGCCCAAGCCTGTCCAAAGCGAAGCCTGAGTCACTTCCTTCATCTCATGGATCACACTCGCACAGGTACATTTCTTTTTTTATTTCTGTGTTGGTGGCAGGATACTGTCCATTTCGCATGAAGAGGACGGAAAATTTAGGCCTCCAAAAGGTTAGGTTCTCCTTTGAAATTATACAATTTGTTTGTAAATTTTTACAAATTATTTATTTTGTTATTGGTATAACATAATTTAGCAATCAACTCAGCTTGTCGCAGTCCACTGCTGGACCTAGGCCTATCCCAGGCTGAGCCACAACACCCTCTCCTCCACATTCCGCACTCTACATAATAAATGCAAATTCTGAACTACTTTTTCAGGTCACTGTCCAGATCTAAGAGTAGAAGTAGATCACATTCCTTTTCGCCTCCTCCCGCTGGAGAAAATGGAAAGACTACCGAGGAAACAAAACCCAATGAAGATGATGAGGAAACGAAACAGAGAGAGGAAGCTATTAATGCTCTTCCTCCTTACTACCCTGCATTACAGGTAATTATCGTTTTATATTTTGGTGAACTAATAAATAACTGAGGAACTGACATGCGCGATCCGAGTTATGTCAAGCCTACAACTACCCTGAGGCCCGACTAGTCGACTAATACCTGAAGGCCAATTCCCGTAATTAGAAATGTTCAAATCTAGTTGCAATCTCATCTCAGCGACAATCAATGTCAAATATGTAGGGAACTTACATGTATTTTTGACACTGAGAATAGACTGCAAACATTCTTAAAATTACGAGAATTACCCCTCAGGACTTGCACTACGCAGTGTCAGTGAGTATTGGCGCGTCTAATTTGACGGATTCCTTTCGCTCACGGCCATGTTAGGCCGCCCACGTGGTTAGCGCAGTCTCTCCCTGTAGTAGCGGTGTACTGCAACTTTGAAACTGTTTTATGGGACATTATTAAGTATTCAATTCCAGCCCATCTATTTACTTTGAATATATCCCAATGTCTAAGAAAATATATTTTATTACTCTGTTTGAATATAGAAAATCATTATTTGCTTGCAGGTGAACGATAAGTAACATTGCTCATGTAAAGTTACGCCACTATCTTTATTAGTAGACTAATCATGATTATTTTATGAAAAATATTAATCCAATATATAATAATATTTATAGGGGTGTCGATCCGTTGAGGAGTTTCAATGTCTCAACAGAATAGAAGAAGGTGCATACGGAGTCGTTTACAGAGCGCGTGACAAAACAACAGACGAAATTGTTGCTCTCAAACGACTTAAAATGGAAAAGGAGAAAGAAGGATTCCCCATCACCTCTCTGAGAGAGATTAACACATTACTCAAGGTAAGATCACAATCTTTAATTTAATTATTGTAAGCTCACTTGAGCCATCACAATGCATCACTGCTCTTTTCTCGAAGGTATTTTATTTTAAAACTATTTTGTTTTCTTTACATACGTGCTAGTGTTTGAGCCGCGAGCTGTGAAGCACTCGATGGCTCCTGTGTTGAATTCATTTTATTAATGCCTTGTATTTTATTCCTACAGGCCCGGCACCTCTTACCTGCAAGAGGGTTGTGCTAGAGGTGTGACCCGATCGCAAGGGTTAACTCCGATACGGGCGGGCTAAAAGTATCTTAAGAATTTATTCCAGGGGGACCACCCTTCAATGCTTTCTTGTTACATTCTACACCTTCGAATTTGATGATCTACAAAAAGTAATTTTTATTATATACAATGCTTAAAATACGAACATCGAAGGTTACTATAAGATAATGATGCAAGTTTTGATTAAGATCATCAAGAACATCATCAGGTAAAGTTAGGGAGTATTTTTAAGTTCTGCTGAAGTACTTTGAAAGTAATCTAAGAAAAGTGTTTTTTAATCAATATTTTTAAATCTCACATATCTTAAGCACTAGGAAAACTCATTTTTATACTCTTTATATTTAACAACTTTGTCCTACAGCTGCTAACAAATTTGCCAACTTTGTATGGTTATTTTTTTCTCAAAGCTGGAACAATGGTTGAATACTATGCAGAGTAAAAAAAGTCGAAGGGTTCCTGTAAATCCTGGTCTGAAAATGTTATAGAGGCTTAGATCAGTCTTGAAAAAGATAGACCCAAGTCAGCTATATAAATTCATTTTCTGTGTTGGTACAATGGCCTGGCAACCCATTCATAAATACATAAGTGCATAATTTGCTCAATGATCACTTGAAATTGAATTCCCACTTAAGGCAAAAAAGCATGACAGAACTTGAAGTAAATGTGTGCTGTGAAATATATTCCACACTGACATTTCTAGAAATAAACTTAAATGAGCACTCAAATCGTTCTTACCTATGCAAGACGATCATGTTTATACTATGAAGCATGTCCTGCAAATGTGTCGTGAAATGTTTTGTTTCCAGCACAACATTTATATGTTTTTATTTCTCAGAGATCAACAACAGCTGTTTATACATTCACTTTTAGAAATGCTATGGGACGCTTCACGCGGCTAATGCCCCTAAAAGCGACGAACATGATGCACTCGTGTGACGAACGTGTGATTGAGACGGACGGCAAAACTCGACAGACACGCTTCTTTCTTGCGCGCACGACTGATTCTGCTTCGCATAGATATAAAGTAGATAAGAGTAATAGTTATGCTTTAATTTGGCATGTATTTAATGCGGCAACTAAGTAAAATGAATATAGGTTTTAAAAAAAAATAGAGTGGGTACCATATATAATGGGTTGGCAGCTAATAAGGAGTATCGTAATAAGTAATAGGTAGCATATTAATATATCAGTAATAAGCTCCGTTTTAATTTAAACTAGCATCAAGTTTTTCTTTTGGGAACAGAATTAATATCTAAGCGGAAACTTAATGGCGAAAACAAAATAGAAAATGGGCGTTCATGTTTGTCATAATTGTCAAAGTTCTAACCAAACCTTAATTAAAATATTCTATGCATGGTCGATGGCAGGGCTTGGTCGACGGAGCCCCGCTTCGCTCCCAGACTTCTGGGTGGTTTATAAGAAAATAACCACTTCTAACCTAACCTGTCCGAGTCGGGGTGCCCTAAAGACCAGATTGCATCCAGTTTCTCCTGGTAACAAATTAAAACGGAGCTTATTACTGATATACTAATATGCTACCTATTACTTATTACGATACTCCTTATTAGCTGCCAACCCATTATATATGGTACCCACTCTATTTTTTTTGTTGCAAACATTTAGTCGACTTTTAAGTTATTAGTCACTCGGAAAATAATAATCCCTTTAATTTTACGCTAACAGGGGCAACTAAAATCCCACAATCCTTGGCAATTTCTAAACTATTTTGGTTACAACATCGTTGGCCGCAATTGTCAAGAATTGCGCTATTTATTTGCCTATAAAAGCCCGCATCTTAATATTACAGATCGTTCTGGTTCAGATGTGTAAAACTAGTTCACTTTCGGATTGTTTTTTGCATTTTGTATGGAAGTCTTAGTTAAACTAGATTTTAATATTTAAAAAAATTCTATGTTAGTTTAGCCACACAACAAAGTCAGGACTATCGTAATGTAAAATCGACTAAATATGTTTTAAATAAAAACTTCTGCCAGATAGCACTGTTCTTGAAAGTGGAAGATTGAGTAAATTACACCTTATTATTTACGAAACTCGTACGAATTTCGTTATTCATTGATAGTTTCACGTGTAAACAATTATCTATTTACACGTGAAACTATTAATGGATAACTAAGTTTGCGCAACTATTTTAGTAATGTAAATCCGGCTTTAAGATCGACTGAAACTGGCGCACACTTAAGTTACTTTAGACAACTAGCGCGGCTTATGCTCAGGCAAGCCCGCCAGTAAAATATGCATCCAATTAGTAGCAACTAACGGTTTTTCATTACTAAACAAGGTCAAATTAAACTAGCTGGCGAAACTTCACAGATATACCCGTCAGTGCGAAGTTTCGTTAGCTAATTTAATTCGCATATTGCTTGAATATATTCATATAATCAATTAACCCAGCCTGTTACAGTCCACTGCTAGACTTCCGAACTTAAAACTGCTAACTTACTCACAGCAAGCAAGCTAGCTAGCTGTCAGAGCCCTAAGTTGAATCAAATATAATTCAAATTATTTTAACTCGAATGCGAAATAAATTCAGTACTAACTGGTGCCCAGTTTGACCCAAATTCTGAACAATTGTGCATTACATTATCAAAAAAAAAAAAACATATTAGTGGGAAATTGATTCTATCAATTAGAACAATTTTATTACAATTGAATCGCTCAATCGAATATGATTTCATTCTAACTCGATAAGGTAAGCCCCAGGGATCGCATCATTTTGCTCACTTTAATTTCTTTAAGTAGCGCGCGTGAGTGGCGTGTCTGCGACTGTCATCGCGTGTCTCTATACTTTATAGTAAATATTTGACGTCGTGTCTCGATAAGCGTCACTAAAAAAATTGTAGGACATTTTCCTTAAGGGGCGTCTAAACGGGCTATATTTTACGACAATTTGTGGCTGCAATACTGTGGCCGGCAACATTGCTAGCAATACCAGCCACACTATGCAATATTTTAAGGATGGCCCGGCATTATAGCCACATATTTTTTGGTATGTCAAAATGTTTTTATGTGTAGCCGGCGTGTGGCCGAACGATCGCCTCGCAATCGAAAATACTGCAATATATCTGGGCCATCTATATTGTTGTTCTGTTTTACTGTATATGCGCGTCCCTTTCTCCCTGCGACGTGAAGTACTTTGCGTTTCACTTTCTGCGCGACGTGAAGTGTGCTGCGAGTGCTGCGATGTCCATCGTGTATAAATCTGTGGTGTGGCGATATTCTGTGCTGTCAGCAGCTGTCATTCTTGTGCTTCTCTGCTTTCCTCTGTTCCCTCTCTCTTTCACAAGAACCTTTTTCTTTCTCTGTTCACAAGAAATTCGAAGTCGCTCTTAGACATTCTTGTAAAATTTTTAAATAAGTATTTATCCAGCATTAATTCCTTGTCTACGGAATCCAAAGTGTCACGCCTACTTATGTAGGGTCGAATCCACATTCGTGTCCTTTTTTTTCGTTTTTCTGCCAAAACAATGTAAGCGGCTGCGATGAGCGTCATTTCGTCGGCCATTGTTGCTGGATTGTGTGGCTCATTAAAGGGTTCTGAATCAAAGGTCATTCTATTGCAGCCATATTGCAACATGTTGCCTGCAATTGATTGCTCAGCCATAAAATGCACTAAAATGTTTTTTTGATGGCTGGGCAATGTTTGCCAATAATTGCAGTCACAAATTGTCGTAAAATATAGCCCGTTTAGACGCCCCTTTAGTCAACAAGTTTGTCTATTTATTCACGGGTTCGTGGAATGTCGTCGATTAAATATATTACAACAAAGCGGTTGTGACTATACAAACAATGACATGTTTGAAATAGTGATCAGACGGGTCAACCATATAAGAGCTCGACTGTCGCTAATGAGACACAATTACTTTTCTATTGTTACCGAACTTAATCAGTTCGATTGACAGATGTAAATTAGCAATTATGAATTTTATAAAAAAAACTCGGGGTTATCTTAATCTGCAAGGTGGTAATTGAGATTGGCTATTAAGGGCAAACCGCAACTACTGCAAATTGAGGAAAACGTTCTTAGGAGAGTAATGCAAAACCCAAACTTAATGCTAGCAATGAATCGTCCTAGGAAAGCTGTTCTTGTAGCTGCAATTATTAAGGTTGGAGAAAACACAGCTACAAGAACAGCTGCAGCAGCACTTACTGCCCTATCTCAAATTACCACCCTGAATATATTTTCTATATACAAGGTGGAGACGACAATACGACAATAAATTAAACTGCGTATATCTAATGATGTTCCCAGCCTGCATACAAAAATTCAATCAAATATATCCAATAGTTTAGGCACTATAGCTAGTCAAAGATTGGCAAAACCTATAGTCAGCCCATCACTACTATTTAGTTTGTTTGAAAAAATCACTTTTGTTATTTCGGTGTTAGGATTAATTTGATAGTTTCAAAATACTCCTATGCATTAGTATTGCCAGTGTTTTCATTTATTTTCGTATTGTTGTCTCCACATTGTATACTAGAAAATTCTGTTTTTGTTTCGCCATAATTTGCTGTCATGTGTCAATCTCGACAGCTTGTGTGAATGAGGTGAATTCTGTAGAAATATCAATCTTCACATAGCACAGTCTCCGGGCCGTCCGTTTCTGAGCATGCTCTGACGTACACGAACACTGAGCCCAATCAGCTGGGAGCCCGAAAGACCCTAAGAGCGGTTTTGCACTTCATACGATCCGCATAGCCATAGTGCTAAGTATTTGTATGTGGCACTGATCCGTACTCTGTCCATCCGAATTTAGAACATTCCCAATTCGGATTGAACTCGGATCTTGAATTCGTATTCTGCTCGGATGCAGTACAGAATCGCTCTGACCCAGTACTTTGACGATAGAGCTTTATAGTTATATTCCAAGTCCAGACACGTTTATTGCACCTTTTTGGTAAAATAGAACATCAAAAAATTTGTCATGTGTTCCGATAGTCAAGTTAGTTTAACTCATTTGGTAGAAAATGAAATGAGAAAGGAGATACAAATCAGGGAATGTTTTACAATCAGAAATTTTGCAGTTTCCAACATCACGTCATCATTTTCTGCGCCGTTCAGGGGCAAAATGTCCAATTCTCAAAATGTCCAACGGTGTCAAAATGTCCAAATACCCAAAATGTCAAATTGCCAAAATGTCAAATTCTCAAAATGTCCAATGGTCAAAATGTCCAATGGTCAAAATGTCCAATTCTCAAAATGTCCAATGTTCAAAATGTCCAATCTTTGAGAATCAATTTGTTCAATAACTCGTCAAACGCTTTTTTAATACTTTAGTTCATGAGAAATGAAAGTAAATATTGGGACTGTCGTTTAGAGGATTCGCTGTTTATGAAAATGAGAATTAAAAGAAGACCTAGAGGCATCCAGTTTGATCGGAAATACAAAAATATTTAATAAAATTACGAAACAGAGATCTCAAATTACAACGATTTTTGAAAAAAAATATTTTTTGCAAATTATCTTGTATAAAAAAAAACGTATTGTGGTATATACTTATTACATAAATCATAAAAATAATTATGTTGATTATTACATGCTTGACTAAGCAAGGTAGGACAATTGGTTATATAAAACTATGTTTAATGTTTGATTCAATTTACCGTAATCAACATCATTATTTTTTATAATGTATATAAAAAAATAATATGATGTTGATTACTGTATTTTATATATTACATTATGACAAAAATAGTGTTTTGGGGTATGTTGTGGTCTTCTCTGGTCTTAATTTGTTATTTATAAATAAAACCTGTTTTGATTCTTTCAGTATTTTGTATTTATTATTTGTCATAAGTATTAAAAAAGCGTTTTGATGAGATAGTGAACAAATTTGCTACATTCTCAAAGATTATACATTTTGACCTTTGGACTTTTTGAGAATTGGACATTTTGACAATTGGACATTTTGGGTCTTTGGAAATTTTGACACCATTGGACATTTTGAGAATTGGACATTTTGCCCCTGAACGATTTCTGCGACGGAAGTGGTTGAAGCGTCTACGACATTTTTGTATTTCATACAAAGTTCAATAAAGTCCTGCTTGCTGACCATGAATCTAAGACAACGAACGTCACGTTAAGTTTGATTATCTAAATCAGGGTATTCCCAACCTTTTTTCGGTCTGTCTCCCTGGAGTATAAATATTATTTCATTATTTATTCACATACATTAAAAAAAAATACAAGCGAGCTTCATCATTTTGGTGACATTCAATTCTTTTATTGTGGCTTGCAAAATAAGACTTGTCTTCTCTGTACTAGTCAAGCTGAACAGCGACTGAATAAGTAAATTAATTAACTGAATATTGTATATTAGAAAACATGGCTACTCACATTACAGGCTTTCATGCTTGTGGTTACGTACTTACGTAGCCACCTAAACTGGATTGTTCGCAATGTTTTTTCTCCGGGACGCGTGCGTGCTCCTCCGGTCTAGATTATCTTCAACATTGATTCCAATATAACCGAACTGCCCTGCTTTTTTGCCTGTAGAGCTTAGTGGAATATCAATTTACGTTTATTACCATGCTGTTTTTAAATTTGAAGAGCCGATCACGACTACTTTCAACTTATCTGGATTGTCCAAATAGCGCTAGTCAACAGCTTCTAAACGAAGTGTTTTTCATTTCCTATACTTAAGCCAACTTTTTTTGTAGTACCCACACTTTTTCAAGTTCAGAATATTTAAACCAGCGATAAGTACTTTTACCTATTTACATCCCCCTAAGAACCAGTTTCGCAAAAGCATAAGCATAATCCGCGTTATAAATGTTGTAATCAGTTTCTCTACTATGTTACGAATTTTAACGGACATTTTTGCTTAGACTACGTCTAAATATTGAGTAGGACATTTAATAACTAACAGTATGGTGAAACTGACTTTATATGTTTTTATTAACTACTCTTTCAAAGCTCAGTATAATCAAGCGGCTGTCTTATCAAACCTGGATGATACGTCTAGTAACAACAATACCAGTGGTTATTGACCCCAAAAGATTATGACGTGTAGTCTTTCCCGATGTTACCTTGCCCAGAGATATGATCGAATGCGCTTGAAGCGGGATGAAGGTACACTTCTGACCGAAGGCGAACGCAACCGCAACCGCAAAACGCAGCGGCAACGCCACCCAATTGCAATAACAGTCCAGCGACACGGCTGCTATCTATGTATGTTTAGGAAAACGGTGACTGGTAGTTATGTGGCCATCTTCGGCAGCGTTTTCATAGAGTTACATAGAAACCAGACGTGTCGCTGCGGTCTGTCATAGCGGTTGGGCTACGGTAGCGGCTGCGGCTTGAGGTTGCGGTCGCTTTCGGAAGTGTACCTTGATAAGGCTAATAAAGAATTGGAAATTCGCTACCCTTCATCGGTCCGCTTAGGACGGTAAAGCGATTGCCAATGAAGCCTCGGACGGAAAACAGACGATACTTTATTTTTACCCGACTGCCAAGAATGGTTGTTTTTCTTTGCCTCCAACACTTGGGAAAATATGTAATTTCAGCCACTCACTACAGATGCACCAAGCATGAATTTTCCTATATTTTTTTTTGATAATATTATTTAAAGCATCTTAGAGCCGTGCCATTGTGGCTGTCCATTACGTGTTACAAGACCACTTCTACATATTTCTACTCTACTAAAGTGATAATTCTTTTCTTGTTTGTAATCACGTCGTAGAAATCTTTCTACAATCTGTTATTTTTGTCTTTCCTGTCTTCCGTTTTTACGGTGGTCATGCTACGCGCGCTGGTGCTACCAAAGCATCGTATTTTATTAAACTAATTTTTAAACTGCCCCGTCAAAAAGTAGAAGGAAAGTTCTATCGATACTAAAATAAGAAGATACATCATTTGTTCGAGCTGTTTAATCAGACTAAAATTGCAAGTAAATCGCTCGAGTTTCATTAAACAGGCCTGTTACATACTTAGCTAATTGTTTAATCGACAATTATGACTATTTTGTCATATTTTCGTAGAAATATGTCGTTATTGAATGCACCGTTAATAATCCTCGATGTTCGTAATTTTCTGCCATCAAATTCTATTATGATATTCGAAAAATATAAATACCATGTCAGTAGTTCAAATAACAACTGGCATGGCAATACATGGACTTGCGCCCATTTTGGAAACCTTATCTTGAAGAAAATAACCACATTATAATTTTTTGTGTATTCAAAGTTTCATCTTGATATTCTAAGGTGAATTTAATGCTCACATGTTATTTTATTAAATTCATCTTAAATATTTCATTATCATTATTGTATCAATTGTTTCGTTGGAAACTGTTTCTATTTTCTAGTCAGCTTTGCTACATAAATAAAGCCTCGGTAAAGAAGTAATGTACATAAGGCCCGCTTGTACCAAAACTTTGAGTTAAATAAATAACTCGAGGTTTACTAACTCAGTGTTAATGTTTTAAATTTTTAACTCACAGTATAAATTGCACCAGTAAAAATTAACCCAGAGTCAACTAACCCGAGTCTTGTCATGTTCATTTGTTATGTTCATTCATTCTTTTTACATCAGGCAAAATATGGTAGATCGAATGCTAAATGAATTAGTATACTGCTCTCTCTCGCTCCACAGTACTTTGAATAAGTCTATTCCTTTATGTCAGATTAGAAATGACACATGGTTCTTTGTCGCGTTATATTGACTGTCGTGACTTGAGCGTGTTGCATTTGCATTGTTGTTTATACTTATTATTTTGTGAAAATAAATTAGGCGGACGCGGAAGATCTTCAAAATGGAAAAAAAACCTCGGTTACGCGGTTCATTCGACTTCATTCGCACATGAGTACAATCTATTGCCCCAATGATACGTGGAAATCGTGCAATCTGGTAAAATTCCAATGCCGCCTGCCTTTGCTCTTCACCGGTAGTTGGCATAAATATAAATTGTGGGTATAACCGAGCTATAGCATCAGTGACCTTATGTATGATCCTGCATGCTGTTGACTCATGTACCCCAATGACATCTCCGCAAGTCAGTAATTGACTTCCAGTGGCGTAAAACCGTAATGTACATAGTAGTTGGTTCATAGGTGATACAGCCTCACTGGAAAAATAAAATTAAACAATACTTTATATAGGTACCTATTATTAGTTGTATTGTACCTACTTATGATACACTAGCAGCGTAGCAGCACATAGTAGGTCATTATCATTGTACTTAAATCCAATATCCAGTCTATTTCACACTAATTACTAAAAACGTAATGTCGGTCACATGTAGTACTTTTTATTCGCATTTGTATATTGCAATCTATTTTCAATTTTATCCAATAAATAGAGAACAGTTTCTTTTTGTAGACGAAATCTTCTATGAAAATCTTTGTCTCTTTGTGAGTAAAAATGATCAGTCCGTTCCGCAATTCTTCTGTTATAAAAGTCTGAACTAATGTATTCGATGATCTCTTCATCATCATCAGACAACAACCATTGATTTATCATTTTCAGGACAAAATAAAACCGATATCACTAAATGCAACAAACACAAGACACAAACAAAGCAAATTTTGCCATTACTAACCCAGAGTTAGATGACTTAACCCTCCCACATCAGTCGGTTAAAAATGTAAAAATTAAACTCATGGTTATCCCCTAACTCTTGATGGTGCAAGACATCATTAGAATTTAACTCCAAAGTAGCATTTACCTCCGAGTTAGCTGTGATAACCTAGCTTGGCGCAAGTGGGCCTAAGATACTTATGTTACAGTATAATATTTAAATTGTCGCAGATGTGAAAGCATTAATGTATGTATTTCTTTGCCCCAGAAGTTCCACTTTATATAGGTTTTTCATTAAAAAAAAGTAGTATTTGATAAAACCGTCATTGTTATTTTCAAATCCTACACTCGAATTGCAACTTAAATTGTTTCATGACAGTGGGCATACATATACTAAGATATTATATTTTCGAAAAGTACGGTTATGGAAATTATCGCAATAAATGTTTAAAACATTGAATAATTCGAATTTCTTACGATAATTTCTATAACCGAAACATTTATGTCGCTCTAAGTTTATGTGCAAATACTAAGTGTAATATATTTGTAAAAAAAAACTTTGGTTGATACTTTCATAAATTAAAATCACGTATTTTTTTAGCGATTGTGTGTTTGTGTCAGTTTCATTATATGCGTTCTTCAATGGTAAATTACTGCAGCGGCCAGCAAAAGAGGCATTGATGAACGAACGTGTAAATGTGGGCCGAGGCGAAGCCGAGGCACATACGTAAGTCCATGAATGCCTCGTTGTGGCCAAGGCTTGTATAGTACTTTTCTCAAATAATGCGCGGAAATTAAAATACAATAACTTTTCCAAATCAATGACAAACAACGAACAACAATAATTTTTCCCGCGTTAAAGTGTTTATTTGTTTTTTTTTTTTTTCAATAAAGAGCTTTATATTTTCAAGCCAGTTCAAAATTTAAATAAAACCTTTGTTAACTTACCTCCTTGGTTGCCATGTTTCGGAGTAAAAGATCGTACAACTTTTAAATTACACGATAGATATGAGTTTACTATGTAATTTATTTGGCCGCTAAACCACGACTGATATGGATTTTCATACAACTTTTGCCGGCCGCTGCTCGCATGTATTTGGCCAGTACAGCAATTTCGGTTTATCTCGAAGAAGGTTGTCAAAATAATGATCAAATTTCCAAGCACGTTTGCTAAAAGAATTATACAGCACGTATCAGAAAGGCGTGCCACAGGCCATTAAACTGAACAACTTTCCTTATGGGACCAACATCGTACCTATTCGCAAAAAATTATCAACTGTCCCATACAAAACTTTTTTGAGAGCAGGTGTGGCCTAGTAGTAACGGCGCGCCTTACGAGTTGTAGGTCGTAAGTTCGAACCCTGACAGGCGCTTTACTTAGTGTAAATTATTTCATCACCACTGCTCTCAAAACGACGAAGGAAAACATCGTGAGGAAACTGGCATGTATTGGAACCAAAAATTCGAAGACATGTGACATCTGCCAAACCTCACTGGGCCCGCGTGGTGGGTTGCAGCCCACTTCCTGTCGAAGGGAGGAGGCTGGTGTCCCAGCAGTGGGAACGTATAGGCTGAATATGTATACAAGACTTCAATACCTACTCGACCCAATTGTATGGGAGGGATGATAATTTTTTGAAAAGAAAATGGTCACCCCTTAAATATGACCACACCTTTCAGATACATGCTGGATATTAAAATTTTATCTGGACACTTGATATCCTGCGTGATTTTAATTATTGGACATCGGGATTACAGATATTGTTATCTATGGTTTGATTAAATAAGTACAAGTTTAACACCTGTCACAATCGAATCGTATCTGAATATTATTGTCAATATTTATTTTGTTTCCGTGTTTGCTTTAATTAAACTGTAGATATAACAATTACTAACTTAAACGCGACAGCACTCGATAGTTTCTATTTTGTTGTCGGAAATGATTTTTTTTAATATTTCACATTCTTAGAACGAAATAATGTTACTTATCTTTTTAGTATATGTAACAAAAAGTTAAGAGACAAATCGAGTTTTGATAAAAAAAAATACGTTTTAATGTAATTAATTACTGCTAGATGCGTTTTAACTAACATAAATTATGGGCCTAGTTTTACAGTGTATAATTTGCATCAAACCGTTGTCGTGAAGTCATACTCGTATTATAGGTATCTGAAAATGTTTTCTTCACAATAAGTATGTATTTTTTAAGACGAAAGTGTTTGTTTGATTTTGCCACTTCAATTTCGTTTGGTATTAGTTCTGGCATTTTACATCTCTCCTTATTCAAGCGATCAAGATTTCAAGCTTTTATAAATATATTATATTATACAATGTGTAACTTAATTAACGCAAGACCTCATACACCCCAGTTAGAGTATTGAGTTAAAAGCATTATACAATAACCAAAACAATGTTTTTTTAAAGCTAACTATTCTTGTTAAGAAAATCGTGTTCACCCTAGCAATACTTTATGCATTTAAAGTTGAGTCTTAGTCCTTGAAATAAGATTTAATTTTCTTTGGCTCAATCGGCTGTCAGTATTGCAAAATACATACTTTTTTGAACAAAAATACCTATATTAATAGTTACTGAAATGGGTTCAGTAGTCAATTATGAGCAAACTACTTTCCGGACTTGCGTTTATTCTGTTACACCTTGTATAAAAATAAGACTTATGAAATATAACAACAATTCAGCAACTCTACAGTGTAACTTGGTTTTTTTTTCTATCTCAATTCATTTTGTCTGTAATTTATTTTACACTTACGTTGTTGTGTATTGTCAAGTGATTTGGTTTAAAAATCAGAATAAGCAAAAATATGTGCGTTTGTTTTGTAGTTTGGGTACGTTTCTGGAGTGCGTGGTATGTATTTATTTACTCAGTATGTCTATGAAGCCAGAGCAATGTTAGCTTTATATCAATTTCATTTCGTTATTTATTAGTATTGCTCATTTTTAATTGTTACTGTATTACTGATGTCTATGCTAAAGCCATATTTATGCTTTATATAGGTGCTTTATCTTCGTCACAATGTATTTTATACAGCCGTAAACTTGTAGTACTGTGAACATCTTCCGTCATGATTTTCACAATACATTCGTTCGATATTGTTGTTTATTAAGGGATCTGAACTTTTTTCTATGGAAGCTGTCGATAGTCGCCCTATCGCCATTTTAATTTTTCTGCAAAATTGCAGCGCATGATGAAACTGACATAATATGTGGGTAGAGGACACTTAAACATACAAGAAATGTCCATACGTACCAGTTTCATCGTGGGCCGCAATTTTAAATAAAAATCAAAATGGCGATGGAATGACTATGCCCCTTAGGGTCTCCTTATAAATTGTATTACCTAAGAATATATATACGAAATAGCTATAGCTGTTACTTCATGATGTACCCAAACTGTTACAGCGGCATTCGTTGACTCGCAACTCGTCTAATCATGATTTATTTACTACGTCGCGGAGCGAGTTTGTTTGTTTGTATAAGATATCTGATCAAGTATTGTGAAGCATTCATTTTCAGATAATTCTGTATTTTCAATCGCATGCGCGACTACGTAAGGGTTTGAATGATGATAATATGAAATTCCATAGCGTAAGAATGGTCCGCCATGGCTACCATACTAACACGTCGCACATTCTGCTCTCTTGTTGCAGGGCCAGCACCCGAACATAGTCACAGTGCGGGAGATAGTCGTAGGCTCCAATATGGATAAGATATTCATTGTTATGGACTACGTAGAACATGATTTGAGGAGTCTCATGGAGACAATGCGTGGAAAGAAACAAGTATTTTTACCAGGTAGGCCGCATGTAACAATATTGCTCAAAATTATATTTTTTATTCTATTCCTAATCTCCACTATAAAGCGTTGTTTTGCCCTTTACAGGAGAAGTAAAATGTCTAATGACGCAACTACTCAAAGCTGTCCATCATCTTCACGACAACTGGATATTACATAGGGATCTTAAAACTAGCAATCTTTTATTGTCACACAAAGGCGTTTTAAAGGTTGGTATGACTATGTAAAGTAAATGAGTACTTAGATTTTTCTTCTTTAAATCTAAAATATTTTTTTGTATATTGGTGCCGATTCCCTTGTTCACAAACTAAACCAAATTTAAGTTCAGTGCAACTTTTTCTTTCTTTTTCATTAAGAAAAGGACAGAATATACATGTTAGTTTATTCCTGTCAAATTAGTCAGCGCTTGAAGTAAATTGACGTAATTTTAGTGGGAAGTTTTTAATCACGTCTAAACTTGTATGGCGTAGTGTCAGTCGCTGACTAATTTGACAGGACGAAACTAAAATTTATCTTCTGTCCTTTTCATAATGAAATAGAAAGAAAAAGATGCACTGAACTTAAATTTGGTTTAGTTTTTGTACAACAGAATCGGCACCATTGTCTAATATTTCAAATTAAATTGTTTTAGGTGGGAGATTTTGGTTTGGCAAGAGAGTATGGCTCCCCGCTGCGCCAATACACACCGATCGTAGTGACGCTGTGGTATCGTGCCCCTGAGCTACTCTTGTGCTGTAAAGAATACTCTACTCCCATTGATATTTGGAGCGTAGGGTGTATATTCGCCGAATTTATATCCATGAATCCATTGTTTCCTGGAAAATCCGAGGTGGATCAATTGAACAGAATATTTAAGGTATATTCTTTGGCCTCTATTTGAATACTTTATTAAATGAAAAAAGAGAAACATTCACAAGTAATGTATGATTTATTTACAGGATATGGGTACACCCTCAGAGATGATTTGGCCTGGCTACAGCGAACTGCCTGCTGTACAGAAAATGACTTTTGCAGAGCATCCTTCGGGTGGGCTGAGGCAAAGAATAGGTTCTGATCTACTCTCGGAATCGGGATTATCTTTACTGCAAGGTTTCCTAACATATAATCCAGCTAGAAGAGTGACGGCGGACGCCGCGCTAGAACATACTTACTTCAAGGTAATGAAACTCTTTATTTCACTTAACCTTGTCCAAATTCCCAACTTATCATAAAATGCCAGTCATTTATCAAATCAAATCACACATCCGTACATGCTATATCTGTCCTCAAACATGTATCATGATACGAAGTTTAGTTGGTATAGACTTCGTAAGTATGTACTTGATTCTAAAATAGTGTCGTATTTGGTGTGCAGGAGCAGCCGGTGGCGATCGAGCCGGCGATGTTCCCGACGTGGCCCGCCAAGTCGGAGGGCAACCGGCGCACCACGCACAGCCCGCGCCCGCCAGCCGGCGGCGCCGCCTACGCGCAGTACGCTCGCGCCGACACCGACGAGGCTCTCGGCTTCCAGCTGCATCAGCGCTCGCTCAACGTCGCTCCAGGCTTCTCGCTCAAATTCTAGCGACGGCCTCTCGAGCGACGCTCGAATCTATAGTCTTAGCTAATACTAACTATTACTGTGTAACATCGTTTGATCTATCACGTAACATAAACCGGACGTAGCTCTAGGTACTTTAATTTCCAATCAAATTAACCGCTAAAGTACCGCTACTACCGCGATATAAGATTTCATTTTAATTTGCCATCTTGCTAAATGTCGCATTTTAAGGCACAATAAAATATAACATACAGGGGAATGACAAATTCTTTACACCACACGATGAATGAATATATTTATATTAGTTTGATGTCATTCTGATCAGAATTTCAAGAAAACTGCCATTTTGATAAGTATCTGTATATTGCAATAAAATCATGTGTTACAACAGTTACTAAAAACGTTAAATAAAAACCTCGGTGTATATAATATAAAACATTATTTATGTACTTATGGAATACATAACAAAAACTTATAGAATTAAATATTTCATTGTAACTGCCATTGTGTATGTATGTATATGTAAAATAGTATAAAATAATATTTTTTCATTATTAATGTAATCGTGTATGTATTGAGAGTCTGAACGCTCAAAATATAAAACTGATTGAGTAATAGCATTCAACCTCTGATATTGGTCATTTAAATGTTGAATGCACATAATGTTACATACAAACTGTTAATCAACATTTCTGTGAAGCTACAGGTTACACTGTGTAAATACCTCTTAATTTTAGTGGTGTACCTCAATGAAGGTGGAAGTAGTGTAGAATTAAAATGTGGTACAATAATTATATGTTTTCAACAGATATGGTATTATTATCTTAAATATCCTTATGTACGTACCTATAAGATACATACAGGTAAAACACTAAATTAAACTGATGTTCTCTAAATTTTATTTAGGATTACAATTTTATTATTTCAATCTGGCATACTTCACCAGCGCATGAAGAATTGATGCATGAGATTTAAGTTGCAGCGGATTTATTTAAACTGACTAGATCAAACTTCTTTCTCGTTCATTTTTGTAGATAATTATCACAGTAGATTAATTTAACTCTTGATACCGGACTAACGGCCAGCTTCGTTCATGCCTTTGGGCAATGCCAGTAGCGAGTTTATCAAGTCACCATTGCGTTTCCACGTTTTATACTTGGTGTCTACCAGAGCATTTGTTTCAATCACCATCCGCCGGTCCAGGACGTCATCTCTATAGGCGTTGATCATTGAATGAATGTGACGGATGTACTGAAAATAGAATTTTAATTTAATTTTTGACAGCAGTAGGCGCGACAGTAAATCGCATCTTGAATCTTGAGATGTAATGTAGCTTTGGGGCAGCTGAAAATACGAGCAAATCCCGAGTTTAGCTAGAGGAACACTGCGGTAGTTTAGTAAGTCTGCTTGCTCCAGATAGGATCCATCTGAGGATTTGCACATGCGGGTTCAAGTTTCAACAGAGATAAATAAACTAAAAGGCTACAAAAAAAAAAAACAAATGACTAATGAACATACCAATGGGTCAGACGCGGACTGGCGCGATCTAGAGGTGGAGTGTTTGAAACCCACTTGTAAAAACTCAATAACACTAGATTTATAAACTTAAGTGGATACTCAGAGGGATTTACAGAAATATGAGTAAACCACAGTGCAAGTAATCATAAAAATAAAGTAGCCTACTGACTACCTCTCGAGTTATCTAATCTGCTGATGAAGTTTCCGAGGTGGCCACTTGTGAATCATGTACATAGCGGATATCGAAACGACTTGTTAGCCCAAAATAACCACTGATGCGTTACATAATCGTCAAAGCCATATCCGGCGATAATGCATAATAAACACTTATCTACAGTAGGTACCTACAGATATAGAAAAAGTTTGGCTTAGAGCGTCGTCTCTCGTTACTAAGGCTGCGGGCACGAGGCTACCGGCGAGAAGCGATGACCAAGCGATAAGCGGGGCGGTGCAGTGGCCACCTCTGTCCGCTGGTTTCGTGCGTGCAGCCTTATTCATCTCAGAACAATTGGGATGGAGACCTTAAATCTGCTGGATCTACAACGGTGTTGAAAAGGTGACACTACAGAACACTAAATTCCTAGGGGGTTTTTTCTTTACGATAAGTAGAGGTAGATCCTGTAGATCCATAACTGCATACCCTTGCAGTTGGTTGGAATACGAGCGCTGCTGCATTATGCAACGTACCTACAGAAACAAATAAAAGTTACTAAACAACTAAGTAACCAAGTTATTAAACAAATAGTAGTAAATTTCGAAAATTGTTTTGGTACCTATAGGTACATACCTCCCTAATACTTACATAAACAAACAAAAATATCTAAAAACTCGACTACAATTAAAACGTTCAAAACAAGTTCACTTTTCAAGCAATCCGATGCAATTGGTGGCAGTTATATTTCAGTTCAGTCTCAGATTTGATGCCATTAATGCCAATGCCATCAGTCCGGTTTTCTTTTTCTTTTTTGCTTTGTATTTATTTTAAACCCTTTAATATGTTAAATATAAAAATTACCATTAAAAATATAAATTTTTAGAATCGTCTCCTAAAGCCCCTTATTTTGATACCATGATGGTCGAGGTATAATTCTCTTCTTTTAAAATAAACGTCTTGAAAAAAAAAAGTTGTCTAAGATCCGTCATTTAGGTTTTTGTTTTTAAATCAAATCGAGCCAAGGACCATCGCACGGTTTAGACGATCGATAGACACCCCATTGATTAAAATCCATCCAGTCGTTGGGATACTTCGAGCCTGCCTTTGCTGTTGCCCAGTCAGGTAAAAATAAGATGTCATGGCCCGAGCCCAAAGGTTAAGGCGCCTTTCTCATACGAGGATGCGGGTTCAAAACCGTGCAAGCAGAGTTATCAATGTGACTTCTTCATATTATGTATTTTCTTAGTTAATTTACGATGGAAACATTCTTACCATTCATAATATCTAATCACGACTTGCAGACCCGTGTGACCTGTAGGTACATACAAGGTGTACCTAATTGAAATACCTAACTAGAAACCTACTCATCCATCATTATGAACAACTTTTACTATGCGACCAGCCCTTTTTTTTCGGGTCTGATATCATCAAATAACTTCTCCCGCTCTGGGAGGAATGGGAGGGCGTGTCAGACTCTTACTGCCACCCGTGTTCCTTCAGTTGCCTATGCCAGGGGCCACGGTAAGTCTTTCAGACTTTCCCGCAACCCTGGCAGGCATCGGTCCTAGCGGACCCCGTCATTGGTGCTGACATCTCTTTGAGGCGTGCGGGGAACATAACGCGCCGTCGACCCGGGCCTGGTTTGTATCGGACGGCGAGCTGCCCATTGCTCGCCACGGTGGCTGGGAATCGGCTTGTGATTCCCGACGCCCTGGGCGTCTCCTGCGGCGGCTAGGGGAGTGAGGGCGCGAATTTTGCCTCTCCCTCACGCGTTCCGCCTCCTCCTTCGCGAGCATTACTGCTTCGCAGAAGGAGGTGACGGCTTCCCAAGCCCTCTGGCTCCGTACCCTGGCCTGGAACCAGGGGCGGACGACGAGGACACGGCGGTGCTCCGCCCAAGCAGGGCAGACCTCCATCGTATGCTCCACCATGTCCTCTAGGCGATCCACATAATGGTGACACCCGGGTGTTTCCTCCCGCCTTATCCGGAAAAGAAACCTCCCGAAATAGCCATGTCCGGTGAGGACCTGCGGCAGGCGGAAGGTGAGGACGCCGTGACGCCTCTCTAGCCACTCTTCAAAGAGGGGACTTATCGTCGCAATTGTGGCGTGCCCGATGCGACCAATCCTGAAGTTGTGAAAATAAAACTGCTGGCCCAATATATTATTATAGTTCTTGTAGGTAGGTAGGTACATAAATAATAGTTAGTTTAGTTATAGGTCTTTCCATCGATGTTATTTTTTTTTTATTTACTTACTTTTTTTTTCTGTAGGTAAGTATGTGGTAGAGATAGTTAGGTACTTGCTTTTGAAAATTTTTACCAACTTTTACCTACATAGAATAAACAATATTCTAATAAATTCTAAAAATAGTAGATTGTTATACAAGGAGCTAAAATGACCCATTATATACGAGGTAGTTTTACTCCCGAGCTTTAGCGAGGGAGTAAATAGAAACCGAGTTTTAATGGGTTTTTAGCGCCGTGTGTTACACTCTACTTTTCACTACGATTGCGAGAAAATAAAACAATCCAATACAATATGAAATAAGTATGTAGTTTAGTTTATTAAAAATGAAATGTACAATTTGTACAATTCTGGATATTTAACGAGATGTTTTTTCCCGGTAACTTAATTTCAGTCCTCTGTGAAGATGAATGTTGAGTGGTCTGTGGGGTAGGATGACATTTTCACTATTCACTATTGTAAAATTAATTACGGTCACTACCAATTCAATTTGCATTTAGAGAAAAATTATAAAGATTTCGCGCCAATATCTTTTTTTGTTTTTTCTTCTGCAGCCGCAACGTATTGCATGCATTCTACCAAAGAGATCGCCGATTTTAGTTCCATTTTCAAAAATAAAATGAAGTTCTTTTTTTATGAAACAGTAATAAGTCGAGTCTATATTCATGATTATTCTACTTATGACTAAAGACTTTTTCGTTTTTGTAGGCTCATTGTCATTTGACACACAAAAATTAAAAAAAAAAAACTTTTTCCCCTAGAGGAAGAAATACATTTATCGTCTCACTCAACAGAATATATACCTAAAATAGCAGATATTTTTTCATGATTTCAGGTTTGGTCCCATAATCAAATTTGATCTTAAAAATTAATTTTAATGATACTTTAGTTCGGAGTAGGTTTGTATCTACAAGGAACCGGCACAAGTGATGAGTTCATTCAATTACCCATTTACATCTTAGAGGTTCATTGTGTTTCTGCGGCGGGTAGGTGGGTAGGTACCTTCTTTTCGTAATTTCATAATGGTTTTGCGACAGGTGCGACCTACGCTTCCTGTTCCGATAGTAGCGTGCATTACCTAAACTGTAAATTGGGGGAGCGCAATAATGCCACCATTTATGAAAACAGTTAACTCCTAATCGGCTTTTTCGGGTTTTTATGAAAAGCGATATCAGTAGGTAGGTAGGTACTAAACTTTATATCTATTTACTTTGTTTTCGAAATATGTATTGAGACAGGACATGGAAAATCTTTTAGCGATATTGCAGCAGGTATATTTGCGTATCAAATGCGTTTTTCTCGTAACCGCAATTTCGTAAGTAGGTACCTACCTCTCCCGCTACTTAGGTACATCTTACTGCATTTCCCAGCAGCAATTCAATTGCAAGGAATATTAGGAAAGCTTAAAAATACAGGGTGGCAGGGACATCGACGCGCTAGGTACCTAGCTGTTACCATGGACTCTGTAGATAATTCTGAACACTTGTGCGGTGAAATTTTTCGTCGGGAAATTTGCCACTCTATATTGTAGTTTTACAACTTTTTAAATTACAAGGTTGAGCGCAACATTGCAAAGACTGAATTATACAAATCCCTTGCAGTGTTGTTTTACTATTCCGAACCAACAGCTTTTTAATTACAGAATGTTTCAGCAATAAACATAAACTAGCGGTTTTAAATGAAACATGTTCTCACTGAATAAAACTGAATGCAGCCCAGCGGTATGTATAGTCTCACTGCGGTCTATAGAACAAAATTACCTTGTCATTTTCCACGTAGGGTATTATTTCGGCTAAACCCTCCTCCCCATATGATTCGATTGCAGGCTCCTCGATGTAGTTGCTGGCATATACTTCACACGTGAGAACCAGCGCCATGAAGAGAAAAACCGCGCGACGGATTAGGTTTAACATTCTGTATCACTACAAACAAAAAATGCGATGTAAGTTTACCCACTAAGTCAAATTACTCGACTGTAGAATTTATTACTGCATTATTGAAGTGAGCGTTTTGCTATCTAATTTGTGCACCCATCCCATGGTTACTAGGCAGCGTATGATAGGTACCTATTCACAGAACAGAGGTCACTCTTATTATTATATGAGCACTAGAAAATATCGATCATGCATGAATGTAAATAAACATTTAATATTCAACCGTCAGGACCTTAAGCTTAAATCGATTAGGTATAAAGGTAGGTTTACGTTATCACTATCAGGTAAGCTGGGATAGTATAATACATTATTATTTTCACTAGTTTAAGTCCGTTCATAAAACTCATACCGTAAACCGTGGGTGGTGCTACGTGCTGCCTACAGCTGCCTGCTTGGTTTGGCACAGATATTAACGAGGAAAGTATTAAACAATCCACCCACTCCTTTTTTATTTTTTTATTAATACAGTTTTCACAACTAGGTACAGTCCTATCAGAGGAACAAAGATGCAGAGGTGCAGCATTGAGCTTTCTTAAATTTTCAGTTACTTATACATTTATTTTTCTGACACAATCCATTGACACATTGACACAAAATAATCGGCTTGAATGAAAACATTTACATAATTGTAAGAAACTAGCACTTCTTACGTAGTCTACCTTACCTTAAAGTAAAATTAATCCTTCAGTTAGTTTTAATCCTGGTGGTCTTAGTAACACAACACTAAAAGTAGAGTCAGCAAAAGTACACCCAAGTCCGCCGTATTGTCAACTAATGAAGCGGATTGTATTTGATGGTGACCGCCTGCTTTTCGGAATGGCAATGGTGGAGTGTGTAGCGTCGGTTAAATGGGCAAGCAATGGTGGGCGGCCGGCCGGGGGGCGAAGTTGTTTTTCCTGGCAGGGTCGCGGGGCGCGCACTCGGGCGGAACCGGAGCGACGGTCGACGACGGCCCACGGAGCGGTGCGACAGACAGCTCAACCGCACTCTGCAACCCTTCGCCGTATCTGTGCTTGTCAACTTAACTTACGTCATATTTTATTTTTACTTAAGCCATAACGATATTGGCATTAAATAGAATGACAATCGTAGCCCTACTTTATTTTTATTAGGTTTGTACTTTGTTTCATGGATTGAGTGGGTTCAATCGTAAGATAGGCACGATTGCTTAGTTACCTACCTAGTATTTGTTGTGACCTACCTCGTAGCATTTTTCTGAGTAGGTACCTAACGATGTTTTGGGACTGTTATGGCGAGTTCCTAATGGTAGAAGACTGGAGATGGTTTTAGAACAGTTCTTTTTAGTCTAACTCTTATCTAAGCAGTGACGTGACATTACGTTGATGTCAGACTTATGCGAATTTCATAGAACGTAGAACGGAGTTATGAGGACGAGCTATATGATATCCTACGAAGGCCGTACTGCCTACTAACTGCTGCCCTGCCCTAAAGCCAAAGGGTTCATAAATCTCGTGTAACAACTAGTTTTCTGACATCTAGAGTACAATAACACTACAGTTGAACAACAATATAAACTCACGCCTATATTTCCCTAATTGGGCAGTGCTTTAAGTACACCCATATTTCGTCAGAAATGTGTTAAATTCACATACACCTAAGCGGGCAGGGGGCGAGCTATGCCGTCAACTGGGCGTAACACAATATCCAGACTCCGGAGCACAGAGTACATTATAATATGCTGAGCTCCGGAGTTTGTTTCGGGAAATCTAGTAACTTTGGCCAATTTTGTTTCCGTCCTCTCATCTACTTTAATATTAAACTAGATGAGAGGAGGGAAACTACACGTTCGTGTCACGTGGGAGCTCGCGTCATACAGTTAGCTAATTAGCTAAGCACGTCATAATTTTTAACAGAAAAAAAACGGTTGTGTTTCCCACGAACGCAACGTATGTAAACAAATGGTAGATCCATTTTGGTTGTTTGCTATAATTAGAAATGTAGGTATCAATTTATTAGGCCGATACTCGATAACCTTTTAATCTAGGCTGGTCATTCATTTACGTGACCAATAGTTCGGGCCTGATTGGGTTTCGTTTTATTATTTACTTTATCCTTACCCTATAAAGGTAAACACAGGATGTGGGATGCCGGACGTGATCCATTGACATTGGCTCTTTCTATTCCCTTAACATTGCCATGAATTTGATTAACCCCTAGTAGATAGGTAGGTAGGTACCTAAGTAGTCAGTTAACACCTATAGCTTTGTCTTGAAAAAAATATAATCGACGCCCTTTAAGTTGTAGGTATGTATGACTTCATTAACTCCATGACGACTTGTGAAAATGGAATCCTTGTGTTATCGTTAGCTGGTAGCGAAGAAGAACGAAACACTCATAGTTATGTTTATTTTATTACTTATATTAAAACATACAAATACAGGCAGCATAAACTTTACTTAGCAAGTGAATTCAGTCTGTACTCCAAGCCACGAGCGCAATATGTTAAGTTGATGAGCCACGGCAGTTCGGGCGGTCCCTCCCAAGCTAGTGTACTGTTCCACACTCGTCTCCCATGAGAAAATACTCTGTAGTTCCTCCTCTGTTCCAAATTCTGGGCTGTAATTGAAAACATTAGTAAGTTGATTCTGTGGTTTACTTGCTAAATAACGTACCTACCTACCTACCGCAGCCCGCAGTTCAAAATCAAAATAGGTATTTAATTTCACATAAACCGACATGGGCACTTATGAAACGTCAGAAGCTAGGTGCACGGTTCCAATTGGTCGTTTCCTATGGAGAAGAGCCGGCATGAAACCCCACGGTTACTCTAGATAATATTAGAAAAGAGTCATGTTGGGGATCCATAATCTGTGTCGTTCGTTACCAATATTGCTGTTTGATGATTCCCACGACTAGAGAACATCGGTGGATAATCAATCAGATCCTATGTTAAACCGACATCAAAAAAAGGAGGAGGTTCTCAATACGTGTGCAATTTTAATATGTCTGTTATACGATTGGATATAATAAGAAATGAGTACCTGAAAGTGGCACCGGAGACTGAAAAGTTGTGTGGAAATCGGTTGTCATGGTAGGGGCATGTGATACGGAGGGACGAGGAAAAGGTCGTGAGGAAAGTTTTGAGTATGAATGTCGATGGCTGTAAGAGTAGGGGAAGAACAAAGAAACGATGGATGGACTGTGTGAATGAAAACACCTATGTTTAGAAAGGGAGTACCTAACTACCGAGATGACGTATGGAAGTTAAAGACAAGTTGCGCCAACCATAAATAAATTAGGATAAGGGCAGGAGAATGATGATGATGATGAATGATGAATGATAATGTTTGTTACTTAACTCAGAACTCTGTTATTTTTAAACAGATTTGAAAATTGTATTTTTTATTTTTTGGGATATAAGTAGGTAAGTACCTATACTTTCAGATTGGTCCCAATAAATTTGGTCAAGTTCTGAGTATTTAGTGGTTTTTGAGTTAGAATAGAATAGAATAAAATACTCTTTATTATGTACACATCAAGCTATACATTTCCAGTTTACGCTGACCTCTCATTGTAACATAAAACTATACGATGCGAGATCAGCTTATACTGGATTTGTATAGCTTGATCTGTAGCCGTGTGTACACAAAAAATTTACAGATATCAATGTAGAAATTTTACATAGGGTGACATAATGGGCGGTCTTATCGCTAAAAGCGATCTTTTACTTTTATCTTTTAACTTTTTATCTGAGTTAGCTTCATTATTACTTTTATAAGTCTACTTAGTTTATGTTGATGATGAATAACTTCCTGTCACTCTTATTTACTTAGCAAGTGAAGGTATACGAATTTGTGCGTGGTAGGTAGTAAAACTAAAAAGGCAAAAAATTAAACTTTATTACAAAAAAAACAACCGACTTCCAAAAACTACACTACAAAGTGAAAAATAACTTTAATTGGGGAAGGCGGTGGCAAAAAAATAAAAAACTAAACTCACTTTGTACTTTTCACTTTGTAGGTAGGTAGTGTTTTTTTGCAAGTCAGTTGTTTTTTTTTGGTAATAAATTTTACTAAGAGAAATAGCGTACCAAATATTGTGGTATTCCTGGTAGGTCAAATTTTTAAGATCGACACCGAGGGCTGATGCGCGTCGCAGGGCTGCCCCGACGAAGTGATGTGCTCGTCGGAAGGGAACCCCGCGACGGACCAGCGCATGGGCCAGGTCTGTCGCTAGCATGCCAGGGTCCAGGGAACTTAATGCTCTTTCACTATTCACCTTAGGATATAAATCGACATCTTAGTAGGTAGCATATATATTTCCGGTTTTGAGAATTATATGATTACGAAGGTTATGAAGCCTACTTACTTCCATGGTTGCAATAGTACCACCCGCAACTTTCAAACAATCAAGCAGTCGATCATAAGATCTAAACATGAGCTCCTTATCTGATTGCAGATCTTTATTATAAGTGCTCGGTAATCCTTTGATAACGCAACTAAATGCAAACGCCTCTCCGAGCAGGAGTCCCGCAGCTCCTCGAATCAGTTCTAATCCATCTGGATTACGTTTCTGGGGCATCAAACTTGACCCCGTCGAGAACTGATCAGAGAAGCGAACAATGCCGAACTCTTGAGAACTATAGATAATCAGATCTTCTGCTAATCTACTAAGGTGCAGGCCACATAAGGAAGCCCAGTTAAAGAATTCCACTGTAACAAAAATAGATTATTAAGGAACACACATCAGTTACAACTGGACGTGAATTGGATTGCCATAGTTACCTACCCAAATGATCTCTAGAACTAACGGCAAACATGGAGTTAGGCGTCAGGTCTTCGAATCCTAGATAGTTAGCCAGTCTCAATCTATCGATAGGCAGCGCACAACCGGCAATAGCTCCACTGCCTAAAGGACAGCGCGAAAGGCGGCCATTTTGTTGTTGTAGTCTTGTCACATCGTCGTGGAGAGCCCAAGCATGACTGAAATTTCAAGTGCAATTTTAAAATGGAGATATCGAGCACATTCGTTTGGTTGTGGTGTTTCAGTTACCTCAAGAGGAAGTGGCTCCACCGCACAGGTTGAGCGCGTTGAAGATGGGTATAACCTGGTGCAATTATATCTATTTCGCTGCTAGCTCGGTTCACCAGGACCTTCAAACATTGGTGAGTACGGTCACCAAAAGAGATGGACTGATAAGTAACCAGAGTCGTTGGATATAGGTAGTTGAAGTTTAGTATGAAACCGATGGATGTTTCGAATAAAATTTAATTTAATTAATAGAATATAAACAGTACATCTATCAAATTAAATTTCATAAATGTTGTCATTTTAATTTGATGTAGATCAGATTAGAATGACAACGTTTTCGATTCTTGTTGTTAGTTGTATAAGTTGGAAATAAATACCGTGATCAGTTCTTTGAGGGCGGCGTGCAACTTAGGTAGGTTGCCAAGCATCCACAGTCTAGTATCGGTGGCCGACTGGTCGTTGCGGCTTCGGGCTGTGTGCAGGCGCAGCGCTGCGTCACCTGCGTACTTGAACAGTCGCCTCTCTACTACTGAGTGGATGTCTTCTTCGGGATCATTCAATCGCCCGCTTTTTATCATTTCCTCGTCAATGTCCTTCTCAACCTATAAGGGTAGGTAGTCATTTTATAACAAACGTGATTATACAATTCTGACTTCATGAGATTATATGGTAAACTACGATACCAACGGTGTACGCTATTCGATAAAAAAACTTACTTTGTTAAGTCCATCCTGTATGGCTTTATTGTTATCTTCAGAAAGGTGTCCACTTCGATGTAGCTCGGCAGCCCAGCCGCGACTGCCTTGTATGTCCTCTCGGAACAATCGAGCATCCACTGCTAGCGAGTCGTTTATTCTCCGCAACACGGCCGAGGGTTCCTCTTCGAAGCATCCTCCCCATAGTTGATACCGGTCCTAGAGAATTAGCTTAAATGTGTTTTGAACTTAGGTACCTACCTAATTCATATATTTTTTAGATAGATATGTACCAAGTCCTAGTTGTAGCTTTTGAGCACAAAATTCGTGTGTAATAGTTATAATTAGTTAAAAGTAAGCCTCAAACAAACAAGATGTGTACTCACAGTAGACATTATCTTCAAAGAATGACTGCCAAGATAATTAAATGTTGAGGCACATGATTAAATTATCTTATGTTATGTGTATCTACGGTTAAAAAGGTTATAAGCAATCTAAATATTTTACACATTCACTGTTGTCGGCATGTGTTGTTTATATATAATTGTATCTACAGTAACACACACTACAGAACAGACATACAGTCCTTGTTTAAGTTTGGCGACAATAGGTCAATATACAGGGTTATTGGTAAAACACCATCAACCTCTTAAGGGGTCATTGTACTCATCATTAAGAACAACTTTTACTATGGGACCAAATATGAAATCGCAAAAAAAATAAATCAGCTGTTCCCTACATTTATGTTTGCAGAACTCGTCAAAATGTAGGGACCAGCTGATTTTTTTTTCGCGATTACATATTTAGGCCCATAGTAAAAGTTGTTCATAATGATGAATAAAATGACCGTTTAAGGTTGATGGTGTTTTACCAATAACCCTGTATAGGTTAATAATAGGTCAAATAGCTAGGGTGTCGGACTAGCACGCCAAGAGTCCTAAGTTAACGCCCGATCCATCCACTGGAGCAGCGGGGTAATTGCGTAACATACTTACAGTAGAAAAGGCTTTCATTTTGACAGTTCAACCACATTCATTGTGTTATTTACGTTGTCGAGCAGACAATTTTTTCGAACATATGAAGCAATGGATTAGCAATACCGTTCAAAATCATTCAAATTGTGATTGAAAGTGTGTGACGCAATAAGGGTGCTGGACTACATTTGTACTCATTAATAGGTGGTGTTTTAATAGCCGTTAATAAGCAAATCAAGTCTAAACGCATTAAGCATTGGGAAAGTGACTGTGAAGACTTATGGGTAAGTATTGACTTGCCGATATTTTTCGCCGGTATTGTTCGCCGAATGGTTCTCTGCGCAGTATACCTGCCTCCTCATACGCCGTTCTTCTCTGGAGCACTATTTCCAAAATTGTAATGCTGTTTTTGAACAATATTCAGATTCAAGTGTTTTTATTGTAGGTGACTTCAATTTGGGCAACATTGACTGGACTTTAGTAGGAAAATCGGATAATAAACGTTTGCCTAGTACCTACTAGTGAAATATTAATTGATTTTACTAATGTTAACAGACTTAGTCAAGTGAATTTAGTGCCAAACGACGCTGGTCGCATTTTGGATTTAGTTTTGTCTACACATTCCTTGTGTAGCGTGAGCAAAAGTGTTAGTCCAATAAGTAATATCGATAAACAGCATCCACCTCTTGACATAGTTGTTTCCTTGAGTAGGGATGCCAGCACAGAGTACTACTACATACTGGTATGCCAGTCTGCCATACAACAGTGACAGGAGTAGACTTGACTTTCGTACCGCGAATTATGAAATTGTTCGTAATTTTTTAAAACAAGTAGATTGGGTTAAATTATTTGAGGGTAGCGATAGTGCGAATGAGATGTTGGATGTTTTTTATGAGACGCTTAACGACGCTATACGTCAGTTTATTCCCTCACGGGTACCTAGGAAACGTAAATATCCTCAGTGGTTTAACTATAAGCTAATTAAAATGTTAAATTTAAAAAATAATAAGTATTAGAAGGCGATACAATAATTATAAAAACCCAATGGATTTGATTGAGTTAAAATTAATTGGTAAGCGTTGCGACGGATTGGCCACTTCTTGCTACAATGTTTATATTGAAGGTCTTGAAAATAAACTAAAAAACAACCCTAAGTTATTTTGGACGCACGTAAAAATTAAAAGAGGAGGGTCTAGTACCTACCCTATGACCATGACCGATGGCTCAATGTCCACATCTGATGGTACATTAATATGTGAGATGTTCGCTACCAACTTCTCGTCTGTTTATAGCCCCAAACAAGAATTGAGCAAGGAATTTGATACTAATATATTATTAAAATCTTTAGAAAACACTAGTTTATGTTTAACAAGTCCAACAATTAGCAGTGAGACATTGCTTAAAAAACTTAAAAGTTTAGACATTAACAAAGGAGCTGGCCCTGATGGCATACCGCCAATATTTATTACGTCTTGTGTAGAGGAGTTAGTGTGCCCTCTTATTCTTATATATAGCAAATCCTTATCTTCTGGCGTATTCCCTCAAACGTGGAAAGGGGCTAAGGTGGTGCCTATACATAAATCAGATAGCAACGATGACATAGCTAACTATAGGCCTATCTCAATCCTTTCTACGTTCGCTAAAGTGTTTGAGTCACTGCTCTGTCCGTATTTCCAAAACCATCTAAAATTATTCATTAGCGATCATCAGCACGGTTTTGTTGGGTCACGATCCACAAGTTCTAATTTGGTCCATTTCACGGAACTTTTAATTGAAGCCGTTGACTCTGGTCGCCAAGCTGACGTCATTTATACTGACTTCAGCAAGGCTTTTGATAAAGTTTTCCACAAAATCTTGTCTTGTAAGCTACGTGCTTATGGTATTACTGGTGGCTTGCTTGAATGGGTATTTCATACTTGAGAATGGTTACCAATCTAACGTATATAACATCTCATCTGGAGTCCCACAAGGCTCTCATCTAGGTCCAATATTGTTCAACTATTTTATTAACGACATTCCCAATTGTTTACGGCACTCTAAAATTTTTAAAATATACAAGAAAAAATAATCCAATAAAGACAGTGTATTACATAAATGAGGACAAACTAAATGAAGTAGACACTATTCGTGACATTGGAGTTCTGTTTGATCAAAAACTAACCTTTGCACCACACTTAGATTCCATTTCTAAAAGAGCATCCAGGATGATGGGATTTGTCATAAGACAATGTAAGGGTTTTCGTCAAATTAAAACTAAAATATTACTTTATCAGAGTTTAGTACGTAGCATATTAGAGTATTGTAGTGTGGTGTGGCGGCCACGCTACGCTACAAATAGTTTGCGTCTAGAACGTGTACAAAAACGCTTCGTTTGGCATCTGGCCTTTTCTGTGGGAATAACCAAAAAAGTGCGTTCTTACCAAAAGAGATTGAAATACTTCAACATGCACACCCTGGAAGAACGAAGATGTCTGAATGACGCAATGTTCGCTTGTAAAATCCTGAAGGGAAATATCGACTCGCCGCCGCTGCTCGCACTCGTTAACTTTCGTGCTCTGTCGAGGATTCCGCGCAAACCTATTACTCCCCTCTGTCCTCCAATGAGAAGAACGGTGTTAGGATCTAACTCCCCATGTGCTAGGTTCTGTAGGCTTCTGAATGGTTGTAGTGATATGGTTGACTTTCACTTTGATTCTATCAATAAACAAAAATCTAAATTTCTGAACTGCTTATCAGATTTGTTAAAAAAGTAATAGTTTTTGGACTATGTACAGTCGCGAGCACAGGTATGTATGCGGTTGGCTTTATTCGAAGGCGATTTTCTCCTTTATTTTTGAATGTAATTGTATGTTATTACGAACATAGTATTTTCGAATCCATAGGTTTATGTAAAGTGTCGTATTTCAACGTTGCATTCGTTATTTCATGAGGGAATCGCAGTTGAAAATTGCTAAGTGTTGGCATGTTGGTGCTCGTGACTGTACGTAAAATTGTTTTTTTTAAAGAAACGATGCTTTTAATATTTTGCATTTAGTTATGTTATTTATACATAGATATAATATATCTAACTTAGTTTACTTGTGCAATTATGTAGCTTACGAAATTACTTTTTATTGTTTTCTTTTTTGTCCATGTGGTGTTTACCTTTAAGTAATTGTTGCACTGTGTAGAGTTTAAACGCATGTTTTATCTTTGTTTGTAAATTAGTGTAAACAATTGTTGGTAGACCTAATAAAATAAATAAATAAATACAGCTTCGGTATTCATGCTGTGTCCCTGGCTGGAGGCTTTGAGTTCGCTCAAAGGCACCACAGGATTGACCGGTTAAGTAGCCACGGCCTCTCAAGGTCAACTATGAGAGTGAGCCTCATGGCTGTATGCAACCCATTAAAAAATATGCTGTTACTACTGCTACTGCATGCTATTGCTTGTAAACATGTGATTTATAAAGAAAGTCCATCGACTTTCAATCGAATATTATAAATGATGATAACTAAACGTAACACGATTGTTTTACGTTTTGATCCTTTTCATTTGACAAACTGTAAGTTAGGGAGCGTTCCGAGTTGCGCTGTAATCGATTTGAGCGTGCTAACACCCGTACCGAATTAGCGTGACGCGATAATGATGTCCCGTGAATCGTCATATATGACGTCATGACATGCTATAACGCCGACCGTGCCTTAAATATTAATATCAGTGATATTAATATTTAAGGCACGGTCGGCGCTGAGCGCTGTCAAAAATCACAGTTGAGCTGTTTTGTTTCGAGTCGCATCGCATCATCTTTGAACTAAAGCAGCATTTTCGAAATTGTGCTGTAAAATCCAAGACGTAACAGAATACCTGAAATGAGTTTTGAACTCATGCACTTTATGTTTAATTATTGTTGCATCTATGTTATTTGTAATTCTTGGTAACAAATTAATAAGAGTGTAATTGTATTTTTATTAATTATTTTTAACATAGCCAATAAATTGACATACATAATATAAATATTGTAGGTACACCCCATGGGTATGTTAAGGTGATACAATAATGCTAACTGTAAGAACTGTCTTTTCACCTGTGACAAACAATACATAAATGAATATGAACATGGCATTTTTCTTCAGGGTAAACCTTTGCCAGGAGCATGTAAGTACGTTAATTTAAGCACTTCGTCATCCGTTTCATCCCTGGACGAATCGTCGTTCTCAAACTCAAAATCTGAGTTATCAGAGTCTATAGAGACACTTCTATTTGTTAATAGAAGTGCCAACGCGTTGAACTCCCATTTGCAGAAGCATATCCAATCGGTCTTTTTGTGCAAGGTTTAAGGTTGACGTTGAGCGACTACTGTGAGCGCGTTCACGAGCGTTCCAAATTGATGACAGTTCTTGGCTATCATAATCATGATAATTATGATGAAATATTGATGATTTATTGAGCGATCATGGTCTAATTCGGAATGCAGGGTGTGGATCTGGATGACAAGACAAATGACATTGACATTCATTTGAGAACGAATACAAAAGCATAACCTAAAAATCAACGTTCTAAAAATAATTATTATTTATTAAATATAAATGATTTATAATAACATTAAAATAGAGGTTTGTTAAAAAAATGTGACAATAGTACCTAAAGTGTCGGTAAAATAGACATTAAAAGAGACCACACGTGTTTCGTAAACTTCGTAAAGTATGGCCAAACTGCTTTTAGATGATAATACAGTCAGATAAAGCTTTAAAATGGATAGCACAGAAGCCAGTTCTACGAAAAATGATGTGAAGGTAACCAAGGAACAGGAGGAAAATAATTTTCCGCATTATACACTATTTGACATTACGATAGATTCAGGTTTGCAAGACGATGAGGGCAACGAAGTTCCGAGACCTTTTACTAAAAATCAAATGCGTAAATGGTTAAAAAAAGTGAAATGGGAAAACCGTAAAGCGGAGAAACGAACCAGAGAGAAAGCAAAAGCTAAAGAAAGGAGGAGAGAGGCAAGGGAGGCCAATATTGATCTAGGACCAAACAGGAAGGCACTGAAGAAAATGAAGTTAGAAAGACCGAAAAAAAGTACTGCAATAGTAATAGATCTAAGTTTCGATCATTTAATGATGGAAAAAGATAGGTTTAAAGTAATAAAACAAATTCTCCGCTGTTACTCAATAAACAGGAGATCAGAAACCCCGGTTCAATTCCACATGACTAGTTTTGGAGAAAAAGCTAAAAGTGATATGTCTAGGCATCATGGGTATGAACATTGGGATGTAAGTTGGATTCTTATTTTGAATAAATAATTGCATGTTTGCTCCTCATTTATTAGACAAGTTTCTTACTATATTAACTACGAATTGCGGCCCATGGTTTCACCCACACAAGTCTCGATCCCATGGGAATATTGAGATAGAAAGTATGTCCTAATCTGCGTGCTGTCTTAGCGTGAAAGCTCATCAAACAAGCTTAGAAAAAATCAAGTCTTTTCTCTTTGTAATATTAGTTTAGATTTATGACAGTGTGGCCCATTACTAGATCCAAAATTACTAAAAAGTTTAGTGAGTACATTGTACATTACACAAGTACATTGTAACATTGCTAATTAGTGTCAAGATCATATTGGTTTTGCCCAAGATTGAGGCATTAACCTGCCCTACCTGCTTGTACATATTATATCCTCTTAGCTATTAAAATATTCAATTTGATTGAAAACGATGTTAATTAAATTATGTTATAATTGGTAGATTTGATGTTCAAATATTTTTTTTTTGTTATGTTTTTTGTGGTGTACAATAAAGAATATATTGTAAATAAATACTGATCATTTTCTAAAAGTCATACAACAGCCTAAAATTTTATAGATTAATGGGCAGTGCCCAGAAATACAAAATTTTATTTTAGTTTTAATGCATCAGTCCTTTTAAAAACATTGAATTAGTTGCAATACAAAAGTTTGTTCATTGCCTGCCAACAACCCCCAAAATAAAATAATTCATAAAATTTTTCAACTTCCTGTAATATCATATCTATTTTATACATACACAACTTTGAAGTATTATAACATACTTATATGTATAAAGTCACAAATAATATACTTAATTAGGTAACAATAAATATTATCTTATAATAAAATATCATTAATGTTTTCAGATAAACTTCCATGAAGCACCATATCTTGAAGTATTTCCTAAAGAGAATATAGTATATTTAACAAGTGAATCTGATAATATCATTGAACAATTTGAAGAGAACACTGCCTATATTATTGGTGGTCTAGTTGATCACAATAAGCATAAGGTAAAGTTTAATATGCTGCAAAAATTAAATAATACCTATCCTAGTCAGAACATTCCTTGTTTTTGTGCCCAAGAGACTGCAAAATAAATGCTAGGCATTAAATGCCGGGCAGTTTGTTTGGTTTTAAGTTCTTCAAAAGTACATTCTAAATAAATCTATCAGTATTATCACAATAGTCATAAAAAAAACACTTAAGCATTAAACAAATTGACATAAATGTTGTTATACTATTTTCAGGGTCTCTGTCATAAAATAGCAGAAGAGCAAGGCATTAGACATGGACAACTGCCATTGGACAAATACATTAATATGAAAACTAGGAAAGTGCTGACAATTGATCATGGTAGATATCTTATATAAAAACACCACACAATTACCTAATTGAACTAATTAATCGAGAAAATAAAACAATATGTTTGTTTTTTTTACAGTATTTGAGATTGTCCTAAGGGTGTGTGAAGGAGTGCCGTGGCAAGAGGCACTATTAAAAGTTCTGCCACTAAGGAAAGGTGCTCACGTTTGTGACAATGTTAGTAATTCTAATTCAAGCTTAGACATTTCATGTAACAGTGAACATTCAAATTAAATTATTCTTATTAGTTACTATATATAATTCTTGTTATGTTTACTTGTGTAACAATAAATATTTTTTAAACAATCTAAACATGTATAATGCCGCATTTATTTGTACTTATCATATTAAACACACTGGTTAATGGTGACTAGTCGACATTTTATAGTGTTTATCACTTGATGCACTTTTTTATTGCAGCAACAATACTTTAAAAGCCTTCAAAGCAAACAAGGGTTCTATAACATATATAGGTACCTACTTACAACAAATATTCATAACAATTATAAACCAAGTAAAGAATGGTTTGCATCAAATTCACAGAACTTAATATCAACATCCATTGTAGATGTTGGAACAGTAAGACCTGATTTGAGACACAAAGTAAGTTAACACTTTGTTCTTGTAATTATCAACATGAAGAATACTTATTACGTCTCATCTGATTTACGACATTAAAAGCTAATTAAGCAGGTATGAAAACTTTTCGCGATTTCTCGGCACAATAATCAATAAATATGAATAAGGTTTGTGATGTAAATCATATCTAACGTGGTTTGTAAATGCTCTAACTACTCGTAGAACGTTTACTACTATGTGTAGTGAAGATTACAAACACGAGTCAATCTAGATTACTGCGCATGATTTACGAACAGCAATTCAACATAGTAACCTTGTACAATATATTCGAACAGTTATTTAACATAACGAGTGCAGGTACTAACTTATCACCTTAGAAACTTTCCATAGCTCTAAGACGTAGGAGTAAATCATTTTCAGAGATTTTAATATTTTACAGGATTTAAATAATTAAGTTGTGCTTTTGAATGAAATTTTTAACGAGGGGGGCTACTAATTCTGGATTGTTTAAATGTACATGATGTGTACCACGAACGAAATGAAATTCGTAGTTTTCATTGGCTTGCTCTAAAATTTCACGCATTTCTATAGAATACGGGTCGGCCGAATAAGGAGAGTCTATCGCTTTGACATATAAAGTTGGACATTTCAGTCTTCTGACTAAAGCTTCGACGAACTTCTTGTCTTCTGCATTAAATAATGAATACTTCAATCTGGAGTCACGTGAGAAAAAGTATTTCGTCGGATCTGTTTGTGACTGCTTTGCGCCCCTTTTTAGTAAGTGGGGAACACTTTCTAAGGCTACAGACTTCCTAGTTCCCGCATGCCAAATTTTTATAATATCTTCTAAAGTATATAACGGAGGCTCTTTATCCAGCCGTGTTTGTGCGATTAATCCTTTTCGCATGGTTTTAGAAATTCTTTCTATTACAGAATTTAAATCGTAGTCGTCGTAAATAAGACTGTCTATTGCAATATAAAATTCGACCTCATCTGGGAACACAGTCGCAAAACGCATGGCCGCTATTGCTCCCATAGAGTGAGACAGTAATGCAACTTTCTCCATCTTGAAGTACTCCTTTAGATATAAGATAATTCTCGGCAATTCCCATTGATAGTACAGCATACCTGGAAAAGGAAAATTATAAAATTGAATAAAGAGTGTGTAGCTAACCGTTACTTTTATAAATACATACGTGCAAGCGGTATAGGTACTAGCCACAGTAATTAAATATATTTAACAACTAAAACAAATCATGAACATACCAGGAGGAATCCACGACGAAAACCCATGTCCAGGAAAGTCCAGAGCTAATATAGGTCTATCTTTGATGATCATCGGTATCAAGGGGTCCCAGGTGCCTGCGTTGTCCTGCCAGCCGTGTAGTGCCAGGATGGGTTGTTGGTCGCCGCTGCCCCATAGCTTTCCCGCGATGTGCCCAAACTTTACTGGGATCTGTATTTCTTTAGTTGGCACCTGTCGAAGCAAGTCGATTTATCATTAAAACTACCTAATCATCACTACACTTGATTTCTTTGAAAAACCTTTGTGGTAGTCAGTAGTAGTACCTACTACATATTTTGAAGCAATGCGTATTATTTCAAGACTAACGCTCGCATATAATTCATTAATTTAGTATTTTTACGAGATCATTGTAGATAAATCAATTATTCCTTTAATAGAAACTGCAAACAAATTAGGCACGAGGTGTGTGAAAAAACCAATAACACAACAGTAATTAAGTAGTTCTTTATTTTATATTTCCTAAAAGACTCATGCACTTAAAACTGTAAATTAAATCTAGGCACCTATAAAGTCTAAAACACGCGAGTAGGTATAAATACCTAAATAAGATAGGTAATTATTTTAGATTGGTAAAAAAACGATTCTGCAGATCAATAGATATAAATAATGAGTAGACTAGACGATGAAATGAACTTCTATTCTTCTTCAAAAGCCTTCAGCAATCATAATTAAAAAAAAAACGGTCTTAAACATTACAGTTCTGAACTTCAAAAACAATAATACGATGACAGAAAGGTAAAAAAATTGTTACTCACCTGAGTATGAAGTTTTTTACCGAGGATAGGCAAAGACGACTTTAAAGTCGTTCGACTACAACTCAAAATCAATTGGGATAGCAACCGCTTAGCCATGTTTCAGGTTTAACTGCACAACTTTTAGGTATAGTTAACGAGAACACGGTAAAATAATATTCGCAGTTTTTCCTACTGCTTTATTTGTGCCTAATAATACAGTCATAAGTTAAAATATCCATAGTCACGAAGAGGTTAAGTTTATCGATCCGTGAACCGTCCTGTCAGGAATTGTTACCGTGATCAAATTTTCGACCAATGACAATTTAGAGTTCGCACGTACTTTTTGGAGTACTAAGAAGTTTGCTTTAGATAAGTAATTTTTGCACAGTAATTGAAGATATTTCACTAAAACAGCGCGGTATAACGTAACGCAGTGACGCACCGCGCAAGAATAACATTGCCAAGGCCGGGCTCACTGATATATGTACGAATGAATGTTACACAGACAGAATGGACTTTGTACGCATATTGCCTCGTCATTTCATTATATTATGAATGAGGATTACTGGTCACTAGATACTATAATATTTAATAGTAATTTAGTCGTTGACGTCGATAAGATAAACAAAAAAAAAAATTGGCAAAAGGACCGAAGCTGGCAGACTCGTTTCGGATGTATGCCCGACGCCGGTTTTCCTTTCATTTCCATCAGTACTTTGCCAGTCGTCACAATGAGTAGTCTCGACTACATGCTAACTACTTACTCCTAGTCGTTAGCCCGTATTCCAGTGCGATGATAGTGTACCTAATTAATGCATCGGGTGACCGGATTCGAGTGAAGTCTTTCGAGCACCCGAATACGGGCTACCGTAAATAGGTACTATCTGTATGGTGCATACCTACGTACCTATGTACCTACATAAAAGCAACGATTCCATGTCCCACATGTTGACTTGCTTATCAACCCAAGATAAGTTTGATTTGTTTCAATCTCGACTTTCATGAAATTCTCGTCATCTTGAAGAACATTGGCATCAACAATCATTGAACAGCACTCTATAGTCGTTCTATCTTTTATCACTATCAAGTTGTATTGTATTATATTGTATCACAACTTTTATTAAGTTGAGCTGCACGATTACTGACAATTGCGTGCACTGACTGGACAGGTCCACTCATTCTGTGTGGTTCTTTCCTCAAAAGACCATTGCAGACACCGATCTACATAGCCTTCACATGATCTGACCAAGATTTTGTCTGGACTTTAAAAGAGACTGTGACCTCTGAGTTTGTTTCGGCCTTTCTTCTCAGAGTAGTCAGATAGGAAACGCCGACCTCATCTAGTTTAAAAAAAAAATATTATTGACGTGTAAAAGTGTTTGTTCAAACCTACTTACAGAAATAAAATCATTTAACATTTATCATTTATCACTAGCATACTTATCAGGCTGACTGGAAACACGTCTATTTATTATCTTTCTGCCTGTCTATCACTCTTATTAAAATGGTTTTATATTCGGGGTGATAATCCAAATAGGGGTGCATACCTAAGGATTATGTTTTTGATGGAGGTAAGTAATTCTGGTATTCATTCCAATATACACTGGCCTTCAAAACTTAGTAGGTACCACACTTTTAAAATTGAAATAACTTTTAAAGTACAGAAGATATTTTTTCGAAATAAATAGGATTAAGGTACAAGATGAATAATTTTTTTTATATAAAAAGTTTATAGTCGATAACCTTCTTTTAAGGAATGGCTGAAAAAAACTTTATAAACAAAAACACTCCTTTTCAAATTGCTGTCGTACGACGTTTTTGTTTCTGTTTTTGTTTTCTCATTTATTTCTTGATCGATGAATTTTGATTCAAAAGCCAAGGTGTCTACATACAGCACGTAAAGTTGTCATACCTCTTTCACCTGAAGAATGTGCAAGAATCGTGGGTTTTCTGCAACTAGGCATCAGTATGCGTCGTACTGCAATAATGGTGGATGTAACATTAAGAACGGTGCAGGTGATGCGAAGGTACGAAGAAACTGGAAACCACCTGAAGAACGCTATATTGTCTCCAATGTGTTGAGAAGTCGCCACCTCAATGCAGTTTAAGTCCAGCAACAGCTTCTTCAGACCCGAAGAGACTACATTAGTGACAGAACATGTACAGTACAGTACCAAAGCTGAAGCCCCAAAGGCCAGATAGTGGCCCCAAACCCGAGAGAGGTCATCGAGTAGCAAGACCGCGCTACGCCCGTGAACACATACAGTAGAGTGAAGAAGAATGGGCAAGAGTTTTGCTCACTGATGAGTCTCGATTCTCACTATTCACTTCCGATGGAAGGCGCGAAGTGTACAGGCGACCTGGTGAGCGATATATTCAAGCCTGCTTCACAGAAAGAGTCCAATACGGTGGAGGCGCGGTACACGTATGAGTTGGCATTTCGTCAGAAGGGCGCACAGAGCTAATAGTGGTCATTGAAAATGGCACCCTGACCGGGGAAAGCTATGCTCAAGAGATCTTTAATGAGTATGCAGGGCCATATTTAGTAAATATGGCTGATGGATCGATACTGATGTAGGATAACGCTTGGCCACACACCGCTCGGGACGTACAAGAGGTTGGTAACAACTTGATGGCTTGGCCATCAAGAATTCCTGATCTCAACCCGATCGAACACGCCTGGGATGAGCTCGGGAGGCTGGTCGGAACCCACAGACCACCTATCACCCTTAGGGCCCTCAAACAGGCCCTGATGGAAGAATGGGAGAATATTCCCCAACATCGCCTACGTAACCTCGACTTCAGTATGCCAAACCAGCTCGAAGCTGTAATCGGAGCCCGAGGAGGCAGCACCAGTTATAAAAATGTAAATGGAATGTGTATAACATTTATACAAAATATGTTGAGTTTTTGCCAGTAAGTGGCTATTTTTTGGATTTTATCTTTTTTTTAAGTACGTTAAAAACGTTACAAATAAAAAAATTAAACTAAAATTTATAAACTAAAATTACAAAGAAAGTTGATGGCTAAAAACGTTTTTATTTCAAAACTCTGACTTTTTTGATTTAGGCAAAAATGCAATTTTAAGTGTGGTACTAAGATTTGAAGGCCAGTGTAGGTATAATAATACTAGAAGGTACCTTAATTCATAATTTTAATTAGACTTACATTGATAACATAAAAATATTCATAAACTTAACTTATTCTTTTTTATGAAGTTTTTAATTAATGGTGCCACTCTCTCAGGGTTATTTAAATGAACGTGATGTTTGCCGGGCACAAAATGAAATTCGTACTTATCATTCTGTTCTTCTATAATTTCGCGCATTGCAATAGAAAACTTGGAGTTGGAGAAAGGAGAGTCTGTCGCTTTTAGGAATAACATTGGACAATTCAGTCTTCTGACGAGAGCTTCGACAAACCTTCTATCTTCAGGAATAAGTATGACGTACTTCAGTCTTGAGTCCCGCGAGTAATAATATTTATTGGGATCGGTGTTTGATTGCTTCGCGCCCCTTTTCAGTAGGTGTTGAACACTTTCTAAGGCTATAGACTCGCTCGTTGCTAAATGCCATGTTTTAGTCATTTCTTCTAACGTATACGTTGGTGGTTTCCTGTCCAACCAAGCCTGAGACACAAAATCCTTTTGTAGCAGTTTGGGATATATCGTGTTTACTAATTTATTTGAATTTTGGTTTTCTAATATAAAACTGTCTATTGCTATAAAAAAATCGACGTCATCAGGAAATAGGCTCGCAAAGCGCATACCAGCGATTGCTCCCATAGAGTGAGACAGTAAGGAAACTTTGTCCCAGTTAAAGTGCTCTTTTATATACAAAATCATCCTCGGCCAGTCCCATTCATTGTAAGTCATACCTGAAAATGAAAAATGTATTGAAATCTTCGTACGGTAGAGTGGCTTGTTTTGAATTTTCACGAGATTATTGAGCAGGTAGCTGTGATTGCGGTACATATGGCCCACAAGTTTAATTAAAAATAAAATAAATAAATTATAAATATATATCAATTTATTGCCCACAATTATAATTGTGTAATGTAGATATGTGTACCGGATGTCCACGACGAAAACCCATGTCCAGGGAAGTCCAAAGCTAATATAGGTCTATCTTTGATGATCATCGGTATCAAGGGGTCCCAGGTGCCTGCGTTGTCCTGCCAGCCGTGTAGTGCCAGGATGGGTCGTTGGTCGCCGCTGCCCCATAGCTTTCCCGCGATGTGCCCAAACTTTACTGGGATCTGTATTTCTTTAGTTGGTACCTGTCAATATAAAGCAATAAATTAATAATCATGAAGATCTAGTCGGTATTTTGTAACGACTTTGTAGCAACTGTAGCTTCGTCCGCGACTCCGTCCTCGTGATAGTCGCAAAATCATAAACACCTACACGTTACATCATCAACATCCTTCATAGCTATACCTACTAGGTACCTATATCTAATCTTTCAGCAACCGTCGCGTCGCGACGACCTATCCATCTGATAACACACCAACATCTAATAGCCCATTAGGTGCCGCTAAGTCAGTTTTTCTATTGCCTAGGTACCTACCAATAAATAATCAACCATCACCGTGGTAAGTTAATGTAGCCCAATTTATGAAAGACATCAACGTGATCGTAAAAATATATGCAGCTCATTATAACAATAAGTTTCGAAAATTACGACATTATCGTTTCCGTTAGATAATCGCAAACCAATTGATAAAGAATCATATAAGATTACCTATTTTTAACCTTAAATTTAAGAATTGAGAAAATAGAATTCGTCGATAAAACGGTTTCCCTGTGGATCACGCTCGACTCACATCTCTGGCGGGACGGCTAAGTTCAGCAGCATATGCAGTCAGAAAAATCCGTCAATTTACTGATGTAGATACCGCGAGGCTAGTCTATTTTATTTACTTTCATAGTATCATGTCTTACGGTTGTAGCGGTATCTACATCGCCACATGCGAGCTGCGCGTCATACTGACGTCACGCAATCCTGCATCGCGCAAGCAGAGTTTACCGCGCAACTAGTATATATTATAAACAACTTCCCGACATCAATCGTCGGGCAGTTGCCCACCAGACACCGACTCCCGTCTAGTCGGAGGATCCTCCCTTTTCTATGGAGGTATGAGTGAACTTTACACCCTGTTCCTCGTACCTCCATACGGTATTTTATTTTGGGGACGGGCTGCAGACGTCGATACTATTTTCATTCTGCAGAAAAGAGCCATATAATGAATGAAGAACTGTTTAAGGTTATTAAGATCATGACGGTACCTTGTCAATGCGTCTATGAAAACATCATGTACGTAAGAAAAAAAAAATTAGTAAAAGAATTGAAAGACATAAATATAGTACTAGAAATAGGGACCTATTAGTTCAATCTGGTTTCAGGCTGGCTAAAGTAGACTCATCTTTCATGGGGTACTGTTTAAAATGTTACAATAAAATACGTCCCTACATACTTCAACGAATGAGACGAAATTCAAATCTTGTATAAAACGCACACTATGCAGACAGGCATATTATAAGTTGGGGGATGCCTGGCTCAATGCTGGTCCTGCACAACGAATTGATTAAAACTTGAAAATACTGTTGGAGCTGCTGAAGATTGTAAGAATATCTTTCATTGTATAAACTCAATCTCCTCTATATTATATAAAATAATTGCATCGGACAAGCGTGAGTACTATGTACTATCGAACTACCATTTACTGGGTAATGTCTTTCATTGACTTCAAAGACATTAAAATATACTAGCAAATTGACTTGAATGTGCCCTGGCGGCTGATAGATATCATGCTCACTCAAATGTCTCGCTGACGGTGGCGCATGTGTTGGATCATTTAGCTCCCTTCAAAATGGTTGAGCTGAATGGTGCTGATCCATGCGTCATGTTCGTGAACGGGTGACGTCAGTTGGGACTGGTCATCTCTTAGTTAGCTCCAGTCGGGGGTTGCGGAAGGATCGTACGTTCCCGCGAGCCCCGGCGTAGGTGTGAGATGTAACACCGGGGTGGTTTTTAGTCAGTAAGAGTCTGACAGACCTCGACGCCCGCCCCAGGGCGGCGGACATCCATGAGGATTTTCCACAACGAAAACAAAAGAATGTCATCGCTTAGCTGCCACGGCTTATTCTAATTATTTTATTTATGGATTGTTTTGTTTAAATTTATATTTGCTTTACTCTGGACATTCAACGTGTACTTCGTATTTACATTGTTCTCACATATAATTATAAATTCAACATTAATTATGTAGGTAATTAATAATTATGTAACAACATAATTTGGAGTTTCTTGCCCGTTTTTCTCCACAATAATATTATTATGTATGTATAAACTACGCTTTGGAAAGGGCAACCAGCTTCATATTTTTGACTCGACGACCACTTGACAATTCAAAAGTGCCTGTAAATGGTTTAATTGAAATAAATGCTTTTGAGTTTGAGTTTGAATTAACGAAACTTGTAAAGAAGCTTACCTGAGTGTTCAGTTTTTTGTAGAACACAGAAAGAGGCGTCTTGATTTTCGGGACATTATCGGTGAAACCCGTGTAGAAGAGTTTAGCCATGGTACGGCTATTTAAAAAAAAAAGTAGCTAGTTAAAGTAACTTTCAAGAACTAAGTAAAAAGTATCACTTAACATTTTGTAAGGGATATTCACTTGTTATGTATTTCTACAATCATGTATTTGTGACATGAAGGCCATTGAACTGTGATTCAATGACATTTAGAATGTATACAAACAAACTATGGTCACCTTTATTAATACAATTGGTTGACACACTTTTTAATTTTTTACTACGTTCCGCGCAAATATGAATTGCCAACGTCGTGCTCCGCTATATGAATCAACTGTTAAACTGAATGTAGTTTGGACTTAGGTACCTAGATACCTAATCGCATTTTATAAAGAAAATAACCAGTAGAGTATTTAGCGTAGATATCATATCAATAAATTTGGTCTCACGTTTACTTATTTGATATCCAGGATATTATATCTATACATATAATCTTTTTTGCATAGGCTCGTTAACATTGGCTAATGGGCTATTGAAATATTGAGCTATTTAAATGTTACCTGACCAAACGCAAACAAATGGTTAAAATACCAGAGCTTACTAGCTCAGAAGAAACTGTTACGTACGGAGTCGGGCAGGGGAGTGTCCTCGGTCCGACACTATTCCTTATTTACATTAATAACCTTTGCAACATGAAAATTAACGGCGGATACATATATTCTCATACGCAGACGATACCGCTATAGTATTTGCTGGGAGTACGCGGGACAGTTTTGGGAGGACAGCCGAGAGCTGCCTGATAGCAATAGCAGCTTGGCTCAATCATAATCTCCTCACACTAAATGCACACGCAACAATCACCCGAATTCCAATGAAAGATTCACAACTATCCGAACCCCCTAAATCTTAACTGCTCTTGCGTCAAAATAAACAGGCTACAACACTTAATACTTGGGTGTCGTGATAGACCATCTACTGTCATGGCACATGCATACTGAACTGATCAAAGACTGATCTTTGAAAAATGATATGGACATTTATGTAAATCTCTCCGACACGGAGCTTCAAAGAATCTTCTTCAGCAAGTCTACGTCTCGTCGATCCTCACCTTCTGTTTGATTTGAAATGCTGGGGTGGGACCACAAAAATATTTTTTTTTAACTAGAGACTTCTCAGAGATCTCTCCTTAAGGTCATGCTCTTTTAACCCTTCAGAATTTCTACCCAAAGCCTTTACCTATATTCTGACCATCTGTTTATAAGAAAACTTTATATCCTCAAACTCATCCTAAGAAAACACAAATCTCTCAAAGGCCAACAAACCAAGAAAATACGCAGTCGCTCCAACCGTCACAGTAAGATCTGCTTTTGCTAAAAGACTGTAATGATGTGCGGCAACATCCCACCATGCCGCCTGATTAACAAAGAACTACGCATATACTCTCTGAAGCTGCGTGACGACTAAAAGCTATGATGGAGTTGAGTCCGTGGTATCAACGCTTCAATACTAATAATACCGCAGAGTTTACGGTTAGTTGAAGAGGCTACTTTAGGCTTCTTCCGATCCCATGACAATGACGCAGGTTTACCCATTATTTATTATCAGCCATTAATATCCCATTGCTGGGCCCCCTACTCTCTTTCCACCTCTCTCTCTCTCCAGAGCTGCCAAGGACCAATGTTTATAAAAGGAGTCCAGCTCATTCCGCCATCTCCACCTGAGCCTGCCACGATGTCGTTTGCCATAAAGTGGGACTTACTGGGTCGTAAGTTTGGCCCATTAATCGCCTGACATGCGGCAGATGTGTCCAGCCCGCTTCCATTTAAGCGTGGCAGGTTTCCGAGTGACATCAGTCATTTTAGTGATGGAACGGATTGTTGTATTCTTAACCCGGTCCACAAGTTTAATACCATTAACCTAAATTACTCACACGCTATACGCCATATCTTCACTCATCCTCACACGCTATCACTCACACATGCACATACCATACACTAAACGACACTACACTAAACTATAAGCGCGCCTCTTTGCCTTTTTGTTTGTTATATAAATCAGTGTTCCCATACTTATACATGTTTTTCAAGTTTTAGGGCGGAGTCTCCTACCACAAGCATTTCCTGCTTAAAAGGAGACTTCAAATCATATAATGTAACGCAAATACGTTAATTGAAATAAACATTTCAATTATTTCAAATTTTCATTTTTTTTGCACGGGTCGGTGCCTTTGGCTGGCTATTTACAAAACTAGTATCATCATAATCACACGCTGAATTTCGCACTTTGGTCTTGACAACTAAATACTTAAACTGTACTACGTACCGTGACACAGCATACATTATTCATAAGAAAGAAAAAGTCGCGATAATGATCACTAGGCGTCTGATGCAATCATGTAACATAACTATTATTATCAACATCTTAAGGACTCTTGTAAACGCTAATAAAATCCGACGTGTTTAAGTATGTATGTATGTAGATCCAATTGTCGCCTATAATTTTAAACGAACTTGCGAGCAGTGCGCCGGAGCTAGACATGAATAAACTACCTATGCTGCCATTCTTCGAAATCATGCGTCAGTAAATTTGACTTTTCTAGTCAGATTACAAAGACAACCCGATAGTTAGGACACACAACGAGTGAAAATCATAGATATAAAATATTTCAATGAGTCAAATCTATTGTATGTATCAAATCTAAGTATTAAATGGTTTTGAAAGCGTTAGTAGATTATGGGACTTAACTTGGCTTGATGTTGGAATTATGGTACCTTAACATAGTAACTTGAATGACGGCACGGTTGGCGCAGTGGTTGAGCGATTGACTGCTGCGTTACGTGTCGCGGGTTCGATCCCCGCACGGAACAAATATTTGTATGACCTGCAAGTAGTTGTTCCGGGTCTGGCTGTTTGTGTATGTGAATTTAAACGTTTGTAAACGCACCCACGATACAGGAAAATTTCTAGTGTGGGGCAACGTTTTTCAAAAAAAAAAGAAATTGTTATGGCAGGACAGTCACCAAACGAAAATGCAATATGCTTAGGTAACATAGTTGAGTCTTGCTGCATGCAAATGCGTGTTAAATATTTTCTGTAGTTTAGGATTTACCTACAATCGTTTTAGTACCTCATATTATTATAGTTAGGTAGTTTATCTATTAGGTAAAGGTACCTTCTCACTCTCAATAGTAGTAGATACTCCATTGCATTACACTACAATATAAATTATAGTTGCAGTTACAAGATCACCATGAGACCTACAATACAACCTTGGGGTACACTTCTTAAAATTTCCCTTGTTAATAAGCCTACTCTTATGAACGCTTTTGAATGTCCCAGGTCCATAGTAAATTAATTATAGGTCATGCATGCATCGTCATTAAATAAAATATAATCAAAGTAGTTGTATTTTGAGTAGCATGGAAAGGGAACGAACAGTGTCTAAAGCTTTCCCTAAAACCACTGCATGTAATAGTTTCATTCAGATTTAATAAATTCAAAGTAAAATTATATTGAGCCTAGGCTTGAATACCGGGTTACTTTTAAAATTATAATAGCCTTTATTTGTTTCGCCACCATAATCATTTCTGTTTTTAGGGTTCCGTAGTCAACTAGGAACCCTTATAGTTTCGCCATGTCTGTCTGTCTGTCTGTCTGTCTGTCTGTCCGTCTGTCCGTCCTCGCTTAATCTCTGTGACCGTTAGCACTAGAAAGCTGAAATTTGGGACCAATATGTGTATCAATCACGCCGACAAAGTGCTAAAATAAAAATTGGAAAAAAATGTTTTATTAGGGTAGCCCCCCTATATGTAAAGTGGGAAGTGTTTTTTTTTTAATTTTAACCCTAATGTGTGATATATTGTTGGAAAGGTATTTAAAAATGAATAGGGGTTTACTAAAATCATTTTTTGATAATGTCAATAATTTCGGAAATAATCGCTCCAAAAGTAAAAAACAAAGCGTCCCCCCCCCTCTAACTTTTGAACCATAAGTTTAGAAAATACGAAAAAAATCTGAAAAGTAGAACTTTATAAGGACTTTCTAGGAAAATTATTTTGAACTTGGATGGAAACAACAGATGGAAACTGCAGTTAACCAATATAATTTGGTCCCTGAATCGTATGAGCGCCTATACAATCCAGAGGTCAAGTTTCATTTGCCCGTATTTTTTTTTTAAATTCGTTTACATAATATTTTATTTTTTAGTGTTCCGTAATTATTAGAGTTCCGTAACAAATAGCCTTTTTAAGTTGGGTTACCACTATGTTCATGCTCCAGCAGCGCTCCGCGCTCCTGCAACTGATCCAATGGATCTGTCGCGCGCCCTTTACATGCGCTCCCCTTTGACACACTGCGCTCCCCTTTGTGTTCGCGCTAAAAACCGTCACGAGTCGGAACGACTGCCGCGGAGCGTGCAATATTGCACGCTCCGTGTTCGCGCACGTACCCACTACCGGGAGCTGTTGCAGGAGCGCGGAGCGCTGCTGGATCGCGAACATAATGGATAGTATGGATACCCACCTTTAAACTCATAAGTGGGAACACTTATTGTGACGGACGGGAAACTACGGAACCCTACACTGAGCGTGGCCCGACACGCTCTTGGCCGGTTTTTTACATATCTTAACCTTAGCACTATCCATGTTAATTTTTGAAGTGAATAGAACAATAGGTATTATGCAGATACCATGTGCCTTTTTATGCGATGTTAGAAATATGTTTATCTGGTTGTCACTCAGCCAAGGCATTCAGAATATGATGCAGTTTCCAAGGTAAGTTGCAATAAGCTCAAGAAATGAGGAAGAATAAATAAAATGTTTAATTCATAGGTATTTCCTGTATGATATGCGTCATTTCAACGTTTGTGAGTAGGTATTGCATTTTCATATGCGCTGTACTTACCTGTCTAAGGTAAGTATAAAGAGACAGATACACAGGGCGATCAGATGAATAGGTACGTCTCAATAAAATATTTTTTGGGTTTGGTGGTGATGAAAAATTCAACAATGTAAAAATTATGTTATCGTTATATTATCAGACAAGACAAAACATGAAATACGAACCATTTATTAAGGATCTTGTATAAAACCGTCATTATATGCATTGTAAGTATACAGTTGGTAACTATCTATTCCATATAATTAAGTAATAGGTACAGTATTGGCTCTAAGTTTTGATACCTACACTAGACAAAATTTGTGATTTTCATTGTCTAATAATTTAGTTAAAATACCTACTTAATTCCTTGCACTTTTACTTAAATCGGAAATTCGAAATAACCAGTAGTAGTTATCGAATAATATTATAAAATACATATTATTTACTCCTATATTTAAGTGCGACCGTCAAGTAAAAATCAAGGAATTCACAAGAACGACGACAACAGAAAGTTTATCTACGTATCAAAAATATCACATTCAAGTATCTAAATATGTTTAATTTTTACTTAAATTAGTCTTATAATATAAGCACCCACATGACACAGTCTCATAATCGGTACTTTACACAAAGAAGTAACCGTTTTAAAATTATAATTGCTTGGGTAGTTCCTGATGTCGGACTTCAAGTTTTACGCGTCTATATGTTTCACGCGGCAGGTGCGCACAGCTCTAGAGGTAGGTCAGGTTCGGTGAGACCTCGTCGCATCGCGTTCAACAGCGAGCACTGTCCCCGTGCGTCCAAGTCGAGCGCCCAAAGTGCAGCACCACGTGCGCCAGCGCGCCTAGCAGCTGCGCTCGCGCCTCCCACGTCCGCTCCATTCAGGTACGATACCCATTGCCCGCCGCGAACGCCGAACGTACCCGCAGAACTTCGACTCTCCTTCCATTGATGCGTCGCTAAACCATCGGCGACCTGTGCCAAATGAAATAACATTAGCTGATATAGAGTTTTTTGGGGAATCATACAAATTCCGGTTTCGCAATCATTATAATGTCATGTATCTTATACGATGACCAAAAAAGGCATGATAAGTTAGAAAGATAACCATCATCGAGCTTCCAAGCTAATATGGGACCAACCGAATTTAGCCACGGGAAGTACAGTTCCTAGAGCCAGAGAGACCTGGGAGTATACAAGCTTGGTCATTACCAACATGGAGTCAGGCGCTGGCAGGAAGTAGGGCCTTCGGAGAATCATAAGGCATGATAATGTTGTGGTACCTAATAAATTACTATGTTGCGTTTATTCCAATTGCGCTAGATTTAGATTCGTAGGACTCGTAGTACGAGTACTCGTATCTTGGGTTCACAAAGTGCATCCAAGATCGAAGTCTTGAGTCTTGTCGGCAAGTCATGGAATTTTGCACCGCTACTGGAACCTAACCCAATCTAATCTCGCAGAGTGCTGAGTTTCACACGATGAACATTGAAGTATTCACTATCTCTCATCAGCAGATAAGAACCGTGTCACGAGATAGTAAAATTAGGTAGGTACCTATGTCTTTTGTTTCTAGTGGGAAACAATATGAGGTTGACCTTGCTCAATTTCATTTGATTATTTGATAGAATGAAATGCCCTTATGATTTTGAAGAGCCTAATTTATGATAAAAAAAAACTCGGACGTTCTATTTATAGAGTCGACAAGGCGACAGTGATTTATGAAGTTATAAATTAATTCAGTAATGTTCGCTCATTATTTAAGTGAGTATGGCGAATATCTGTTTGTTAAATTATTGTTATTTTGACCTGAAGAATAAACGTAAGTGAACCGTCGCAGAAAAAATTAAGAATGTCAATATCGTGAATCGACAATGCAAAAACTGTAAGACCAAGCATAGGTTCCGCCTCCTAGCTTACTTACCTACGTTAACTCACACACTGACACACTACGTGTTTAAATAATTTGTAAAATCGTATACTTTTACAATGTTTGTAAATATGTGAGCACCATGTATATATTATTATATATTCTTTTTACCTATTGTGGTAGGGTAATTTTATTATAGATGCATCGTCTTCACATATACTTATATCGATGTATACAAAATATTGTAAGACATTTTAAAAGAGTAACGGTGGAGTTTCTGGCCCATTCTTCTCTTAATTTTCTACCTTTTGGAGGGGGCGACTATAATCAATTCTATTTTAATGTAAATGTTGACGTTCAAAAGTGCCTTTTATGTGCACACTTGAAATAAATGCTTTGACTTTGACTTAGCATAACCAATCTAACATTTTGGTTGTTGTATGTTGGACCTATTTCTCCACTAACCTCATAGTAGGCCAAGAATCCAGGCACACGTGTGTATGGTCCAGGTTCTCCTGGGCCGGTAACTGGGGCTCCAAGCCCAGCGTTTGCAGCGCTACGCAGGCTGTAGGACCGCGCATACGCAGGAAGTCCTAATACCACGTGACGAGGCGGCAACACGCTCGTCCAGTATGTTAAGGACTTGTTCTGTACAAAACAAATTACATTTATTTATTGATAAAGGTTTACCATCAGCTTGTGTATACAATATATCATGTTGTATGAGAGCAAACTCACCAGTATGCTATAATTAATTAATTTGCGACTCATGGAAGAGAAGCCATATTATTAGAGCACACTCGTATCTCACACGCGTTTTTAGTGGAGGGCTTCTTGTCTTGTAATAAAAGGTTATTTATTTAGAACTTTATTGTCAGCAGAATGTCTTAATTTTTATCTTAGTCTACCAGTCAGGGCATTTTGAGTTCTGAGAATTGGGATTCCAATCTAACATCCTTACTTCTTCGCAAATTAATAGAAGAGTATTTAATTTGAAACCAACACTTACCAAGCTATTGACTCCTCTAACATGACTAGATTCTAGCGGAACTAAATACGACGTCTTTCCAGTCGATGATGCGTAATAATCATTAGCAGCAATCGCGACCCAGTCTAACTCTGCGGCTAGAACATAAGGCTTGTACGCTAATTGAGCTATTTCTGGGGAAGCGGACACCATAGCTGATAGCTCCAGGTTTTGAGGTCGTAGGGTCTTTGATAACTCTGTCAGTAATTCAGCGAAGTTGTCCCTTTCTTTAGTGTCCACTGTAGCATTTGTGCATGGAGTCTGAAATTAAATCATTTTAGAATTAGCAAAGGTTTCATCAACAACGTAAACTTAATGTGGGACATATTTATTTGCTTTGTAGTATTGCTCGAGTAAACGACGGCGGGCTGGTGTTGCTCGTAAAACTAAAAAATCTGCTTTGACAAAATAACATAGTTTACCTGTTTACAACCAGGATATTGCCAAGCAATCTGAACCCCATCAAAGTGCCATCTTTGCAAGAATTTCAACACAGAGTCTACAAATGTCTTTCTGTTTTCAGGGCTTGATACCATTCTGCTCCATTTTCTGCTTTCAGAGTCCGTTAGCCCACCAGCACCAATAATAACTTTGACACCTGTTTGCTGCAACTGAGTCAACTTGCCGTAGAAGTCTGGAAGAGAGCCATCATCATTATACCTCTAGACAAGGAGTTGACAATAAAAATAATCGGTAAGTTTCTTTTGTATAATAAACATACCATTTTCAAGATCCAGCTCTGGATTTCCAGGTACCAAATTAAAGGAATTTCCATCAAGATGAGCCCACGCGTATATTATGTGCGTGCAGTGAGTTGGGTTTACTTGTTCAGGTCCAAAGCTGCCTTTGCCGGGCCTGAGATTTAAACACCATTTGTCAAATATTTTGTGCAATATGTTTTGTCTTTTATCTATTGATTATGTGCTGTCTTTACCTATAGAAAGCCCAGTTAGTGAAGTAGCATCCCACGATAGGTTTGTCCTCTTGCGTCTCTTCGGGTTCTAGTCCTGCTAGCCGCAATGCAGACTTTGTTCTGCAATGAGCCTTCTCTGGCCAGTCGCAGTGGTTCTATATAAATAAAATCATACGATAATGCACGATTAGGTACAGTTAGCTTCACGTTGTACTATAATTAACTTTGAAAGGGGGTACCCCTTTCAAAGTTAATTATAATACAACGTGGGTGGGCACCCAAGTTGTATTTTTGATGCAGCCCACTGTACACTTATAGGGGTTTATTTATAAACGTTGCTTAAAGTGCAGTAATGATTAGCGACTGTATAACAATACATTTTAGACGTTTAAACGTCTTTTAACTATAAGCAACTTTTATTAATACATGGGGGGCTTTTATCTAAGGGATAAGTGTCTGATTTTAATTCCACTTTACGTTCACGCCTTTAAATATCAAGCATTGAATAATTCTGTGTATATTTAAGTCACATGCGATCTTTAAATTTTAACCTACCTTATGCCAATGTAGCGGTGCGGGACATTCTAGTTGCATCCAGTTACCGTTAAGACATAAATAATATTTGCTGCATTTACTCTCGTCAGCTTTGAATACATATCCAGTGCACGACATTCCTTCAAGACTTGGACCCTGTCACACAACACAATATATTATAACAATGTTACAGAATTACTTATTCCAACGTTTAGTGAGCTGTTAAAGCTTTATAGGGGTTACTTACACTGTCAGTGTCTAAGTCCGTGTCGGTGCCAATACCAGTATCAGTGTCGGTATCAGTGTCAGTATCAGTATCGACTTCTTCTATCGGTATCATCACTGGGATATCATCCGTTTCCTCAATGTCCGGAATTGGAGTGGCGCTCGGTATCGAGTCTGAGATGTCCGTATCCGTTTCTGCATTATCTGCATGCACTGTCAACATAATGTGAAATGGTTATTACTTTTTTTTACTTGACCATCCTGATTTTTTTTACCGATTGTCTCACAAATCAAGATCTTAACGGTTATATTTTGTCAATGTAGGTACAGTCTGATTTGAAACTTACACTCTTCAAGCGAGCACCTCGGTGGTGCTTCACTGCCACGCAGCACATGATTGATGGTAGCAAGGAGGGGTGACTTTCCACAGCCGCAGTTTCTTCCACTGAAGTCATCAAGGTCAAGGGACCACGCCATACTGCCTCCTAATCCCATGGAACGGACATACTCTGCCTTGTGGCGCACCATAAAGTCATCGTCAAATGACACCCATTGATCGTCGAAGCTGGCGTACGGACCCATACGACCACCTGGGTCGCGGGATACTTGCCAGCCCTGCAATCTGATGCGGTCGCATATCTGGTGGAGAATCGATAAAATGTGATAACCGTAGCAGAAACCGGCAGCAGGTAGGCTGGGTACCATATTTAAATACCTATACATATACAACAAATTTTAATGTAGTTGCTTTAAGCAAAGGTTTCCTTTAGGAATTTTAAAAGTACATTTTCAGTGCATTGTACACATGTGCACATTGAGTATTCCATTAATTAATGCGGTGCCTATAACCTATTGGGTATTTAGTAACTTTGCACAGTGTACTTCAGTACCTAACAGCAGTACACAATATAGGTAATTCATGATTTTCACTATGTTATAGTATAACTCACTTCGTAGAATGACAAGAAGCCTCTAGCTCTGGTCTCATCGCCAGCCTCGCCACCCGCGTAGGAAGGTACTCCAAGGCCAGTTCCTGCGTTTTCTTCCAATGAAAACGATTGGCCGTAGAAAGGCACACCTAATATGAGCTTCTCAGGAGCTGCTCCTTTGTCGATCCAGTAGTGCACCGTGAAGTTCTGCGAGAAATTACAGTTGATATTATTAGGGCCTTTAAAACAATTGCCATTTCTAATTTTTGTTTCTGGTAAGGCCTTACCGTGTTCAAAGTTTTGTCTATGTCTCCGTCGCTAGCATACATTGGGGATACATGTCCAGTCTTCTTATCCCATTGACCGTGATAGTCGTACGTCATTAGAGAAATCCAATCTAGATTTTTGGCCAGCGTCGCTACATCATAGCCTAAAAAAATAACAAACATGCTGAAACTAACGTATTAACGACGTAAATGGTTAGGACGAGAAAAATCAATTAATCATGTCTTACCAGCATCTATGACTCGTTTGCTGGCTGAGACAGCCGCGGAGAGCAATAAGCCGCGAGGCTTGAAAGCAGCTCGTAGTTCCTGCACAAGACTAGCAAATCCTTGTTTGTCAGAATTAGGACCCTTTTCACAGTTCACCTATAAAATAAATGCCTTGTTATCTTTGTTCAATCAGGATCAGAAATTACTTTTGATATTAATTGTAACACAAACCTGCCAACACTTAGGATACTCCCAGTCGAGGTCTAATCCATCGAATTCATATTGTTCTATAAAGTCTACGGCGTGAATCACGAACTTCCTTCGCGCTGATGGACTGTTCACCATTCGTGAATACTTGTCACTCGCCGAGTCGTCCCATCCTCCAATTCCAAGGACCACTTTCACGCCTTTCTCTTTTAGAGATACAACCTTTTCATAAAATTCTGTAAAATTTTAAAAAGTAGGCAGTTAGTTATTAGTATATTATGGTATTATATTATGGCAGAAATAAAATACTAGAACCTGTTTTAATAGTTACTTACTGTTTTCTACATCCAACCACATGTCATGTGGTTTGATAACTAGGCGCTTTGTGTCGAGGACAGCAAACGCGTACACTATATGGGTGCAAAGCGAGGGATCAATGTCGCTAGGTGTGTATTTTCCTGGACCGGGTCTGGAAGAAGTTTAAAATTTGTTCAAATTAAGAAGAACGTACAATATGACTAATCCATGCCTTTTTATATTACAATGTGAGTGCATAAAATCACATAATTAAGTTAATTACCTGTACCAAGCCCAATTAGTGTAATAGCAGACGACTTTGTAGCGTTCTTCCAAATTGGTACTGACAGCAGTCGTGGGTTTTTTAGTCGTCGTGTCTACCATGGGTTGTTTATGCGTCGTTATTTGTGTGGGCCTTGGAGTCGGCTTCTTGACAGGCCGCACTTGAATATCATCCTGATCTTCGTCTATTTCGTTTGGAGAATCAATTATTGGGTTAGATGATATTATTGTATCTTCATCTACGCTAGGATCCAGTAAACCGTTCTTGATTGCGTTGACAAGTGGATGCTTGCCTTGACCACATCTAGAGAAGATAGGAAATTATTAAATACGATTGCGAATCGTAGGTTTGTACATTTACAGTAATATATCACATTTATGTGGGTTAAAGATTGACTCATTTAACTTTCTATCTACTCACCTATTTCTAAAATCGTCAAGATCAAGAGCCCAGACCATACCACCAGCGAGGTCTAAAGATTTTATGAAGTTTACTTTCTTTTTAATGATTTCAATATCATCGAAAGACACCCATTGGTTGCCCTTGTATGCGTACGGACCCATTCGCTGGTTAGAGTCCTTCACTACCTTCCATCCGTTATATCTGATGCGATCACAAATCTAAAACGACAAAGAAGATATTGATAAATTCATGATTATCGTTTTTTTGGTCGATTAGCAATCCATTATGGTATTTGTGGTTCCTTACCTCATAATAAGACAAGAAGCCTTTCGCTCTAGTATATTCTCCTGCTTCACCACCGGCTGAAGCTGGAGCGTTTAAGCCAGTAGCTTCATTACCCAAACTGAGGGTCTGTGGCGAGTCATCGTCAGCACCCAATGTGAACGTCTGTCCGTACATTGGCATTCCCATTATCAGCTTATTCGCTGGCGCTCCCTTTTGCATCCAATAATGAATTGTGTAGTTCTGTAATTGAACGAATTGTTTTATTAGAATGGAATTATTATCTCGCGATCGTGATCGAGAAAAATCTTTTACTTTTATGTCTGATTGTCGGTTACATTCAGGAATACTCTGAACTAGACCCTTTTGCATGTTTAGGTGTTTACAAATTAATTTTTCGGATGAACGTACGGTCTTTTTATCAATCAAATAATGCCATTTGGCAGTTATGTAAATAGTAAAGTCCGTACCGCATTGAAGTAAGTGGTGCCGTCTTCCGGATGGTAATACAAAGGTGCTACATGACCAGTTCGCTTGTCCCACTGTCCGTGGTAGTCATAAGTCATGACAGCGATCCAGTCGAGGTGGCTAGCCAGTACTGGCACGTCATAGCCAGCGTCTATGACTTTCTTGTTAGGAGATACGGCTGCTGACAGAAGCAGACCCTTAGGTTTGAATTTAGCTGATAACTCCAGGACAAGATCGGCGAAACCCTCCTTGTCTGAATCAGGACCCTTTGAGCAATCAACCTGCGGACGATAAAATTGTAGTAAATGTTAGTATGAATAACAAACTGTAAAGTCATCATGATTGATGCATCAAGTTCTGTCTGTAACAATTTTAAGTAGGTAGGTACGTTTATGTGCAACATTCGGTAATTCTTTAATGTAAAATGATTTCTTTCTTGCATGCTATGCATTTACCCTAATCTTATTATTTACTGCCTAATGGTTTATGTTTGTTTTTACTCTTGATTACCCTCGCTATTACATTCACAGGAATTTTTTGCGGAGAAAGCGAACAAGTGGACGCAGCAAGAGAAGACAGGTGTATGATCGGTATTATCGTTTTTAAAATTGGCTGCTGTGAAAAGTGATAGAAAATTCTCACCTGCCAACACTTAGGATACTCCCAGTCAAGGTCTAAACCATCAAATCCGTATTTCTCGAGGAAGAGAACGACGTGTGAGACGAATCGGGTACGGGCCGCGGGGTCATTGACCAGCTTAGAGTACTTGTCGCCTGCTGAGTCATTCCAGCCGCCGATAGCTAAAGATACCTTGATACCATAGCGTTTGTATTCTACAACCTTCTCATAGAATCCTGAAAATATTGATAACATTAATATTAAAGTCGAATGTTTCCTAAACCTTCCAGAATAAATCCTCTAAATGATGGTGAAAACCGCATCAAAATCCGTAGCGTATCTATTTTAGAAGAACAACGTGGTCACACGGACAGACACAAAAAGCGACTTTGTTTTATAATATTTAGAGAAGTCTTAGAATGACGTATATCAAACTTACTGTTATCATAATCTGACCAGGAGTCATGGGCCATAATAAGACCATCGTCACCGAGAACAGCGAACCCATAGACGATGTGGGTACAAAGATTCGGGTCGATATCCTCTGGACTATACTTGCCGATACCAGGACGGTACCATGACCAGTTCGTGTAGTAACACACTAGTTTATAGCGAGCTGGAAAATAATTAACGTCATTTAAGTTTGCATTGAAATTAAAAAAAACTGTTGTGCATTTAAATTAATTAAGTATGACAATCTTTGGTATAACGGGTACAAAACCTACAGTTTAGGAGAGCCGGCTCGGAGCTAATGTCGAGCTGTGTAACGCTGGTTGTAGAAACCATTGGCTTATTTGGTGCTGGTTGTGAATGATCGTGTCCGTGGTCATGTGTGTGATCATGCACGTGGTCATGTGTATGACCATGTCCTGAATGTTCATGAACATGATCATCCTCCGGCATTACGTCCATTTGAACTGGGCGGGATGTGGTCGTTGTGGTTGTAGTAGTAGCAGTTGGGCTGGCCTTGCGTTTGCATTTAGCGTTCTTCGGCCAGTCACAGATCTGTTTCTCCTGTAAAACAAAATAACGATGTTCAGATAACTTCTAACTTATCGAATCATAAATATGGGGTGTGGATATTCTGTATTATCGTTACCTGATTCCAGTGTAATCCTGCACCGCAGTCAAATTCTTCGAATTTTCCAAACAAACAATGTAGGTATCGAGTGCAGTCGGTGGGCAACTGGGCATATGCACCAGTTTCACAGTATTCTGAAAGATTGTGGAACAATATACAATTTTGAAGGTGTTTAGCAAAGTCAATACAATGCAATGCAGGCCTTCTGAAGAGATCTCATAAGTGGTGAGTAACGGAAATGTTTTGGTTCGTCCGTAAGAGTTTATCTGGAAAGAGGCTATCGACACATAAGTAACAACTTACTGGGTGGTTCTTCATTAAGCTGCTGCATCACAGTGGACTGGGAGTTTGAGTCCATCGCGAGAGTGCCGCTCTGTCGCTTGTCAGTGCAGGACGAAGCCGAGGGGAAGTCGCACTGGCTGCGGTCGGGACGCCATGTGAGGCCGGGCGCACAGCTCTGTGCTATTAGGAGCCCATTCACGCACACGTAGAACTTCTCGCACTTAGGATGAGCGTGGTATGTGCCCGTGTTGCAGCCCTAGAGCATAATGAAAGGTAATACATCATTTTTGGTCTATTGGAAGATATTAAAGCACGTGGTTCAATTAAAAATCCCGGCTTCAAAAGTAAACAGTGTTTTAAGTACATGAGCAGAATAACTTCCCCTCATCACCCAAAACTATTGTAGTGTTTCTTGTGTAAGCTACCTTCTTCAGATTTGTTAATTTTGTACCTACTTGTGTTAAAACGATGTATTATTGTAATGTTAGATACATGTTTGTTTTTGTTTTTATCTGCGCTTGCTGGCAGATAACATTGTTATAAACCTAAGTATTCATGTTTTCGCGTTAAGTGAATCTTGTAATTCTTTTGAGAAATAAATATCTTTAACCGTAAGTTGGTTCGTCGATTCGGTCACGGACATACAGGGTGTAAAAAGACCCATCACATAGCCGTCAACTACGCATTCTGTACATCAAACTTAGTACCTAACATTGCACAAATCTAATTGCTGGGAAACGACTTTTATTTTAGGTCTGAAAATTTGCTGCTTGCTGTAGTTCGCAATGTTACACACGCAACACGTACCGTTGCATGTATATATTTAAGTACAATGTTCCCACGACACACGACACGACACAATGTAGACACGACCCCTGGGTCGTGCGGGTATTTTTTGTGTACAACTTATAACATTAAAAACTTGTTTTCGTAAAAAAACTTGGAATTTTGACCTTCAATATCTTCGTAACCAGAAGGATCAGTTAGGACCATAACTGTACAAAAATATATTACAATGAGACGGGTAGAAGTGACTCTAGGCTTCGTTAAGTGTATTTTTACACACGATATAGGAAAATGAAAGCTATTGCTCTATAATAAATTAGTAGTTCTATAACTACCTTGCCAGGCACTTGCGGTTCATCGGCGAGTGGTCTCTTAGTAGTAGAAGCCGTAGGCCTCACCGGTCTTCTAGATGACGTCGTTGGCCGTTTGGTGGTGGTCGTTGTAGTGGTGGTGGTAGTGGTACTAGTGGCGGTCGATGTGGTGGTCTGCGGCATCGGAGATTTTGACGGTTTGCCAGCTGTTGGAACAAGTGCATGTATATTAGAAAAAGGTTTGGAAGTAGAGAAGCTGATGGTGCTGTTGGTCTTTTAAAGCACCATTAACCATAGTTTTTTCAAAAGTCGAGTTTTTGCAAGTATTTCCACGATGATGATTAACGGAATACGCAAGTCAACTTGTGGATCTAATAATGGGGCTAAACGATTAATTCGGGCCCATTTTGAGTTTTCCGGTATTTAGTACAGCCGTTTCTGAACCAATTAAGAAAACGTTGTTGGTGTTATTACCTTCACACATAGCGAACTCGACCCAGTCACAGCGTCTAGTGCGCTTGTCCCAGTGAAGGCCAGGCGGACACAACTGCTTGTGCCAACGTCCTCCAACGCAGAGCAAGTAGGAGTCGCAAGTCGTCGCGGGCGCATGCACGTCGTTGCCGCCGCATGATGAGTCCTCGGATGGAGAACCGGATGAAGGAGCTGTTGGTAAATGGTCAGGTCTTATTCAAAATTAATTTCTTGATTGCCTTCTCAGATGTAATGATATTGTATTCTATGAGCGGGGTCGGTAGGCTAGCAAGAGCCGCCGGGCGCTCCGTCTCAACGCCACGCGCCGGCCGCCTTGTACGTTGTGTGTATGTGTACACGTACAGTGCTAAACGCAGTGAGCTTGTTCGTTTGTTTTGTTGACCGCGGTGTGTATAATGTTATCCCAAGTAGCAAAATTCTCCTATAGTAATCGACTTATAAGACTAAACGTCTTATAGGAATCTAATAGACGCTTTGACCAAGATCAGTGATCTTACAACAGCATCTTACAAGATGATTTGCGCTACAAGTACATACGATTCTATAACTAGTTTTATAAACGTTTACAGGATTACTTTATACGATTCTTACTAGAACTTGCAGTCTAATAAGCGCAAGTTATAAAACTAATTAGCAAAGTGCTGATTTTGTTCCTATAAACGCATTTAATATGATTATTTGATCTTGTTAACGTCTTGTTTCATTCTACTATAAGACATGCACTTCTAAAAACGTCTTAGTTAAAGCTGCTATAGGTCAAGGATATTAAAGGATTGATTTGTCTTAGTCGTGACTTCTAATAGATAGTTAGCACCAAACTAGCATGCCCCTCGATTTTTATAGGTAAGATTCTACTCTTAAGTGTCCTACATTTGCTATTACTAGAGCAATCAGCCATTTTGTTTTCATTTTGCGATTTGTTAGAGAAAGCAAGAAAAAATAAAAATGGATTTAAACAAATGGAAACGATTTAAGCGTAGTGGTAGTTATCGAAGAAGAGTTTCGAAAAAGTACTTAGAAATGAAATCGGGATCGGAGTACCGGTCGATCCTCTTCTTGAATAAAAGTGAGTCTGGGGAAGTTAGTGATGGTTCCGTACAACGTGAAATCGAAATAAACGTAGAAGACTGCGAAGATAATTTTTCTGATAGTTACTATAATCAAGAAAATAAATTGTTACATAAAATAATTGTTACATACTCTGTGATGTAGAATATATAAGTATGTAACGTAATTTTAAATAGGAGCAAAGAAAATAAACAACAGTATTTAGATTAACCTTTCTTTAATTATAATAATCAACATACTTATACTATGACAATTATTGGAAGTCACAAATGACATAATGTTTTAATAGTTAAGGAACATGTTACTTTTTAATGTATATTATTAGAAAATGAACGCACAATCATTATTGTTCTTAACGATTCAATCTAATATCTTAACAATCAGTAGGTATTCTTAACAATTACAAAATATGAGGTGCAAATAAAACTATCGGTATAACTTTATGGGATGACTCACACATCATACTCATAAACTTTTACCAAAGGGCCGATATCAAATTCGCAAAAAATATTGGCCTCTCCATTCTGTTCTAAGAACAGCTAATCGCGAATTCAATATAGGTTTCTTGATAAAAGTTGTTGAGTATGATGGGCTAAGCCATCCCCCATAAAGTTATACTGATACTTCTACTTACACCCTTTTTATAAGTTATCTAATAATATTCACCAAACTAGGTACAAGTAACGTAGGTACGCAGTTTACTAAAATGATTCTGAGAAGCCACAGAATTGATGCACAACCGAATTCAGCGGTTAACTTTATAAAAATAAGGTCTTAATTCGGTACACTATTTCATAGAAAAGGGCACCACCAACTTATAATGAACTCTATTTGACAGACAAAACGATTCATTTTTCTGTTTGAATTGCCTGCCTTTGTAGAAGCCGTCGTCCCGCAGCTGCAAGTTACATTGTAAAACTTCGTTTAGGCAGTATTATTTTTATTCATCATAATTTTATTATGGTAGGTAGCTGTATGCTTTTTAAGTACCTATTAGCTCGATTGGTAGACACTCGATTCAAGGCCTTAAATAAAACTCACAAGCGTACTCGTCATGTCTAGTTGAGGTAATAGACCGTACGATTACTAGTGATTTCGTGATGCGAGAGTAGTGAATGAAATTTCAATTAATTTCTCTCGTTTACGAGGAGATGTGATAGTGATAAACACCGTGCCGTGCGTCCAATTAGGTTCCAATACAAACGAGAGATAACGGAGGTAAATGAACTTACACCAACCTAAATCGTACCTACCTGAAATAAAATACCTACTTGCAGCAGGTTATTCAACCAACGACAGCTGTCCCGCGTACGTCATCACCGAGTGGACCGCATACAATGTTGCGTTAAGAATGAAATAGTGGAAGGGCTACTAAGATTTAACTCGAATGACAGAATAAAAGTGATAAATTTCTAACTTCTATATTAGATGTCTTAAAAAAATTATAACAATGCCAATAGTAACTATTAATCGTCTGGAGTTACTGTGTTTCGGCTCCAGAACGATGTAAAATTGATCGTGTATAATAGGACTTTATTTATTTATTTTATTATTTATGTACACACAATAAAATACATGAGATAAGACATAATTATAAATTGAGTACAAAGGTACTGCTTATTTCTTAAGAAATTTTTTCTTAAGACGAGTTAAGAGTTTTTTTTTTCTTTGTGGTTCTTCCGAAACAGGTATAGTTACAACGTTTGGTATGGTTTTTTCAGCAGTAACAACCAGTTCTTGATTGTCAAAATATTCATATGGCGTAGACTGTTCTATTATATCATCAGAATTTAAAATATTTTTATTATAATTCTGAAACAAAGGCATATTTTACAAATTTACAATAAACAAATTATTATATGAATACCCTAACAATCGCAACAAAGTAGGAGATATTCACTGACTAGACAGTTTGTACGTAACATTCGAACCAAATAAACAAACAATTAGTAGTCAAGGCTCATCAAGTTGAGATGTAGTACAGGAGTGTAAATAAACGATTGAGTCAATATCTTTATCAAACTACTATATTAAAGATACTGAATCAGGCCTCGAATTTTTATCGTGTTTTTAGAGTTTGTATAGAGGAGAGCGCACTGTGAGTTTTCGACCAACCTTAGAACATTCTGCGGCCATATCATTGAAATTGCTTTGTATGCTATTCTTTAATTTGCTCGTGTATTGAAGTTGCCTTGTACGATGGCCTATGTCGGGCTCTGTTTCAGTGTCCGAGTTTTGACACATCGCGTCAATTATTGACTCTGCCTTTTGAAGACTTACTATGTTTTTTCTTTTTAAAATACAATTTTTGGTTGACCAACTTTCTTCTGGTTCACAATTTTCATTTCTTTGTAATTTGTCGGATTTTTTTCTGGGCCAATATAAGACCCCATCTTGTTCCCATTGCTGTGGGACTGCTACTAGCAGAGATTTCCCTCGCTCTATAGTTTGAACTACTTTGTATGGCATAATTTCCTAGTTACAGCGAATCTAAAAAACAAGGTAAGTAATTAAGTAGGTGCATGTACCTTCATTCAACATGATGCTAAACTGTTCTACAGGAAAATAAAGTTTAAATTTTAAAAGTTTTAGAAATTAATATTCGTAAGGTAAAGTGAAGATGAGTTAAAATCTAGTAGAAAGGGTGTTCGTGGGTAGATTAGCAAGGTCATCACAGATATCGATGAGAGATGAGAGATCACAGAGAGCGAGACTGACGCATGACGATTTGAGAAGAGAATATCCGGCTCAGAGAGCGGTGGGGTCGTGCAATGTAAAAAAAAAAGTCATCACGTGTTTGATCCTATTCTCGTAATAATCTTATCAAAATGCAAAAAAAAAAAGTTTTTACCGAAAAAATAACTTGAAAGTTACTGATAATGACATAATATAATATATTACCGTTTTGCATCCCTACACTGTCCGTCTTGATTTATGTCGACACTATTCTGAAAATATTAGTTCTGATTAAAACATTATCCTACATGTATTGGCATGCGGGGTTCTTTCTGTTGTATTTCTCTAAAAGAACCCTAAAACTTAAATATGGTGGCCAAGTAGGTATATCCTGTAGTAGTCTGAACTTTGACTAAATTGTTTTAAAAAGGTTTTGATAATGCAATATTATGGCACGTGATCTGAATCCAATGGCGGCTTAAGTATTTGTTAATTATTATCGAGTAAACAAATAATAAATATGTTTAGTTTTGAAGGGGCATGAAGATATGTTTATTATCATCGAACACTTTATCAATAAAATTAATTTCGCAAGTTTAGTAGGCATTATTTAAACAAAAGACAAAAGTTACCTATGTTAAGCTATAATACTTAGATATTTTAATGTGGATCACTTACCCTTTGAAATTATTAAATTTTTTCTTAAGACACCAGCACGTCACCGTTACAAAACTAATGAGCAACGAATGCTCTAGTAATGGCATCACAATGACAACTGTTGGATCAATTACACTAGTAGCTGCACGCGCCAGATCTTTAGACGACTAATCGCGCTTGCTCAGTGCGTTTACCGGATCTTTATAGGACTATTATATCTTGTAAAAGCAACTAATAAGATAATTATAAAATCGAATTGCACTTTACCGGACTGTAAAAAAACGACTATAAGGCGTTATAGTCCTATAAACTGCGCCCAAATGCGGTTCTATAAACGTTTGTAAGATTTCTATAGGACTTAAAAATACGTGCTCCTAGGATACTTACAGGGCCATATTTTGCTACTTGGGATGTTATATATAATATCTATAGGAGAGGTTGAATGGTTCTTGGTTGTTATCTTTGCATGATTATACTTAAGTTTTTTTAGAGGAACATAAAGATGTAAAAAAAATATAACAACAATAGCAACTATGATAGAAACTGTGTTTCGATACGTAATATGGACTTATAATCTCAATATTTTTTGCAGACTACTTACATAAAGTAAAAATATTTAAAAACAAATCTTATAAACTCTATTGTCTTATAGACTAGTATCTAACTTAAGTCAATGAATAACAATATTGTACCCTTCAAACATACCGTTCCGATACTCGTTCCAAGGAACGTATGATTGTATGCAACCAGTGATTCGTATTCCGTGAGAATAAAATCGTATTCTGGTTTTGAGAAATAAATACCAGATCTGGTTTAAGAAATAAATATCTTAAGCCATACTCCTCCATTGGAGATAGAATAAATAAATAAAGAATATATAGAAAGTGCGTAAAAATTGAGGATTAGGGTGTAAAAGACGATCATATAGATAAAGGGTCCAAATATGACTTGCCTTTTGTAGTTGTCGATGTTGTTGTGGGCCTGGTTGGCTGTGTTGGTCGTGTTGGTTTAGGAGCAGCCGTCGTAGATTTAGGTACTGTTACAAATAAAAATCATTTTTTAGTCTAGAATTATTGGTGATCAAGCAGTATTTTCTTTTGACAAGAAATACTTCGACTATGCTGCTGTGGAAGCTGTCTTTTTCTACACGAAGTGCTGCCATATACTTTTTATGTTTATTTTAAGGGCTTTATCGCTGAGCTATAACGTAGCTCTATAATATCAACACAATAATTAAAACTAACAATAAATAACTAATAACAATCAGTTCAAAGCCAAAATGCGAGATTGTGTAAAATCCTGGATTGTTACGATGAAGGTCAAGCCAGGATTGAATTACACTCTCTAACGTCATACATTCTGGTTGATCCAACTAAATTAAATCTTAAGCTTCATTCGCACACATTTCACGGAGACATTTCATCAAAACATGTTGAACATCTTCGGCTATTCGTCATTCTTCATTCTTGGGCGAGGTGACGTAACCTTTTTCATCGGAAAACCAACCTTTTTTGATGGAATGTGTTGTGTGTGTGTGTGTGTGTGTGTTGTGGTAAGTAGAAGAGTAAGAGTATTCACCTTCGCACTTGGCGAACCTGGGCCAGTCGCAGTGCTTCTGTCCGTTGCTCCAGTGTAGTCCAGGAGCGCAGTGCTGCATGTGCCACATGTTGCCGTCACAGTGTAAGTACGCGTTGCAGTCGCCGGGGACTGAGTTATACTGTTCGCCGGCACATGACTCTCCGTCTGCAGGACCCTCTACTGAGTCTGTGGGAATTGGGAATAGTGTTAGTTTAAGAACACTTCATTCATAACTTTCTGGTGCCTTCAGTGATAGTAGCAGTGGGAGCGTATGTCAATCCCGTAGGTTTTGGGCTTTTCTACTATCGTTACCACTTCAGCTACTTCAGGGATCAACACTGATACAGTTCCTTTTTACAAGCGTTTTAATGAATATTCTTAATATTTTCTAATAGTTCATCACAATAGATTACATCGAATAGGCACTTACCTTATAGAAACAAATGCCAGTTAACTATCAGCCCATTGTAAGCCGGAGACATTAGTTTAGTATTGTTGATTGTAAAATTAGTGATATATTTACCAGGTTGGGCCGGCACAGTGGTGGGTTTAGTGGTAGGTCGTGTAGTGGTAGTAGTCCTAGTGGTGGTGGTTGTGGGTCGTCTGGTGGTGGTGGTCGGACGTGGCGGAGGACGTGAGGTCATCGGCGCTAGAGTCGTAGTTGCCGTGCTAGCTTCGTTACTTGCTGTTTCTAAAATAAACTACTACTATGACTCTACTTGTCTATGACTATGCCTTTTAAAATATGCTATAGGTTGTTATTTTCTATGAGCTGCACCAGTTTGTTTATACATAAAAGCAGAAAAGGAAGACTAGCCTAGAAGAATCAATGGCAACAACAAAACGTAGCAACCAAAAAACATTTTTATAAATAAAGAAAACCGACTTCCTAAAAACACTACACAGTGAAAAATAACTTTAATTTCGGAAGTCGGTGTCTTTGATTTGTATTTTCGTTTTTGTCACCGTCTTCCGAAATTAAAGTTATTTTTCACTGTTTAAATTTTTTTTGGAATATGGTTGTTTTTTTTTTATAAAAAAGTAAGTATTTTTCACATTTTAGTTGCGGCACCTACCCCATAAAAAATCTTGCTATGTAATTTTGTATAAATCAAAATTGAATAGTATGTGCTACAACTAGCTTTCAGTCGAAAAAATATGCAACTTTGATAGAAAATGTGGGTGTACTGAATACATCTGCGTAACCCTTTCGAGTGTACAGACGTAATGTTATGTTGTGTGATTGTGTAAACAATGCATATTTATGCGATAGCCGCAATCGCGGTTGATTTGCTGTAATTTTTTGAAGAGTTCCGTTGTCTGTCTCCAAAACTCATCATCAGATCTATATGAAATTTAAATGGGACCATTTCGGACTAAACCTCTTAGTACAAAAAAAAGAATTTTGCAATTCCGTCTATACAACGTGTCGTTTTGCATCCTCGTCAAATTTCAGGAGGCTGTTATGAAAGACATAAATAATCAAATAAAATTACGATCCTGCTCAATAATTAATACATACTTGTTTTTTTAGGTATTTAAGTTTGACAGTATTTCAGAATACTCCACTTTCAAAGAACAAAATCGCCCCGTTGCGTATGCGGTAGGCAGTGTCGTACGACTATGTCGCTGTGTGCATGCGTTACAGTTACAGCGCAGTTACAGGGCGGTATCACACGGGCCCTACACATGCCGATTTCCGAAAAATACAAAAAAAAAAAAAAAAATACCTACTTATTTTATTATTGATTCGTGTCGAGAATCATTAGCATAGTTACCTCCTCGAATTTGACGAGGATGCAAAACAACACCTTGTATAATATGACGGAGTTATGCCCGAACATACATAAAACAATATATAAACATCCGAATTGATAACCTCCTCCTTTTTGAAAAAGAGACCAAATGTCAAATGTTCGAAATGAAGATGTAACGGTATCTACATCGCCACAAGATAATGATAGATAATGATATTCACCTGCTTCGTTAAAGGTATCCTAATTTAATCGATACAAAAGAAGCCGCGTTAAAAAAATATGTTACCCTTGCACTTGGCGAAGCTAGGCCAGTCACAGCGGTTGACGGTGGAGGCCCAGTGCAGGCCGGGCGCACAGCGGTGCTTGCGCCACGCGCCGCCCTCGCACTGCAGGTAGCCTTCACAGTCGCCTGCGGCGGAGTGGTAGTCGCCTGCGTTGCATGATTGACCTTCTACGCTTCCTATAATGGATAAATTGTGTATTAGACCTATGAATTATTGACGTAATCAAGTCAGTTACTAAGTATACTGTATCAAAACATCCAGCAGTTTCCCCTCACACAACTGGTCAAGTAGATCTTAAAACTTGGCTGAATGATTTTATGAGCAATTTAATCCGAGCAATAATGTAGCTGGGTGAATTCTGGCCTCCCTACCCTTTAACCTTCCTTCCGTCTAAGTCAGCGGTACTAAGGTACCTACCGCATTCGTACCAGGAATAGGTGTATTTACGTCACGGTTGACAGTTGCCTAATATATAATATAATAAATAAATAAGGTACTAGCCGTCCAATCTATGGACGGCTAGTACCTTATTTTCAAGATCTGATGCCTATCATTTTAGAAGAAGCTCTACATCGTTGATAATGATGTCATTTGAAAAATTACATTATTCATGTTACTCCACTTACCGGAATCAGCTGGGGGCTTTTTAGTGGTAGTGGGACGTTTCGTGGTAGTGGTAGAAGTAGTGGTCATGGGAGTGGTTGCTGCAGGCCACCATGTTTGACTGGTGCTCTGTGTTGTGGTGGATGGGTTCCAGCTCGGCCAGGTTGTTGAAGTTTGATCTTGGTGGTGATGGTCGTGGCTGCCACCTCCGACAGAACCTATATAATAAGGAAGTCAGTTAGTACAATAAAGTATTATGTGGCGCTGGTAACGATTCCAAATAAAATAATTCCTACCAGTACCACGTATCGTGTGTTGTATTAACAGAAAAAATAAGTTTACCCAAAGTATGCGTTTGCGGTGCGCGACGACATTGAGCAAACTCATATCATCGAATAAAATGTGTATGATTAAAAAAGAGTATGCTTATTGCCGATCTCAAAATTCATACATTAGCAGTTGTAATTAAACTCACCATCAGCAGCAACAGTGGTAGTAGTGGGCGGTGAAGGTGTGACGGGTTCAGGCGGTCTTTCACAGGCGGTAGTCGGTGGCGAAGGTACTCCTCTACCGAGGGCGCGACCGGCGGCACGCAGGAGTGGCGACGGTTCTGCGCAGCAACGGTTGCTGAAGTCGTCCATGTCTATCGCCCAGGCTGTGACACCACCCATGCCTTGACGCAGAGCCCATTCCACCTGCACATTATTTGCACATGAACTCTCTTTTTTTTTTTAACCTTGTCCCACACTAGGAATTTCTCCTGTATTGTGGGTGCGTTTAAAAACATTTAAACTCACATACACAAACAGCCAAACCCGGAACAACTACTTGTAGGTCATACAAATATTTGTTCCGTGCGGGAATCGAACCTGCGACAAGCAGCGCAGCAGTCAATCGCTTAACCACTGCGCCAACCGTGCTGTCGTGCTGTATTCTAGGTCTAGCTAGTAGCTACTTTTGCTGTACTTTTACTTTAAAACACTCTCTTCAACACTTGGCAATGTGTACGTTTAAAGTGATGGAGAACTAAAGGAACCCTAAAAGTAACATTATTTTGTTGAGGCAAATGTCTCTAGCAAGTAGTTATTTAAAAGTAGCGACACCAAGAAGTAACAGTAACTGTTTAGTAATAATTGTAATTAATTTATATCAAAATGTAACAATTAGTTACGATGACTGCCCGGTATATAAGTGATGAGTCATCCCAAGTAATTAAGAACCAATAACAGAAAGTAAAGGCGACCTAAATTTTGTCTATACTGCGGTTTGGGAATTCAATTGAATTGCATTGCGTTCAAGCAATAATTAAAGTACGGAGCCGGTAAAAAAAAAATGTAGGTACACAAACCTTTTCAGTGATAGATTTGGGGTCATCATATCCAACCCATTGGTTGTCGGAGTATGTGTAGGGTCCTGCATTGTCCTGTCTGCCTGTCTTCCACCTCAAGTTCTTCACTATAATAACAATAACGTTCAGCCATTATTTTGAATCACGGCAAGCAGCGTACTGCCTACTAGAGTCCAGTTTTTGACAAAGTCTAACGGCAAACTTGGATACTGAGATTTTAGATATTCACTTAATTTGAAAATACAAAACACATTCGTGAAGGGTGAGTGAAATGTTATATAACTAACCCCGGTAGCATATTTCATAGTAAGCCAACATTCCGGGTTGCTTGGTGAACTCTCCCGGCTCTCCCGGTCCGGCGGCTGCAGAACCTGGTCCCTTAGCTCCATCCACGTCTGCTAGTCTGTATGACTGACCATAGAAAGACACGCCAAGCAGAAGTTTCTTAGGGTCTGCTCCACCACTTATTAGAGCTTTGACAGCGTATTCCTGAAAAAGAATTCTATTTTAGAGACAATTCAGATCACTCAGATAATACAAATAAAATGGTATTTAAAATAGCGTTACTTACGATTGAATAATAAGCTAGAGTGTCTCTGGGTGATGGTACTAGCGGAGTATGGTGTCCAGTAGCCTTCTCCCATCCGCCATGGTAGTCATAAGTCATGGTACTGAGGAAATCGGCAGCCTTCGATAGAACTGGTAAATCATATGCAGACTCGATCACTTCTTTGTAACCCGAGAGAGCTACACCAAGTTCCATGCCAGCTCCATGTAAAGCTTTGGATAATTCCTGCAAAGGAGAAAAAAAAATCACCAATAACTTATTTTGCCACAACAATAGTTATTCGACGAACAGTGAAATTGAGTATTTATTTTATACCTGAACGAATTTAGCAAAATTAGCTTTGTCAGAAACTGCACCCTTCTTGCAGTTGCTTTGCCAACAAACTGGGTAGTTCCAGTCCAAATGAAGGCCCTTGAAGTTGTGCATGCGCAGGAATGGAATCAACTTCTCTATGAACTTGCTGCGATTCGCCTCAGAGGATACCATTCGGGAATATTTGTCACCAGCGGAGTCCGTCCAGCCTCCCAAACCTAGGATGACTTTGACGTCTCTCAAGGAAGTTACACGCTCATAAAGATCTGAAAAGAGACATAGAATTATTTGACTACCCTGCTTTTATGACTGGATATTTTTCATTTGATATGCTATGAACTGAGTGTTCACATGAAAAAAAATGTAGACAAAAAAATCTAACATTTATCCGTCGGACCTGACCATATTGTGTAATCTTTACTTACTGTTGGTGACATCAGCCCAAGGATCGAACTCCTTAGCGATGAGGTCATCCGGAGAGAGCGATGCGTAAGCGTAAACCACATGAGTACAGAGCCGTGTGTCTATGTTTTCAGGAACGAATTTGCCGTCACCGCGACGATAGAAGGCCCAACTTGTCATGTAGCATACCACGAGTTTGTCGCTTTGTTTACCTACAAAATAATACATACATAAGTGTTGAGAAAGGGAATTTAGATTGCCATCCGATTTTTGGAAATAATGTTGAATAATATTTTTAATACGCGGAACTCAAAGATGAAGTAACTAGAATATGGGGTCTACAAAAAGTTTACGTGGTCCCTATAGTCCTCCCCACAACAGGCGTAATCCCAAATCACCTTCTCCATAGCCTTAAATTACTAAACCTAAAAGAAACCCTCTATATCACCCTACAAAAAGCTGCAATTTTAAATACTTGTCGCATTGTCAGAAAGTTCATGCAATAGATGAAAACACGAAATACTCAATACTCAATTCTTTATTGCATTCCACAATGTAGGCTTAGGTGATAAATATTTGCCAAAAGAAACAATCATGGACCCTGTCGGGCACAGCAAAAGAAGGATATGTGGAGAAGAGTAGGTGTGTCTATTTCCTTTTACATTTCTGTTTAGTATTTATTCTATCACATTTGAATTTAATTATATTATTTTTATTTAAGTGCAACGTTCCTAAGTACGCTGTACTGGTACTGCGTCCTAACTATTGTTTGCCTCACCGGACGACGTCACTACGTCAGCGCCGGCTGTCGCTGAAAACCAGCGCTGGGGCTTTGTCTTGCATAGGGTCGCAGCATAATGCTGAGCGATAACCGTTTTGCGTGGATGTGACGCATGTTTCCCCCAACCTTTTCTTATTTTTTGTGTTTGTGTTTTTTTTGCGTTGTTTACCGCAAATAAACGCATTTTCTTTCTTTCTAAGAGGACTTAAGTATCATTTACATAACTTATAATCTAACTTATTATCAACACATTTTTACAAAATAAATATTTTTTGATAACTAGGTGCTCATCACAACACATCTTTAACATAACACACCACACGCTGCATTTACTTGGCTTCGGTCCGTAAATGTTGCAATTACCAGCCAAAGAGCTGAGAAGCAAAAAAACCCACCGCCGTATCTCTACGTTGACGTCGTGGTGGGCCTTGCGCGCTCCGAACTATAGGTATGTTCAGGTAAAGTTAATTTTGCCGAAACAAGTCTAGGGCGAGGAGCCAGACCAAGAGAGATACACAAACCCGCAGGGCAGCATGTGGCGAGCTGTTGGGCAGTAGCGACCCCACGTAGGGTCCGTGAGGTCTCCCGGGAGAAGTAATGTTCCTAATCTCTGGCTTGCTTTTATTGGCCGGCCGGAGTGAACCCTGACGAGGAACAGAGCTTCCACCTCTTTCTTGTCTTTATTGGCCGGCTTGAGTGCAAGAGCAAACGAGCTCGGAGGAAGGAAGTATTCCAGTAAGATGCTGGTAGGGATCTTGACCGTACTTCCGGGATTGTCCTGATAGCCGTGGAATACCCCTCCACTCCTCAAGCACCTCAGGAAGTGTTGCCCTCTTGTCGCTACGTCCCTATGTGCTTGCGACCGTTTTCGGGGGCCCATTATTGAGTGTGCAAGTCACCCCCTGCCATTTTATCCGTGTATTACATAACATTGATCAGGCAGGGGACATAGTCCTTCTATAGTTCTAGGTAACCCGTCCTTTTTAGCCACCCAAGTCCATGGTCCAATACCTCTATTTTCCATATCCTGCAATAGTCCTACACCGACCAGGGGTTGTCCTTGAGTGAACTTGCATAGTGCGTACAGGGATCATTGTCGGTTCGTGCCTCATTTCATTGAAAGCGTCTATACGGGCCTCTGCTAGTTGACTTCGGCCCCTCGTATGCATTCCAGAGGTCCGGGACCCCAGGGTCTCGGGATATGTCAAATACACAATAAATATTATAATATTAACCAGTTTATCTTACTTTTTTTGCTATCCAACTCTGCAACTAAACGCTCTGGGTCTTTACTTTCTGTGGTTTCTTTGGTAGGGTCATTCCACTGAAAATACAAATAGAAATTATTTGGATGTAAAAGATACCTATAGAAAGAGTAATTATATACGCTTTCAGCTAAAGGGGCGATATACAAAAAGTATTTAAATTAATGTTTTCACCTGAGACCTCGCTTACCTCAAAATCATTTTCATACGCTTGCGATAGAAACCGAGCTGCGTCCTCAACGCTGATTCGTAGGCTTTGTCCTGGCATACATTTTGCGACGTCTTGGTGGCTGTTGAAAGAATACAATATTTAGGACTGATTTTTCAATAATCGGACAATTTTTATCTGAACAATGAATACAGATCAGTTTTACAGAATATTTTCTATTACAAAAGGAGTCAAACCGCAATATTTGTTCCTCTGGTACAAGTTAACTGGCTATTGAAAAACCAGCGCGTAAAAAAATTATAGTACCTTTTACTATAATTTTTTGGTAGGTAGTATGTACATTATTTCAGTATCCTAAAGTTGCTTCATCTTACCCGCAGAATCCAGTAGAAGGATCGTAAAGGCGTTCGTCTTCGCAAGACATCCTGTAACTGATGCCTCCGGTACAGAAGTGGAAGTGAGCGCAAGAGTCTTCGTCAGATGCCAAGTAAGCGGTCTCAGATTCACAGGATCCTATCTTCAATGAGGACTGATCGGTTTGAACAGCTTCACCTTTATAAAACAAAAGGGGTTTGTGAGTTATACTCCTATTAAAGGTTTTATTAAGAAGTCTTTGGTTTAATATAGTAAGGGAATGTTACCGTTCAATGTGGTTGAAATAGCAGACAGCATTGGGAATGGTTGACCGCACAGTCCTCTGAAATCGTCCATATCGATTGACGACGCTGCAGCACCTGCTAAGCCCGTGGTCACCACAAACTTCATCTGTTCGGAAAAAAAATAAGATTAGAAATTTGATATATTACGATCTAATCGGATTGGAGTTACTCAGATTCAAGATAGCCGCATTTTAATAACAATAATCCGTTGTTGTTACTAATCATAATCATACTAAATAGACGGTGGACACGAATATTTCTAGGTACCTTTTCTAAGACAGTGGTTGGCGTATCGTAGGTGATCCACTGGTTGTCGAACAACGCGTAAGAGTTTCCACCTGCATCTGTTGCACTTGGTCCTTTACCCTCGCGTTCAGCCATACATATCTGTAAATAGGAACGCGTAATTAAAATAATTTAATTTTACAATGATTCTTCCAGAACCGTATCAATTTCGAATGCTACATATATCTACACCATAAAGAGCATATGCAAGGAGTTGCATAACTACGCTCATAATGGTTGTCAAAAAGTGATACTTACTTCGAAGTAAGCCAGAAGTCCTTTAGTCTGTGTATACGTTCCTTCCTCGCCCCACCCACTGACAGCAGCACCAGGTGCAGGCAGGGTTGACGGCGCGAGAGTGTAAGTGCGCCCGAAGAACGGAACGCCAAGCACTAACTTTTCAGCGTTCATGCCGTGACGCAGGATGAATTTCACCATGAATTCCTGTGAAAATGACAAACTAGGTGATTTTTGACTAAGTCAAGACATTCAGAAATTAGTGAAAACGTTTTTATGAATTGAGTTAAGATGTAAACAAGACCTATTAAAATAATGTGACCTATTAAAATGTATTGACACTTGGGAACTTTATAGTCTGAGAGAGTAGCTAAGCTTTTATTGGTTACTCAGAATTTAATATTATGTATGCTAATAAAGGTATATACTTAAAAATAACTCATCAGTCGATGAGGAAAAACTGTATTTATTTTAAACCTGCTTAATGCATACGACTCTACCATAATCAAAAGTCCATGAAACATGATACAAACATAAATATCGACCCTGCAGTCCGCAGAATACTTACAATATTATCGTATCGCTGGTCCCGAGCAGCCGCTCCAGGGTCCCTATGTAACGGACTGTGCTGCACAGCCCGCGAAGGCGCTTCCTCACGCCTAGCGTGAGTCATGTCCCACGCCTGTAACACTGTGTAGTCGGTAGCTCCGCTCACTGCGCTTAGGTCGTACCCGTCTTCTATTTGATACCTGACGATTTAAAAGTATTGTTGTCAAAATATGTTTTTTTTTTGTTAGTTTGAAAAAATTATAGTTGCTTTGTTTCATTATGGCTTAACTTTACCTGAAAGGAGGCAGAACAGTCGAAAGTAGGAATCCATAAGACGAAAACTTCTCTCGGAGCTCGTAAAGCAAAGCTGTCAAAAGATCTTTCTCTTTTTCGTCTTCACCTGAAAAAAAATCACCAGCATTAGTACATGTTCCATGTTTCAGAAGTGGCACATACTTACTCGACCATCATGAAGGTAATGACATACCTGGGTATACCCAATGGAGATCCAATCCATCGAAGTCATGCTCTTTCATGAAGTTAACAGCGCTTTCAATGAACATGCTTCGTCTATGTGGTTCTTGTACCATTTCGCTGAAGAGGCGATCTGTGCCTTCACCTCCTACACTGATCATTACTTTCATCCCGTGAAGTCGACGTTTCAATCCAGTTGCTGTGCGGTAACCACCTGCAAAAATTACCTTATTGATGTGAACAGCTCCGATTATTTCGTGGAAACACCAGGCCTGGTATTTTAACTGCTTGTTTCAAACAATATTTTTACGGTTTCTCTTTCACGTGTACCAGGAAAATAGTCAAGGTAGTAATTTCGAGACTTTTATGTTTTTATGTTGATAACGTGGCACAGGTAACTGAAAACAGAACAACATCTAGAGGACGTCACCAATAACTTCTCTTACCTTTAACGATATCGTAATCTTCATTGTTAGGAATAACAGAGTAAGTATGCGGATGCATAGTAGCGAACGCGTAGTGTAGATGGGTACAGGAATTGGGTACCAATCCAGCGGTGAAGGCCAGCGGAGGAGCCCTGTATGCGGCCCATGACTCCATATAGCATACCACCAAGCTGCGTGTCCTGGGGCCCGGCACCGTCTGTTGCATCGCTGGACAAACAAATAATATTCATATAGAGAAACTTACAATAAATGCAAATATTGAGAAATTAGTCATGGAATTGTCAGTGTTACCTTGTAAGTTCGCATTTCCTAGCTGCAATCTCTCATCATTGCGAGTGCTGCTGCCAAGAAAATATTGGATTTAGTTATAGACTTTACTGTTTATATATACATCAGAAGTTGATACTTATTAATTTTATTTGAATGATCTTACTTATTAAGATAGCCAGCAGCTCCGTAATATTTCCATGCACCCAAACCCTCTTCATCCGTAATGACTTCAGCATCCTAGGGACAAGACAAATTCATTAGTATGTACGTTCGAACCAGATCATGTTTTTCATACTGAACATTTTGTTTTGCTGAATAAACAACATATTTACCTCTAATAATTTAAATGAAGATCCTGGTTCTATTAGTGAAATTGGACGTTTTTCCACAGCGTCACGTAATGGCAGTCTTTCGTCTCCTTCATCACGGAGACTCCTATAACGTAAATACCCAAATCAATTCTGGTACTTTGTATGTGCATAATAAGACATTGTGCATTTTTATTCTATTTACCTTAACGGTATACTTTCGACGGAGGCACGTATCGGTGCAGCTATGGGATCGTGCCGCGGGACCGTCTCGACGGCGCTTCGTGCGAACGTGAAGCCCGCGCGAGGAGACGCTAGTGCGTACGCGCATAGCGTTAACGCTAAAGCGCACTGCAAAAAAATAAGTTACATGGTAAATTCAGTTCAAATTACAAACAAATAAATGGCCGAATAAGTTTTTTTGTTTATTAGCAAAGATTTGAAAAACATTAGCACTTTGGTATGGGTTTCGTGTTTCGTCTGTTAATTCTCAAGAGGCAGCTATCGTGTCTCGCATTAAATTAATGTAATAGATGGCTTGAAGGTTATCGACCTTTACCATAAAAAAGTTTGTTGACATCCATAACAATACAAATGGTATCAATTATCTAACGACATTTAAATTAAAGTTTATAGGGAATACCGTTAGTGTCGAGATTGTAAAAAGTGCTAACAAAAAGTTTACTCTTCTAACAATGTCTTTGTAGTGAATCAATTGATGGATTACAAAGAAACCATTAATAAAGATTGAATGGTTTTTCTATGTGCGGCGCCCGAACTGAAAATGTATGAAGTGTAGGCGGTAGCGGTCAGCGACCTTTCGATCATGTATCGCACCGCGACTTTGCGTAATTTACATAACTTGACAGACTCAAAAATTAAAGATCAACACTTGAGACTGGTTCACCAAAGTTTGTGTATATTCTCATTTTATTGTGGTGAAGATGTCAACGACCGCAACTTGTTTAGATGACTATCGGGTTAGTTCTCGTAAAATATTTAGTTTGACATAATAATAAATAGGTGCAGTTGCTTTAATTGTTCGTCGAATCGTTGAGCTCCTTAATTAGGCTCTGAGTTGAGCCGCACAATTACTGACACATGCGTGCACTGACTGGACAGGTCCACTCAATCTGTGTGGTTTTTCCCCAAAATACAATTTTAGACACTAATCTAAATAGTCTTCACATGATCTGACCAAGACTATGTCTGGACTTTAAAAGAGACTGTGATCTCTGAGTATATTTCGGCCTTTCTTCTCAGAGTAGTCCTATAGGAAACGCCGACCTCTTCTAGCTTTTAAAATATGGTTGAGATGTAAAAGTGTTTGTACAAAACTACTTACAGAAATAAAATCATTTATCATTTCCAATGCCAAACAATTGTAAATGTCTTTATTAGACATAAAAAACCAACAGTACAGCAACGAATTAAAACTTCACAGAAATACACCATCCATACGCCGCAGCTACTTAGAACATTCCCATTTCCTTCTATGAAAATACTTCGTGAAAGCTCGCGATAAAAGCAAATCATTAGAAATCATTTATGTATGTGCAGCTAAACGCACGCTCGTAGCGTGCATCCGAAACTGAATAGGAAATCTTACAGAACTTTCGTTATTTTCAAGCTGAAAGAAAACCGTAGGTATATTAAGGAGAACCGTGACGTTTTCGCATGAAAGATATAATGCCTAGAGATCGACTACTTTATAAAAGCAACGGTTGTTCTCAAAATCCTGCTTTACTCGTATTATTATTAAACAGGTAATTTTTGACCACCGGAATAGCTAACTATCTAACGCTTTTCTCATGTATTTTGGGTGTGGAGAATCGATCTAATAAATTACTAATAAACGATCTCTAGTACATTGACTCGGGTCGTTCGGAAAACAACACAATTTGCATACAGGCATCAGAGGCAGGTAGCGGCCCGGCTACCCGTGGGGTCATCGTCATCATCCCAACCAGTCCAAGAGGTTTTCGCGTGACATTTCGCCGGCGATTAGGACTTGAGCTTTTATTTTTAAAGTTTTTTTGACTCGATATTTGTGTACTTAAGTATGAATATAAATCCCACCAGCCATGTTATTATCCAAATCCTCAACTCATTAACTTTACGGTCAAGAAATGTGCATTCAATTTGTATTTAAAGTCCGACCTCGTGCAAAATGCCCTCAATAAATAATGTTTAAGTATTAGCTTTTTATCAAAATGGAACAAGAATTACTTTTATAACTTGCTGCCCTGCTGTAGAGGTCTCATATACTTCAATTAAGTGATCAACACCGAGATAAAAATAAATATCCCTAGACGATTTAAAAATATAGATGTTCTAGGAAACTGGAGTGATCCGACCTGACATTGTGTTGATATGAAGGCCGAAGGTGCGACGCACGAGCATGCGTCCCCGTGCGTGCATTGCATACTACCATATAAAATAGTGACGACTATAATATGGTAATATTTTACTTTAAAATACCTGTAGCACGTGAAGACACGGTCATTATCTACATTTTTGCTAGCAGCTTAATAAAATAGAGTTAATGGGTACCTTCGATAGCAATTTACTTTCGGTATGCAGTTGGAGAAAATAGCATACAATCTTGAGCTTTTATTACTTACTAAGGCTTTATGGTACACATTTCAGTAGTCACTGAACTGCCACAAACTTCAAGAAAACGTACTATATTCATATTTGTATTCATTCATTTATTTCAGATAATTAAAATCCATATCTTGTTAGTATATATTAGCAACAATATTAGCTTACAATTATATTAGTATTGTTAGTACTTATCTTTACGCAGACTACTATATAAAACCATTCACTACCCTCACCCAGTGTGTTTGAATGGGTCAAAACGAGCAGCAATGACTAGATAAGTAAGAGATTTTTTCTGAGACTTTTCCAAAATTAGATACTTAACCAAACGATAATTGCGCAGAACCTATTTATGGTACGCGGTAATGCACATCTTTGCTGTACTCTACAATGTGGTTTTTTGATTAGTTGTTGCGCTTTAGAATTCATAAAGTATTGGCAAAATTAAAATCTTCTGCGTCTAATAAACATTTCACTTTTTAATAGTAGGTAGGCATTCATGCTCATTAGTAAGTACCGTCCATAAATACAATGGTCAATTAATGCCAATGAGTCACGATGAGGATATAAAGCATGTACAGCGATGTCACTTCTTCAAACTTAACATGAAATTAGTCATTGCTTTAAGAACGCTTCTAAACCACAGTTAGCCGAGCTTTGTCAATAACACGCGTTTGTTATTTGCTTATGCTCTCGTGTTTTAGTGGTAAATACTTGCTAACTAACTAATGTTGTTTTGGTGATATTTCAAGACACTTCTACAAAGCTAAGTACCGCTATCTCTTCTTAAAATATTCCCATACGAATCTCTTGGCTTACATAAATAGACTGTTACATGTTACGGCCTAGTTGTAACTGTTTGTATTTAATTCATCAATAATTTGCAGTTTACTCTGAATCATCGAATAACAATTCTCGTTAAACAAAACCTTTTCTCTTTTATTGCACATAAAATACCGGTATAAACATTAATTTAAATTGCAAAGACGATGATCCTTAAGTAAGTAAATAAACAACAAAGTTAAGTAGAGCATCTTTCATGCGAAGGTGCAAAAATAAAGAAGTGAACCGGTTTCGTACTAAATACTGCCCTGGTTTACCCTGATCCCGACCACGTGTGCCCTACTGCCTCATATCATGCAGGTGCTGCAGTTAACTTTCTCATATGACTTTATATATAATATAAGTGGGCATTCATGTCGTGCATATGAAATGAGCCAAAGAGACACTTACTTATTTCACCGAAGCAAATTTTGGGACAGTATTCAAATAATGTATTAACAGTTAAGTGTAAGCTACTTCAGACATCTGTATCTTTGTTACGTATCTACTTTTTTAGGAGTATCATAATTCGGTATCTTTTCTCGAATTTATTTGTGTGTTAATTTAGGAGCTCATTAGACTTGACCTACTAATAATAATCGCTTTTCCTATTAACTTAAATGTGATCGATACCTACATATGCCTAATTTTATAACATGCTATAAACTAACATTTATTTAGATGAAATATGCTATGTTCAAGGAATTATGATTTCAAATATTTTAGGCATAGGTTTATAGTATTATAATAAACATTATTGTTAAATTAAATACCTAAACAACTACCATTCATAAAATAAAACTTTTAAACTTTCAAGAAACATAAAGTGATAACATAACACTTACCCAGACTGTGAAGTTGTGCCCCATGACGGGGAGCTTTCAGCGATACTTCGAACTTATATCTGAAAACCAAAAAAAAATAAGTAACTTATGTTTCTTAAATTACCGGCATTTTCTTGTATCACTTTACCATAGTGTTTATTTTTATTGCTTTGCAGAAAATCGATGAATTCATAATGCAATCTAACATTTTATAAGCGTACCTATTTTGTATTATCCTGAGCAACTACAATAGGGTATAAATAAAACACCACCCCTGTGTTGTCAAGCTGCGCGTGCGCGGTTCTGGTGCGACTGAGCGGGCGGCGCGCGCGTCACCTAGTGTTAAATACCCCGGGTGTCATCGAGCCGAGCTTCGCGTCGCACCCACGTTTGTGCACAGCAATCAGAGATTTTTAGGGACATGTCAAAATACTGCTAGAGAGGAAACAAGCTCAAACGGAAACTAAATCTCTTTACTTTTTCAGATGTGCCGATGGCAGTATCGACAAGAAGCAAGAAACAATGCTCCTTTGAAGGAACAAGGGTTTAATAGCTGTTTATATTAGAATTCAATTGAGTATGAAGTACCTTATAAATTAACTTCAATTTTACTCACTATAAAACCAGAGTTTCATACTTCATAGCTACTATTCTTACAACCTTTTCAACAGAACCTACTGCACCGCAGCGTTTCGTGCAATCGTGTATCTACAGCCAGAAACTCATGGTTACCCTAAGACGAGACAAAATGTAATTATTTTAAACTACCGGTTAATTTTTAAGGTGTTTATCCCGATAAGCGATTTGAAAAGCTCTTTATTAATATAACTACTTGACTGTCAAAGCTTTTACAATTTTTATTATTATGCATCATTGCTTTGCAGAGCTTTTTAGCTTTAAAGTGTAGGTAGTACACATTCAAGTCTTGTTTTCTTACGGAAGCTTTAAGAGAGCTACCGAATAAATCTCATCAAGGAAGAGAACGACTGCGATGTTTCATCGATGTAGCACTGAAAATAACAATCCGCTCTGTGCTTACTAAGGTAGTCGTTCAGTTATTCTTGAAAATATGATTAGGCGACCCATGCTTAGCCATGGGTTTTTAGTTGCTTTGTAGTCCAACATCAGATTTGATAAATCTCAATCCATTATGTTTTGAAGAGATTATGATCAGTAAGAAATTCTTACTTTCGGAGTATTTTCAGAATAAGTTAGGTGATGGATAGAGGTTTTTATATATTTAACACTTTCAGCGACGCTATCAGTCCGAAAATTTAAAGTAATACGGTGCCCCATGACGTAGCTTGAAGAAATTGGTATAAGCCGCAGCCGTTTAAACACGTATCTAAAGAAATACATATTTTTTGCTGACGTGATTAAACGTTGTGTCAAATACGTTTATCAAATTTTACGTATTATAAACGTAGCTACGCTCAAAGTGTTAAAGACAGGTTATAATTATTTTCCCTTTAGATTTTTTTGTCAAATGTTATAATTTGGGACATCTATATTTCACTTTAATAAAACATCTCATAAAAACGGATACTGAAACCGTTATTCAAGTCTAATAAAATTAATGAGCTACACATAAAAAAAATAATGAATGGATCAAGAAAAAAGTGCCAGTAGGTAAATTTCCATAAAGTAGGGTATTGACTTTTGGTAATATATTATTTAGGTATGTCTAGGTAAAGGTCCGATTATTAAAACGTATAGAAGAACAGTCCAACCACTCGCCACCGGCTGCTTTTCATTTGTTTTGTTGAGTTCAGACAAAGTACGTCAATAAGGGAAGTTACACACATTGAATCAACGCAAAAAGTGATGTGTGCGATCCCTAAATTAATTTTACAGCAACTTTAGGATCGCTTTCTTCTCCATGTAAATGCAATATTGTAAACAGATGCCTATTTGTTTCCTGATTTTGTATTTCTTTATTGGGATTTGCCAAGTAAGAAGTTAGTGCTAACTGATACTATCAGTTTTAAGTATGGACTGGTATATATTTTTCATTAATGTTATAAATCTTTAATCATACCTATGAATTAACTATATGAGATTTTAAATAATCTGACTAGTAAATAATTATAATTTGCACTTAACGATGGTTTGGGTTTATGAACTAAAATAATTTACTAACCTGTTTTACGATCTTGTTTGTCATGTCTTGTTCTCATCAAAATTTGCCAAATGTTTTGTATAGGTAGTCTACATTAGGGTACGTTTTTGATTGAAATATAATATGTCTTTTTATACCTACCTACTTACCTTCTTATGCAGTCAGGCGGAAAAATATTAATAATAAAAACACATAAAGTATAGTTCGTTCTACATTGAATTATGCAGTATCCTAAAGTCAGACGGAAAAATATTTATATTAAAAACACAGTACCTAGTACTTTCAGCAAAATAAAAATAAAATAAAATAAAAAGCTTTATTTGGAACAACTTAAGTTTACAATTTACAAAGGAAAACGAAGATAGCCCCGAAAGTATTAAGTAGTAAGATAGCCATTAAGTATAGTTCGTTAACGCTACATTGAATTTTTACAGGTCTGAAGTACCAGAGTGCAGATCTTACAGAATATCCTGAGTGTGTATAGGATTGTACAGATGAATGAAAAGTACTGCCGAAAAAACACTTTTACCTTTTTTTTGTTACGTTGTAGGCATTGAAAGCATTTGAACACAACATTCACAAAAAGTTAAATTCAAAATTCACACGATTTCCACATTTCACATTGCAATATCTATTGCTTTAAAAAGAACCGCGCACTTCTTGATGTGTCGGTGTGTGTATGCGCTGCTAGACTTGGCAAGGGATCGTCCAAAGGTGGTAGAGTTTGTCAAGTATTTATTCTTGTTTACAGCACCGTGCTTCATAATAAGAATGAAGCCAGATTTTATGTGTCTAGTTTGGCGATAGGTATACCAAATTTTATTAGACTGCATTCGGCAATATTTTATAAGTTATATATTAACCACTACTAGTAAAGTTTTGTCAGTTGTGGGACGTCAGGTCCTGTGCCTGGACTCGCGCATTGCTAGCGTACGTGGTATCGAGGTGCGTTGGCGCACCGGGCTCATACATCATTACTATGCACGAAGCGTTTCTTCCTTTCTGGTCGCCAATGTCACTCGTATTGTTTGCCGGCACGACGCTGTCGCCATCGGCACACCACCTAACTGTACACACACAAACTAAGTGGACCCTGAAATTAGCAATGCCCTTGTTTTCAAATGTTCAAAGTTGACCCGAACGAGTGACCTAGCTTCTTAGGAAGTATCGCCTATGTTTTGTATATGTAGTTATTATTCGCATTTACGAGGATCTGTGTGCTGATGCTAGCACAAGACTTTTTATTATTATGTTATTAATGGCTCGTTCGGAATCTGGATCATTCTGCCCTTTGGAAGAAGGACAAACCGGAACCGGTATGTGTTTACAGTTTACTGAGTACTTGTGCACTAGCATTGTGTGTGCCGCGAGGGGGGGAGGTTAGTGGTTACGGGCGACGGCCTGGAGCACCCCGCATGCTGCGAGCTCTGTTTCAAGGCGAAGTTCAAGGCAGGCCGTTGGCATTTATTGTATGATTCGTCAACATTTGGTGTCAAATGCTCCGCGCCCACGCTCAGTATGGGTTCACAGTTTAAAATGAAATTAAATCAAAAATCAAATTATCTATTGTACTCATGGTTATATTTCATTGTGTATCACTATTATTTTGATTAAAGACGGAACAATGGGACACAAATTAAGAACGTTTGTTACAGAGTCGCTACTTTGATTTAATACATACAATTTATTATTGAAAATCATTATCAGCGTAGTCTTCGGAGGGGTCCTTTAATCAGCTATCATATTATCATCATTTGATCTTTAGAACATTTTTAGTCTTCCAAATAAAAGGAAAATTATGATGTAGGTAGGTACGGTGGGCTGCATCAATTGGGTACCCCAGTTGTATTAAAATAAACTTTGGAGGGGGGTACCCACATCGTGACGCTGACTGTACCTACTACGGTAGATACCGCATACTGTACAAGTAACCATTTTTACTCTTATCGAACTACACGCACTTACATCTTTCGTCATCTTTATCATTATCGTTCATTTGTTTGTTTACAATGGTCACAGAGTTTTCACGATAACAAAATCCGCTAATAGCGCGTGGTCATGAGATCAATAGTTAGTTGTAAATTATACAGCGGTGGTGTTGGACGCTCGTGGTTCGATTAGCATAGCTGTTGCCAGCCGGTGTTACGATGGCGTTGTGTGAGCGTCACTTGTTTTTGAGCAAACGGCTAGTCACTGATAGCGGTATCACGGATGGCGGTGTGCTGGTTGATGGACGCGGGACCATCGAACAAATTGTTACTACGGAACAGGCAAATGCAATTGTAGCTGGAAGCGATGGAAAAATCAAGGTAACACGTTATTTTACAGCTCTCAACTACTTAAACTTTGCATCAAAACCTTTTCCTCAAACAAGTCTTCTTTATTAGTTACTGGTGAGTAAATTTGCATTAGCGTATGTATGGTATGTAGTATACACTTCATACATTAAAGGCACGAGGCTTGTTGTGCTTGTAATCATTTTAGTATTTTGAATATAGAACAGATTGTATTTTTATAAACACAACATCGTTACAGGTTCGGTCACGGTCTAACGGACCGGCCTCCAGTTAGCACAACACCGCTATCGTCGACTATGAACTAAGTTCCAAGGTAAAGTTTATTCAAATCTTCTTACCCCTGTTTTCAGGTGGTGGATGGCGGGAACCTGGCGCTGCTGGCCGGTGTGGTAGACTCCCATGTGCACGTGAACGAGCCGGGTCGCACGGCATGGGAAGGGTTCCGCACAGCCACCAGCGCTGCAGCTGCCGGGGGCATCACCACCATCGTCGACATGCCCTTGTAAGTTGAATAAAGTTTTGTTTTAGCTGGAAGGAACAAGAAAATTCTTATAGGCCGGGTTAGTCTGTGTTGAGTTACAAAATCCACCTAACTGTAATAGCATAGTGCATATTATACAATTTACAAGGAGGCGAAAGCGGCTGGCATAGAAAGTACCTAATGCTGACGGTAATTTCCGAGGTCCGCTAGTATTGTTTGAATTTTTTTAATGTTTCTACATGGATTTGGATGTATACAACATTGGATACAACATGTAACATAATTAACGCAAGAACCCGTACACCCCAATTAGAGTATTGAGTTAAAAGCATAATACAATGACCAAAACAATTTTTTTTAAAGCTAAGTATTTTTACTAAGAAAATTGTGACCGTAGCATTACTTTATGCATTAAAAATTGAGTCTTATTGCCTTGAAATAAGATTTAATTTTCTTTGGCTCAATCGGCGGTCAGTATTGCAATATTATGTATATTGCAATACTGACCGCCGATTCTCGATTCGCCGAAATCTGCGAAAAATACCTATATTAATAGTTACTGAAATCGATTCAGTAGTCAATTATGAGCAAATTACTTTCAGGACTTGCGTTTATTCTGTTACACCTTGTATATAATATATCAAAGGAAAACAGAGAATACCCAGAATTTTGTTTAAATTTCACCGAACTCATAAGATTCGGCTGAGCCAATGATTTGGCTAATTACTTGACTGTTTTATCGACAGACAAGCGAAGTACAAGCCATTAACTCTTGTCTATCACCGACTATCACGAACAGTAATTAACTATCAACTTTGAATAGTGCAAAGCATTGTTCTGGTCATTAATTGGCACTAATAATGGCATCCCACAAATTGCATACTCATAATGTAAGGGTCATTAATCGATGAACCAATATAGTTACAATAGTTATTCTGCTGACCTCATTTATAAATCATAGTTCCTAAAGTACCTGTTCATATACGATAAAAACATTACCCTACTTTTATTCGAATTGTGGCTATATCGCTCATTGATAACTAGAAGTAACCACGATCGTCAATCGAATAAGTGTTGTTTTAATTAGTTTTGTAAGCAGTAGGTATTTCAAATATTTCAATTAATTATTGTATCGTATATCGTCATGTGGTCAGTAACCCATCAAACTCAAACTCAAAGCATTTATTTCAAATAAACTAATTACAGGCACTTTTAAATTGTCAAGGGGTCGGTCAGTCAGAAAGATGAAGCTAGTTGCCCATTCCAAAGCGTAGTAGGTACCTATGGAGAAGAACGGGCAAGAAACTCCATGGGCACTCTTTTAAATCAAAATATTGTTACAAAAAAGTGGTTACATCATTCATATTGTAATTATACATGTGAGAACGATGTAGAAAGACGTGCACGTTAAAAGCGCCCGTAATAAAAAATAAAAACAATTCAGTTAAGAAATGACCAGGGCCTACTGACGGCGCCCGTTCACGAACATGACGTATGGATCAGCACCATTCAGCTCAACTATTTTGAAGGGAACTCAATGATCCAATACACATGCCACCACCAGTCACACATTTAAGTGAGCATGACATACTCTCAGCCGCCAGGGCACATTCAAGTCAATGAAAGACGAACCCAGTAAGCTTTATAGTGGGTACATAGTGCTCACACATGTGCTATGCAATTATACAATACTAAGAGACCATGTCACCTACCTTCTAATTTTAAGAGCCATAGTTTATTAAGTTTTGAGTACAATGTGGATTGCTGAGGAAGACTAAAGAAACGATGAATAGACGGTGTGAAAGATGATATGGCTAGAAAGGGCTTGACTACTGTGATGGCAACTAATAGATAAATATGGAAGAAGATGAAGGGGTGCGCCGACGCCAAATAAACTGAGATGGGAGCAGGAGAATGATAATGTTGAATATCGTTTGCAATACATTGATTTGATAGCTTACAGTGAGTGCCAATGACGATTTAAAATCTTGTTCTGCAATCACTTTTAGCGAAATAATCGATAAAATACAGTAGAGGATCTCCTCTACTGTATTTTTTTTTTTGCATTTGATAAACTAGATTGTTTATCACATGCTCGTATCATATTTTATCGATGTCCTATTAAGATGATTTCTGTCCTACATATCAGACAAGATACTATTAGGTATCTAAGATCTGCCTGCTACATAACAGCTCAACGGTCAGCGACCCCTACACTATACTTTTTCGAGAAGAATATTTATCAAGTTGGTAAAATATTATAGGTATTGGTTTACAAATTAGCTATCGTATTTTTCAGGAACTCAATTCCACCGACCACGACTTTGGAAAACTTGAAAACTAAAGCATCTTCCGCTGAAGGAAACGTCTATGTGGATGTAGGATTCTGGGGCGGAGTTATTGTAGGAAACGATGTAAGTATGAAAATAAATGAATCATTAAAGATCAGCCTTCGCATTGGGCGCGGGACGCGAAGGACTACGCCATGTTTCCTCACCGACATGTACCTGTACGTCTACATCCAATCGTGAGACAAAGTTTGGGGTTCTTTTAAACATACTCGGTTAACTAAAGTTTCACCAAAACTCCATTGGCAAAATTCAAATTTTACAACCAACGTTTCGTATACAATTTATTTCGAAAACAACTTATTCCGCAAATGTTTTATTTTATAAACACTCGTTTTACAAACATTTATTTGGCAAACAATAATTATTTCAACAAATGCATCAGATGATATTTAATCATTTATACATTTTATGTCTCATTTAGATTCATTAGGATAAATCACGTTTTTACTAAATATCATTTCCTAACGGTTTAAAGAAACCTAACCAAAGCTAACTCCCCGTGACGTCGACCGTCTAGGGTTAGCGTTTCCGTCAGCAGGTCGACGGAGCCCCGCTGCGCAGGGCTCCTATTTCTGTCTGCAGGGTTTAAAGGAACCTACACTACTACACTTGCAATTATGCTAATGTGAGTTTTTTTTTAAATTATGTTATATTAAGTCAATTTGTGTAATGTCTTTATTCCAAATGTTGTTTATGAAATATAATGAAAAAATAATGAATTGCTTGTCAAATAATACGTTGTCAAATAAAAGTTTATCGGATAATTATTTTGCTAAGTGAAATATTTGGTAAACTTGTTGTTGTAGAATGATGAAATGACAAATAATGTTTTTGCCAATCGTTGTTTGTCAAGTAAAAAATTTTGAATTAATTTTTGGTGAACTGAGTGGTCACCAAACATACTCAGATCAAATAATCAGTTTCGGTCGACAGTTTTTTTTATGTCTCTTTTTTTTAAGCAACGAATCCACATTATTGTTTTTCCGTCAGAATCGATTATTGTTTCGAAACGATAGATTGTAACAACCGCGACGCCTATGCGCCACCTTTACCGCGCCTGCCCTTTTAAACTGCTGCTACGCGGTTACTACGTCGCGCCTACGCTACTCCTGTCTTGCTACGCGGCTGCTACGCCGCGGCTACGCCCTACGCTCTTGCTACGTGGCTGCGACGCCGCGCTCAAGCGGCGGCCACTAGGCGTTTATACTATACGCTGTATATTACATCCAACTAACTAAGCATGCGCAGGACAAAAAATACTTTGTGCGAAGAGACGAGAACCTTAGGCAGTTATTTACATTAAAATATCCATTACATAAAATGATTTTATTATCTAACACGAAAAGGTTGGGTTTACGGCGGCGATCGACGGGATTCGTCCCCATATCATAACCATTATTTTCGTTTTCACTGGACATATATTACCATAATGGGTAAAAGAACACGTTTTAAAATGTTATGAGTTTAGTCGCACCATAATGTAGAAGCAAAATAATAATAAACTTCCAAAAGGATAAACGGAATTCGTTAAAAATGTCTTTATGTTAAAAAAAATGCCAACAAGTCGTATTTTTACTCAATCCTAGGTTATTCACTCTTGGAATAGGTTAAACGACAATTCACTTCCCGTAGTTAATTTTAATTTATTTGTATTGGCGGTATTTTATCATTTCTTTTCAATCATTAAATAATTATATCGACTAAGATAAAATTAGAAGAAACCGAAACAAATCTGTTATTTTTTAAGTGTAACATAGGTACCTATCCTAGACAACATACAGGGTGGTCCAAATAGTGACGTCAATAAAACAAAATTAGATTACTCATGCCTAACGTATACGAAATTACCCCATGTAGGTATGTTCCGCCATTTTCGATATTTATTTTTATTTTTGGGTTTTCGACAAACTCTTTTTATGTTTTTTTTTTGCGATGGGACTATCATGAAATACCCTTTCATATATAAAAAAAAATATCTTCCTAATATTAGTGCAGGATACAGTTTTTTTTAATCGAATGTGAGAAACTTAGATTCTTACGTTTAAAAGATGATCTTCTTTTGCAATTTTAAAAATGTAAAATTTTTTACTTTCGATAAAAAAAATTGTATCTTGCACTAAAAAAAAGCTATAAATTTTTAAAGATTTATTACGAGGAATTTACCCAAAAATTAAAAAAATATATATTCATATCTCCTAAAGTATCAAAATCGCGGAATATGGGGTATTTTGAAAGAGGAATAATTTTTTTTTTATTGACGTCTCTAATTGAATTTGTCCTTGTATTCATGACATCTTGATATCATTATGTTAATATATAAATTTTACATCCAAACGGTAAATTATGTTAAACACTATTTATAATAAATAGTTAACGACTAAGTAATTTAAAATGATCATCGAAAACAATTTTAATGTTAACGGCACCATCGTTAACTTACCTCCCATGAAAGTGACTGCACAAGTTATAAGATGGAAAATGAACAAGATATAAATGAAAACGATTTTTGGGTCCAATTTGGACCATTCTGTATATACGTGTTACTTTTCAGGATTCACTGCGAGACCTTGTGAAGGCTGGCGTGGTGGGTTTCAAATGCTTCCTCTGTCCAAGTGGTGTCGACGAGTTTCCCAATGTAGGACCTGAAGATTTGCGAAAGGCCTTTACTGCCTTAGAGGGAACAGGATCTGTGTTGGCGGTAATTATAAGAACAAATACTTATTGATATGTTTGTTTTTGGCTTTATTTGTAGAGGTAAAATATGCCTCGTTGGTCTAGTGATCGCAAGTGCTCCTGTTGAGTATGAGATCCTTGGTTCGATCCCCGGGTCAGATATTGTTAAATGTGTTTCCTATTTGGATTTACATCAGTATTTTCTCAGGCAGGCCAGAGTCTGGGTTTGTGGTGCTTTAAAAATAACTGGCGAAATATGGGTGTACAAAGGTACACTTCTGCCTAATCCGTCTGGATAAAGGCGCGATGTTAAGTAATGTTGTAATAAAAAAAAGTATATGTTTTAGTTCCATGCTGAACTTGAAGATGACAGTCCACCCAGTAAGAAGAAAATTAAAAAGAAAGGTACTTAAGATCGATTTTATTAATGGTATAAATAGTATAAACAGGTTTTTACGCAAAAAACAATGCCATGTTTAATTGCGAATGTAACGGTCCAACAGTGAACTATTAAGTGTAAAGCTGCTTAACATCGATTTCTTAAAATAAATTTACTTTTTTTTCATATAATAATATATCACAACTTACATAATTATTTATTTACAAATCACCTTGTCCTTGAGCCCTTATAAATGAGTTTATTGAAGTTGAATAACTTACTTACCAACAATTGAACCGTAACAAGCGAACCTTTTGTCATGTTCGAGGTTGTTTTTCATTCTTTTGTTTGTTTCAGATCCCGAAGAATATCAAACATATCTTGAGTCAAGGCCGCCTACTATGGAACTGAATGCGGTGTCGCTAATTAAAGATTTTGTTGACAAAACTGAGTAAGTTATTATCTGTTAATCACAAATGTTTGCATAAAACGTTTGTTTTACTTTTATCTAGAAATGTTGATCCTCTCTGGAGTATTTATGGTTCAATTAATTACACTTGAGACTGCCTCATTGGTTCAGTGGTTGCAAACGCTACTGCTGAGTACGAGGTTCCATTCCCAGGTCGGGATATGTGCCATTGGGTTTTTCCATCAGGAATATCTCAGTTGAGCGCGGTTGATGGCAATAGGCTCGCGGGATTTAAACGTATCTGGTGAAATCTGGGATCTGCTTCTACCTCCTGGGAATACAGGCGCAATGTTGTTATTTTAATTATAATTACTTTTATAATAACTCTCACTGATACCCGGTTTCTGAAAGGCCAAATTAGCATACATATTGCCATACATACATACATATTGTAAATATTGTTGTGTTGATAGGCAACTGCCCGACGATTGATGTCGGGGCGTTGTATATATGCTAGTTGCGCGGTAAACTCTGCTTGCGCGATGCAGGATTTTGCGTGACGTCAGGATGATGCGTAGTTCGCATGTGGCGTTGTAGATGCCACCACAGTATTGTTAAACTCATGTCAAGTTGTGTATTAGATAACTGCCTGTTGTAATATCAGCCAACCAATCACGGCAGTTCACATGAGTTTGACAATCTGTTTGTGTTAATTGGTCTTTCAGAAACTGGGTGTAAAGAAGTAACTTTTTGTTCTTTTTATAAGGTAGTGTTAGGTTAGTTTATGTATGTATGTATGTTAGGACAGTTCCTCAGTCTCTATGACTGCACGGCAAATGCCTCCTCTCATACAGAAAAGGCTTGAACGCGCATTGATCACCACACTTGCTAAGGAGGATTGGCGATTTCAGACTTACATTAATTTATAAGTCCAGGTGGTCATGATGTTTTCCTTCACCGTCGTTAAACTTAGAAAGTACATACCTGCCTATGAATTAAAAAGTCACATTGGTACTTGTCCGGATTTAAACACGGAAACCAACCTCGTAGTGGTTAAAACTCTATATATAAAAATATTACTAACAACTATCATATATAACTAACATTTATTTTACCACCAGCGTGCGAGTGCACGTAGTCCATGTGTCTTCTTCGGAGGTGGTTCCTCTACTGGTGGAGGCGAGGAAGACCCGGCTGGCGAAGGGCAACGAGGCCTGGCGCGCCGGGGTCACTGCAGAAACCTGCCACCATTACCTCACCTTCAGCGCCGACCAGATTCCTAAAGGACGGAGCGAGTACAAGTGTGCTCCGCCTATTAGGGATAAAGATAACAAGGTATTTTATTTCGACATTTATTTCCTTTTGCTTAAACATACATCACTCTCTATGAGAACGTGGAGCGGAGAACGGAGGGCTGTGTCGGACTCCTACCGACTTAAACCCCTCACTGTTCCTCCTGATATCATGAGTCAAGAGTCCGGAATATTGGTTGGTACTCACACATGCATAGCGTCCAAATTATTCTGATCACAAAATGATCACCTACCAAAAAATGTCAGACGAACGGAAATAAGTTTGTACATACAGGAGAGCTTTTAAATTTACAATACGTGTTAGCGAGCTTTAAGAATTTTATATAATTAAATATCGATTAAGTCATTCTAAATCAACGATCTGAATAAACCCATAATTATTTTTTACCCATAATTAATTTTAATTAAATAATACCGCATATATTTTGTTTACAACAAACTGCACACCACATTCGAAATTCGAAAACTTTTATGATTTTTAAATATCTTTTAAACTATTTAGTCAACTACAAAATACAAAAAGTTTTAGCAGCAAAAATAAAAGGTGATGACAGAGAAGTTTTGTACATCACAAGTTTTTGGTTTGACCGTTGACCCCCAAACTAAGCAGGGCTTGTATCTTGGGGATCGGAGTGCGAATGAGCAGAAATAATTATGTCGGTTATCAAGGCTAGCTTAGTAAAGCGGGTATTATGTTGGAAGTGTGTGTCTGTGAGAGTGAAAGTGTAAGAGAGGGATTTTGTTTGCACACACACTGTGTTTCCGAACGCATACAACTCTAATCTCTTCTAAGTGAGAGTGAACAGGCTTCTTCTGGGTAAGCTCACTCCATCGTCGACTCTGTCTCTGTCACCACTCACCTAAACTAGAGGACCTGACCTGACCCATCTAAAATAAAAATAAATAAAAAAAAACTTTGGCTTGTCGACAAATGTTCGAGAAATGATTCTGTTTCGGTGTATGTTAGTTCCAGAAGTCATTTCTTTAGTATACTTTTAAGTCTTTGATGTCCAGTGAATAGCAGACCTTGTTAAATATATTTATGTGAGAGTAAGCTGGGCTCCGTCTGGCCAAAAGAGACTTCACAGGCGGAGTTGGGATTCTGAACACTGATAGATTTCTAGATTTCTCATTATGAAAATGTATTCCCTTGTTCTGCCAAAGTGGCGATATCTGGCCAGAAGGAAAGCCTCGAGTCAATAGTGACGCTAGATATCTGACTGACGAGGTGCATTCAACCGGGCGGCATGAGCAGTTTGCAGGTTTTGGACCCGACAAAGGAGGCCTGGGCAGTGTATTATCAGTTGTAGGGTGTTTGGAGGACTAGAGGTTGACGTTTTCGGGAAGGCGATGCATTTGGTTTTTTTCAGCGTGACAGTAAGTTATTATCGAGTGCCTCTGTAATAAAAGACATACCCTCCTCTGTACGACTGAAGACGAGGTCCCACTATTTGTCTTGAAATAGGATCACTAAATCATCCGCGTAGGTTTATTTATTATTTCGTTGTTATTTAATTCTAGGCTAGAGGGTTTAAAAAGACACTTAACGAAGCCGAGAGTCCTTGTACTCCGCGAAATTGTTATATTTATTTTGTTCTGGACCATAGCTGGGAACCTTCTGGTTACGGAGATACGGTCAAAATTCCAACTCTAACTGACGTTTTTTTTAGTTTCTAATGTTAAAACACAACTTTAAATACCTCCACGACCCCTGTACCGTTGCATGCACCCATAAGCACAATGATTTGCGTCCGTTACGTTGCGTTACGTTACGTTACGTTCGTTTCCCAGCAACTATTTTTGTGCAATGTTACTTAGTTTGATCTATAGAATGCGTAGTTGACGGCTATGATGTGATGGATCTTTTTACACTCTGTATATAGCGTGAAAAGCGTGGGGCCTAGTATTCTGTCCTGAGGGACTCCATAGTTTATAGGGAGCTGTTGGCTACAGTGATTATCTATTTTCATAAATTTCCCGCGATTTGTAAGGTAGCTATTGAACCAGCCGTAAGCTACTCCTCGGATTCCTAACGTCTCTAGTATCCTCAGAAGTAAATCCACAGAAACCGCGTTGAACGCCTTTGCCGGGTCAATAAACTTATCACACTCTTATAACACTTATCTCTGTTATCCGTGTGAGGCACTATTCCATTAACCAGAAGTGTAATGGCGCAGCGTCCTCGGTGGATTTACCTCTGCGAAACCCAAACGGTCTGTCTGAGACCAATCGATGTTTTTCTAAAAAGTTAACCAGACGATTGTTAACAACTTTTTCCAGTACCTTGGACAAGGTGTTCAGCAGAGCAATTGGCCTATAGATTTCTGTTTTTTTTTGTGACGTTTTATTAATTGGGGTAACGGCCGCTACTTTCCAGCATTTACGGAATGTGCCTGTCTCTAAGCTCAGGTTGAAAATGTGCACCTATGGAATCAAGAGTTTTATTAATCCTGTCAGTAAAATTCTGCCTTAAGCTGCCAGTCTTATTGTACAGCTATCGATGCTTAGATATATGTTTTTTTTTATAATTATTCTGAATTTTTATTTTATAAATGTAGATAACCAAGGTTTGCATTAACTTCAATGTTAATTAGGTTTATCGTAATAAATTCTGACTTCATTGCGCACACACCCTATTGAATAGTTTGCTGCATTGGTAGGCAAACTTACATCCACGAAACTGCACGGAATGCACTGTGGTAGAAGACGATTTTCATATTATTGTGGAGTATGTCCGGAACGGGGCGGGAAGATATTTTATTTAAGACCAATTTAATATAAATATTCGTCAATTAGGAGCATAATATAATACTATTCCAGCTTTCAGCTAGAATATAATATGAATTTTGTAGTTAATTTAGGGGTTAAGCTAGAAGTTAAGTTTTGCATCTAACAAAGGTTTCCTATGAGGTTGATTTGATATGCAGTGTGATCAAAGCCTCGTCAGTAAAAAAAATGTGATTAATGAAAAGGGGCACATTGTTTTAATCTGTGACTGTAATTCAAAATATGAATAGTTACGGTTAGAACGCTGCAAGAAAAATCTTCTTTTTATGTGGTTCTATTGTGGCTTCGCCCTGAGCGTGTAACTAAAAGGCTACGCAATAAAGTATATTATGTAGGTATACTTCGGCAGTAGTAAACTGGAAAATGTTAAATATTTACAGGAAGGAAGCAATTAAACCAATAATTATTTTATTAAAAGTGGAGTTTATTAAAATAAAGTACCTACATAACTACCTGCTTACATAACATTTTAAAACATTTATTATTTGTGTATTTGCTGCAGGAAAAGTTATGGGAATACTTATTAGAAGATAAGTTAGACCTGGTGGTGTCCGACCACTCTCCCTGCACTCCGGACCTCAAATGCTCAAATAATTTGGAGGCTTGGGGCGGGATATCATCGGTGCAATTTGGTAAGTTCACGTTTGTTACTATTTCAAAAGAACGACTACTTAAATCACAAAATATGGGATCGCTATATTTTACAGTACCCAATGAATTGTATCTAAGTACACGTAGGAGGAATCTTATCTGTATTGGAGACAAAAACTATTAATTTCTTTGCGCAAAAGATTTAGGAAGTAATAGAACCTTACAGCAAATGAGTAAAGTAATAAACATTGATAAATGTTCTAGGGTTGTCACTATTCTGGACCGCAGCGAGTACCCGCGGCCTCGACTTGACCTCGATCAGTAAATACATGAGTTCAGGGCCGGCCCAGCTATGCGGCCTTCAGAACCGCAAGGGAGCTCTGAGGCCTGGCCTTGATGCCGACCTCATATTCTTCGACCCTGAAGCCTCCTTCACCGTCACCACTGACATTATACGACACAAGAATAAGGTAAACGATACATTTTGAACATCATAAATAACAGTCAATGCGGACATTGTGTGTGGTGCAGTAAATATCGTTTATTGTTATAATAATTTACTCTTATGGGAGGAGTGCCTGTACTGAGCCTTTCTTTACAAATCCATAACTCTTTTCGGTAGTTATTTAGCAACTCCATGATGCCTGCAGCTACTGTTATTTTTTTACAAGTTGTACCTAAATCTTTATAAAATGTCGGACAGTAACGAGTACCTACTTAAGTATGTTTACAAAGATATCCAGAATTGCAATGAAGTAAGTAGGAAGCATACAAAAAAATCATAAATCTTTTGTATGCACATACAAATATTAATCTGTTTAAAAAATACAGTCATATCCATAATATAAATACTAGGAACAAACACAAAGAACATGGAACAAAACGCCCCACCCATGTAGCAAATTGAAATTGGTACCATTAGAAAGGTCTTTGAAAATATATATATTTGTTGTATGGGGGCAACTTTGTAGCTTGCGGGGGAAAAAAGATATTCGACGTTGAAAATGCCGAAAATCCTTAATAAAAGCGACCCATGCACATTCGACGTTTTAGCGATTTTATCCGTTACGTACTTCGAACTATTATGCGCTAGCGTCGGTGTGTCGTAAAAATTGGAGAGAAGCCAGAAAGAACAAAAACATATATTGATTTAATAATAATAAAAACGTTTAAAAAAAAAAAAAAAAAAGATTAACAATTGATTTAATATAATTTTATGTGATGTTAATTTAATTGTATTTGATTTTACTAATCTTGTTTTATGTATTTTATTGTGTATGGCAATGGGTGTAACCTACCTGAAATAAATGATTTTATTATTATAATATGGTACTTAGGTGTTGGCAGGCACCTAGATAACTTCATAGGTCCGGCAAGTGCCTGGGATGATATAATCATTGAGAGTAACAACACAATTTAAAAATGATGTTTGTGCTGGTCTTGTAATAAAACTGTGCTTTTTAAGATTTATGGTTTTTATTTAATATTTTTTCCATACCAAAAACGAATGGTAGGAAGACAAGTCGGTCTCTCTTTAGGCAGAAAAAACAACTGGTTAATTATTTGGTCTACAGAACAGAAAAAGGTGCGATTGCTATAACACTTTGCAATTAAAAATGTAATAAAGAAGTTATCATAATTTCGGTCTCCCATTCATTCATTCATTCGTTCATTTATTTTTGAGTTAGTCAATTAAGCCTCTTCTAAATGACACCTAGTCTAAAATGCTACAAAGGTGGGTACGGGTTCCATACAAAATTACCCATTGTTCTTTGTTGTTCCTGCAACCAGGCTCAAGAAAATAGGTGGCTCGTTTAGAGGCCAATGTATACGTTTTTATAATAAACTTCCTAGCCACATTCAAGAACTAACCCATAATAAATTCAAATATTTTATATAGAGGAAACTATGCCAGAAAGCCTATTATACTGTCAAAGACTTTATTGAGGACAAAAACACTTGGGATTGAGCTGCTCCAACAATTTACACTGGGAATGTTGATTTATTTTATTGGTTTTTGCTAACTATTGTACTTTTAATCTTTGCTATAAGTATCAATACCTTTTTACATATTATACAATGACATTAATATTTACTGTCTAAGTAATATATTATTGTGAATGTGAGGACTATGTGGGTCATTGTTCCAGTTTTAATCATGTTCTGGCAGTTTGAGTAGTGTATGCGGCCTACCCAAATGTCCTTTCTTTGGTAGGTATTGTTCGTCGAACCGTTGAGCTCCTTAAGTTCTGAGTCGATCTGCACGATTACTGACAAATGCGTGCACTGATTGGACACGTCCACTCAATCTGTGTGGTTCTTTCCTCAAAAGTCTATTTCAGACACCAATCTGCATCGTCCTCAAAGATTATGTCCGGATTTTTATATACACATTGACATTGATGAATTTTATGTACTATGACATGAGTATTTACTTTGTAAAGTATTATAATATTATTTTAACTATTGTGAATGTGAGAACTATGTCGGTCATTGCTTTTTTTTGTATTTTCTCTCTTAGTGTAATCATGATCTGGCAGTTTGAGTAACTTATGCGGCCTACTCAAATGTCCTTTCTTTGGTATTGTTGGTCGAATCGTTGAGCTCCTTAAGTTCTGAGTTGAGCCGCACGATTGCTGACAATTGCGTGCACTGACTGGACAGGCCCACTAAATCTGTGTGGTTCTTTCCTCAAAAGACCATTTCAGACACCGATCTACATAGCCTTCACACGATCTGACCAAGATTCTGTCCGAACTTCAAAAGAGTCTGTGACCTCTGAGTTTGTTTCGGCCTTTCTTCTCAGAGTAGTCAGATAGGAAACGCCAAACTCATCTAGTTTAAAAAAAAATATGATTGACGTGTAAAAGTGTACAAACCTACTTACAGAAATAAAATAATTTATCATTTACAGAAACAGAATAAAGCAAGACTCTATCCAAAGTTTTAAAAGGACGACACGGTTGGCGCAGTGGTTAAGCGATTGACTGCTGCGTTACGTGTCGTGGGTTCGATTTCCGCACGGAACAAATATTTGTATGACCTGCAAAAAGTTTTTTATGAATTTTTTTTTTCCTGTTTGTGTATGTGAGTTTAAATATTTGTAAACGCATCCACGATACAGGAGAAATCCACAGTGTGGGGCAACGTTAAAAAAAAATCATGGTTGTAACAAATTATTGAAGAGTACATTGTACTTCAAATACTGTTGTTATGATATATTTAAAACAATAATGATTCTTCACTATTAAATAATCAAAATGCAAATTTTTGTCGCAGACTGTCCTTGTTCGTTTCCGTAGTAATTTCAGGAACAAAAAGACGTTTTCATCCCACCATCTCGGAAAGAGTATTTTTAATCTTCAATATCTGAGTGGAAAAGCCGTTTTTATTCTCTAGAGGATAAAGTAAATTGAATTTAGAACATCGTGTGCACTAAGTTTGTGAATTAAAAAAAACATTAAACCTATTTACTGCTACCTCTATGGTGCCGAATATATCATACAACTTTTTTTTAATTTGTTAAAAACTCTGACTCGGAACCTTCTTGGTGTTCTTTTTTCAATTTGCTTTGTACGCGGTTCTTTACGCGGCATTTTTTCACGTCATTGTTAAACCTTATATTAAAAACAAGAAACTTGAAAACAAGTGAAAAAACTAAAATGAGTGATTCTAGCGACGAGGAAGTTTGCTTGACGCCAACAGAATTGACTGAAACTGTTAATAATGCGCAAATGAGCTTTCTCCCTCAACAATCACGCGAGAAGTATTTAAAACAGTACGATATGTTCAACACGTGGCGACTAGCAAAAGGAGCCAAAACTTTCTCAGAAAACGTTTTGCTGGCATATTTTATAGAATTATCCGAGAACAAGAAAGCAAGCACTCTATGGAGTACGTATTCGATGCTAAAAGCAACAATAAAGATGAAAAAAGACAAACATATCGATACCTATCCTAAATTAGTGGCATTTTTAAAAAGAGCCTCATCTGGTCATCAACCAAAAAAATCGAAGGTTTTCACAGTATCTGATATTGAAAAGTTTCTTAACGAAGCACCCGATTCCGTATATTTGGCGGCAAAAGTAAGTCAGTTGCACATTCAGTATCTACTTAAGTATATTAATCTCAATTAAATAGTATACTTAGTAGATGTTGATAGGCATAATTATGCGTTCATATCAATTTTATTCATTTATCTACTACAATACTCTTTACGTTACAGGTTGTTCTTATTATTGGAATAAACGGAGCATGTCGAACTAATGAACTAACACAACTTAATGTCAAAAACATTGAGAAACATTCAGATGACTTACTATTAATTAATTTACCTAATACAAAGACAAAAAGAGACCGCAACTTCGTCATTCGCAAGGAATACGTAACGATTGTTGAGAAATATCAAGCCTTACGCCCGCCTAACACTCCAATCAATCGATTTTTTCTACAGTATCGCAATGGAAAGTGTGTTAGACAGCCTATGGGTACTAATAAAATTGGCAGTATCCCACGAGAAATAGCAACATTTCTTGAACTTCCAGAACCCCTGTTGTACACGGGTCATTGTTTCCGACGAACTTCAGCCACACTTTTGGCTGATTCCGGAGCTGATCTCCTGTCCCTTAAGCGCCACGGAGGCTGGAAGTCCAATGCAGTTGTAGAGGGATACATAGAGGATTCCATCCAAAATAAGTCTAAAATATGTGAAGGCATCGTAGGAGCCATTACACTGAAAGAGCCTCAATCGGATCCTTGGACTGGCCCTTCTACATCAAAAATAAGCCGTTATGAAACACCTAACCATCTCCCTCTCTCTCCAACATTCACGCCAAGGGAATCCGATGAATCGGTACAACTATTAAGTATGACAGATAGTTTACCGAAAAACAGTACACAAGTGACTAACACCAATATTACAGTACCAAACAAAAATATTACACTCAATTTAAATAACTGTAGCAACGTTACTTTAAAATTTTCTTAATTATACCTTAGTATTATTTTGTTATAATTTAAAGATTATTCTGTAATACTTACCTGTCATAATGTAGTAATTAATACCTAAACTGAAATAAAAGTGTACCTATCTTGTGATTGTAAACGTTTTTTTTTGCATTTAGTCATTTCCTCGCTGAGGTGGAATGAAAAGTTACGTGTTGCACTCGAGTGCAAAGATTTTTCACCTCGTGCTCTTTTGATTCCCTCGCTAACGCTCAGGATTCTAATTTTGAATCACTCGCTGCGCTCGTGATTCAATTTTAGAATCCTTCGCTTGCTCGGTCATCAAAATTGAACACGCGGTTAAAAAGCAACTTTGCACTCTTGTATAACAAATAACTATTAATAGATAGGTACAGACTACCGACTACTTAAAAATATTGTCTGGCAGATGTCACTATTGTAGTTTATTGAGTAGGTTCAGAGTTAGAAAGAATTGATTACTGTCCATGAATAAATTTAAAAAACAGTTAAATTAGGCTTTCCCAAGTAACGAAAAATATTGATAAAAACCGATGATTTAGGCCCCTATGAAGTAACTGGATTAATGCACTAAATATCCTTCAGATCATTATTCTCTTTATCTACCATCGTGAACTACATTACCTTAGCTCTGATAACTAGGCTATTAGTCCAGTCATCTGGTAGTTTCACCTGGATAGTTTTCCGGGAGTTCTGAAAATAGGTATTTTCGAATTTTTACTTTGTCGTATTTTTGCCGTTCGCGCCGCCATGTTAAATAAGTCTGAAAGGAGATATTATCAAAAAAACTATTTTATCGTGAAGTTGCTATGAGCGTCTTAAAACGTACGTATTTGGGTGTCTCACTGAGTGAATGTAATAGATTTTGATATAATAAGCATGTTTATCAACGAGATATATTTTTTTTAATAAAAGTGGTACCACAAAACTTAGGTAAAGACTTCAACTACCATATGTAAACAAAAGTTCTTGAATAATAATCAATCACAAAGTAACCGTATAGTAATTTAAAAGTTGATCTCTAATTTGTAGTAAAGTTTAGACTGTGATTTCATTCTTTTAGGTAAAATAATTTACACTTAGGTTATTAATTTAGCCATTACTTTAATTTGTTTGGTTATTCAAATAATCAATGCGTCCTTACCTCCATAAGCTCAAACTCAAACTCAAACTCAAAGCATTTATTTCAAATAAACCAATTACAGGCACTTTTGAATTGTCAAGGGGTCGGTCAGTCAGAAAGATGAAGCTAGTTGCCCATTCCAAAGCGTAGTAGGTACCTATGGAGAAGAACGGGCAAGAAACTCCATGGACACTCTTTTAAATCAAAATATTGTTACAATAGAGTGGTTACATCATTCATGTTGTAATTATACATGTGAGAACGATGTATGTTGTTTGTATTTTATTTTTAACTCTATGAGAATGGGGATTTGTTGAAGAACAGTTCACAAATCCCCATTGATGGGGATTATGGGGGAATAACCCCATTTTTCCATTATGGCGGCGCGAAATCAATAAAATTAAAAATTTTCGAAACCCCTGGAAAACTGTACTGTACTGTATTTTTGAGCACCGAATGACGGAACTTAATACCTAGGTACTTATATTCTCATTTCTTTGTTTCAGTTGACGCCATACGTCGGTAAGGAGTTGAAAGGTGTCGTAAAACAAACCTATTTGCGCGGACGCCTAATTTACGAAGACGGAGAAATTGTGGAAAAGCCTAAAGGAAAACTATTATTAAATGATATTTGAAGCTTTAGTACCATGTTATTATTAAAATGAAAATTATAAAAACTTTAATAAATGGTGTGTTTGAATGTCATCATTGATTCATTCATCATCTTTTCTTCCTTATGGCATTATTTTATTTTATGTGTTTAGTAAGTATTTGTAGAGGGTCATCTGCAGCCTGTAGCAGCGGGTGCGTCTCATATCATATAAAGTTATTTGGTATATTTTCATTTCAATAACGTTCACAAGATGTAATAAACGAGAGATATGCCAACTGTTGATATAATTTCTTTACATATATATATATATATTTCTTTGACTGACCGGTTGGTGCAGTTGGTAGCGACCCTGCCTTCTGAGCCGCTGGTCCCGGGTTCGATCCCCGGACAAGTCAAACATTTGTGTGCATGAACATGTCTGGGTGTTTATATGTATATAAGTATGTATATCAGTCATCAGGTTACCGTAGTACAGGCTCTACTTAGTTCGGGACCTGAAGACCTTGTGTGAATGTTGTCTCATACTATTATTATTATTATACAATGTGGAGACGACAATAAATGAAAACACTGGCAATACTAATGCATAGGAGTATTTTGAAACTATCAAATTAATCCTAACACCAAAATAACAAAAGTGATTTTTTCAAACAAACTAAATAGTAGTGATGGGCCGACTATGGGTTTTGCCAATCTTTGACTAACTATAGCGCCTAAACTATTGGATATATTTGATTGAATTTTTGTATGCAGGCTGGGAACATCATTAGATATACGCAGTTTAATTTATTGTCGTATTGTCGTCTCCACCTTGTATAACATTTATACTATACTCTAAAACTTATTTCGTATAACGTTATATAACGGGATATAACGTTTATTTAATCGAAAATCATTAGGTATATCGTTTAAAATATATAATGATACCATCATTATGATTTATGGTTAACACCCCGAATCAGGGCAATCCGACTCGGATAGGTTAGGTTAGAAGCCAGATCCCCTCTATTGTTGGTGAATCATTTGGGTTAGGTTAGGTTAGAACAGTGACGTTAGAACGTGCGAAGGCGAGCGCGCGAAGCGAGCGGGCCGCGGCAGCGGCCGCCTGGCGCCAGATCCCCTCTATTGTTGGTGCTATCTTGGGAGGTGGTAATCAAAGCGCTACATGCATAGCATGAGGTCCGAAGTTCGGTTCCCGGGTTTTTTTTCCCGTTCCCGGGGATTTCCCGGGAAAAGTGTTATTGGGTTTTTCAATCCGAAAATATCCCAGGAATCTGTTTTTGTGCCCGGTTGATGGCAATAGGTTCGCTCCCTATTACATGGGACTTGGCGAATACTGGATGTACTACAGGCGAACCTCTGACTAACTGTTCTGGGCTGATTGGCGTCACGTTATGATGTTACGTGTTAGGAAATTGCTACTGTCTGCATACAAATTTAATGTACGTCTGTAAACTCCCTATTTCTGGAAAGAATATGACGAGAAAGATATTCTTATACTTGGAGCAATTTTCGTGATTTTTCCAACATTCATTTAAGCATAGGTACTCGTAACAATACCATATTTTTCTTTAAGTTATGTCTGTAGTTTTGAGTTTGAAACTGTAAAGGCCCCTTTACCTGCGTACCACGAGAACAGAAAACCGAAGAAATGGAAGGTAACTTATATTAAAACAACATTTAATTCATTAAGAGTCCAGTTTCTTCCTAAATTTTATAGAACTAAGGAAAATAGACAACTACCTGATGTAGTGATGACTCCAACTAGAGAAGAACTCCACTTGACAAACTATTTGTTTGTAGTATAAGTATTAACTATTTAGTCTAAATAAGACCTATTTAGACTAAATAGGTCTTTTGTGTGGTATATATCTAACGATTTTATATTCAATGTATGTTATGCATAAAAAAAAAATTATTTTAAAATTGTATCAAACGTTTACTAAATTAACTGATCATTATATCAAATAAAATTATAGGTTCAGTTGTTATATCTTCTAAATATTAGAGATTTTGTAATTATATTATATATTACTTATCCGTAGCAGTTACAAAGAAAACTAAATAGGTACCTACATTTGTAATTCACACTGTCGCTGTTGAAGAACAACGCAATAGGGTAGGTAGGGTATGGTTGCGTAAGTAAGACCCGTAAGGGTCAACTGTTATAGTTTTTAGGTTAATTTAAATTAATAAAAATCTTATGCGTCCACTGAATCTGAATATTTATTAATAGCATTCATAAAAACACTAAAATCGGCTAAAATATTTTACTGAGTTTTTTTGCGTTTAACAAAAAAATACCTTCGATCCGGTTTAGAGGTGATTAAGGAGTGTGGGTACCTAATTCGTACAACCCATAGCCTAAGTCATGGGGTGCTAAGAAGGTGTCAGACATGATACAAAAATCTAAAGAATAATATAACACGATTAAATACTACAAACAAATAGTTTGTCAAGTGGAGTTCTTCTCTAGTTGGAGTCATCACTACATCAGGTAGTTGTCTATTTTCCTTAGTTCTATAAAATTTAGGAAGAAACTGGACTCTTAATGAATTAAATGTTGTTTTAATATAAGTTACCTTCCATTTCTTCGGTTTTCTGTTCTCGTGGTACGCAGGTAAAGGGGCCTTTACAGTTTCAAACTCAAAACTACAGACATAACTTAAAGAAAAATATGGTATTGTTACGAGTACCTATGCTTAAATGAATGTTGGAAAAATCACGAAAATTGCTCCAAGTATAAGAATATCTTTCTCGTCATATTCTTTCCAGAAATAGGGAATTTACAGACGTACATTAAATTTGTATGCAGACAGTAGCAATTTCCTAACACGTAACATCATAACGTGACGCCAATCAGCCCAGAACAGTTAGTCAGAGGTTCGCCTGTAGTACATCCAGTATTCGCCAAGTCCCATGTAATAGGGAGCGAACCTATTGCCATCAACCGGGCACAAAAACAGATTCCTGGGATATTTTCGGATTGAAAAACCCAATAACACTTTTCCCGGGAAATCCCCGGGAACGGGAAAAAAAACCCGGGAACCGAACTTCGGACCTCATGCTATGCATGTAGCGCTTGCGACCATTACACCAACGAGGCAGTTGCTATTGTGAGCGCTTCGTGTGTACCTGCTGATACTTAACTCAGGGTAAGTCCACAGAATCCGCTCATCATCTAGTAGTCAGCCTGGGCACTTTCATAGACATCTGAGGAGCAGTGATCGGAATAGGTAGAGCTAAAATACCTAAAGTTCGAAAAAGAACCGAGACAAAGCGGAGACGCCTTACGACAAAATATTTTTTTGGGACTAATGTCTCGGGTTTCGGAAGATTACATAAGTACAACTAAAAGACAGACTTAAGACAGCAAGTTTTGGCTATTCTGGGAAACGAAAACATGAGGCGGACCCAGTTCGTTACCTGAATTAATAACAATAGAAAATGTATCTACTCGTTTTTTGAGAACATTCTCCTTGTTTTTGAAGTCGTTTAAAAGGAAAATGAAACCAATTAGGTTACTGTATTAATAACATTAATATTAAATGTAATTAAGTGATGTCCCGAAACTCGAAAACACAAAACAAACAATTGTCCGAAAAAACAATTGTCGTAAGGAAGTCTCCACTTTTTTCGTCTCTGTTCTATGAACTTTAGATTAGCTCTACCTATTCCGATCACTGCTAAGGAGCCTTCGACAAAACAAACTTCTGCAGTATCAGCGGCGCCCTCTCCCGACATGGTGTAGAACATGTTCTATTAACGGACTGGATTACAAAATACAAACATGCTAAGCAAACGAGTAGTTCGCTGTTGAAAAAATATTTATCTTCATAAGATATTCAACCAACCAAAGCGAAGGTCTGTCTCGTTGTATGTGTAATAGGATTTTTTTGTTTAAAAAAAACAAACGGTGCTTTATATAGAACTTTATTAACAACTATTTGTTATTGTTTTTTAAGAAACTTGGTCTAGATATGATTAAAAACAAACTTCTAAATAGAATGTGATAGCTTAACGAATCTGAATTTTGAGATTTTTATCTAGTTAGGTGAAAGTTGAAAGTATAAAATGCTTTGTAACAGTAAGGTATAAGTAATCAAATCAATAAAGATTTCGTACAATCGCAGGATTTCTATTCTGTTTCTAAAAATATTGCTTTTGGAGACATTATGTGATAAAGTCTGAATTTAAAGCGTCACTAATGCGTTTTGTATTCAAAAGCCTTCTCATAGTCCACAAACGCTAAACACAGAGGCCGATTATACTCTTCAGACTTCTTATTTGGGGAAGGTGACGAGTACGATCTGCAAACTCACTCAGCAAGCGCTACGTATCGTAGAGAGATGGTGCAGGGAATTTGACCTATCAGTGAACCCCACTAAAACTGAACTAGTCATGTTTACCCAAAAACGAGCGTTAGGCCCTTTCCGCCTATCACAAGCCGATTTCCGGTCACCGTATGCTCGGGCTTGCGGAGGGCGAGCAATGGGTAGCTCGCCGTCCGATAAGGACCAGGCCCAGGTCGACGGCGCGTTGTGTTTCACGCGCACCTCAAAGAGATGTCAGCACCAATGACGGGGTTCGCTAGGGCCGATGCTAAGGTTGCGGGAAAGTCCAAAAGGGTTACCGTGACCCCTGGCACAGGCAAGTGAAGGAACACGGGTGGGTTTTAGTCAGTAAGAGTCTGACACGCCCTCCCGCTCCGCCCAGAGCGGGAGAAGTTATTTAATGATGACGTGTTGGTGAGAGTCACAATAGTGAAATTGTAATTAATTATAGAATATAATATTTACATAATATTATCTCCGTATAAGCACAAAAATAATCTAAATGCTGAATATTGACAAAGAATATATCAATAAATATAGGTAAATAATAAATTGAGTGAATGACTGAATTAAAATAATCTAAATGATGAATATTGACAAAGAATATATCAATAAATATAGGTAAATAATAAATTGAGTGAATGACTGAATTAAACAATTTTAACTTGTTATAAGAGATAGCTGTTAAACAGGTAGATCAGCGTTTATTCAGAAGACATTTAGCTTGTTGTACATTTATTCAGCTACTATGTTGCTATTATACAATTTAAATCATTTTATTTTGTGCCGAAATATGCAACCTGGGCAACGTCGGCTCCAATTGCCCACCACGTCTTGGTGGACAATTGGGGCTGGCGGCTAATCTTCAACAAACGGAGAAAGGTCATGGTTCCAATCACCGATCATGCTTGATGGTCGGTGAAGGGAACCGGGCTACAGACGGTCAATACGTCCACTCCTCCTCTGCTTACAGAGGTAGTTGAGTGGGCGTAGACTGGGAAGGGCCGCCGCTGCGGTGCAGGCGCACCAAAGCGGCGCGTGTTTCTCTCCTTGAGGAGTAGTCCTCGAGGAGAGAATTTTCGGCGGGTTCGCTGAGTCGGGTTAGCCGGACAGCGAACGGAGGCATGTCTAATGCCGCCGCCGAGGGCTTGGCTTAATTGCCTGGCCCAGAGGAAGGCTACCTCTTAGATAAAAAACCACCCAATCCTAAGCTTTGAAGCGCGGTGAGAGGATGAATGGCTGGAGGGAGTCCAGTCGTTAGCGCTTCCCCTGCAGAGCACCTGCCGCACTCTGCAGTATGTAGGCTTACCGGGTATCTAGGCTCTGCCCGGTGGACATTTAGGACCTATATCGACTCGTGGGAATTATATGGATACAGTTAACAAAAATCAAAAAGCGGAATTGCCGATCGTGTTGGTCGAGCAGATGGGTGTCCTGTCAGGTGCGGTGTCAGACTCTGACACTGCATCTGAGAGGATGAGTGTGGCGAGTGTGGCGAGCGTAAGCTCAAAGCGCTCGCGGACTGAGGAGGAGATGTTTGAGCGTCCTTCAAAATTTTGGAGGAAGTGCTCAAACAAAGAAGACGAGAGGCGCGCGGGGTTGACAGGCCTCTCTTCTAGCGAGGAGAACCTGCCAGCCAAGGCGGGCAGAAGAGGGCGAGGTCGCGCAATCGGTGGAGCGTCAGCTCCTTCGGTTTCGCGCGACTCTCTAGGGCGCTTTCTTAAGCGCCCCGACATGCCGGCACCCAGCGGAGGAAGCGACCCGGGGACCAAGCAGGTGGAGTGCGCTTCTAGCCAAAGCTCCACTTCTTTGGTCACCACAAGGGGGAAGAGTGACCTGGAGCCCCTTGAGTCGGACCTAAGCGGGGGCTCCACTATGTCCCTGCTGGGAGCCAACAAGGCGGAGGCGAACGCCACCAAGCGGGCGCAAAGGAAGGCTGTCGCGGCTGACGAAGTCAGCGAGTTGGCCCGACAGGCCCGAGAGCGGCGATCCACTCGGATGGCTGCCGGGGGGAGCGTATCGGCGGTGGCGCTCAGCCGCCAAGTTATGGACGGCGTGGATGTCGTCCTGAAGGTTGCCACCAAATCGGGCAGCCAGAAGGGCACGTTCACGCGCGCCCTAAAAGAGGCGGCTGAAGATATCAGGGAGGCGGTTGGGGTCCTCGTTACTCGTACGAGCACGGAGGAGACGGCGAAGCTATGGGAGGAGAATGGCCGTCTCCGATCCGAGTTAGAGGACCTCAAGCGGCAGTTCGCTGCCCAGAGGGCAGCTTCCACGGCCTCCTGCTCCTCTTCCTCCGCAGCCTTGCCGTTGGCTTCATCAGTCCCGCTGTCGACACCTGCACTTGCGGATGCGGAGATCGAAAAGATCGCGCGCATCTGCATGATGCAGTGTGGAAAGATGGTGGGTGCCCGAATGGAGGGCATAGAGGCAAGGCTCCTCCCGGCTGAGACCCTCCGCCCACCGCTCGCTGCGGACAAGCGGAGGAAGGAGGGGACCAAGAGGCCTGCCGAGGGGCCCAGAAAGACCGTGGAGCGCACGTCCGCGCCCACTGCCCGGACGGCCGCGCCACCGGCAGCCGGACCCCCGCCGACCGCACCCACGGCGACCGCGCCCGGGTCTACCAAGGAGACCTGGACTACGGTCGTCAAGAGGGGCCGCCGCAAGGAGAAGACAGCGCCGCTGGTACCCACTAAAGCACCGGCACCGAAGAAGGCCCAGGGACCGCCTAAGGTCGGAGCCCCACGCTCCGCGGCTGTTGTAATTACGCTGCAGCCCGGAGCCGTCGAAAGGGGCATATCATATAAGGCGGTCCTAACGGAGGCGAGGGCCAAGGTCGCGTTCCCCGACCTTGGCATACCGTCCGGCCTCAGAATGAGGCCGGTGATTACGGGGGCGCGACTGCTGGAGGTGTCGGGTGCCTCTAGCGGCGAAAAGGCGGACATCTTGGCCGCCAAACTGCGAGAGGTCCTCAACCCGGAGGACGTCCGGGTGTCCAGGCCTATGAAGACCGCTGAGCTGCGCATCGATGGCCTGGATGACTCGACGACCCCGGCTGAGGTCGTGGCGGCTGTCGCTCGAGTCGGCGGATGTTCGCCCGATGACGTGCGATCGGGCGAGATTCGCTTTGACGCTTCCGGTCTCGGCGCGATCTGGGTGCGGTGTCCGGTGGCGGCGGCGAACAAAGTCGCCGACGCTGGGCGTCTGTTGGTGGGGTGGGTGGCAGCGAGGGTGAAGCGGCTGCAACCCAGGGCCTTGCGGTGCTACCGTTGCTTTGACATTGGGCATGTCAGAGCACGGTGCACCGCCGAAATAGACCGCAGCGAGCAGTGCTATCGCTGCGGTGAGGCCGGCCACAAGGCGGCCCAGTGCTCCGCGGCGCCAAACTGCAGCCTCTGTACAGCTGCGGGGAGGCCCGCTGGGCACAGAGTGGGTGGAAAGGCTTGTGGCGCGCCCGCCAACAAGAAGAAGAAGAGAGGGGCTGCTAAGGCTGCCGGGGGCTCTTTACCCCCCCCTCAGCCTGTGCCCTTCGGCCGACTCCCGGCCTCAGAATGGTGCGGAGGGAATGGATTGCGCATAATTGCGCTCTACCATTTCCTCCAAGGCAATATCAACCACTGTGCCAGAGCTCAGGATCTCTTGCTCCAGAGCATGGCAGAGTGGTCGATTCACGTGGCTGTGGTCGCCGAACCGTACTTTGTCCCCCCCAGGGATAACTGGGTGGGAGACCTGGACGGTTTGGTGGCCATCATTGGCGGGGCTCTTGTCAACCCGTCCCGAGGTCACGGCTGGGTAGCCGCCCTCGTGGACGGCATTGGTATGATTGGGGCGTATTTTTCGCCCAACAAGAGTCTCGCCGACTTCGAGAGGTTCCTTGTCGAGTTGGGTGCCGTCGTGGGCCGACTCCACCCTCGCCCTGTGCTGTTGCTGGGGGATCTCAACGCCAAGTCTGTGGCGTGGGGATCTCCTGTGACCGATGCTAGGGGCGAGGTGCTGGAGGAGTGGGCGGTCACGACTGGCTTGACCGTCCTAAATCGGGGCTCGGTCCACACATGCGTGCGGCAGCGGGGCGGCTCTATAGTGGACGTCTCGTTCGCTAGCCCTGCTGTCGCGATCCGTGTCCGCGACTGGCGTGTCGCCGTGGAGGTGGAGACGTTGTCGGATCACCGATACATCCGTTTCGACGTCTTCGCCCAGACCAGCGGCGGCCGCAGTTCGATGGCCCCGCGAATGGACGGTCCGCGCTGGGCGCGTAAGCGCATCGACAGGGAGCTTCTCGAGGAGGCCGCTATTGTCCAGGCCTGGTTCCGGGAGTCGGCAACAAACGGACCCGTCGACGTCGAACAGGAGGCGCTGTGGTTCCGCGGGGCGATGACGCAAATCTGCGACGCGTCCATGCCCCGGGTCCACGCACAGTCAGCAAGGCGCCAGGTGTACTGGTGGACCGCCGAGATCGCGCAGCTGCGCGTCGCGTGCGTGGCGGTTAGACGCCAGTACACGCCGATACCGGAGGAGACGTCGTCGGGTCCCTGACGAAGAAGCCGCGCTGTATGAGGTGTACCGCGCGGCGAAGGAGGCTCTGTGGCTGGCCATCGGCGAGGCGAAAACGCGAGCCAGGGAGGAGATGTTGGAGACTCTAGACGGGGATCCGTGGGGGCGCCCTTATCGCGCGGTCCGAGGGAAACTACGAGCCGCGGCGCCCCCACTTACGGAGAGTCTCCAACCCGAGCTGCTGGAGGAAGCAGTCGCAGCCCTCTTCCCAGCGAGAGCGGAGCACAGTCCGCCGCCGATGGCTGTGCCCACAGCCGCAGAGCCTACAAGAGAGAACGCCATCAGCGTCCCAGAGGTGACACAGGCAGAGATGGGGGCAGCCGTGATGCGGCTCCGGGCCAAGAACGTGGCCCCGGGGCCCGACGGGATCCACGGCTGCGTGTTAGCCCTCGCTCTGAAGGAGCTTGAGCCCCAACTGAGAGGACTCTACACAGCGTGTCTTGAGCGGGGCCAGTTTCCCGCTTTGTGGAAATCTGGTCGTCTGGTCCTGCTCAGGAAGGCGGGGCGACCTGCCGACTCGCCGTCCGCGTACCGGCCCATAGTGCTGCTAGACGAGGTGGGTAAGCTCTTTGAGCGTATTATCGCAGCCCGCCTCGTCAGCCACTTGTGCAGAGAGGGGCCGGACCTGGACGACAACCAGTTTGGTTTTCGGCATGGGCGCTCCACCATCCACGCTGTGTCGCGGGTGAGAGTCCTGGTGGAGGAAGCGGTGTCCCGGGGCGGGGTGATGTTGGCGGTGTCCTTGGACATCTCCAACGCCTTCAACACCCTGCCCTGGAGTTGTATTCGGGAGGCACTGCGCTATCATCGGGTGCCTCCCTACCTCCGCCACATCGTTGGGGCTTATCTGTCGGAGAGGTGTGTCACTTACGTGGGACGTGATGGCGGAAACCAGCGCCGCATGTCGTGCGGTGTTCCGCAGGGTTCGGTCCTAGGGCCGCTCCTGTGGAACATCGGGTACGACTGGGTGCTGAGGGGCGAGCTCCAACCGGGCGTAGACCTGACGTGTTATGCAGATGACACGCTAGTCACTGCCCGGGGGAGCTCGCACCGGGAGGCAGCGTTGCTGGCGACGGCTGCGGTGTCACAGGTGGTGGGCCGCATACGTTGCCTAGGCCTGGAGGTGGCCCTCAGCAAGTCAGAGGCCATGGTTTTTCATGGCCCCCGGCGGGCGCCGCCACCCGGCTCACACATCGTGGTCGGGGGGGCTCGGATCGCTGTCGAGTCCACCATGAAGTATTTAGGATTGGTGCTCGACAGCCGGTGGAACTTCGAGCCCCACTTCCGACGGCTGGCGCCCAAGTTGCTGGGCGCGGCTGGCGCGCTCGCGACGCTGCTTCCCAATCTGGGGGGCCCGAGCGCCGTCTGTAGGCGGCTCTACGTGGGGGTCGTGCGATCCATGGCCCTGTATGGGGCCCCGGTGTGGGCCTCTGACCTGACGGCCGGCAGCATCGTAGTTTTGCGAAAGCCGCAGAGGGCGATGGCCGTCAGAGTCATCAGGGGGTATCGCACGATCTCTTACGAGGCGGCTTGCGTACTGGCCGGATCCCCGCCCTGGGACCTCGAGGCGAAAGTACTCGCGTCATTGTATCGGTGGCGCGAGGAAGCGAGGGCGCGGGGCGAGGGACCGATGCAGCGGCACATGGAGCTGCGTCGGTCTCAGCTTCGCGAGGTCCTGGTGGCGGAATGGCGGGACAGGCTTTCTCGGCCTACCACCGGCCTCGTCACCATCGAGGCGGTCCGGCCGGTACTCGAGCGCTGGCTCGGGAGGAGGCACGGCTCCCTGTCGTTTCGGGCGACGCAGGTGCTCTCGGGGCATGGTTGCTTCGGGAAGTACCTGTGTCGCATAAACAGGGAGCCGGACGCCCGGTGTCACCACTGCGTCGACTGCCGGGACGCCGGGTGCCGTGTCGGCGCGGCATACGCTGGCAGAGTGTGCCGCTTGGGAGGAGCCGCGCCGTGCCCTCATCTCAGAAGTAGGCAGTGACTTGTCGCTGCCGGCCGTAGTCGAGTCGATGGTCAGCAGCGACGAGTCCTGGGACGCGGTGGTTTCCTTCTGTGAGACAGTCGTCTCGCAGAAGGAGGCTGCGGAAAGGGAGAGGGAGATCTCGTCCACTCACCCGGCCCGCAGAAGGCGCACCGGGCGTCGGCGGAGGGCGGACAACGCCCTCTTCCAGCCCCCCTAAATGGGTCCAGGGGCGACGGACTCGGGGACGTCTGTCGCCCCCCACACACCAGGACCCGAGGTGGCGGCGCGTAGTGTTCCACGCGCGCCCCTCTTAGACGTCGCGGGGGGAGTCAAACACCTCACTCCCCCCCAGACCCGGAGTGGCCCGCAGTGGCGGGCCGGCACCAGTCGGGGGTTGCGGAAGGATCGTACGTTCCCGCGACCCCCGGCGAAGGTGTGAGATAGAACACCGGGGTGGTTTTTAGTCAGTAAGAGTCTGACAGACCCCGTCGTCCGCCCCAGGGCGGCGGACATCCATGAGGATTTTCCACCCCGGAAACAAAAAAAAAAAAAAAGGTTAGAACAGTGACCATTAACGTGCGAAGGCGAGCGCGCGAAGCGAGCGTGCCGCGGCAGCGGCCGCCTGGCGCCAGATCCCCTCTATTGTTGGTGCTATCTTGGGAGGTGGTAGTCAGATAAAGGTATATCTACTCAGGTTACTATTAAATTACTAACTATGAAATTACAAAACGGTTCAAAGCGTTTTTATCATATTAGACTAAATAGGTCTTTTGTGTGGTATATATCTAACGATTTTATATTCAATGTAAGTTATTATGTTATGCATAAAAAAAATTGTTATTTTAAAATTGTATCAAACGTTTACTAAATTAACTTATCATTATATCAAATAAAATTATAGGTTCAGTTGTTATATCTTCTAAATATTAGAGATTTTGTAATTATACTATATATAATATTACTTATCCGTAGCAGCTACAAAAAAAACTAAATAGGTACCTACATTTGTAATTTACACTGTCGCAGCTGAAGAACAACGCAATAGGGTAGGTAGGGTAAGGTTGCGTAAGAAAGACCCGTAAGGGTCAACTGTTATAGTTTTTAGGTTAATTTAAATTAATAAAAATCTTATGCGTCCACTGAATCTGAATATTTATTAATAGCATTCATAAAAACACTAAAATCGGCTAAAATATTTTACTGAGTTTTTTTGCGTTTTACAAAAAAATACCTTCGATCCGGTTTAGAGGTGATTAAGGGGTGTAGGTGCCTAATTCGTACAACCCATAGCCTAAGTCATGGGGTGCTAAGAAGGTGTCAGACATGATACAAAAATCTAAAGAATAATATAACACGATTAAATACTACAAACAAATAGTTTGTCAAGTGGAGTTCTTCTCTAGTTGGAGTCATCAGTACATCTGGTAGTTGTCTATTTTCCTTAGGTCTATAAAATTTAGGAAGAAACTGGACTCTTAATGAATTAAATGTTGTTTTAATATAAGTTACCTTCCATTTCTTCGGTTTTCTGTTCTCGTGGTACGCAGGTAAAGGGGCCTTTACAGTTTCAAACTCAAAACTACAGACATAACTTAAAGAAAAATATGGTATTGTTACGAGTACCTATGATTAAATGAATGTTGGAAAAATCACGAAAATTGCTCCAAGTATAAGAATATCTTTCTCGTCATATTCTTTCCAGAAATAGGGAGTTTACAGACGTGCATTAAATTTGTATGCAGACAGTAGCAATTTCCTAACACGTAACATCATAACGTGACGCCAATCAGCCCAGAACAGTTAGTCAGAGGTTCGCCTGTAGTACATCCAGTATTCGCCAAGTCCCATGTAATAGCGCGCGAACCTATTGCCATCAACCGGGCACAAAAACAGATTCCTGAGAAATTTTCGGATTGAAAAACCCAATAACACTTTTCCCGGGAAATCCCCGGGAACGGGAAAAAAACCCGGGAATCGAACTTCTGACCTCATGCTATGCATGTAGCGCTTGCGACCATTACACCAACGAGGCAGTTGCTATAGTGAGCGCTTCGTGTGTACCTGCTCAGGGTAAGTCGACCGAATCCGCTCATCATCTAGTAGTCAGCCAGATAGAAGAAGAGATTCATCAGAAAGGCACCTGCCTGGGCACTTTTATAGACACCTAAGGAGCAGTGGTCGGAATAGGTAGAGCTAAAATACCTAAAGTTCGATAAAGAACAGAGGCAAAGCGGAGACGCCTTACGACATATATTTTCTCGGGACTAATGTCTCGGGTTTCGGAACATTAGTTAAGTACAACTAAAAGACAGACTTAAGACAGCTAGTTTTGGCTATTCTGGGAAACGAAACATGAGGCGGACCCAGTTCGTTACCTGAATTAATAACAATAGAAAATGTATCTACTGGTTTTTTGAGAACATTCTCCTTGTTTTTGAAGTCGTTGACAAAGGAAAATGAAACCAATTAGGTTACTGTATTAATAACATTAATATTAAATGTAATTAAGTGATGTCCCGAAACTCGAAAACATATATTCCGAAAAAACAATTGTCGTAAGGAAGTCTCCACTTTTTTCGTCTCTGTTCTTTGAACTTTAGATTAGCTCTACCTATTCCGATCACTGCTAAGGAGCCTTCGACAAAACAAACTTCTGCAGTATCAGCGGCGCCCTCTCCCGACATGGTGTAGAACATGTTCTATTAACGGACTGGATTACAAATTACAAACATGCTAAGCAAACGAGTAGTTCGCTGTTGAAAAAATATTATTCTTCATAATATATTCAACCAACCAAAGCGAAGGTCTGTCTCGTTCCATAATAGGATTTTTTTTTATTAAATAAACAAACGGTGCTTTTTATAAAACTTTATTTCCAGGTATTTGTTATTGTTTTTTAAGAAACTTGGTCTAGATATGATTAAAAACAAACTTCTAAATAGAATGTGATATCTCAACGAATCTTAATTTTGAGATTTTTTTCTAGTTAGGTGAAAGTTGAAAGTGTAAAATGCTGTGTAACAGTTAGGTATAAATAATCAAATCAATAAAGATTTCGTACAATCGCAGGATTTCTATTCTGTTTCTTAAAAATATTGCTTTTGATTATGTGATAAAGTCAATTTAAAGCGTCACGAATAAGTTTTGTATTCATAAAGCGTTATAAACAAACTTGTTATTGTATATAAGATGCATAACTTCTAGATAAAACATTCACAAACGCAAACTTTTCTAAGGTAATCAATACATAACATCACGCCTGTAATTTCCGAAGGGATATGCATAGGTGTGCGTAGTTCGATGAACAGCAGTTGGCCATGATAGCCAGAGGCTGCCCCCAGGAAGGGGTGCTGTCCCCCCTTCTATTGGATCTGGTCATTAATGATCTCATCACCAAACTCAATGTCAACCGCTATTACACAATAGGTTACGCAGATAACCTCAAAATCCTTGTCTCGGGGAAGGTCATCATATCATCATCAGCCTACAGTAGTCCTCTACTGGACATAGGCCTCTCCAATTGCACACAATTTAGCTCGATTCTCTGCAGCTCTCATTTAGCTGCTACCAGCCACCCTGCGAAGATCGTCGCTCCACCTAGCCTAAGGGCGTCCTACCTTACGTTTGCCGATTCGCTGTCTCCACTCAAAAACACGTCTACCCCAACGGTCATCAGTTCTACGGCTAATATGGCCGGCCCATTGCCACTTCAGCTTGCTTATTCTGTGAGCTATGTCGACAACTAGAACAGAAAGACTTCAAGCATAGCTCGTTCCATAGCTCGCTGACCGACCTTGAATTTATGGACCAGGCGTACCGTGAGTGTCCACGTTTCGGCTCCATAAGTCATAACAGGCAGGACGCACTGATTGAAGACTTTAGTCTTTAGGCTCTGCGGAATATTCACTTCTCCATGCGCAAGCCTCAACTTAATATTACTAACCCTCGTCTATATGTCCATCAATGTGGAAACCGTTCTGTCAACATCTGTCCTCTTATTCTCAAATCGAGTATCAAATACCTCGGCGTAATAATGGACGACACTCTGTCTTTCAGAAAGCACATTGAAAGTCTAGTTAAAAGAGTGCGCAAATTAATATATGTCTTTGTAAAATTTCGAACATTTGCCGATTCAAAATTAATCACACAAGTTTATTTAGCCTTATGTCAATCAATAATTCAATACTACATCACTTAATAGCTCCAAAAACTAATATGCTTCCCCTTGAAAGAGCTCAGAGAGACATTTTAAAGGTAGCAAACGTCCATCCCTTTATCTTTTCCACAGATCTGCTATATAAATCCTGCAACGTGCTGATTGTTTGTCCCCTGGCTGGAGGCTTTGAGTTCGCTCGAAGGCACCTCAGGAAAGACCGGTTTTTAAGCAGTCACGGCCTCTTAAGGCCAAGTGCGAGATGAAAAAAAAAAAAAAAAATGATGGTCGCCAACTTTCATTATGCACTTAGTATTAAAACAGCACACCATGCTTACCTACACTGCTGACAATACTAACAAGAGACGGAATAATATAGTGTATGCAGCACATCTATGTAACCTCAAAACATGTCTTTGTAGAAAGATTTCTTAGGCCCATTTCTGTACAATAGATTCAATAAAAAACTTAGTATCATTAAGTTAAATTACTTTAGCTGTAAATAAGATATACTCAATTAAGTACTCACCATCGCCGATGCAAACACAGAAGAACTACTTGTAGTCTGCATACATATAGAACGACTGACATGCTAATTTACTTTTATTTTCCTAATTTTAATTTAGTTTTTACTATAAACTCTGTTAGTTTAATTTAATACTTTGTACTATTTATGAACTTCTTAGCCTGAAGCACAGGTTCAACCTAGTGCAGGCAAATAAGCTACTGTGCTCTATTTTAATTGTTAAGTTACTTAATGTACATGTGCCCCTTTTTATAAAAAAAAAGATTATTATTATTATAATACGCGACGAGAAGACTCGGCGAAGCTTCCCAAACGCAGTCCAACCCAGCCGAATTCTTCTGTTAGCTTCCTTCTCAAAGTTGTTCTTACCAAACTGCAGAGTTTGTCCGAGGTAAAGGTATTCTCGAACAACCTTGAGAGCACCGCCATTGACAGCAATCGGTCCCGGAATGATGTGTTCGTTGAACATAACCTGGGTTTTGTCCAAGTTCATCCGGAAACCAACGCGTACAAAAGAATTAACTAGGCCGTCCAGCATCTGCTGCAAGTCATGCAGCGATTCAGCCAGTATGACGATGTTATCTGCAAATCTGTGTGTGAGATGTACCTACTCGCCGTTGATGTTAATGCCGCGTCCTTCCCAGTTCAGCATCTTACACACATCCTCAAATGCGCTAAAGAACCATTTCGGGAAATTACGTCCCCTTGTCTCACCCTTCGACGCAGGAGGATATGTTCACTTCGCTGTCCTAAGTTTGAATCGTCATTGTCGCGTTTTCATAAAGACATCTCAGCACTTGGGTGTATGGCCAGTCGACTTGGCATCGCTGCAGAGACTCCAAAACAGACCAGGTCTCGATAGAGTCAAAAGCCTTCTCATAGTCCACAAACGCAAAACACAGAGGCTGATTATACTCTTCAGACTTCTTATTTGGGGAAGGTGACGAGTACGATCTGCAAACTCACTCAGCAAGCGCTACGTATCGTAGAGAGATGGTGCAGGGAATTTGACCTATCAGTGAACCCCACTAAAACTAACCTAATCATGTTTACCCAAAAACGAGCGTTAAGCCATTTTCGCCTATCACAAGCCGATTCCCGGTCACCGTAGGCGCGGGCTTGCGGACGGCGAGCAATGGGCAGCTCGCCGTGAGGCAAGTGAAAGAACACGGGTGGGTTTTAGTCAGTAAGAATCTGACACGCCCTCCCGCTCCACCCAGGCGGGAGAAGTTATTTAATGATTTCGCAACCTCAAAAAACAAAAAGGTCCGGCAATCAAAACTGTTCAATACTTAATTTCAGTTGGTCAACGAAGTCAAGTACCTCAGGATCATTCTAGACAGTACCTAAGTTAAACTGGCGTAGTCATTTGGACAACAAACTAAACAGAACCTGCATAACCTTCTCGTAGTGCAGGAGAATGATAGGTAAGAAGTGGGGCCAATCCCCTAAAATTATACTATGACTGTACACCACAGTGATACGCCCCATGATCACCTTCGAGGCCGTGGTCTGGTGGCCCCGCACCAAGCTAGTTACAACTTCCAACAAAATACATTCATGAAAAGATTAGCCTGCATGGCGACTACGGGTTGCATGAGGGCTACTCCGACTGGCCACGGGCCATTTAATAAGCAACTCTTTGTCTTAGGAGTCGCAGACAGTTCGCTGTGCAGGGCCTGCATGGAGGACGACGAGATAGCAGCTCATGTGCTTCTAAACTGCCCGGTGGTCGCCACATACAGGGCAAACTACTTCGGTAACCCAGGTACCCTAAGTGAGATTGTCAGTAACACCCAGGCGTTGCTGGCTTTCCTCGAGGAGCTGGGATGGATCGAATAATCGATTTTCCCACCCGTAAAAATACGCGTATTAACGTGGAGTAGCGGACACCAGCCCGTATTACTTAACTCACGGCTAAGCAACACAAGCGTAACAACACAAGCCACAGTATAAAATTTTACTAATAAGCAGTTTCGGGAGCTCTCCCTCTCACTGAGAGGCGGCCCATGTCCCAGCAGTGGGAACAGTATAGGCTGATTATGAGTTTCGGTATAGAGAAATGTTGTATTGCTGTCTGTTGTATTGCTCTTTAAGCTTAATTAATTCTTTTACATAACTATTAAAGCTTTAGGGATAGAAAAATGCTGTATTGAAAGGTCATGAACAAGTACTATTAAAGATACGCTATTCAGTTTAAGTCATCCGAGGACGCTGAGAGCTGCATAATATCTGTATAACCTTGGGAACAATTTTCAGTATACTGCTTGATGCTGAATAATCAATTTTCTGTTCTCTTCAAGTTGTATTGCACTTCAATCAAAAACTGAATGTTTGAGGATTCAATAGTTTTCACTCCTCTTGCTCAAAAAGACCGTCATTGTGGCGTACCTACCAGAGCGAAGAAAAAATAACAATTCTTCCTCTAGGGGATAAAGTTTTTTTTTAAATTTTTGTGTGTCAAATGACAGTGAGCCTACAAAAACGAAATAGTAGATTATTAACCAAGGGGATAAAGCAGTGTCTTCTGTCGCGGGTGACGATTTAAATCGCGAGCGTAATGAAGGACTCGAGGTTTACTCCCGAGCGTAGCGAGGGTGTTAAAAACTTAAATCACGAGCGAAGCGAGGGATTTAAGACGAGTCCTGAGTGTAGCGAGGGATATAAGTTCACCCAAGACTAAGACAGCTTTATCACCGAGGAAAATACTCTACTTTTCGTACCATTTGCGAAAAAATTAACACAATAATAATATGAGCTAAGCATTTATTAAAAATAATGACAATTAATAGTAGATTGTTATACAAGGAGCTAAAATGACCCATTATATACGAGGTAGTTTTACTCCCGAGCTTTAGCGAGGTTTAAAGTCTTTAGTCATAAGTATAATAAGCAGCTACACGAGGCTCAAAGTCAGATTACACAACTTGAGACCACCAATCTTAACATCACCGCCTCGCTGAATCAAAGTCTGTTCAATGAATTGGTGCCTATTGCCCCGTCAATGGTTTCTGCCATAAACCCCTCATACACTATTGATTTGACAGGTGATGATGAATCAAGAAAATGTAACTCAGTAAGAGTAGTCACCAGTAAAAACAAACTGAAAAAATACATTAAAATTAATAAATACATTGTTAAAACACAAAAAATGGTTAAAAGACAAAGGTTCTTTATCAAAAATGTTAAACTTAATCGAGAAAGGTTAAATTTGCTTAAACAATTAGATATGTATTCTTTTAATTTGGATCAAAGTACTAGGAAGTACAACATTGACACACAGGCCCTGCAATCTCAACTTGACCATCTGCAAGAGAAACTAAGTTCAATGACTAACAAATATAATACCTCTGAAGATCTAATGAGGGAATATGTGTTGGCAATGAATGAGCTGGTAAACTCACAAACGAACAGCTGTGAGATTTGTCAATCACCATCCAATGTACCTACCATTTGCCTGCCTGCCCATTCATTGTCAACATGCAATACCACCTTACCGCATCCTTGTGTTGATTTGACAATTCCTTCTGTAAATAGGTCCATTAAACAATGTCAACAAATTGTAAATAATGATATTGTATTATTTTGCGATGAAATTGGAAAGGACTTAGGCCACTTGTTGACAGATGAATATCCAGGACACTCAATAATAAATTACTGTATGCCTGGTTGTTCATTAATTGATATTATGAACCAAATTGTTAGATATAACTTTAAGCAGGACACAACATTGTTGATTTTTATGGGAAATAGGGGAAATGTGAACAAAGGAGAATTGCTCCAATATCATAGAACATTGTGCAACCTTAGTTTAAGGAAAATCAGGCCTGCGACAGCTTTAGTTCCAAAAAATGCGTTATGGCGCTACTTTCGGTAGCCATGTTGTTGGCAGCCATTTTGGCTGTTGAGTGTTGCGTATAACTGTCAAACTGACAGATTGTATTTTCATTTTTCAGTAATTTCAGTCATTCGTGTTCAAAGACATTAAAATTATGTCGAATCTCTGGGTTAGTTTGTGTATTATTCGTTCTCATCGCTTTATTGCTTGAGTTGAGACATAATTATATATAATGGTGAGTAGATACTCTCTCTACAAATAGCCTTCGTTCACATTATCTGCATAGCAGTTGCAAATTATCTAGGATAAAAAGTATCCATCATCATTATAATTATCATAATATCCATCTGTATGTTAGTCCAGGTCATGGTCTAACTGTGTACCAAATTTCATCCAAATATGTTGAACTGTTAAACCACAATTGCACAAACATCTAAACTTTGACATTATTTTATAAATTAGTAGGATTGTGATCCATCAAATTAAGTTGTACTCAATAGCTTTTTTGTTTGCAGATGGAACTATTGAGATGTCAGGACAACACCTAAGTGTAGTGTATGATCCCCCACACTTACTTAAGGGGCTAAGGAACAACCTTCTTACAAAAGACATGTTTTTCAAAAGCAAAGTTGAAATGGTATTTGATGCTGATTGCCAACTAGGTCATACTAGAATGCATAAAAAACTAACAGAGCACCATATTTACGCAGCAAAAATGAAGAAAATTAAAGTGAGTTGCAAATTATAATTAAAATTACTGCCCAAACTCTGAGTGCAACAACCAGTGGAATGCTTAAATACACTGCATTGTTCAGTAAGTTTTTACTTTGTTATCAATCAGTCACTCACTTACTCACTTTACTTTAATTTATTTAGGGTCTCCGACAAAAGAAACACAAGAATTCACACTATACATATTCACTCTTTGTTAAAAAGAATTAGGTTTTTAATAATTGGGTTTTAATTTTTACAATTGAGCCATTATGACTAATAAGACGTTTGATTTAAACTAATATACTAAGAATAATACCAGTTGCACTTTCTTGTAGTCTGATAGAATGGAAATGGAAACATTGTTTGTTTGTTATACTTATATATAATTATGTATTTCAGAAACTACAGCCTCGGGTCAAAATGTCAGTGAGACAAAAGCCACAACAGGCGAAGCTGTGGAATTCATGGACAAGCTCTTTGACAGCGTGAATGGATCTCGAGGGAGTACTGTCCGGGGCAAACTTCGTGGACCAATAAAGCCAAACGCCCATCAAATTTTCAATTTTTGGACAGAAGCCAAACAAATATTAAATAATATTCAATATATTGATAATAGTAGCAAGAAAGCCCTCAAAAATAATAAAATCTATAAGGTTCGAGTTCCTTCTCTTAATGGATGTGTTACAACTATAGAAAGTTTTGAAAGGTTGTCTAAACTGTTGTTCGAAAAATATGATATACAATATTTTTATCCTAGAAATGTTAATCAGGATCCTCTTGAGAATTTTTTTGGTAGGATCAGAGCCATCAACTACAGGAACGTCAATCCTGATGCAAATACTTTTTTGAATGCTTTTAAATCACTGCTAATGTCCAACGTTATGGGTCCACATTCAATATACGCAAACTGTGAGGATGATACAGGAAACACAGTTGTAGATTTTTTTAAACTCATATCTTCATCCAATGTTGATGAGAGTTCCTCATCAACATTTGATGAAGATAAAGAAAATGCCGTGTGTAGTAGACCCATAACAATGACGCAAAACGTTAGCAGTAACCAATCACTAAATCCAGTAAACGAAAGATTGCGCGTGCACTCTTCTGCATATACAGCAGGGTATATGTGCAGGAGAGTGAGAAACAAATTTAATTGTAGGAGATGCTCTGATACTTATATGCAAACAAAAAGAGATGTATTTCATAAATGGATTGAACAACGAGAATATACCCTTTTTAAACATCATAATTTAACATATCCATCAAAGAAGTTTCTAATGTTATATAGGAATATCTCGGGCCTTATACATGATTACTTGAATAAGTATGCATACAAAAAATGTGTAAAAAAACATTTAAAAATAGAAATAATAAAGAAATTTGATTTAAATTGGTTGGGGTGTACAGGTCATAACACCGAAGTAAAGGAATGGTTGCTTAATTTAATGATACGCACCCATGTTCATAATTGGTGCAACATAATTAATAAAATTTTAAAAGGAGGTGTACAAGAAAAACTTGTGAAACAGATGTGTGTACCTTAACAAATTGCCTTTGAGAAATATAAAGCCCATAGGTTAAGACGAAAAAATAAATAAAAAGTAAAATCTGAAGTCTTTTTTTTACATTTCTTTCGTTATATTCGTATCCAATGAACATATAGGAAGAAACATTAAACATTGCAAATAATAAAATTAACCCTATAAGAATATTCCATGGCACATCACTATGCTATCGATATTCTATGCCGGATGGTCAGCGTCATTTTTATAGTACGCTGTGGGTCATCCCTCAGTGACATTACGACACTAGCGCTTGGCGCATATTTTTGGAACTAATCGTCAACCATAGTACTGTCCTATCTGTCTCTGACTAGTATATAGTTATCTGTGAGGAAAATTGTGTTGTTTACATTCCCTTATAGTAACAGTTTGCCACAGGAAGAAAATAATTTAAGATTTGACATTAACATGACATTGCACAATTTGACATATAATGATAATTTATTCCATTTAGTTGACACTAACAATTATGTTAGTAATAATTTGTATTTGACAAAAGATAGATACAATATTGTTATGTACTATCTTTCTAACTATCACAAAAGACAGATAGCTGTGTCGCTATCATATTATTTTTCTATTTCAGCCAAAAATTTGGCTAAACAACTTGCTTCTTTTGAGCAATGCAATGACTTTTTAAATTATTCTGCCAATAATTTGGTCAAAATTAATGACAATGGTCATCATTTAAATTAGAAATCAGGACAAAGGAGTTAGCCTCTTGCAAAAATGTAACTAAGGCAAAGAATAAAGCATATGAAAGTGTAAAAAAAATAAATAGTATCAACCTGGTGCATCAAAACATTCAAGGGTTTTTGAACAAAGATTTAGAAGTAGAGTTATTCCTGAATTGTAGCAATATAGATATTCTTTGTATAACAGAACATTGGCTTAAAAGCCATCAGTTCATGTTCAATTTTAGTCATCACCAGGTTGGTAGTTCGTTCAACAGAGTACATGCTGTACATGGTGGCTCATTAATTCTGGTAAATAACCAGCTTAAATTTAAAGACCGCAAGGATATTGTGAGCCTCTCTGTTGAGCGGACAATTGAAATAGCCTGTGTAGAATTGGAGCAGCTCATTATATTAAGTGTGTACAGACCTCCTTCAGGATTGTATGATTGTTTTGAAAAGGTTATGGATGAAGTGTTGCACAAAATCTGTAATTCAAATAAGTCTATCATCATTTGTGGTGATTTTAATGTTAATTTGTTAGAAAATTCTGGTTTAAGTATTAAAATTATAAGTCTGTTTCAGTCATACAATCTTGCTAACCAATTTCTGGAGCCAACTAGATTAACTCCCACTAGTGCCACATGCCTAGATAACATTTATACAGATGTTATACCAACTCACAAAGAAATTATTAATTTAATAGACTCAGATCATTGCGGACAATTAATAACTATTTCAAATATAAACAAAAAAGTTACTAAAAAAGATATCACTGTTAACCCGAAAACGACTTATCGCTTGGATACATTTAAATCTAAACTTTTAAGTAAATTACCATTTTTGGTGATTAATGATGACCCTAATCAACATTATAATGATTTTTTTAATATGTATTGCACACTATTCAATACCACGTTCATTCCAAAGACGTTCTCGGTTAATAGTAACGCTTCCTTTAGTGACTGGGCCACCATTGGTATACATACAAGTAGAAAACGACTTTATGAATTGTATGATGAACGAACTTGTAAAAACACTGCTGAATTTAATTTATATGTTAAGAATTATTCTAAATTATTTAAAAAAGTTTGTAGTATGGCCAAATCACGTTATTTGAGTTCAAAAATTAAAAATAGTAGTAATGTAATAAAAATGACATGGAGTATCATTAATAGCGAAACGGGAAGGTCATGCAACCGATGTAGTGACTACAGCCTTGCTATTGATGACAATATAATTAAATCTGATTCTCAAGTCGCCGCGGCCTTTGAAAATTTCTTTGCAGAGATTCCCGTATCGACTACTAAATCTCTAAACTCTTCACCCACTGCTGCAGAGTCTTTACTTAAAGAAAACATTCCAGTTTGTGATTCTGAATTTCATTTCGAATATGTCACTTTTAAAGATATAATTAAAACCTTTCACACGTTAAATGTCAAAAAGACTGCAGATTTATGGGGTAATTCTGTGGACGTTGCTAAGTCAATTATAAATATTATAGCACCTACTTTAGCTGTTATTTTTAATAATTGTATTGACCGTGGTGAGTTTCCTGATCTTATGAAAAACAGTAAAATAATACCGTTGTTTAAATCGGGTAGTACATCAGACCCTACTAATTATAGACCTATTTCAGTGCTACCTACATTTAGTAAAATTTTTGAAAAACTCATTTTAAATCAAATGCAAAGATTTTTTAATGTACAGACGCCAGCACATCAAGCTACTACAATCTGTCAAATTTCTTTAATAGATTTTCAACTTTATCGCTAAAGCATTAAGGTTCAAGGTTGATTGGGAAAATTTGACAGTTTCGGGTAGCTTGACCTGCTGGCGTCTGTACATAAATTACTGCATAACAAACAGTTCGGTTTTACAAGGGGTCGTTCAACTACTGATGCCGGAGTTGAACTTCTAGGGCATGTATATAATGCATGGGAGGACAAATGCGATGCGTTGGGCATCTTTTGCGATTTGTCCAAGGCATTCGATTGTGTTCTTCATGCAACATTAATCAGGAAACTGCACCACTACGGAATCCGGAACGCCTCTCTGGATCTTCTTACTTCTTATTTAAGTGATAGGATTCAGAGAGTTGATGTTAACGGGAAAAGATCTCCCGGATCGGTAGTAAGAATGGGGGTCCCTCAAGGCTCAATTCTAGGTCCATTTTTATTTCTTATTTATATAAATGACTTGCCTTACCTCATAAAGGATGAACATGATATAGTGCTGTTTGCAGACGACACTTCACTTTTATTTAAACTCAAACGTCAGCAGCTGGTTACTGACAATGTAAATAGTGCCCTCGCAAAAGTAGTTAACTGGTTTAATGTTAATAACCTTCTTCTTAACGAGAAAAAAACGAAATGTATTAAGTTTACGATACCTCATGTTAGACAAGTAGAAACAAGTATTCTCATAAAGGGTGAAGAGTTGAAACCCGAAAATACCACAGTATTCTTAGGCATAACTTTGGATGCCAAGCTTCAATGGGGCCCCCATATAGATAAATTGTCAAAGAAGCTTAGCTCTGCAGCATACGCCGTTAGGAAAATTCGTGGTTTAACTGATTTGGAGACAGCCCGTTTAGTATACTTTAGTTATTTTCATAGTGTAATGTCGTACGGTATTCTGTTGTGGGGAAATGCCGCCGATATTCAGACGATTTTTGTTTTACAAAAAAGGGCAATTCGTTCAATTTATAAATTAAGTCCCAGACACTCCCTCAGAGACAAATTTAAAGGGATTAATATAATGACTGTGCCTTCTCAGTATATTTATGAAAATCTTTTGTATGCACATAAAAATATTAATCTGTTTAAAAAGTACAGTGATATCCATAATTTAAATACTAGGAACAAGCACAAATTTGTTGTTCCTACTACCAGGCTCAAGAAAATAGGTGGCTCGTTTAGATGCCAATGTATACGTTTTTATAATAAACTTCCTAGCCACATTCAAGCACTAAGCCTTAATAAATTCAAATCGTTTATAAAAAGGAAATTATGCCAGAATGCCTATTATACTGTCAAAGACTATATTGAGGACAAAAAGGCTTGGGATTGAGTTGCTCCAATAAAGCACAGGCAATGTTAATTTATTTTATTTCGCTAACTATTTTTACTTATAATCTTTGCTATAAGTATCTATACTTATTTACATATACAATGACACTAATATTTACTATTTAAAGTATTATATTATTTTAAATTATTGTGAATGTGAGGACTATGTGTGTTTTTGTTGCAGTTTTAATCATGTTCTGGCAGTTTGAGTACCTGATGCGGCCTACCCAAATGTCCTTAAGTTCTGAGTTGAGCTGCACGGTTACTGACAAATGCGTGCACTGACTGGACAGGTCCACTCAATCTGTGTGGTTCTTTCCTCAAAAGACCATTTCAGACACAAATCTACATGGTCCTCAAAGATTATTCTAATTATTGTGAATGTGAGAACTATGTCGGTCATTGATTTATTTATATTTATTTTTCTCAACGTAATCATGATCTGGCAGTTTGAGTAATTTATGCGGCCTACTCAAATGTCCTTTCTTTGGTATTGTTCGTCGAATCGTTGAGCTCCTTGAGTCTAAGTTGAGCTGCACGATTACTGACAATTGCGTGCACTGACTGGACAGGTCCACTCAATCTGTGTGGTTCTTTCCTCAAAAGACCATTGCAGACACCGATCTACATAGCTTTCACATGACCTGACCAAGATTTTGTCTGGACTTTAAAAGAGACTGTGACCTCTGAGTTTGTTTCGGCCTTTCTTCTCAGAGTAGTCAGATAGGAAACGCCGACCCCATCTAGTTTAAAAAAAATATGATTGACGTGTAAAAGTGTTTGTTCAAACCTACTTACAGAAATAAAATCATTTATCATTTATCATTTATGATTTTGCATCTTCATCAATAATTTGAGATAAGAATTGCAATGAAAACTCTGAGAACAGCGATTCAAGTGCTAGTGGAAATGGAAACGGAATATACAGTTAAAATATATTTTCGCAAGATTTACTAGGTGTCCATAATCAAAGACTGCCTGGAATAATATTATATATGCCTGCAAGATAATATTATGTAGACTATGCTTCACTGAAGGGGTTGATAATATTGTTAATAATAAAACCAGAGTTTTATGAGTTTACTTTATTGTAAGTATAATCTATCATCAATAAGCAGCTAGATTTTTACGAAACTAAAAACAATCTTTCAATATTACTTAGGTTGATTGTAAAGAGATTTATTTTATAAAAACAAAGATAAATAGATCGCTTAATTGTCATTACTTATGACATTGATCATTCAAATTCAAACGTTTTATTTTATCTACTTTTCTCATACTGATGTGTCAGGTTATCCTTAACTTTTGCAAAGAGATTTTGTTTGAAGTTATATTTAAAAGGCTGTGTTTTGTTGTTTTGTAGTGAAACCGATTAGTTATTTAATATAAAAAGCTATATTACGTAAAAAAATTGAGTCTGATACCTACCGAGCTCCCGGGAAGCCGGTATTGGAAATTTTCTATACTGTATTAATACCGGTATTCGAAACCCCTTAAAAATACCTACACCGATCGCAGAATATGACGTGTTGGTGAGAGTCACAATAGTGAAATTGTAATTAATTATATAAAATATTTAAATATTATCTCCATACAAGCACAATAATAATCTAAATGCTGAATATTGACAAAGAATATAGGTATCAATAAATATAGGTAAATAATAAATTGAGTGAATGACTGAATTAAACAATTTTAACTTGTTAAAAGAGATAGCTGTTAAACAGGTAGATCAGCGTTTATTCAGAAGACATTTAGCTTGTTGTACAGACGCCAGCACATCAAGCTACTACAATCTGTCAAATTTCTTTAATAGATTTTCAACTTTATCGCTAAAGCATTAAGGTTCAAGGTTGATTGGGAAAATTTGACAGTTTCGGGTAGCTTGACCTGCTGGCGTCTGTACATTTATTCAGCTACTATGTTGCTATTATAAAATTTAAATAATTTTATTTTGTGCCGAAATTGCTTGCATAACATCTGTGTAAGCGCTTATCCGGACATACCGCTTAACCCAGTCGACTATGCCAGCTTGAAGTTTCCAGAATCGCTTTTATACAATGATTATTCCGCCAGTCTGTGTTTCTTGGGAGCACTAAATAGCTTTTTACATCACAAAATGTCAGTTTTTAAAAACAGGAGAGCAGATGTTGCTGTATTACGACTTAGGTATTTCCGTCAAGTGGCACCGGGAGCCGGGTGCAAAAGGGTGCACTTGCACCTTCCTGGCTTTAAAATAAAATGTAGGTGTAAAAACGTTCAAAACTAAAAAAAAAAGAAAACGCCTATTACAATAATAGAGAAATTTACCTATTCGAGGCGAGATCCTAAAATTTTCGAGCTCGCTCCGCTCGGTCTTGCAATTTGCAATCTCTCAATTCTAAAGCTTTTGTGAACTACCGAACTTCTATTTCCGAAAATCTAATCGACCCTAGGGGGGGTGCTAACATTATCGAGCTTGCTTCGCTAGATCTTGCATCCTACTATCTTAATTCTTAGGCTTCGTTATACAAATTGACACAGTCAGTCCTCTTTCTGTACGCATGGACAAAATATAACCTATCCCTTTCGAGGCGAGATGCTAAAATTATCGAGCTCGCTTTGCTCGCTCTTGCATCCTACATTGTCATAATTGTTAGGCTTTTCTGCATAAGTTGAAAAAGTTACTCCTTGTATGAATGGATCAACGATAACCTAACATATCCGAGGTGAAGTGCAAAAATGATCGAGCTTGATTCGTGGAGGTGAAGATGCACCCCCCTGAAAATAAACTTGCCCATGTGTACGTTGTAATGTTTGTATTTTTACTTACGTTTTGGCTATTAGATCTTATATTATACGTTCTCTCCAATTATATGCATGGCCATTGTCTGTAGTTTAACCATTCCTAGGCCTCTATATTTTAAGTTATTTAGATTTTCTCATGCTCTCCCAATGTTTATTTACCTTTTGTAATGTCAGATAATGACAAGCCTAGGTTTTATTTTTAGTGTATTGCTAGAGCTGCCAGTAGGTAAGGTTGTATAGGTATTAGACCTTATTATAAACTATTATTCTTCTTTTATGTTCTAGAATCATTGTTAAAAATTTTATATGTCAACCGATCCGAAAAGGAAGGGAGCCGGGACCGTCAGACCAGATTACTCTTGGTGCTCGCCTTAGCAGGAGGTCCTGAAGTTATATAGCGCTCGGTGGGAGGGCTGTGCCCTCTGATAGTGTGAGCTGTGCTTGAACAAATAAATCTACGCGTCCTTCTACACCAGACTATGTTACAAAGTCGCTAGACCGGCGATGGCTACCCTTGGCGTCAGTTCTAGATACTGACTCAAGAAGATTACGTTGTGGTCTACGATAAACTAGTGACTCCGACGGCTGATAGATCTCAGCCCTCTGCCTGCCTCCTCTACAACGGCCTGCCCCTCCGAGGTCGGTGACGTGGTCTGACTCAAGGACCCCTCCTTTTACAACCTGCGAGCCTCTCTAGAAGAAACGCTTGGACCTTCTACTTATACCCGGTTTCCCTGACCTTCTATTCTACATAAATTATATTATTTTACCATTTCTTCTTTTTGCTTTTTCTTTTAAGCCGGGACTCCTCCAGTTCTGGTGACAGTTACCCTCCTTGACCTTACATTTTCCCCCTCCCGGGAAAATGTAACGTTACAATCTGGCGCCCAATTTTTACTAACCCCTCCCTCTTTAAACTTTTTCAGCCATCTCAAAATTCTAAAACAAACTTGCTCAAGTGATTTTTATTTGGTAAGCTTTTATTTTCATCATCTCATCCACCTCAACCTTTACAACACTTCTTTATACTGAAACAAATATATATATACACACACTCACACACACTACTTTTACCCAGTGGTAATTGTCATCCATTCTTCGCTTGCAAGTGTTCTTAAAACCATTCGTGGTCACTTACAAGTTGGGGTTTGGCTTACTCTACGACGTACTACAGGAGAATATCCTATAGTCGTTACCACCTAGGTACATTATAACTCTCTACTAATACCTCACTATACTGCATCCCACACACTTGCACACCACTGCGGTTACCCACTGGTAATCGTAACCAGTCTTCGCTAGTGAGTGTTCTTAAAACCATTCGTGGTCACTTACTAGTTGGGGGCTGGCACACTTCACGACGACTGCAGGACAATATCCTGTGGTTGTTTATACAAAACTTAACATAGGTACATCAACACTTTAAACATTACTTCATTTAGTTTGATTTGTCACCACGGCTAGTGCAACCTGTATAAAAATTACTTGAAAATTTACATACCTAGACTAAACTAATATTTTTTTTTTAATCTGAAACATGGAGAAACTGTCACCACTTGTTATCATTTTAGAGGATCAGAACGGCTTAAGAGGAAAATGGTACGTTAAAGATTTTATAGTGTAGTTTTCTATCTGCTGTGTTTTTGTATAAAATTGTTTTTTTTTCTTAATGTCTTGTAATACTTTATGTCTAAAAGTTTTTTAATCTTTACGTCTCAACAATTTTTATTGATTTATAATGCTTATTTTTTTTAAACTTGAATGACTTAAACGGTCGTTTTTTCCTTGATGTCTCTAGAAATAATTTTTACTTATTTTTTTTTAACATTTAACATAAGTTCATTGTAAATACTTCACAAATTTTACTTACTACAAAAACCTTTGGCATATTTTTCTCCACCTTTTTTTTTTGTAGAGCGGTACACAACTCTTTAAATAAGCCATTGTGTCGAGCGGTCGCATAACTCGTAAAATAAAGCCTTAGTGACGAGCGGTACTTAACTCGTTAAATAAGCCTTAGTGTGTAGATACCTTATTTTTTTAATACTTGAACTTAGCTACTTGAAAAGGCAATTATGCTTTGAACCTTGACTGCTTTTCTTAAGCTGGAAAGTTTCATTTTTAATACTTGAACTACTTGAAACTTGAAGGTTTTTCTTAAGCAATTATGCTTTCAAACCTTGACTGCTTTTCTTAAGCTGGAAAGCTTTGTAAATATTTCTTTTAGTTTTAACGGGTTTTTTAAAAGGTGCGGATTACACCTAATTAAAATAAATAAGCCTTCGTAACTCTAAAAAAATATTTTTTCCTTGTGGAGTATGAGTCATAGAATGTGAACCATATCCCCTAAGTATGTTGGTGATGTATGATTGAGGGAGTATGAAATGTGGGTTGATGTAAGGTGTATGAAAGGGCAAGGTTTTTTTTTGCAACATCGAAATTTTCTCAGTTGTTAATTTTCTGGGGTTATCGGGTAATGTAATATTATCTTTTGTAAAACTTTCTGTATCACTATAAATAGTCATATAGGTTAATTTTAGCTGGTAAATGCCTTATTTTTCCTAACAACAAAATTTTTTCATTGTAATCAAAAATTTTCGGGGGTTGTCGGGGAAATGTAATGTTTGTATTTTACTTACGTTTTGGCTATTAGATCTTATATTATACGTTCTCTCCAATTATATGCATGGCCATTGTCTGTAGTTTAACCATTCCTAGGCCTCTATATTTTAAGTTATTTAGATTTTCTCATGCTCTCCCAATGTTTATTTACCTTTTGTAATGTCAGATAATGACAAGCCTAGGTTTTATTTTTAGTGTATTGCTAGAGCTGCCAGTAGGTAAGGTTGTATAGGTATTAGACCTTATTATAAACTATTATTCTTCTTTTATGTTCTAGAATCATTGTTAAAAATTTTATATGTCAACCGATCCGAAAAGGAAGGGAGCCGGGACCGTCAGACCAGATTACTCTTGGTGCTCGCCTTAGCAGGAGGTCCTGAAGTTATATAGCGCTCGGTGGGAGGGCTGTGCCCTCTGATAGTGTGAGCTGTGCTTGAACAAATAAATCTACGCGTCCTTCTACACCAGACTATGTTACAAAGTCGCTAGACCGGCGATGGCTACCCTTGGCGTCAGTTCTAGATACTGACGCAAGAAGATTACGTTGTGGTCTACGATAAACTAGTGACTCCGACGGCTGATAGATCTCAGCCCTCTGCCTGCCTCCTCTACAACGGCCTGCCCCTCCGAGGTCGGTGACGTGGTCTGACTCAAGGACCCCTCCTTTTACAACCTGCGAGCCTCTCTAGAAGAAACGCTTGGACCTTCTACTTATACCCGGTTTCCCTGACCTTCTATTCTACATAAATTATATTATTTTACCATTTCTTCTTTTTGCTTTTTCTTTTAAGCCGGGACTCCTCCAGTTCTGGTGACAGTTACCCTCCTTGACCTTACATTTTCCCCCTCCCGGGAAAATGTAACGTTACAACGTCTAACACAACCTTGCCCTACCTACCTTTTTCAACTCGGAACTTCAGCTCTTAATATTATTACTAATAACTAACATTGGTTGTACTTAAACCAAATAGTGACAATTTCATTAAATATCAAATAATAGTGGAACCCCGGGGAGCCCAGAGATTAACTTAGTGTCATAGTAAAATTTTTAAACAATCTAACATGTTTTGTTGCAAGTATTTGGTATTTTCAAATTTCCGAATACTGAGAAATCTTTACAAACGTGTCAGCTTCATATTCAAACAGTAATCGAAACTATTGGGTTCCTTGATTTAGAGATAAATGCAAAATTATTGATCATGATGACAAAAACAATTGATGTCGGTAACAAAAAACGAAAATACAAAGACACCGACTTTCGAAATTAAAGTTATATTTCACTTTGTACTGTTTTTTTGGAAGTCGGTTGTTTTTTTATATAAAAGTTTTTATTTTTCACTTTTTAGTTGCGGTACCTAGGTACCCCACAAAAAATCGTTTACCACTACGTGCTATGTAATTTTGTATAAATCAAGTTTGAATACCTACTATGTGCTACAACTAGCTTCCAGTCGCGAAAAAATATGCAATACTAGTGTGATAGAAAATGTGGGCCCACCTGCCGCCTGGCCACCATATACCTAGCCACCTGGCTCGAATGTAACCTTTTAACTTTAAATGTTTCAAAGACTAACTACATTTGTTTCTCCATTGACATTCGTACTCAGCCATCTCAAGATCTCCAGATTAAAACACATACTTGCTCTGACTTCCCTGACACCAACTGCTCTTGTTTAAAAATCAGCAAAGTAAGTAGCACTAAATACCTTGGTGTTATGCTCGACCAAAGGCTATCGTGGCACTTGCATCTAGAATAATGTAATTCGTCAATGTCGTGTAATTATAAAAATAATAACAAAAAATTCTTTGAATCTCTTTGAAATTGCATCATCCTGTTTAAATTTCATTCAATAGGTAATTAGTATCGTCGTTGTTTGTGTACTTACATTAAAGTTGTTAACTTGTTATTTACTAACTACCTCACACTTTTTTATATAATATCTAAACTTAAACTTTTTTATGTGTTGTGTGTATAATAACTAAGTAGGTACTACGCTAGTTGTAAGATTGCTCAGTGTGTCAACATCCGGACAAACCTATTGAGGTGTTTGTGATGTTTATGTTTATATTTTGTTTTGTTCTATAATTAATAAACCAGAAAAAAAAAACTGATAATAAACAGAATCAGAAAACTAATTTGGACCTTCAAATCTCTTCGCCACGTAGCTACTAAAGATCTTATCCAACAAATTTACGTGTCTCTATGGGTCGATCCACAATGAAGTACTGTTTACCAATTTGGGGTGGAGCATCAAAAACTAAGTTTTTTGACGACGCAGAGAGCTTTACTAAAAGCCATCTTCTTTAAACCACTAATATTCCCCACGAAACCTTATACTTAACTTCGAACCTCTTGTCAGTTAGAAAGCTCTATGTCCTGCTGATTACTCTGAAGAAGCATAAATCCCTTCCCTTCGTATCTCCCAGGACACAAACTAGCAGGAAGAATAAAGTAGCTCCAGACATCCCAGTCAAAACTACATTCGCTACAAGACAATACACAAGGCAATCTTCTCGCTTATACAATTCTCTCAACAAAATTGTCACCACGTACCCTATGACATATCGCGACTGCAAAAAGACACTCACTGAATGGTTGAAGAGCAAAAGCTACGAAGAAATCGAGGCTATGCTCAGCTATGCTCCATACAATCACATAATACAATTACATTTAATCTATAGATACAATTTGTCGCTGACTAAAACAAAAAGTACACAAATCACAATTTCCACACCAACGTTTTCACCCCTACATCACACACACCGCCACCTCACACATAACACATGCGTGCGCATTCCTTATCTCTTATTTATATAGTATATGTTGTATTTTTTATATTGTTAAAAACCTTTGGCATGTTTACAAATTTGTCCATTGTTTATTCTCTCACACATCCCCATTTATAACTGTAATTTTTATCGGTATTCTATTCTATTCAATTAATATTAAACTTACATTTGAGTAATAAAGAAATACGATATTTTGTGAAGTCGAAATAAACTAGGTATTAAATATATATCAATCACACTACAAACATTTCAGTCGTTGCGAAACGCACGGAAACAGAACAGTTTCAATAGCCTCGAAAATTAACGCGCTTTGTTTTTCAGAATGCATTCCTAATCAACTGCGAACAACTAGTTCTAGGTACCTACTTGAAAACTACGTACCTACCTACCTACTAACATTTAAATGCCTTTTTTTATAAGCCTGCCTTACCTGCCGCGCGCCGCCGCGGCGGCGGCGTTGCAACGTAATTGTGGTACTCGTAGCACTATGTTCATGACGTTTTCATAGAAATTATTCTACTAGAGCCGCATCGCGCCTGCCTGCGAGAGCCTTTATATGACCGTAGATTGACGATATCGATCCAATTTAGCAATCAGAAATTAAAAAAAATGCTAATTGGCTTTATTTGGCAACTTTACAAACAACATTTTGTGAGCGCGCGCACAGGCGACGAGCGACGCGGCGCGGCGCGGCGACGCGCGACGCGGATGTGAGTGTGGGAGCGAGACAAAGCACAAAACACTGATAATAATATACCTGTGTAATAAATGTTTTTGGTACATTATTTAAGCACGCACGGTAATACCTGCGGATTAATACAGGTTGTTTAAGTAGTTGCTTTGCATTCTAAGTGCTTACTGTTTATTTTATTTTGATCTAAGTAGTAGGTACCAACCATTGACCTGACTTGGTTGCCGTACCTACGTCCTTTTCGGGGAACCACTGAAAATCAGCGCTGTGCTGTGGGTCTCCCATAGCACAGCATCATGCTGAGTAAAAGCCTTCTTGTCATAGTCATGTCGTGCAGCTGTCGACTATTTCTGTTTTGTGTTCGTGATTTTTGTTTTTATTTTTTCTTAATTATTAGAGCTGATTATCTTTTTTGTATGCACGTGTTTCTGTGACAAATAAACCTATTTTTCTTTCTTTCTTTATTTATTCATCTGCCAGAGATTTCAATATTTTTTCGTAGATACATCATGCTTAGGTACCTCAGAATTTATCCCGAGCTCAAACTGCTGCAAACAGCTGACGAGTGACGAGTGACGAGGTAGCAAGGTAACAATCGACCTAAATAGATATCCCATAAACCTGATTCAGAACAGGTGAGATCATTGGCGAGATCTGATTTTTTTGAACCAGGTTGACAGGACATCTAGTTCGTCTGCTTCAAAAGATACGGTAGTGACTATCACTATCTCAAATAATAGTGTCTGGCGATAAGGTGCCTTGTTACGCAATAGACTGATACCTACCGATGTTTTGTTCATATTCACAGAACGCCTAACAACATTACCTACTTATTAGTCGAAAAACGTGTTTCAAAGAAACAAATTGGGTTTTACACGGTCGCGATTATACTCGAACAGATAATTGTCTGTGTCATTGAGGTAAAGAACAGCAATAAGTAAAGCTGCTCTCGTCTTAATTGTCATTCAGTCTTTACTAAGCAGCTGCGCAGTATTGTTCACTATGTTGCTGCCTCACTTTTTATTATCGACGATAATATTGTGTAAGTTGTGTGCAAACATAAATCGCATGGAATTTGAGGTACACGTTGATAATGTAAATATTTTTATTTGTATAGCGGGAGTTACCTGTCATATAATCGGGCTGCCAAAAAAGCCTTTAGAAAAGAAATTATTCTTAAGTCGCTGTGTGGTTACCGAAACTGAGCAGTTTGAAGGAGGAGTCTTGGTTGACGAAAACGGTGTCATTGAAGCTGTTTTGAAGGAAAAATCTGTTGATTTGTTTCTCGGCTCTGAAAAAAGCAAGGACTGGCAAGTAAGTCGAATTTCTATAGATTTTTTACCACGACTGACCGTTACGATAATAAAGATAAGGTGAGTTAATTATAGGTACCTACATTTACGTATAACTAGACGTAGGTGGTAGGTTAGTTAAATCCATGTTTTTTTTTCACCTTAGGTACAGTCGCCAGCACATCAGGCTATACTGACCACTTATATAACTGTCAAATTTCTCCAAATGATGTTAAACCTTAAAATGTTGAAAGTTAAGTTAAAAATCGAATGAGAAAAGTTTACAGTTTGTGGTAACTTGACCTGCTGCTGTGTGTACCTGTACCTGTTATAGTGTTAGTACTTAAACTATATACTCTTTATTTATTATTATGGTATGACTAAAGCCGACTCTATGTACTGCAATAATTGCGATTAGGTATCAGTTATGTACAACTAGATTACCACTCGGATGCCCCAATACCAAAATAATAATATCGCGAGCAACGTTTGCAAACATTAGAACTCAATTGCCTGTTGCTTGTGATCTGTGATCCAGGATGAAAAGTAGCCTATGTCCTTCACACCATGTGCTAAATTTTATCAAAATTCGTCTAGACGTTTTAGCGTGAACGGGTAACAAACAATTTTTTTTTTTTACGAGACAACATCCACACAATGTCTTCAGGTCCCGAACTAGGTAGAGCCTGTACTACGGTAACCTTATGACTGATATACATACTTATATACATATACACACCCAGACACAGGTCAAACAGATATGTTCAATGTTCATGCACACAAACGTTTGACTTGTCCGGTGATCGAACCCGGGACCAGCGGCTCAGAAGGCAGGGTCGCTACCAACTGCACCAACCGGTCAGTATAGACTTACTTTTGTATTTATATTATTTAAGATGTCGGGAAATTGTAGCTACTACCCAATGCCGTAAATTGTCTGCTATGCGCCCGGTGCGAGCTTCTAGTTATATCTAACTGCGCCCTTGAATAATGTTCTAATCTTATCTGGCTCTGATAAAATAATGGACAAAGTCTATGTGAACATAATTATCTATCATCCATTAAACAAAAAAAAAATTAAAATTTTGAATAAGTACCTATGTAGATATAAATTAGGTAAAAAAATGATTATTCGAAAATATTTTCCAAAATATACAATACAATACACAAATGACAACAAATATTCGTTAGTAGAGATACCAAGTAAAGACCCACGCAGTGGCGGACTAAGCTTATCGGGGGCCCGGGGGTGGCAAAACTATGGGGCCCACCCGCCATCGCCATGCAAAAAAGTTTGAGAAGTAGAATATTTAAGAGAAAGCGTAACGAGCTCGAAATTTTAGGTACGCTGCCTCATAAAGGTTAGGTTTTCTTTTGATCATTCATACAGAAATAAGAGATACTTTGTCGACTTATACTGAAGACTGCAGAGTTAGATCATTAGACGACTATAGGATGCTAGGGCGAGCGAAGAGAGCTTGAAAATGTTAGCACTCCGGATAGGTTAAATTATCTTTTGAACATATATACAGAAATAGAAATTACTTTGTCGACCTATACACGTCAAAGGTTTGAGAATATAGAATGCAAGAGCGAGCGAACCGAGCTCGAAAATTCTAGCACCCCACACGTTTCAAAGAGATAAGGTTTTTTTTTCATACATAAATAGAAGTTACTTTGTCAGGTTACGCAGAAAATTTATAGTTGGTTATTAAAAAAAAAATATCTTGACCGTTGTTGGCTGTTGTTGCTGTGTTGACCGCGTAGGTACAGTAAGTACATTCACAGTAATTTTACCTCTGGTTTTGCTTCACTGTCATTATCACAGTGATCTTTAATCTCGTGACTATAAGGTTGCTGTTGGGTTGCTGCAACTGTCAAGTCTGTCAAAATCACAGTGAACTTTATTGTTGTTGTAAAAAGGTTGCTGTTGGGTTGCAGCTGTAGACTGTATTGCGCTTTTCTTTGAAATTGTATTTTATTTTTAAACATTTGAATCATTTCCATTAAATCCAGTACTACAATAGTTTTAAGAAGAGCCAAACTTGGCTGTCAGCAGCTACTCAGTATACTGCTGATAGGAGAGTGTGTCTACACCCGTATCGCGCCATAAATGATAGGTAGGTATTGTACTCGTATGTATTTTACTAACTACCCAAACCTTGGTAAATTCTGCGCCCCTCCAGGGTCTGCGCCCTGTGCCTGGGCACCGCTCTGGCACCGCCCTAGTTACGGCACTGCCTCTTCCTAGATTACATCTATACTCTTATTTATACTACCATCACCATCATCAGTGTAATGGCATACAGAGATTATTGGCGTGACGGTCACGCTTAGTACATCTTTTGGTTCTCTATTGTTTCGAAACATTATTTGTCTCAAGAGCTTCATTATGCGGCGTTAAATCGAATTGGAGATTATTCAAGCTGACAAGGTCCAGTAGAGTAGAGATAAAAGAAATCTTACAATTCTGTTTTTGTTGAATTTTAGCTAATAGATGGCGGATCGTGGGCATTAATGGCGGGAGGGGTCGACTCCCATGTGCATGTGAACGAGCCCGGCAGGACCTCCTGGGAGGGATATGTCACGGCTACCGAGGCTGCTGCGGCCGGAGGGATGACCACCATCATAGATATGCCTTTGTATGTCAATCTCATTTTTCTTTCCTTAAATTGGAAGTTAGAACGAACTAAGTATCCTTAGTAAAATATTAGCCAGTTGGCAAGGTTGTGATGTTGTGATTGCCCCAGACTGCGCCGGATCCCTAGGTAGGTACTCGTGCAGGCTGTACGAGTATCAACAGTCACTCCGATTACAGATATAGGTATCGAATTGGGTTCACTATATAGGGTTTGTTTACGTATTCTGTTCTATGATTTGTAATGAGGCTTCCGGAATCAAAGGCTTTGCCTTTGAAGAGTACATTCTATTTCAGTATTACCTATGTACTTATCTAATTATGTCATCCAGTAGTTTCTGCAAGATTCGTAGTCAAGCACTTGTCGTAAGTTCCTACCACAGAAATATTAAAATATATCTATGGTTCCTACCTATGTTATAAGCGCGGAAGCGGGAAGTGGGCTGTTGTTGTTGGCCTGCTGTATTTTTCTTTTATTTAGTTTTTTTGAGAAAACAACGAGAATACATGTACTTAATTAAGCTTATTTTTTTCTAAATTACAGGAATTCCATCCCCCCTACAACGACTCTTGAAAACTTGAAAGTTAAAGCCAACATTGCAAAAGAAGAAATATTCGTCGACGTTGGTTTCTGGGGAGGCGTTGTCCCTGGAAATGAGGTAAAAGTTAAATTCTTTATTGTTTTTGCCATTATGCTGTAAGTTCTGTAACTTGCAGCATAATGGCAAAAACAGGAAAGTTATTATATACGTTAAGTACAGTAATAGGCAGACAGCTAGGTATAATATGCGAGAATATAGATAACGTAATTTGTTTTTATCATTTGCATAGAACACATAATCTAAAGTAATATAATACATAATCTAGACTAAAAATTTAAAAAGAGAAAAGATTAGATTTTTTATATGTTTGTATGTCGGGTATATATTTTTTGGCACGCTCTATAGCCTAAACGGCTTGAGATGTGCCGTTAGATTCGTCTTAATTGTGAGAGTGACACTGGGTATATCAAAATTGAAAAAATATAATGCCCGATTTTTTCTTCAAATTTTTTTTTTCTCACAACCTGTCTAGTGCAGTATCAAAATAAAGGGTTTCCTATTAGCCTGCAAAAGTTTATGCAACTTGTATGTTTACATGTAATTTGGTATGATAAATGCTAAAATAAAAGGTCAAGCCTATGTTGCTTTGAGAAGAGTTAGAGTTGACTTATTATGCATTTGATCAAAAAAAGCTTTTAAATAACCCTCACGACCAAAACTCATTGCAAGAACTAAATTGTCTACGAAATCATTCACATTTGTAAACTACAAAGCTGGAAATAAAAAAAATATTAATAAAAAAAAACAAAAAAACCCGACTGCGGTAAAAAAAACAAGCTAAACTAAGCTAAAGCTAAGCTAACAAGTTAGTAAACAAGCTAAAAACAAGCCCATTTTAAATTAAATAAAAGTTGGAAGCAGGCGGGACACATTCCATTTTTAGGGTTCCGTAGTCAACTAGGAACCCTTATAGTTTCGCCATGTCTGTCTGTCTGTCTGTCTGTCTGTCTGTCCGTCTGTCCGTCCTCGCTTAATCTCTGTGACCGTTAGCAGTAGAAAGCTGAAATTTGGGACCAATATGTGTATCAATCACGCCGACAAAGTGCTAAAATAAAAATTGGAAAAAATGTTTTATTAGGGTAGCCCCCCTATATGTAAAGTGGGAAGTGTTTTTTTTTTTAATTTTAACCCTAATGTGTGATATATTGTTGGAAAGGTATTTAAAAATGAATAGGGGTTTACTAAAATCATTTTTTGATAATGTCAATAATTTCGGAAATAATCGCTCCAAAAGTAAAAAACAAAGCGTCCCCCCCCCTCTAACTTTTGAACCATAAGTTTAGAAAATACGAAAAAAATCTGAAAAGTAGAACTTTATAAGGACTTTCTAGGAAAATTATTTTGAACTTGGATGGAAACAACAGATGGAAACTGCAGTTAACCAATATAATTTGGTCCCTGAATCGTATGAGCGCCTATACAATCCAGAGGTCAAGTTTCATTTGCCCGTATTTTTTTTTTAACTTCGTTTACATAATATTTTATTATCCTGAACGTATCTTTTTTCAAACAAAAAAATAATTATTAAAATAGGTTCTCGCAATTCAAAATTACCATCGAAAACTTCTGGCACGTCTATGTATTAATTAGTAACCCAATTCATGAATTTATAGTTTTCAAGAACTTTATCATTATGATCAAGAATGAGACATGCAACGACATCTATCAAAGGAATATGGTACCTCATAAGTGGGAACACTTATTGTGACGGACGGGAAACTACGGAACCCTACACTGAGCGTGGCCCGACACGCTCTTGGCCGGTTTTTTTTAGCTTGGCTTGACTTGAGTTTTTTACCGCAGTCGGGTTTTTTTGTTTTTTTTTATTAATATTTTTTTTACCTACGCTTTCACGCGAAAACGGCTGAACGGATTTGGATATTATAATACTTTTTATCCCGATATTCCCACGGGATCGACACTTATACGGGTGAAACCTCGAGGCGCAACTAGTATTTTATAAAACAGTCTACAGAGTTATAAGGGCGAGGACTTGGGAGACAATATTCGTTAGTGGCAATTACAGTTGCCGGTCAGTAACGCTAACCGAAGTTTCAATGAATCGTAGGAACCACCTACATTTTTCTTTAACAATCTCGTCCTGGTACAAGGACTTACCTATCTGATCAAGATTCTGTCTGGACTTTAAAAGAGACAGTGACCTCTGAGTTTGTTTCGACCCTTCCTTCTCAGAGTAGTCAGATAGGAAACGCCGACCCCATCTAGTTTTTAAAATATGATTGACGTGTAAAAGTGTTTGTACAAACCTACTTACAGAAATAAAATCATTTATCATTTATCAAGGCCAACCGTGTCAGGAAAAAACTGAGATTACGTAATTTAGTAATTAAATATTTAAGTAATGTAGGTACTATTTTTTTCCTCCTGTTTCAGGAAGAGTTACAAGACATGGTAAAAGCTGGTGTGGTGGGCTTCAAATGCTTCTTGATCAACAGCGGCGTGTCCGAGTTCCCTTATGTTACACCAGAAGATTTGGAGAAAGCCTTGGTCTACCTTAATGGCACTGGAACCGTTTTAGCTGTAAATACTTATTTAAGATTTTCTTATGTTATTTTTGTACTATTATAAAAGGGATGGTGTTATAATAATGAACATTTTCAGTTCCACGCTGAAGTACAAATTGGTGATGAGAAACCTGCATGCACGGGTCCTTCATGTCCGGGTATTTAAACAGTTATAAACTACCTACTTATTATACCTAAATAGCCACTCACGAATCGACTTTCAATGCCGTGCTTTAAAATGAACAAAAACTTGATCAATATGTTTATTTTTCTAAAACTAGTTACAAATTAAGCTATACTTAACCGTTAAAATCTTAGATATTTACCTGTTCTAAATATAAAATGTAAGATGCTACAGAGATTGACCGGTTCCAGATTTATGCTAATGCTTAAAATGTCTGCTATTTCAGATCCAGTTCTATACGACACTTACCTTGCATCTCGTCCCGAAATAATGGAACTAGAAGCGGCCTCATTAATCGCGTCACAGTTACACAAAACTGAGTAAGAAATCTTTTCGTTATTCGAATATTATACAAAACTCCACTCTGCTTACAGGTCATTGAATATTAATAGAACAACTCAGAACAAGAATCGGTCATGCATGTTTTTATAAGAAAAAAGTTGACCAACGACGTTAACTAGAAATATTAAATAAGTAGTAATTTAAGGCGAATTAATAAATTACACCGCTATGTATATATTATATTATTATTATTATGTGAATATAATAATTATATAGGTACATAGCGGTTAGGTTGATGGATGCTTCAGAAAAAGAAATGAATCCCTTGAAAAAGAAAATAATACTGCTTATGCACAAAAGCATCCATCCGCTTCGCTAGCAATAAACTTGGCCACCACCATGAAAATAGAGCATCCGATGGTGACTATTGTAGACCTACTATTTATTCAAGCAATCAATCAACTCTATCTATAGGTAGGTACCTACCGAAAATTAAGTTGCGCTTGCGCCGCAGTACTCGGTTCTCTGCTTTCCGCATTCAGTCGGGGCCAGCTGCCTTGAGCCTGTTGCCTTCCATCTAGCAGAAGGGGTCACGTGCTATGTTTGGCAATACACAGTCTCAACTTAAGGTCTCGTCTGCTCCAACAGTTTTCTTCAAGACATTTCTCTCCCACTACTTCAGCTTGCCATTTCTGCAAGCTATGTCATTCTACTTAGTTCTTTTCTATTTATTTTCGCAGTGTACATGTCCACGTGGTGCATGTCTCGGCGGAGGGCGTGGTTCCTATCTTGGAGGCGGCCAGGGAGGAGAGGATCAAGGGTGGATACAAGGGTTGGCGGGGAGGTGTTACTGCGGAGACGTGTAACCACTACCTCACGTTCAGTTCGGATCAGATCCCTCCTGGACACTCCGAGTATAAGTGCGCGCCGCCTATCAGAAACATTACAAATAAGGTAGCCCGACTCTTTTTTATCCCTCCCATGTAAATTCACTTGATTATCCTACGTTTAGGGAAGGTGGACGCTTCTACGGTAGACAAACACATTCAAATTAGAAGGGACTACGAGATTTCTGTCCGATCGCCCATTCTTTGGCACTAAGTTTAAGCAATCTCTAAAATGCCTCGACGTACCCTAGAGGTAAAAGTTATAACCTACTAATTATACTTACCTAATGTTTTATTTACTTACAGCAAAAGTTATGGGAGTATATTCGAGATGAAAGATTGGATTTAGTCACATCCGATCACTCACCCAGCGTTGCGGAGCTCAAAGGACCAAACTTCATGACAGCCTGGGGTGGAATATCTTCCGTTCAGTTTGGTAATAATACTAAAGTTCGTTTATTTACTTTCATACTTATTAAATACATTTTTAAATATTTTTATAAAAAATATAAAAATAGTAGTCCGCCGGTATCGGGAGCAGGGTCCAAGCTACCGGTGGTTAGGGCTCCAGAGACAGGAACCTCCTCACGATGCGAGCGGTATCGAGGAGTACTGCCTTCTGAATAAGGCCCGTGATCCAACCGCCTAACGAGAGCTTCGAGAGGTGTTGATCGAGGCTTTTGGCCATCAGGCCATTGGCCGATACGACAATCGGCACAATGACAGCCGAGCTCACATTCCACATGTCAACAACCTCGTGTGCTAGGTCGATATATTTAATTTGTTTCTCTTTCTCAGCTTTCACGAGGTTCTCGTCATGTGGAATGGTGACATCGATAATCATTGTGCGGCGCGCTAATCGATCTATCACTACTAAGTATATCAGGCTTATTGGTGACAAAATATTTTATTATTAATAACGAATAATTTAAAATCAATAGCCATTTATTCAAACTAGGCTGAGAATCAGCACTTTTCGAACGTCTAAATTACATAAGACAGTCCCCTAAAACGCCTGCCCTTCACCACTTCCTAGTGCTTTAGCTGGGAAGAAGAAGTGGCGCAAAGAAAATTCTCCAGTAACACAGCTGTCTGTTCAGTTAGAAAAACTTGATTTTATACAATAGTAGGTATGCAAAGTAATTAATATTACGAGACACTAAACATTAATTTAAATTATTTACCATGTCAACTAGCACACGCCAACATACTTAACAACAAATAGTTACCTGCAATGAAAACAATACTCAAACAAAAATAAAAATGTAAACAAAATAAAAATAAAAGCCTCCAGGCATAAAGGGCATGCCCGCTTACATGTGCAATGCTGCATTATGTTCACATATAGCTGTAACTCGAAGTCACAAATGATATTAAACTTGGACTATCGAAATAAAATAAATATCTAAACAGTCTATTAACAAAACCATGGTCAGCAAGACGACCAGACACCACAAGCAGTACCCGTTCGAGCATAGCGCAAAGATCAGCCCACTATACTACTCCTTCGCCAAATTTGAAGGAAGGAAATTCCCGACCCCTGACGCTACCGCTAGTGACATCTAACGAACTTTATGCCGGTTGCTCGGACAAGAATAATAAGATCAATCGTCGAAGTCCCTCACTAACCACATTATTGCAATACAAATCATAAAAAGTAAACATCCTAATGAATAGATCATGTCAATAATAAATTCAAATAATTCAAACAAATTGACGTCAGTCAAGTAAAATTAACAATTATATGAACTCATATAGCCAGTCAGTAGGTAGGTAGGCTTAGCTAGGTAGCTGGCAAAAGATTTATTACCTATAACATTAGACAATTAACGGTAATCAGCCTTTCGTTATTTCGATATTAATGTAAAATAAACTCCGTTATTTCACAATAAATAACAAATCAATGTAACTTATTCACCACCAAGTCACATACCTACACCATTAAAAAAATAATATCATATCCCAAAACTTTAATCATTGTGGTGGCTTGGAAACCACACATTACATAGAACGCAAAAAAGGGAAGGAAAGGGCTAACTTAAAATCAAAAGAGTCTAAAGAAAGAATTCTCGCCAATACTTCCAACATAGAAGACTTGGAAGAAATAGAAGAACATTTTTATAATTTAGACATAGGGCAATAGTAAACAGTGATTAATCAAAAATTATGACTCAACCGTAGATTGGTTAGAAGTAATTAAAGAATCGCAAAATTAAAATGTTAAATTTATGATAAGTGAAGCTGCTATTCCGGGCATTTGTCTCTCATTATTATTGTGTTTTTTTTTACTTTAATGTAACTAATAAGTTAATATAACTCAGCTAATTACTAAACACAACATTTAATCATTCTAAGGCGGTACGAAGTTCGCCGGGTAAGCTAGTTTAAAAATAAAAATTAAACACTAAATTGTAACCATCAATATTTAAAAAAAAGCCGTTATTCGTGTAATGCTTTAATAAAAATATGGAGTACCTATAGGTTTCAATAGGAGTTAAATTCTACCTTCTTAAAGGTTCTTTTAAAACAGGACAGGCACCCTAACTATTTCATGAAAATCATACTTCTTTCTTGTTGATTTCCAGATCTCTCATTATTTTGGACGGAGGCGAAAGCCCGTGGATTTTCATTGAGTACCCTGAGTCACTATTTGTCTGCGGGCCCGGCGCGCCTGTGTGGCCTGCAAGAGAAGAAGGGCTCACTTAGGCCCGGCCTCGATGCTGATCTCATTTTCTTCGATCCTAACGCCTCATTCGTCGTCACGCCCGAAATCATAAGATATAAAAACAAGGTAAATATAAATATTTGAATTCAAAGTCAACATTCACAACAGAATAGGTACCTATTTCATTATTTCATCTTCTACTTATATTCTTTCTTGTATTGAAATACTACCCCTTTTGAAAGTATTTTTGCTGACTTGCGTAACAATAGATAGATAGATACAATGGTCCCGGCTGTCTTATAGGGGTAGGTACCGTATTAACAAGTAACTGGGTTGCGAAGGTCAGATAGGCAGTCGCTCTATGTAAAATACTGATATTCAGCTGCATCCGGTTAGACTAGAAGCCGACCCCAACATCATTGGGAAAACGCAGGCAGATGATGAGAAGTATCTTAATAATAATGGTTGTTGATAATGGTAACCGTATTATAGCCGTCAAGATAGCCTGCAAAACACACGTATATTTGTTTTGCTTTTTAATTTCGCGGGCTACATTGAAGGATGTAATGGTAAAATTATAGAACTTATTGATAATCAGTTCTATAATAATACCATTGCATCTGGAGCTGCAAGTGCAGTTGAAATAGCAGATTCGTTAAACTTATTCAGGTAATTTCATACTTTTCTCTAATTACAGATTAGTCCTTACATGAATAGAGTGTTAACGGGAAAAGTTATGCAGACGTACGTAAGAGGACAGCTCGTCTACTCCGATGGACAGCTGATTGGTGGACCTAAAGGACGGATGCTGTTAAATGATTATTAAAAATAAATAAATAAAAAAGGACAATAAATGTTTATTTCCCCCGAAAATGAAAGCCATTCTACCCATAATCCCACAATCACTGAATGACTGAATGATAGAAATACAGTGATGATGAACTGTGATCTGTGATGTTATGTGAAGTTTTATGATTGACGATCGCAACTGGCAACTGGTAGGTATAGTGCGTTTCATCAAAGAAGTCCCTTCGCTGTAATGTTGGTAGCGCTTAAATGAGTGCTGCCAGGCTGTGAAAATTATATTACCCAATAAATCAGTATAAATTGAAAACGAACATTTATTTTGGTTGTTCTTTTTGTTTGGTCACCTTTCAACAAAGGTCTATAGAAAATTATACCTGACGTGTAAAGATAAGTATTCATAAAATTAAACTCTTAATATAACCATAATAATTATTTATTTGCGAAACTTTAAGCTGTAATGATTAACAACAAAATTACTTTTTAAAATAACTGTGCTCCTCCAAAGGACCTACACCCGATATAGCACTATCTCCAGGGTCACTATCGTCTGAAGTATCTCCTATAGTATATCTAGTCATCTCCTACTTCTATTATAAGTCGATCTATTTTGTTATCAACAGTTACTCCATTGTTGAAGTACTTATCTTCTATGGTTTCTACGTGGCTGCATTCTTTTATCCACTCTAATGGCGTGCTACTGCAAATTGCCTCTTCAGTTATTTTTACAATATTTTTTGCTTCCTGACCCACGTTTTTTTCAGCAATCCACCTTTACAAAAGACTCCATATGAGTTCGATTGGATTCAGGTCACAATGATAAGGAGGAAGTCTTACAACTTTATGACCGTGTTCTTTTAACAATGAATCCACTTCGTAGATAGGTGGTTCTTTATGGTCTTTAATTATTTTAAAAGGTGTAGGTAGGGACCTACGGGGTAGCAGCGGGGACTAGGGAGCATCTAGTTCTGGTAATGGCAACCCTATTTTATGGCGGCGACGCGAAGTCTCACACATTCTAATGGAATTATTGGCGCTTTGTTACGTTTTTCACTGTCACAAAACGTTTTGACTTTCAACACCAACTCTCTTTCGCCACTTTTAAGTGTCTTCGGCGTGATTAAAACCGTAAAACAACTATAAATCTTGGAAAAACTCAACAAAGCCTACGATGCGTCTAGCGTTTGACCACGTTTGACGTTCTTGACAATCAGGTGTGCCAATATAACGGCGAAGGGAATTCTTTCGTGAAACGCACTATACAAGGATCTTTTGGTGCTTGATTGACGTTGATAGGTGGGCGCTGTTAACATTAGTGCTATGATTAGTTTGCGAAATGTCACTTGAAATATATTCAAAAAAACAAGATGGTGGCGTTAGTTCCGATTTTGGCCAAGCGCCAAAATGAGCTTGTAACCACGCTTGTAACGTTTTAAGTACGTAAGTGTAGCTGGAGATTATCTGCATTTACACCAGTTAACAGGTGAAGAGCTGGGCCTTAAACCACACAAGTTTTCAAGTGTACAATTCTATAAAAAAGTTAAATTGTAGAAAAAGTAACGTTACACAGAAACAAAGAGATTAAATTTGCTAGTATAATTTAATGTCTTTGCACAGAAAACACAATAAGACATGTATGAGCTACAATTTACAATCTCCACTTCTTTTGTAATAATTAAAAGCATAACACAAAGCACGAGGGCGATGTCACGCACGACGCCAGTATACGGAGTGGCCGGAAAATAGACATACAAAATTTTTTTTTTTAGTAATGCGGCTAGACCATTGACTTAATGGGTTATACCAACATTTTCATAATTTTCATCAAACTTACGAAGCTGATTATTTTACACATAAAAGTGAAACTCGAGAAACAACAGTTGCAAAAAAATTTACTCTAAAAACTCTTCTACTTTTTTATGTTTACGTTGGTCAGATCGAAAAGTCTCAAAAAGTCAGAAAAAAATTCATAACTCGAAAACTATGAAAAGTCGCGGAACATACACGGGGGTGATTCGGATACCCCACGATACCAGCGATCTTTACTTTTGGACGTCAATGTTCCGACCTCCCTGTATAATTTGTAAGATTTGTAGATAAGTAAAAACTACTAGTCTACAAGCTGTATAAGTCTACAAGTCGTACAATCTAAGTAAACTTACAAGTTTGTATGTACGAACTTGTGTTTGAGAGGGTGATTTCTTTTTGTGTTTTGCTTACAAGGGGAACAATATGCTACAAAGTCTAAGTCAAATAGTTTAAAGTAAAATGTTATTTCAACGCAGATTTATTTACTCTGAATCTATCTAGGTAAAATCCGGTATATTATAATTATGTTTTTGTAGGATTATCCGGAAAAACTCATGTCATAAATGTAGTTACATTTTTGTTCTATTCTAAATAATTGTAGACTTGTCACTACAATTTACATTATTTGTAAGGTTTTTCCGTTACAACTATTTGTAAATAACACATTTTTTTATTGTAACTTGTAAATTGAGAGGTTTGGTATCAAAATCGGCCAAATCCAAAAAACTTACTTTTTAAACTGAATATGCAGCTAAATTAAGAACGTTCCATTTTGTAGTTCTGTGTCATTCAAAATTGGCCAAATCCATGTTTGTTATATGAAATTTCATTGCAAATCGTGACTCTGGGATCAAAAGTAGACAAATCGAGTACTATTTCAAAACAAAATGAGCCAAATCCATAACAGCCAATCAGATTCAAGGATTTAGTACGGCGTGTCAGCCATTTTGTTTTTACGTCGAAGTGCTTGATTTGTGTCGTGATCGAATTCCTAGCGTTTTTACATATAAACTATATATGTCTATGCATAAAAATAAATAGAAAAAATGGATGAATCAACTGAAGAAATAAAAGAAACTGCTCCAGAAATGTCTAGGAAACGGCTGACACAAAAAACTAAGTGGAAGCGTAATGAACAAAAAGTTTCTAGGTAAGTAAAGTTTGTTGCATCAACTCGAGTCCTACTGACGAACATTTGACAGGCAGGGGTGCTAAACAATATTTTGCATTAAGTTCGCATTTGATCAAGTCTAATTTTTTGTTATTATTATCATGGATGGCTAAATTGCTCCTACGTATTAAAATAAAATTACTAACAACCTAAGCTACTTACTACTGGACAATTTTAAAAATGTATTAAAATTATCGAGTCTGGTTGTCTTTGTGGTCGTGTTTGTGTTTGTCCATGGCACACGACACGATACATAATTTCCTTGTTGTTATTAGGCTATGAGTGTGATGGTGTTTTTGACAGTGGGACAGTGGACAGTGGGACAGTGACAGTGGACAGTGACAGTGGACGTTATCACGTAAAATTATCGTCCGTAAACCGACTTTACAGACAACCACTTTTTTTTAAATTTGATTCATAAAGTGTATAACATGAAAGTGAGTTGTGCACCTATGTATGTATAAGTCTGAGGCACAGTCTGAGGTGTGTGTGCCTATGCATGCGTGTGTGTATACTTTTTATACGATAGGTGTGTAAAATGTAGTGTATTTTACTAATGTTAAATGCTTTGCTTGCTTCATTTATCATTTTTGTTTTAGATATTCACCAAAAGCTCCTCCAAAGATTAAAGTCAGATTAAGATTAAATTAATTAAGATTAAAGATTGTGAAGCTTTGGAAGAGTTGCCAAATTTAATTGTTTAATTTTAATTGTGTAGTTGCACAAAGTTTTAATTTTAGTTCTAAATAAACAAATAAAGTGTTCTTATATTATGTATTCTTTACTTTTTTTATTGAATATCTGAATATTTGAAACCAAAATTTACCACCCCTGACCTCCCGTACACGACAAATACAAAAATGGCCAAATCCATAAATAACCAATCAAAAACAGTCAAATCCAAAGCCATGACAATCAAATTCGGCCAAATCCGCCCCTCACTATCAAATTTGGTCAAATCCGGCAGATTTTATTTGAAATCCGACTTTTTTTGTTTGAGACTAAGGTAGATATTTGTTTAGTTTAGTTTTAAAAGACTCGTTTGAATCACCCGCCTTGAGCTGAGTTGTCAAAAATATTGCCAATAACAAAAATTAGTTTATGCACTATAATGACAAATTGGGTGAATTGGACTTGACTGACTTTGATACCTAACCTCTCAATTTTCATGGTAGGTATAGGGTCTTTGTGTCATACATAATAAGGTTTTAACTTTAGACACAAATTCGAATTTAAAAAAAGTTCTACTTATTGCTCAGTACCTACCTCTAACTTAGCGGACAGCGTAATAAATCTTTCGTAAATCGAATACTTACCTAAAGTAGTAGCTGTGCAGGTAGTAGTTTATGAAACATGCATTAAATGGGGTTTTTTATTAGTATTAGACGAATGTTTTAATAAAGATAGGTGTAAAAGAGTAAAAGAATGTCCATAGAGTTTCTTGCCCGTTCTTCTCCATAGGTATGTACCTACTACGCTTTGGAATGGGCATTATGGGCAACTAGCTTCATCTTTCTAACTGACCGACCCCTTGACAATTCAAAAGTGCCTGTAATTGCTTTATTTGAAATAAATGCTTCTATTCTATTCTATTTTTATGGTTCTGGCTCCATCGGTAACGTTCGATGATTTTGCCAATGTCAAGGTATGTATGAGAAAGTAATGATCGTAAACTGTTACACAACTATTGATCAGTGTTTGTAGCGTTGGCATCCATGGATCCCCATGCTAAAAAAGGACAAAACATTTTTGGTTAATACATGTTCACAAAATAAATGTTAGAACATTCAAAATAAATGCTTTCTTTCCCACGAAATTCAGTACAACAAAACGTATGAATGGCGCCAAAACCCAGCACATCACCGCGCATGCGCTAAAGCAAAGCGACCTACCACTGGCTACCACAGAGAAGTAAAAATTGGAATCAAAACTATTCAAAACTTTTTTGTAATGCTATTATATTGGCGAGCCCTGCGTATGCGTTCCGTTTTCTTCTTTTCCTTAATCTGAGGTTCCGTTAGAAAAAAAATATTGGTGGTAACTCCTTGGTGATAATAACTTCTTGGATTTGCCTTGTATCGTATTGGTGAAAAAATAGTTTTGTCTGATTATTTTGTATTATAGTAGTAATACAGTATTTCAATTTAAACTGGTTTTAAAGTTTTTATTTCGAATTGTACGTTGTGAGAGGAGATAAACTATTAAATGTAATGATTGAAAAATCCCTTCCTAACTTAATCTAGCAATCAATGTAAAATTAATGGATTGACTTAGCATGAAATTGAGAAAAGAAATTAAATCGAGGGACTATAGTGGGGTGTCACCAAATATTATAGTTCAAGGAAATGTTCCCAAAGTCCGAAACGCACTTTGCTATTGCCATTTATGTAGTTTTTTTCAGTTGGTAGCATTGTTTGTCGTCTAACCGTTGCGCTTCTTTGAATGAGTCTTTTATTTGTTATTGTAATGCTTGTGGTTTTTTTCACATATTATTATTGCCTATGGGGTTTTTAAATTCAGTATATTATTTGTTAATATTAAACTTCTCAACTCTTTTTGTGACTCCGAGAATAATTTTAAAAGGTATTTTAGTGTCACTTTTGACAGATAATCTAACCTAAAAAGTAAAATAAAAATCGTACAAAACTAGTCTAAACTTTAATAGTTATTACAATTGTGTATTGTTTTATAATGCTGTTTTTAGATGTCAAGTGTAATAAACAATAGTATTGACGCAACACGTCCGGCAGACGGCACCAAAATGCAACTAGAATCACTGGAATTAGCTGGTTGCACACTAGACCGGTATATTAGTGCTGATAATTCGCGCCCTTCGTTTTTAGAGGTTTGTTGACTCATTCTTACCTCCTCTAAGATATTTTACTGTTTATTAATGTATTTTTGAGCGGATGCATTCAACCAAACTTGCGCACTGTACTAGAGTCGAGTAATTGTTATTGATACTTTCTAGATAACTGGAATAGCCTCTCAAAGAAGTCCAACATGCAGCGGTCTGAACGCAGGAGACTACAGGAACCTCGCAGCCTTAGTGAATCACCCCAGCTTGTCGCAATTGAAGATATTAAATAAAGTTCCACTGCCACCTGAAATTATGGAACACTTTGCCCGTATCCTTTACAAAATATTCAATCATGTTAATAAGCTTTGCACCCTTTTTATGAACAAATAAGTATTAATTTAACCTACATATATATTCATTACGTTGCTAAATCCTTAATGAACCAGAAGAAAATAATTTTCCACTGAACATGACACTGAGAACACATACATAATATTATCCTTATAAAAAAACATCAGATATGCAGTGCCACTGTCTAATGGGAGTCTTTCCAGAAATCAGCAGAGTCTGGCTTGCAATAGACAGCAATATATATGTATGGGCCTTTGAACATGGAACTGATGTAGCATACTTTGATGGACTTGGCGAGACTATAGTTAGTGTGGGCTTAGTGAAACCCAAGGCTGGAGTATTCCAGAATTTTGTTAAATATTTATTAGTCCTTACAACAACAGTTGAAATAGTAGTCTTAGGTAAGAATGGTTTCCCATAATATTAATCTGAAATCTGTGTAAGACAGGCTTGTATTCACATAAAACATTTGTAAACATTGTCTTGTCATCATGCTCCCTTAGATGTCTCTGCTTGCGGTAGTGCCAGGGGTTGGGTTGCCTCCTTCCCTCAAATATATAGCGAGGGGGGAATGAATCTATTTAAATGATGAATCTGAATTTATGAATCTAATTAAATATTTATGTTTTAGGGGTAACATTTTCTTCTAGTAAAAACGATGGGTCTGGTGAATTACAAGAGATACAGCTAGTTCCCGAGCCAGTGTTTGTGTTGCCTACTGATGGTATTTCTATGATGTGTGTCAAGTCCACAGCCAAGGGAAGGATTTTCATGGGAGGCAAAGATGGTTGTCTGTATGAAATCACTTATCAGGTATGTTACATACTAAAAATAAGCAAAATGCACATGCAATGAGATGTATAATTATGTTTTCAAAAACTCATGTTGTATCTTCCAGCAGCTATAATTGTTACAGCCTTTTATTATCTAAATGTTCCATAACATGTAAGATAATATTTTACAAAATCTAATGTTTATTTCAGGCTCAACTAGGATGGTTTGGAAAACACTGCAAGAAAGTGAATCACTCAACAAGTACACTATCATTCCTAGTACCTACGTTCCTCAGTGCGGCCTTGTATGACGAGGACCCTATAGTTAAGATTGAAGTAGACAATTCTAGACATATTCTCTACACTTTGAGTGAAAAAGGATGCATAGAAGTGTTTGATTTAGGCGATGATGGAGAAGGACTGAGCAGGGTTGTGAGACTATCGCAGGGGAAAATTGTTTCATCAGCTTTTGATATTGTTAAGTAAGTAATAAGACAATAGTCTAACAATTTTTGTTTTCTAAGTAAATTATACCCACTTTTCAAATTTAATTACCTACTAAAAACTGCTTGTAAAAAGTGTATCTGGAAAGTGGGTACTAATTTGATTATTTGATACATTTGGCTTAGTTATTACAAGTGAGTGTATGTACTACTTCCTACACTAATTTCAATTATTATTATAGAACATTGGAACCCAGCAACTTTAAACCAGTAGTAGCTATATCAGCAGTAGAGGAATCAGAGTCTGATCATCTTAATTTAGTAGCTGTTACACAAACGGGCGCTCGTTTATATTTTAGTACTGGAAGTTCAGAGTAAGTAAATATACCATTCAATTTGATATACATGTGTAGTTTGGAGGTTTAAATAAACAATAAAAATTTTTTTTATGTGTTCAGTGCGACTCAAGGCGGGCCCTTAAGACCGCAGTATCTAACGTTGCTGCATGTACGGCTACCACCCGGATTCACGCCTAACTCTTCAGTATTGAAGCCGAAACAAGTTCATAGCGCCGTTTATGAAAATGGTAAGGCGATATTTTGTAGTTTTTTTCTTTCAGGTATTTTTTTTTAATTATGGCATAAAGATCTGTATCATCCTGTATAAATACCTACTTTACGCTGCCACCGATAATGTCGTAGAAGTGGCGAAGTTTTGGGCCAACAAATATGAATAGCCGTTGTGCCAGCGACACGAAGAAGTAGAAGAACACCTACTCTAGAACAGTTTATTAACATGTTAATGTTACAGGTTCGTTAGTAATGGTGTGTTCTGCGGGCGGCGGTGGCGAGGCAGAGACCCTGTGGTGCCTCTCCCGCGTGCTCGCATCCGCGTCCACGTTCAGCGAGTCACATACACTGCTCGCGCTGGATGGACCAGCCTGGGCACTCACTGCGTTGCCAAATTATCACTCTAAGCATCTCTCTCAAGCTATGTTGACCAAAAAAGGTAACATTCCCTTTTGTAAGTTTTAGACTTAATGTAAATAATTTCCCATGATAGTCTGGAACAAATGTTCTTCATTGTTTATTGAGTTGGGCTATACATATTAATTATAGACTGCAAACTTATACATGTCGGAAGTTGTATGTACTGTCGAATGTTGCTTTACGTTGTATGTGACAGAGGTGTGGAGCGTGTCTAGGTGGGCGGTGGTGACTGGGGCGGGTGCGTGCGTGGTAGAAGCGGGAGCTGCGCCCGACCTACTGCGGGCATTGTTGCGTGACTGTCGCGGACCTGACGCACACCCCGTCAAGGACTTCTTTCAGGTATTTCCACTATTACTTTATTCGTCTTCTCTACTGCTACTTTGAAATCAGCGATACGACTGATTTATGTGAAAAAGTTTGCAACAAAACTTTTCTCCAGCTATTTTATAGCTGTGTAAGCCATAGTAATCGTGTTTTTTTTTTAATCCTCCTCTTTTCCCTAACCCTGATACATGTAATTCCACAGTTGTACAGCTTAGAACAAGCGTGTGCGTGCGCATTGTTCCTAGCGTGCGAAGATATAACAAGTGGCGACCTCTCTATCAGTGAGTGGGCGACCCGTGCCTTCTTCCTATACGGCAACCAGCTATCTCCGACTCCCATGTTCCAACAGGCTTCACAGATGCCTTCTGCTATCAGTAAGTAAACATATTAAACAAAAAAATTATATAGGTATATGCAGTAGAAGCCATGAAGAAAGTTTTAGTTACTTTCTTTGTTTATTGACAGATTCGCCAAAATTCTCACCGCGCCAAATGTCGACCCCAATGTCTATGAGAGGACCACAAGGACAAATGCAGCCAGGAAAACTGAACCAGTCATACCAACAGGGCCCTATGAACCAATCCTTTCCTGGATCGCCAAACCAGCCTATGATGCCTCAATCCCCATTCCAACAGAGCATGTTTAGTCCAGGGTTCAACCAGTCATCGTTTGTGGGCAATATGACCCAACAGCAGAGAGACCCTAACTTCCCGATGCCTATAGAATATAGCGCGAAGCATAATGGTCTTTATATCTACATTGGCAGAATCTTGGCTCCAATATGGGGTTTGAAATGTGTTTCGATGTCGCAGTCACCTGACCACAAGGAATTCGTAAGTAAAAATATTGCTGTCATCTAACAACTTTAATTTAGCTTCTAAAAGAATGTTCACTGTTCCGCTTCTTTATCTAGTAGTTTATAAAACCTTTTTACCCGACTATGGCAAAGCCAAAAGGAAGGGTTATGATTATAGCAGTCTATGTATGTATGTTTGTATTTACGTGTGTTGCACCGTAGCGCCTAAACTACTGAACCGATTTTGATGAACAAGTGACCAATGATCAAGGTAAAGCCGTGGTCACATGCCTGTATACCATGTGGGTGCCAGGAACAGCTACAAAGTTATAGTGGCATGCGACGCATGCGGCCACGGCTTTACCTTGACCATTTTTATACCTGTCTTGATTTCTGTCTGAAATATTTTCTGGTTTATATCTTTTTAGAACACTTTTATTTTTCCATGTAGTGGTAACTAATTAGCAATTACTTTTTTCACACAGATGAGCAGCAAAGTGACGGGTGAGGATTGCGCGTACGTAGTTCAAAAGTTGCAGCGCGTGTCCGCTTTCATGCAACGAACACTCGCACCTCCACATTCCGATGAGCACACCTCCCTGCACGCTCTTAAATTATTTATTAGTAAGTATTACATTATTATTATGGTGTATTGTTTTAGCTACTGAAAGTAATTCTTGTGAAAGTCGAAGCATATTATGGTCCAAAAACATACCATTTATAGGGTTGTTTTTAATTTCAAAAAGTATTCAGAGAATTGTAGCTGGAATTTGATGTGAGTGCTACAATTTGACAAAATGTCCTAGTGGTTCGTTTCAAATGTCTTTTTGTTTCCAGCAATGGCTATAGAAATGTTAAGTTTATGGAAGGTACTCTGTGAGCATCAGTTCCACGTGATCGCCGCTAGTCTTCCGCCCGAACAACAAAATGCGTTGCAGGCAGCTAGTTATAGGTATGATTTTTTTATCTTATCTATGCACTTTCAGAAAATATGATGAAGAATAGCTTTGGAGAAATTTTTATTACTATACATTCTAGCTACTCGAAATTTGGAAATAATTAAATGATTTTTTTCAATGTTTTTAAGGGAATTATTAGTAGGTGGACAAGAAGTAGCATGCTTACTCCTCGGATCTTTAGTCGCCGGATATTTAAGAGACAACGCATCAGTGGATGGCATCTCTCAAAAATTGAGACAACTCTGTCCCACACTTTATAGGCAAGAAGACGCTACATGTTCTAAGGTAATAATACAATATTTTGTTAATAAATGTATAAGAAAAAACTATCTATAAGACGTTATATTTATGTGGTTTATATTTCAGGCCAATGAGTTGTTAATATTTGCAAAACAACAGAAGAATCCATCTGAACGAGAAGAAATGCTTCAACATGCACTCAAACTATGTAAAGTGAGTATATTGTACCATAGAATTAGAACTTAGCGCCACCGGACCCCGTTTGACTAAAAACTGTCATTTATTTGCAGATAACACTACAACTGAGTTCTTGTAAGCTTGGTTGGCTTTCATATCTGTATTAAAAACTTGATCTTTCCTTTCCTAGGATGTAGCACCAAACGTGAATCTTCCATTGGTCTGTTCAAAATTAGTGTCAGCCGGTTTCTACTCTGGAGTTGTTGAGTTGTGCGTAGTGTGTGCATCTAAAGTGGACCCGCAGGACAAAGCCATACATTATTACAAGAGCGATCAGCCCTCCCAGGATAGGGAAGGACACTTTATTTATTATAGAAGGTAAAATAATCTCTATTATTTTAAATTGTATTACTGTAGATGGAATTCTAAATGTGGCTATGATTGTGGTTGCATTGCATTGCTGTGACAGAAACTGTCTATTGAATAACCCTCTAATTTTTAAGAGATTTCACAAAACATTTATTGGAAAAGGCATCTAAACACTAAGGGTTATTTTATTTCTATAATCAATATTAAAATGCCAGATAGTTTGCCAAAATTTAGAAACCTCTTCACATGTTACTTCAAAAATCAGTATGTAATGGTGCTTTCACGAAAATGTTCATGTAACATGAACATCAGGACAGCAACCAGTCAGTTATCTTTTAAAATAAAGGCATTTGAACATATCCATCAGAAGCAAACATATCCATCAAACAGCCCCGCGCTGAGTTGCTGGATTTGTTTTCTCTACCAATCGTTATTTCTCCGGACAAAGTTTATTTCGTTTATACAGAGTTGATACGACAGAGGGGCTTTCCTTTAAACGGCCTATACTAGATACCATTTTCAAGCTCTGTATCAAAAATCAATTAAATAATGCTCTTATTTAATTGATTTTTGATACAGTAGTTTAGTCGCAAATGATTTTTTAAGTTTTTGCCCCGTTTGTGTACATGATGTATCTTTCCTAACAGCTGATTATGTCTATACGCATAGGTCATGCACTTACGGCCGAAATTAATAACCAATCTAATCCAATATCTCTAGATTTAAGATTGAAAATTCAATCCAGATTTGTAGTAAAGTGTAGCTAAAAACGATCCACGGATTGCAATTGCAATCTTTTCAACCAATCGATCTTTGAGAGGACGGATCGTAGACTACAGATTGCGCTCTGTTCGAAAATGACAGTTTGAGTGTGTCAATAACCTATCCGTTGAATTTGACGTGTTTTGATCGGTGTAAACAATCCAAATCTTAATCTTAGAATTTCGTAGGATATCAGATTAACTTCACAGATTTTATTTGAAAAATGGCACTGTTGATATTCTCCAGTGATAGTGACAGTGATATGGAATTTCTGGCTCAATTATCGGATTGGGATAGTACTGATAGTGACGCTGGTTAAGAAATAAGACGTCAACGCGCTTCTTCGCGGAAACTTAAAAGGGTGAACTACATGCAAAGTCTGGATGATGCGGAGTTTACCTTTAGGTTTAGGCTGTCAAAATTAGCAGTAAATTTACTGTTGACTGAAATTATGCCTCTCGTCCGTGTAACTTCATCAAGGTAAGTTGCAAATAGTACTTTAGAAAAACAGCTAGGTAAGTACGTACTACCAACCTAATAAAGAACTTTGTTTTTAAAGTATGTATAATATTTTATTCAGAAATCATCACGCTTCATCAACTAAAAAAAATGCTTTTAAAAAAAACAAGTTTCTTTGGCGGCGGCGACTTTTCCCTTTCGCTTGTTTGACCACAAAAAATACCACGCCGCAGATAATAAAACGCATCCTAGCTTTAGCCGTTTCGTGACATTCCTTTTTAACCAACACGTTTTGAATTTTAGCACGTCTTTTTCGTATTAATAGAATTATTACGTCTTCGGTAAATATATGTATTAAAAGTCTTTAAAACAACATTGTAAAGCCTATTTATGCTTAGTTTTTTGATTGTTCCAAAAAAAACGAACCATGTCTATTTTTATACATTTTGCTTACAACGGATTGACGAAGAGGGAAAGGATTTCAAAATATCTGCGGATTGAGCGACCGCAGGATCGTCTTTTTTCGGTATTGGGACGCGGTTTGGAGATCGATCCATAGATTGGTATATATCGACGATCGATTTATATCTTGGATCATGGATTCAATATTAATTTCGGCCATAAAACGATAAATCTGAGTATAACCTACGATGCGTTGTTGCCGCTCTGACGCAAGTCACAAGTACAACCAAATATTTTCGCTAAAAAGATGGCAATGCATACACACACACTTGCACTTTCATTACGAAGGGTGGTTGCGTTTTACTCTGATTATGTATGTATGTATCTATGTCTTTATGAATGACTATTCTTGTATTTTGCACTCATTTCCGAACTATCTGTCCTATATGTTGCACCAGTCATGTTTTGTCTCTGCATCACCCTAAGGTTTACTGGTAGAACATGTTCCTTTGTACAGTATATTTTTTACTTGTGCATAAAGTTTTAATAAATAAATGTTCTCCTGATATTGTTTAGAATGGAGATATACCGTGAAGTGTGCTCTGCTCTAGAGCGTTTGTACGAGCGTAGTGCAGAGGCGTCGAGCAGTGAGCCTTCACCTCTGCGCTCACAGCCTACCAACGACAACATCCTCACCATGTCACCTGCAGACGCTAACTATCAGGTAAACTGTCGAAATTATCAATATTTTATTCGACAAAAGTTTATCGATATCTATGACATATTTTAAATAACTTATATTTTTGTTTGCAGGGAAGAAAGCTGGTTTGGGAATGTCTCTCCCGTGACGACGAACTTTTACATGTTGCGGTGTACGAGTGGCTGGTATCGAAAAACCTGGGATCAGGTAATTTACACATTAATAACTGCATGAAAGTTTTTACTGAAATTCATCATCTCTGTGTTTCACGTTATGAACATCGCTTAGAAAAATAATAATTAACTTTTTGAACTAAATCATAATATTCTAAGGTCCGTATTACGGTATCTCACTGAAAACTCAAGCATTACTTAAAACTAATTTCAACCCGTCAAATGAATTTAAAAGTAAGTCTCGAGTGAGGTTCTGTAGTAACATAGTGATTTGTATAACACTCTTGTTTGCTTTGCCCAGAGCTGCTGTCGCTGGGCACGGCTCCGCCGACGTCGCTGCGCACGTACCTGCAGGCGGCCGCGCGCTCGGCCGCGCCGCCCGCCGCGCTGCACCTGCTGGACCTGCTGTGGAAGGTGCTCGAGAAGGGCGGAGATCATCTCGCTGCCGCTAGTGTGCTGGAAGGACTTGCTACCAGGCCTGGGTGAGTTCGATACTTGTATTTTTGCGTGGTACCGTTGGGCATTAATGAACCACATTAATAATGTGTATACTGAAATCTTATCTTATTCTTATCTTATCTGAGCAGTGGTGGCCCAGTGGTAACGGCCGCGACTTACGAGTTGTAGGCCGTAGGTTCGAACCCCGACAGGCGCTTTACTTTGTGTAAATTATTTCATCACCACTGCTCCGTGCCTCGGAAAGCACGTTAAGCCGTTGGTCCCGGCTGTCATTCGTGGATCTTTGACAGTCGTTACGGGTCGTCAGAAGCCCGAAAGTCTGACAACCAGTCTTACCAATGGGTATTGTATTACCCAGTAACTGGGTTGTGGAGGTCAGATAGGCAGTCGCTCCATGTAAAATACTGGTATTCAGCTGCATCCGGTTAGACTGGAAGCCGACCCCAACATACCTAGTTGGGAAAAGGCTAGGCAGATGATGATACTGAAATCTTATGTAAATAACCGATTTCACACAACTTATAGCTGACTCAAGGGTGAATGTGACACTAGGCCTCCTAAACACGAAACAATGTAAAGCGAACAAAGATGCGGACAAAAATGTAAAGCGAAGGATTTCTAATTCCTCATGTGGTAACCCCTGCAAAGATCGACTGTTGTACAGCTCGCGCGATAAGAGTTTGGCTTTGATCGTTATTGCGCAGAAATCAGAAATTGGGTATCAACGGGCAATTAGCGGGGTGCGGGGCGGGTGTGTAGGCGCACGCGGTGCTCTGATTGGCATTGGCATTGGCTCCAGTCGTTCCCTGCCTCTCGCATCGATACGACGTACCGCGCACTCCTGTTGTACAATCAAAAGTTCAAAAATCCGAAGGTCAAAGCCAAACTTATCGCGCGAGCTGTAATACTATTTGCATTCTTTGGACGTTATAAAAAGAATCCAGAAACTACTTCGTCGGGCTCGTGGAGGCAAGCGCTACTGCTAAGCATGAGATCCTGTTTTCAAAGTGGTATTGGCTTATTCCATCTGGAATTTCTCAGTAGCAGTCCGGAGTCTGAATTTGTGGCCGCTTGATGGCAATATACTCGCCCCTATTACAATGGACTTAAAACATATCTGGTAAAACTACGAGGGGCGTTCAATGTATTCTCGGTATGAGGGTGATTTACTAATAATGTGGGTAATTTGACTAATTAATTAATGATGACAGCACGGTTGGCGCAGTGGTTAAGCGACTGACTGCTGCGCTGCGTGTCTCGGATCGATTCCCGCACGGAACAAATATTTGTAAGACCTACAAGTAGTTGTTCCGGGTCTGGCTGATTGTGTATGTGAGTTTAAATGTTTGTAAACGCACCCACAATACAGGAGAAATACCTAGTGTGGGGCAACGTTTTTAAAAAAAAAAGACATTGTCTAAGGGTATATGGGCAAAATTTCATAAAGTTGTGATCATTAGTTTACTAGTTATCCTTCGTCAAAGACCACTGCGGCCATACTATGATGTGTTAATTCCATCATTGTTCCAGCGTGAAAGAGAGACGGCGCTATACATGACCGATAGCACTATCTCTTTTTCGCAACGGAATCATGATGGTATTAACACGTCATAGTATGGCTCCTGGAATGGTTAACGTTACAATGTTGAAGAAAATCGAGCACCGCGCTGTTATTGAATTCCTTTACAAACAAGGAAAAAGTCAAAAACCTATTCACGAAGAGGCGGCTATATCTGCACCTTCGTTATCTACGGTTCAAAAGTGGTCAAGTGAATTTAAAAGGGGTAGAGAGATTATTGAAGACGATACTCGCTGGGGCGGCCTGGTTACTGCCTCTACGGAAAAAAACGTGAAATAAGCTGAGAAGCTTATACTGGAGGATGCCCAAATGAAGATGAAAATGATAGCAGAGATGACCCACCTCTCAGTTGGAACGATTTTCCAACGATGAAGAGCTCAAGGCGGTAATAAATGCGCATTTTTTAGACAAAGAGAAAAGTTAGTTTTTACAGGGTAGTGAAAAGTTAATTTCGAGATGTAATAAATGCATTAAGGTAATGCATTAAAATAATAAATTCATAAATCATATTAATTGAATTTACGTTTTTTTTTTCATGCCGATACCGAGAATACATTGAACGCCTCCCTTACTACTACTACTACTACTACTACAGGTAGTACACCTCTGACTAACCTTTAAGGGAATACAAGTGTGATGTTATGTAGAAAAAAAAAAGTAAATTAGAAATTGTAACCCTGCAGGTCAGGCGCAACCCTAGCGCAGCGCATGTCCTGGCTGTCGGCGGGCGTGGTGTGCGTGCGCGGCGCGGGCGCGGGCGGCGCGGGCGGCGGCGAGCTGCTGCGGCGCCTGGAGGAGGGCGGCGAGGTGGCGCGCGTGCAGGCCGCCGTGCGCGCCGCCGCCGCCGCGCTGCCGCACCAGCTGCAGCCGCACCCGCTGCACATGCAGCGGCTGGACGACGAGCTGCTCGAGATCACGCAGGTAACCTCAGTAGCGGCCGGTAGCGAGCTGCTGCGGCGCCTGGAGGAGGGCGGCGAGGTGGCGCGCGTGCAGGCCGCCGTGCGCGCCGCCGCCGCCGCGCTGCCGCACCAGCTGCAGCCGCACCCGCTGCACATGCAGCGGCTGGACGACGAGCTGCTCGAGATCACGCAGGTAACCTCAGTAGCGGCCGGTAGCGAGCTGCTGCGGCGCCTGGAGGAGGGCGGCGAGGTGGCGCGCGTGCAGGCCGCCGTGCGCGCCGCCGCCGCCGCGCTGCCGCACCAGCTGCAGCCGCACCCGCTGCACATGCAGCGGCTGGACGACGAGCTGCTCGAGATCACGCAGGTAACCTCAGTAGCGGCCGGTAGCGAGCTGCTGCGGCGCCTGGAGGAGGGCGGCGAGGTGGCGCGCGTGCAGGCCGCCGTGCGCGCCGCCGCCGCCGCGCTGCCGCACCAGCTGCAGCCGCACCCGCTGCACATGCAGCGGCTGGACGACGAGCTGCTCGAGATCACGCAGGTAACCTCAGTAGCGGCCGGTAGCGAGCTGCTGCGGCGCCTGGAGGAGGGCGGCGAGGTGGCGCGCGTGCAGGCCGCCGTGCGCGCCGCCGCCGCCGCGCTGCCGCACCAGCTGCAGCCGCACCCGCTGCACATGCAGCGGCTGGACGACGAGCTGCTCGAGATCACGCAGGTAACCTCAGTAGCGGCCGGTAGCGAGCTGCTGCGGCGCCTGGAGGAGGGCGGCGAGGTGGCGCGCGTGCAGGCCGCCGTGCGCGCCGCCGCCGCCGCGCTGCCGCACCAGCTGCAGCCGCACCCGCTGCACATGCAGCGGCTGGACGACGAGCTGCTCGAGATCACGCAGGTAACCTCAGTAGCGGCCGGTAGCGAGCTGCTGCGGCGCCTGGAGGAGGGCGGCGAGGTGGCGCGCGTGCAGGCCGCCGTGCGCGCCGCCGCCGCCGCGCTGCCGCACCAGCTGCAGCCGCACCCGCTGCACATGCAGCGGCTGGACGACGAGCTGCTCGAGATCACGCAGGTAACCTCAGTAGCGGCCGGTAGCGAGCTGCTGCGGCGCCTGGAGGAGGGCGGCGAGGTGGCGCGCGTGCAGGCCGCCGTGCGCGCCGCCGCCGCCGCGCTGCCGCACCAGCTGCAGCCGCACCCGCTGCACATGCAGCGGCTGGACGACGAGCTGCTCGAGATCACGCAGGTAACCTCAGTAGCGGCCGGTAGCGAGCTGCTGCGGCGCCTGGAGGAGGGCGGCGAGGTGGCGCGCGTGCAGGCCGCCGTGCGCGCCGCCGCCGCCGCGCTGCCGCACCAGCTGCAGCCGCACCCGCTGCACATGCAGCGGCTGGACGACGAGCTGCTCGAGATCACGCAGGTAACCTCAGTAGCGGCCGGTAGCGAGCTGCTGCGGCGCCTGGAGGAGGGCGGCGAGGTGGCGCGCGTGCAGGCCGCCGTGCGCGCCGCCGCCGCCGCGCTGCCGCACCAGCTGCAGCCGCACCCGCTGCACATGCAGCGGCTGGACGACGAGCTGCTCGAGATCACGCAGGTAACCTCAGTAGCGGCCGGTAGCGAGCTGCTGCGGCGCCTGGAGGAGGGCGGCGAGGTGGCGCGCGTGCAGGCCGCCGTGCGCGCCGCCGCCGCCGCGCTGCCGCACCAGCTGCAGCCGCACCCGCTGCACATGCAGCGGCTGGACGACGAGCTGCTCGAGATCACGCAGGTAACCTCAGTAGCGGCCGGTAGCGAGCTGCTGCGGCGCCTGGAGGAGGGCGGCGAGGTGGCGCGCGTGCAGGCCGCCGTGCGCGCCGCCGCCGCCGCGCTGCCGCACCAGCTGCAGCCGCACCCGCTGCACATGCAGCGGCTGGACGACGAGCTGCTCGAGATCACGCAGGTAACCGCGAACTAACAAGTTCGACATCCTTCGGACCTCAGTAGCGGGCGGTGACGATTTCATATTGATAGCGTCCTTATTTCGTAGTAGGTAGTGACACCCGGTTTCTGATTTGACCTTGACAAACTACTTCTGCATTACTTAATGTGATTCCTTCAATGTAGCCCAACATTTGTTACGTCTTTTCAAATACATTTTCAATTTTGCGGGTGTCACTTTAAGTAATGCCAAAGTAGAGTTTAACAAGTTTTCAACTTCAAATTTTTTATTCAGAAACCTGGCCAAGTGTTTCCGTATTTCAAGTATTATTATTGACGTGCGGTCTACTGTACAATATGTTTGTTTCCCAGCTTTACGAGGAATACGCAGACCGCTACAACCTATGGGAGTGCAAGCTCGCGATAGTGCAGTGTTCCGGACACAACGACGCGCTATTAGTCGAAAACATCTGGAACAACATCCTGGCCGAAGCGGAGGCCGTCGCTAGAGGTCTTCCTACACCTGATGAGAGACTGGCCTCCGTGCTTAGCAAGCTGACCACCCTAGGCAGGGAATATGTGAACACGGGACACTGTTTCCCATTATGTAAGTAATCAATTCACTTGATAATTCTGCTGGTTGAGTTCGTAAAAATAACAATGTAAAGTCTCATATTGTACAAATTCTTGAATAATTATAATTTGACATAGTCCTCCCAGGACATGGTAGTGTGATCCATTTGCAACAATAAGCACCCTATTAAGTCTAGGCGAATTTTATGTATTTTTGAAAATCTCCCAGATTTTGTCCCTAAATATCAATTTTCTCTTAAATGTCAAATTGAATGGCCTCCATTGTTATTCCATTGGGTTCCTAATAATACTTTAACAAACCTTTCAATGTAACCAAATTTTCTAAAACATCAAACAGTTAAACGTTAAAGAAAGTAGTTTAATAACCTATTTCAAAAATCATCTACTTACATAATTTTTACACCAGTTATCGCAAAATTTTACTATGGCGAAAATTTTACTATAAATTACGGGGAAGAGATCTTCATGTAAGCAGCTATACAGGGTGTCCCGTAAATAATGGATCAAACGTAATGGGTAGGAAGCTTACCTCATTTCAAACAACTAATTTGAACAGTTAAAAAAAATCGGTAAGGTAACCAAGATATTTTTTTTTTTGAATTTTACCATTTTCTCTAACAGCATTCAATCATTAGGTATGATTTTTGTCAAAAACTTCTGAATAGCTTATTGTTAATATTTTCTTTTTCAAATATAATTTTATTTGCCTTAGAAAAAAAATGTTCAATTGTTTTTTTTTTTTCAAATCGAAAAAAAAATTCTTGGTTACCTTACCGGTTTTTTTTAAACTTTTCAAATTAGTTGTTGGAAATGAGGTAAGCTACCTACCCGTTACGTTTGATCCATTATTTACGGGACACCCTGTATAACGAGATTTATATAATATAAATGTTTTATATAATATTTTGAGATGCCGATCAAATAGTTGATAATGCTAGCAAAGGTAGAATTTGCATAATGATGAAGTATTAAAAAATTATGTGATCATCGAATTAATTAACTGATTTATGCCATCCTACTACTTTCTGACCTGCCAGCAATCCATCACACGTTAGGCACCCAGGTGGTCGTGATCTAGTTACATGTCGCGGAAAAGCTTTTCAGTTTTTAACATGACTCACGGTCTACTCGCTGGTCACGGTTCACTTGTCGCTTCTTCTTAGCGTATCCGATGGCAAAAAGTTCATATAACAGTTCATATACTCTAATAGTTTGACATACGTCGCCTGACCTTACTTCTTTAGATTTTTGTGTTCGGGATCATATGAAACCCCTTGTATAATCGACACCGGTGCCTTAAGTTGAAGTACTTTATAAATTACAGTGACTTGTAATTTGGCGTATTCCTTCCAGGACGTGGTAGTGTCATCCATTTGCAATATCAAATGCAGTTATTTGAATTTAATTTTCATTGTCAGATTTCATCGTGCGTCAACTAGAAATCATGAGCTGTAAACTTCAAGCGGACCGAGGGATGGTGTTTAGAACAATTTTAAATATCGGCGTATCGCTAGAACAAGTGCTGGACATCTATATCAAGTAAGTAAATCTGCTGTTGACTTTTTAACTTTCTTTAAGAATTTTGTAACATTTTCTTATCAATTTGCCCGATTTCTGGCACTTTCATCTAAATGCGTTGTTCAATAATCATGGTATTTTATCCGTAGATTGGTGAGCGTAAACGAGCGCGTGTGGCTGGGCTGTGGCGACGAGAGTCACGTGTGTCGCGCGGCGGCCATCTTGTTGGAGAGCGCGCGCGCCGAGCTGGCGCCGCTGCCGGGCGCGCTGCGACGTCGCGCGCTCGCGCGGTGCAAGGACCTGCACGAGGCCGCCTTGTCTGCGCTACAGGTTTGTACAACACAACGATGCCTTTAGTAAGGCGAAAGCGCCAGAGTAGCCCACGAAATTCAGTGTTTTGCAATTGGTCGGGCAGTATCAGGTTGTATGTTGATCAAAACATGATTCGCGACCGTAACAAATAATTATGTATGTACACAAGTCTCTAACTTCAAGTTACCTTAAAGAATGACTCATTTCATGTTATCATGACATTTGAGGCCAATTCTAAGCTCATCCGTCTTAAGGGGGAGGAGGGGGGGGGGGTTCTCTTTTACTATTACACACGCTGTCTACGTCTCTTTTATCTACTTTCCTATCGCAGGTATGCTGAAAGAGATTTCTTTAGAATTTCGAATAAGCATCAACATTGTACCTATTTTTCTATTATTTTCTTCTTGTCTGTTGTATATGTGTGTACATAAATGGTTTAAATAAATAAGGGGAAGGAATGCTCCAACCAGTTTTCCAACGCATACTTGCCACCAACACAATTTAGTCTGTCGAAATTCTTGAATTGTGAATAATCAAACTAACTCTGACATCTGTGACGGTCTCGTACCGTCACAGATGTCAGAGTTAGTTTGATTGTAATTTTTTAACTTTTTATATTAATTTATTTACATGCTATAAGCATGTAAATAAATTAATATAAAAAGTTAAAATTAAAAGTTATAAATAAATAATATAATATCCTTACAATTTTATAAATAAAAAATCTTGTAATACGGTATGGAGGACATCCTCGATTCAACTGTTTTTTATGATGACCTTGCCATTATTTCCTACATTCCTGAATCGAATTATTTTTTCATGTGACTTCTTACATTTTCTATGATTATTGTTGTCTAATGTTGATTTGTTGTTTCTTACCAGTCTCGACCAAACACTCAACGTCTTATCGATCGGCTGTCCGTAGCGCAGGCACATTTGGACCGCATGGATTGAAACTAGTTATAAAATGATTATAGCGTAAGGTATTATTTAAGTTTATACATGTGCACATTACTTCATACAGAACAGAAAGATTACTAAAGTCTTACTTGCAAAACTTGTGATTACTTGCTTCATTTTGGTTTAACTTAGCCACTATGTATTTGTGCATGAATCAGAAATATGTATAATAATATAGTTATTAACTGATAAATTTTAGGTGTGCTTAGATAATATTGGATTGCTTAACAAAAATCAAAATACACATCTACTGACATATTTTTTATTTAATATTTCAATAAATTACTAAACATATAAAAAGTCATACAGTAATTATTATTAATTATATAATTTGCTAATATATTAAACTATTGTCTGTTAACATAATATTTGAAGTGGCAGTGACATACCAACATTCTCCTCATACAATTATGTCAAATGTACAGATAAGTTGAATCATGTGCATAATTATAAAAATTTATGTGAGCATCAAAAGGCACTATGAAAATGGTTTCTATTTTTGTAAATAAACGATGATGATTTAAGAACAATACTGACTATGATTTATAATCCTTGTAGAATGTGAAATGCTTGATGAGATCTAATATTTAAAATTGATCGTAAATTAAAATTAGTCTATAATATTTACAATCCAGATTCCCTAGGGGTGAAATAAGTTTGGAAACCGCCAGTAGTACTCAGCGTGTCCTTTAAATTAACAAAAGTTTGATATTAATGTTAGATGAATAATGACGTGACTATGAGGAGTCTTCATCGAAAGGGTTTGTAGTTACCTGATGGCCCGGGTGATGATCATCATCTGGGTAAGAGTACACTCCGCTGTGCTGTCCTCCGCTGATAGTGGGTAGTCCCACTGCATTCATTGGAGATACAGCGTTATTATATTGCTGTTTAGTGGGATCCCTCCCTGTAGAGTTTTTTCTTATAACTGTAGTGTAAGTAGGTGTTGACTTGATCGGCATGTCTTTAATTCTGGTTCCAGCGCGGTAGGTGCCGAATTCGTCCGGAGGAGGCGGCAGCGAAAACCCATCTGAAGTTTGCGTTATTTCGGAAGTTTCATCGCTCAGTTCCTTTGCTAATTTATGTCGCATTTTTCTAGGCATTGTGTAGAACGTGTTCATCTGGAAGTAGGTACAAAATGACAGAGTTATAATAATTTTAAATTAATATTATTATTTTAATATTTTAATTCTATAGAACGAAAAGACACGTTTGCCTACCGGTCTTGGAACGTTATAATTCGTCTCTGGTGGTAGATGCAAAACTAGATGATCGCACAGTGCGTCCATTTCTCTCTTCCTGCTAATATTCTGCAAAGAGTGCACCCTGCAGGTGGTGTGTCGTGGCGTGTCGCACTTGTTCGCACTCTCCTGTTCAGCCATGTCGTGCATATAGCGCGCTGAGTGAAACGAACTAGTTCGATGTACATCGAAGTTCTTCGAGGGACGTCGCGATACTGCACGTCGAAACGAATCAGTTCGTCGGACGTTGCACTCGCTCCCTTCATCGCTGTCGTGATATGTTTCGCAGTTTGATTCTGGAACAACAATATTTCTTAACAATACTGTTGGGACTACTCTCTAGAGTTCCAGCAAATTTTACAGACTACCTGTTTCCGAAAGCCTGGTCAAGTTTGTTTACTGAATCGAATGTCTAACTTAACATATTAAGATAGGTCGAAAAAAAAAAACAAGAGACAATCGAATCACTTGATTTGACTTTTGCCTTTTTGCCAACATTATTAAATTCTATCCTATCCCAGTAACTGGCTTGTGGAAGTCAGATAGGCAGTCGCTCCACGTAAAATACTGGTAGGTATTAACTTAACCCAACATAGTTGGGAAAGGCTAGGCAGATTATGATTCAATCCTAGGTTATTCCTAGGTTTATAAAAACCTGATACCCCACGATTATAAAAACCTGATACCCCACGATTATAAAAACCTGATACCCCACGATTATAAAAACCTGATACCCCACGATTATAAAAACCTGATACCCCACGATTATAAAAACCTGATACCCCACGATTATAAAAACCTGATACCCCACGATTATAAAAACCTGATACCCCACGATTATAAAAACCTGATGCCCCACGATTATAAAAACCTGATACCCCACGATTATAAAAACCTGATACCCCACGATTATAAAAATCCTGATACCCCACGATTATAAAAACCTGATACCCCACGATTATAAAAAACTGATACCCCACGATTATAAAAACCTGATACCCCACGATTATAAAAACCTGATACCCCACGATTATAAAAACCTGATACCCTACGATTATAAAAACCTGATACCCCACGATTATAAAAACCTGATACCCCACGATTATAAAAACCTGATACCCCACGATTATAAAAATCCTGATACCCCACGATTATAAAAACCTGATACCCCACGATTATAAAAAACTGATACCCCACGATTATAAAAACCTGATACCCCACGATTATTATTACCCCTGTTTTTTATTTTCCCGCTTTACCTTCAGTGTTGTAAGCGCAGAGCGGCGGGTCGGCGTGGTCGCGCGGCAGGTCGTGTCGCGAGGTGCGCTCGTACGTGCACAACACGAGGCCACACGCCGCGAGTGCTACTAGAGCAACGCCGCCGCACAGCGCTAGTGCTAGGCTTGTTATGTTCTTCACACTGCTTGCTGTTACCTCCGGAACTAAACATAACGGAAAGGTTTTAGGTTGGCGGGGATTAATGACGTTTTTTTTAAGAAAGTTAAAGGGATCATAATAATAAAATAACATTCTTATCAAACAGATTCTAGATCTATGTTATAAAAAGATCGAAGGATGTTGCTGAAACTCCTCTAAAATAATAATGATATTTAATTAAGACAACTATAAGTTCACAGCATGTGTGCATAACAAATTATACCCGTAAAAAAAAGCCGAAATAGATGAGCAAAAATGAGTAGGTAGGTACTCACCTATTTCTTCACTGACAATGCTGTCCTTATCAATTTCTACGACTTGGCTGTCTCCTTTATCGTTGAAAGCGATAATAACGAATTTATAGTTTTCTTGACTTGGCTCTTGTATCATGAATGTCGGTTCTAAGTTAATTATTGATACTAGTTGCTCTTCAGTGTCCACGGCTTGCACAAGGAATTTGAATTTCTGAAACACAACACCATATTTACATATAAGAGAATATTAATTTATTTGCTCAGAATGTAGGAAATATATAGATATATAATATAGGAAAAAAATAAAAAAGTTTTTTATCCTATTTATTAATATATTAAGGAAAGAAGAAGTGTTTAATTTTTATGAATTCCTTGTTCATTCTACCATTTTGGCATGCAAACATTGATGCAGTTCATTAGGAAACAAACAACTAAAATGTATCAGCTAGAAAACCCTATAAAGAGTAGTAGTAAAATTTATTTAATAGAAGTAGAGTTAGTTTCTTTTTGAAAGTTGTTTCTGGTTCCTCTGTTATGGAATTAGGTTTGTGGTTCAAAATAGCCGGTGCCATACCAAAAACACTTTTCCTCAACAAACCAGTCCTCTAACCACCTGTGCGTAACGAGTTTTGGTATTGAGATCGCAAAGTTACATCTCGGTATCTGCTTTCCGATAAAGATAAAAATCTTAGATGTCGATTACATTTCAAAAAACGCAATTAAAAAAACATGCAAAGGAACGGAAATGTCAATAAATTATGGCTTTTAAAAATTGGAACACAGCTGTCAGTAACTTTCAAACCTAATATTGCTCGTAGGCAGCGTTTTTAGGCTCTCTCTCTCTCTCTTTCGGTACAATTGCCGCAAAATATAATACCAAACCTTAAAATAGAAACGACCAGACTATTATATGCTAGAAAAAAATAAAAAAAACTGGTCATAAAGTAAATTATAACTAAACTACTTGAAGGCGCAGAATATAAAGCAATTTATTAAAGCAATGCTCTATTCTAGCCCATACAGTAAATAGGTACTAAGAGCTGACTTGCACCATATAAATTTATATGTTGCTTCCACAAAAAAAAAAAGTAATTTGAACCAGGTACCTCACCTGAGGTAATCCCCCGTCATGTCCCTTCTCACAGTTCACAATAATATCGTCCATAGTGTTCTTCTTAGCTTCACAGTTTGTTGGAGGGCGAGGTATAGTCTCGTCGGTCACCAGGAAGGTGCACGGAGTGTGGGTCAACCCTTTTGTGGGCACTTCGTTTTGTCCCCAACAGAAAATTGAGCCTGGAAAAACGAGCAGTGATAAAGAATCATGTTTGACAGAGAAGGTCTCGCAAAAAACCGCCGCAGTTCCATTCTAGGTTACCCATTCATGTTTATCGAGATCTAACCCGTTGATTTCGACATTAGATAGAGTTGACGCAGATGTGTTTAAGGACAGTCTGGAAGTCCGCAAGTCTAACTCACTAATCTAACCTTAAAATATCTCTATTTCTTCGAAGAAGGTTGATTTTGAAATAAAAAGATTTGGTTTCTATCTCAAACGCCTTTGTAACTCAGCGACAGCTACTGTTAACATTCTGAATCAAACCTATGTAAATAAATTCATCCAAAAAAGACCCCAACTTACTAAAAGCAGTTCCATTAGGTCGTTCATACAGCAAGGTTCCCTCCTCAGTCTCAATCGTCTCGTGCGGGTGGTTCCTCAGAGTGGTGACGTTAACTGCCTCGTTGACTAACACCCAGCGGTACGACACAGGGGCAGGGTTAGCTTTCACGCTGCACGTCAAGTTTATTGCTTCGTTCTCACCAACACCATATTCTACTATAGATTCATCTTCGCAGTAAGCGGGATCTGCAATTTGTATTTGATGAAAAATTATTGATTGTATTTCGTATCTTGCGATACTATTATTCACGGTTGTTCAAAGTGAAGGCTATAAGTTCTTCTAATGTCTCTATTTTGTGAATGTAGTTCGTGGTTGGATGGAGCATTTTCAACGGCACTTTCAGATGCTCCGACAATTGCGTGCACTGACTGGACAGGTCCACTCAATCTGTGTGGTTCTTTCCTCAAAAGACCATTTCAGACAGCGATCTACATAGCCTTCACATGATCTGACTAAGATTCTGTCTGGACTTTTGTTATTTTTTTTGTTAAGTGATTGATATTACGTACCTACTACCTACCTACTAAATAAAAACATCAGAAGAATATTTTAGAAGATTCACAAATATTATCATAAAAATTTAATAACTTAATTGTTGTCAGAATCTTACAAGTGACATCGACGTTGATTGGCTCGCTGTACGTGGATCCCTCGTTATTGTTCGCGACACATGCGTATTCGCCCCCATCTTCTTCGGTTACGTTCTTCAGTTCCAAAAACTGCTGAATTGTATCTTTACCATCTTTTTCAGTATTGCCTACCATGTCTTCCTAGAAATGAAATAGGAATTATTAAACTGTTTTCTATCAATTCAAAAGTACTACTGTTATTCTTTGCACCACTTCAAATGGAACTCATTTGACCTTTTATGATTTTAAAGTAAATTACCTTGTGAAAGAAGAGTAGCTCATAAACAGCAGGGTTGGCTTGATAGCTGCAAGCCAGTGACAAATTGGAACCTTTTACTACAGCCACTGTATTATTCTCTACATCTGCATCGGTCACGACGATTTCTAGTATGGGTGGATCTGAAAAGTCACAGAATGAAATTTCAATTACGAAGTCTAAAATCATGTTGCAAATAAATGAACGGAGCCGTATCTCTACAAATATGTAAAAATATAAATAAAAGTTAACATTATGTTCATCTTTAACCGCATTCATAATGTTAATAATTTTGCTGTCGTTACGAAAAGCCGTCTAACTAGTTTATGTTCCTATTACATACTTTTTTATCACGAAGCCAGCTTTCGCAGAAACTTTCCATAATGCTAACGTTACCGTTTTCCTCATAAGCCATTACTCACACAGCACGGTGAGGGGTAGCGGTTGTGCGCACACGAACTGCTCGGAGTTGCGGCGATGCGCCGGCGCACAGCACGTTATTGTTGACTCATCGTACTTCCGGTCTATCGTTAGCTGGATATCGCTTGCTACGAGCCGCTGGGATGGCTCCATCTGTGTGGGTTACAAAGTTATTAAACTCAATTATCACGATTAACGTCACCGGTATGTTACCAGACTTTGTTGCCCACCGACTTATTTGTTAGGCTAGGATTACAGAAAGTAGAATAATTCTGTAGTACTCGCCTAACTCTCTTTATGTTTGTGTTTAACAAATAATATATAATAATATAATATAATAATATGAGACAACATCCACACAAGGTCTTCAGGTCCCGAACTAGGCAGAGCCTGTACTACGGTAACCTGATGACTGATATACATACTTATATACATATACACAGTCAGACACAGGTCAAACAGACATGTTCATGCACACAAATGTTTGACTTGTCCGGGGATCGAACCCGGGAGCAGCGGTTCAGAAGGCAGAGTCGCTACCAACTGCGCCAACCGGTAAGTCAAATGAGTCGACATTGCGACTAGTCTTTCTATATATATAGGACAAGCTGCATAAAGTAGGTATGTTTACATATGTTAGACTGCGATGAAACAGTTGAACACCTATAAGTAGGTACTCAGAAGAGACAGGTAGATAACAGGTGCGCAGTTCCCATTTTACAGATTACGGCAGAAAGGCCGTCATTGGCGGCGAGCTATTGACCAATTACCGGTCAAGATCCCAAATTCGACCTAACATTTTAATATATAGGTACTCTCAGCAGATAACGAGCTAACAATAATCAATATCAAAACATCATTCACAATGATGTTCTGATAGATAAATAAATGCATCAAACGCATGTCACTCACAGTAATTTTTTGCTCCAAGTTGAGCAGCTGATTGTCGGCGAGCCGCCACGCGATGGGCGGCAGGGGGCGCGCGCCGAGCACGCGGCACTGCAGCCGCAGCGCTTCGCCCGCGCGCACCCGCCCCACGGCCCCGTCCGACTCCGGGCCCTCGCTCCGAAGGGACACCAAGTCGGGCGGCACTTTGATTGATAATGTTATTTGAATTAGGAGAAGAAACCGGGTTAACCGAGCAGGGGAATTACCGTATGACGGGTGATGTGCAGGTCAAGGTAATAGTTAATAGCTAGTTGAAGCACGCAAGGTAAAAACCGCTTGACACTTTACTTTGTGTTCATTATTGAACTATTATAAGAGTGTATGGTAAAAGTAAAAAGTATGTAATTGTATGTATGTATGTCCTATGTCCTTACCGGGGTCATGGTCTATCCGTGTGCCAAATTTCATCCAAATCCGTTCAGCCATTAGGACGAGAAAAGGTAACAGACAGACAGAGATGCTTTTGCACTTATAATATTAATAAGTAGGTATGGATGAATTACTTACAATACATATCGATCGTGATGTCTATAGACAGCGGTGGAGTTTTCTCGTTATTTTTAGCGAAACAAGTGAACACTCGGCCGTGGTCCTCGCGCTGTAGCGGCCCGTATATGAGGTCGCTTCGCACGCGGTGTTCCGACAGCGGAGTGAGAGTGTTCTTCAGGAGACGTTGCTCTGTCCACCACGACAGTAAAGCCAGCGGTTTACCTATCACATTAAGGAAATACGTATATAATAAGGATTAAGGCTATAGAAATATAAGGTAACCTTTGTAAATAGATGCTGGCTGCGAATCGAGATAGAGTGAGAGAATGCGAGAAATTGACGATGACGGCAAGGATTCACACAGCATAAATGATAAATGATTTTATTTCTGTAAGTAGGTTTGTACAAACGCTTTTACACGTCAATCATATTTTAAAAACTAGATGAGGTCGGCGTTTCCTTTCTGACTACTCTGAGAAGAAAGGCCGAAACAAACTCAGAGGTCACAGTCTCTTTTAAAGTCCAGACATAATCTTGGTCAGATCATGTGAAGACCATGTAGATTGGTGTCTGAAACGGTCTTTTGAGGAAAAACCATACAGATTGAGCGGACCTGTCCAGTCAGTGCACGCATTTGTCAGTAATCTTGCCGCTCAACTGAGAACTTAAGGAGCACAACGATTCGACGAACAATACCAAAGAAAGGACATTTGGGTAGGCCGCATAAATTACTCTAGCTGCCAGATCGTGAAACTAACTAAGAAATAAAATAAAAAAAAGTAATAAACCACATACCACCATATGTACCTATATTTAGGTAGTTAGTGCGATACTGCATTACTACGATCATCAGTAGAAGCTTTAGGAAATGTTAGAAGTACATAGGTAAATAGGTATCAGCAGCATCTAACAATTTTGCAATTGAAATCCAAAACTGTCTATCATAATGCGAGGTCTTTATTGTTATTGAAGAATGAACCATTTTCCTTTTCCTTGCAGTTTTATGAAATTACCGCGACACCACATCACGTTAACGAACGCTCCATTAAGATCGGTGAGTTGATTACATAATCGCTGAATTTACTGATGTTAGTACCTACTACACATTGAGAGGTCGAGCAGACGGAGATCAGTCAATAGTTCCACATTTTTTCATGAATGATGCGCAAATATAGATAGGAAAGTTACTGATTCTGTGGACTGCGGTCCAACCCCTCGGTATCGAAGATCGTGAAACCTCTCGATTGTTCTCTGTCTGCACGTGGAAAAATAATAAGACGTAGTTAGGTACCTATTGTTTTAGGAAAACCGCCGAAACTGCTAGGTACTGAACGGTAGATTAATAACGCGACAGGCAGAATTTTCGCGTCTACACCAAATACTATAATATTATCTTTCTATGTTATAGGATTCTAGGTTCAATAAGTACAAACTATAAGCAGACATAGCCTTACCTCCGTAAGCCACGCAGGCGAGATGAACCGTGTCCCCCACGTAGTAAGGTCCCACGTTTTGGCTTGTGTTGACACCAGCGCTGGCCTTGGCTACTTGAGTGCCGTTCTCGTGAACAACCCATAGATGACGCGGTGGTTCTATAATTTTAATGGTGTAAGCAGCATATTCCCCCATAGTACAAAACGTGGTGTAGCGAGAGATTTAAACAAAAAATATCGTAAGCCACGTTTTGTACCTACAGGGGTTTTAGGTTTCTGACTCTAGGCCTTCCAAAAGAAAATCCACTACGTACATAGCAGTTAGCAATTTAGAGAAATAGGTAGTACTTAGATATCTATTTTTATCTACATGATAAACTACACACATCAAAAGTGTCTAGGGATCAAGCATTTTTATGCGGATTTCTTGAGATTAAGATGTGGCTTTGTAATAAATTTATGATTTTATAAATTTATATGGATCCTTTTTGGTGCATTTCATAATTTGAATCAGGAACTGTGAATCAAATTCGAGTAAAAGATGAAAATCAGCTGTCAATATTTTCCCTATAAAAACATACAACGCATTGAAGACATTATTAGTGCTACTGTTTCCCTACTACTGATTAAAACCAACGTTATTATGGAGCGGCGACGTCATTTAAGCAGGGAAGAAATGCTCAGAGCCGTGGGAATGATAGAAGCTGGTTCCCGGCAACGTACTGTGGCTTTAGCTCTGAATACAAGTCAGAGTGTTATCAGTCGACTTTGGACACGTTACCGAAGCACTGGTACCGTGGCTGAGCGCCATGGAGGACGGTATCGCTGCACCACACGGAGACAAGACCGATACATTCAAATCTTAACTCGAAGAGCTCCAACAATAACCGCCATGATGTTAGCCGTGAGGCTTCATCACTCTTCAGGGAACTTAATTAGCGACCAAACAGTCAGAAACCGCTTGCATGAAGTGAACCTTCATTCCCGAAGACCGCTACGGGTACCACCTATAGCAATGCACAATCGTAGGATTCGATATCAATGGGCTCTTGAACACAGAAATTGGGCAGAAGAACAATGGCGTTTCGTGTGCTTTTCTGATGAGTCTCGTTTTGGTATGAGACCGGATACAAGACGTATACGACACTGGAGAACCCCTGGACGCCAACAGCGATTAAAATCCTGCCAGGAAGTCCATCCTTATAGTGGTGGAACCATCATGGTATGGGCGGGTATTTGGATCGGCGGAAGAACTGAGTTGATTTGGATCAGAGGCAACCTCAACGCTCAAATTTATGCTGAGACGATTGTATCAGACGTCATCGTTCCTCTACAAGTGCAAATCGGTCCCTTATTTCAGTTAATGCATGATAATGCACGACCGCACACCGCAAGAGTTGTAAGACAGACTCTCGCCGCAGCTAACATCAATGTCCTGCCCTGGCCTGCTCAGTCGCCAGACTTGAACCCGATTGAGCATGCAGAAATCAGAAATCAGAAATCAGAAATAATTTATTTTGCAAAGAATATGTGTACAAAATATGATGGTAGCATTGTAAAACGGTTTCAACACACTCTACCTTACGGCATGCAAAAAGTAAAGTAAGTATTCTCAATATAATATAATAAATATACTCAATTAACTATCAATAAATAAAATGAAATAATAACAAAGAAATAAAATGAAATAATAAATTAAAATACAGATCCGCTTACATTCTCTCCAACATAATATAAACAACAACAATATTTCTTCTATAATTCACAAATAATTGAATGGATGGGATACATGGGATATGCTACAGAGAAGAGCTCTGCCGAATATGGAGGGTATCCAGTCGCAAGAAGACCTTTTTTTGTTGTTGCAACGAACATGGGCGGCCATTCCACAGCGTGATTTGGATGAACTCATTTTGAGTATGCCAAACCGATGTTCTTGTGTTGTTAGTGTTCGCGGTAGAAACACGGATTATTAATTGTTTAAGTTACCCAATAAAATTTTATTTCAGTCTTTTTTTCGAACTTTTGTGTTAGTGGTTCAAATGTCAAAAATCCCTTTATTAGGAAAATGGCAAATTTCTTTATTAATGCAAAGGTGACTTGGTTTATCGTTACTGTGACAAACGAAAACACTTTATTTTATGAATCCTTAAAGAAAATTTTAATTAATATCAATCAGGAGAAAAGTTATTGCAAAAATATATGTTGATCCCTAGACACTTTTGATGTGTGTATTTACCACATATCTGCCTAAACGAGTAGGTAGGTACTATAGCGAGATTAGTTACTTTTATAAAAGTTATTCAACAATCGAGATGAGTCTAATCCTAAAATAGTGTAATGTCAGTAGGTACCTAGCTAAATATTATGCTATTAATGATGTAATGTTTACGTCGCGCAATTGTTTAATAAATGGAGCGCGCAGTTCCGGCGCAGTCAGCTTCCTCATTAGCCTCGCGGACCAATTAACTGAGCCGCGGCTATTCTGCGGGATAGGTAAATTTGAGTTCGGCTCGTTACAGAATGCCTTTGTTCCGTTACTGGAAAACGAAAAAATAAGCATTGTTCTCGCGTCTGTATAACTGATTTGTTGACACGTTTAATGGAACATCTACAAGTTTTGTCGTAATTATTTGCAGGACTCTAAGTCTAAAGAAAAAATGAAATGCTATCTATAATGAAATGCTGAAATCTATCATTTGCTTCTAAAGTACTTAGTGTTTTTTTAATTTATTTTTTTATTCACACAAGGTCTTTAGGTCCCGAACTAGGTAGAACCTGTACTACGGTAACCTGATGACTGATATACATACTTATATTTATATAAACATATAAACACCCAGACACAAGTCAAACAGACATGTTCATGCACACAAATGTTTGACTTGTCCGGGGATCGAACCCGGGACCAGCGGCTCAGAAGGCAGGGTCGCTACCAACTGCACCAACCGGTCAGTCAAAGTTGAAGATCGGTATATAATTCGTCAGATAATGATACACTATGACTCATTTGACATGAGTTATGTGACAAAACTCACTCGTTCACATTGATCCTATAGTTATGCAGCCAATCATGCAGCTAAGTGCATGAGCAATTTGTAGTCACATGCCACGGAGATCATCACATAAAGACGTTAACAGTTCCTACCGTGTAAAACGTTAATTTTAGAAATTGCTACGGTACCTACTCTTTTAATCATATGTCCTTCGCCTTCTGCTCTTACATTGCACAATTTTATTCCAATCAAAGAAATCAGGAAATTCCGCGCCAGTGGCCTCTGGCTGCTGCTGTGCATATCCACATATTTATAGTTACCTATAGGTACACTCTATAGGTAGACAGTTAGTTGCTGTGGATACCTAATGTAACATAGGTCCTGTGTATACGGACTAACTGAGAAACCCATAAAGTTGAAGACTTTTTGAATAAGTACCAGCAGGACTTCATTGTATCTGGTGTGCTTGATGACTTGAGGTGTCAATAGGAATCTATGATCCAGTACCGTACGTATAGGTATAGCCCTTATCAGAAATGAAAGAAGCAGGAAAAAGAAATTGAATTTGGTTACGTACCGATAACAGCGAGTTGAATGTATGTTTTATGCGCAGGACTGGCAGCGAAGTCTGCAAGGCAGGTATAGACGCCGGCGTCCGATGGTCGTACGGTGACGATCTGCAGCTTGTCTTCCCCTTCAGTGTCGCCCGTCACCAGTCGGTAGCGGCCGCCTCCCGACGAGGTAGTGCTCTTATCGCCATCGCGGAGGTCGCGACTGCTGATGCAAACCACGTGAACGGTCAAAGGTTCCTAACTTTAATTTAATTGATAGCCAGGTGGGTCAAAGATATATATGATAATCTCATTCTTACACAGTACCTAAACCTGGTCGTAACTATTTATTTCGCCGTCGGGCCCAAGGTTATACGACAAGGATGTTAGAAGTTGAAAATATCTGATCGGTTAGCCGGCAAGACGAGTAAAAAGGGCAGAGGCATGCCTATTGAGATGTGGTGAAAAAATTAGAAACCAGTGACCTAGTGATGCTGTAGGCAAAGTCGCTTCATTCCGATTCACGGATATCTGACGATACCGTAGAAATGATAATAATTATGATACCTAATGTTCATTAACTTAACAGTCGATGGCTTATTTTTCCAACGGGAAAAAAATCACCATTATGTAGGTAGAGATCAGCTTCCAGCTTCATCAGCATCATCTAGCTGAATTTTATTCAAATAAATCAGTAATTACCTGTAGAATGCGGTGGATGAACCGTTTTTGTACCAGGCTAATATATTGAGCTTGTCGTCGTCTTTCTCCGCGGTGATGTTGCATGGAAGCTCCACACTCTGGCCCACCACGCCGTCCACTAAGGTCACCAACCAAATATACAAAATGGCTAAGTAAGATCTAAATTTCTAGACAATGGTGCCGATTCCCTTGTTCACAAACTAAACTAAATTTAAGTTCAGTGCATCTTTTTCTTTCTATTTCATTAAGAAAAGGACAGAAGATAAATTTTAGTTTAGTCCTGTCAAATTAATCAGCGCCTGACACTACTCCATACAAGTTTAGACGTGATTAAAAAGTTGACTACTAAAGTTACATCAAATTACTCTTAACCAAATCTGATTTTTATGTTTATGAAATAGGTACCTACGTAGATACTGCACCATTATAAGTAGATAGGTATGTCGCTACAAGTTTTTGGGTAAATCTATATGCTGACCGTTTAATAAGAAAAGTTCTCAGGACCTACCAGCTTATGGCCAACTTTAGCAAAGTGATGTCTCGTCAACCTATATACAACCCACTGCTACTGCAGCTACAGAGATAGCATCACAATTTGCGATATGTTAATTTGATATTCAAAGTGATCTGAATATAATTATTTGTAATTTGCTAATTAGGGAGGTACGGTAAGTACCCGCGGCTGTTAATGGCATTCATTCATTACTTTAGATATTACATAATTAATTATCCTAAAAAAGTAGTAATTCCCTACAATAACACTTTGAAAATACCCATTTAGGTAGGTAGGGCTAGGAAAATTATCGATATCCGGAAAAATACTCAGGCGGAATCACTCGCAAGTCAGTTGCGAGAAATAAAAGTCATCCGATTAGCACAACTGATTAGGCAGTCACCACTTAATTACCTATTCTTAAATATTTTAGGAAAACAAACAATACTAAAGACAGTTTTTCTTCAAATTAAAATATCACCTGTGATTCCAATTATTGATGAATGGACACCGCGGGTTATTTTAAAGTTAGATATTATTTTGTAACTGAAAACTTTGAAGTTTTGAGTAGAAAATATAACTAACTAGATACCTGTGTACTTTTTTATGATCCAGTTCTTGACCTAAGTGTTCATAATAAAAAGTTTTTAGAAATATATAAACAGCTACGGATGCTTACCCTTTTCATAGATTTCTTGCGCACATAAACAATTCAATAATGAAACAAGCACCGTTAAAAGTATAAAACAATTCATTTTTACACAAATATTATAATTGTTTTATTATTACACATTACAAAATTCATAGTCCGAAATTTCACAAGTCGAAGAGGGCACGTCCCGATTGGGCGCAACGGACACGCGTTTCAATTGGCGCGCTCGGCCGCAATAACGATATCGCCGGTCCAGGGAGCGCGGGACTCCGCTACCGGCCGGCGTGCGCGGTCCCCGAACGCTTCCGGAGCGCCCGCCTGTCCCCGCGTGTGACGTCACGCCCGCCCTGCCTGCCTGCCGAACCATCATTTACCTTACACTTTTTAATTGGGGAGGTCAAAACAATTGGGTCACTTCATCTGGATTTATTTACTGTACAAACTGGGAAACATTTTATTTCTGGTAGTTATGTAGTTTCCGGTTTGAGCTGACCCTATATATACTCCTTTGTGTGCACTTGTGTTCGGCCGAATGACCGTGTAAATTACGAATTTGCAGCCGGCGTATAATCGTGGGGACTGTGCGTCAGGACCGGCGGCGGGCCTAGTGAATGCGTTTTTGTTTGTTAAACGCATTAACGCATCAAAATCAATATTCTACCCCAGAAAAAAATTGTGTGTTTAAACAAGTTTAAAAGAGATTGGAGGGATTTTAGACTTTACAATGGAAAAATAGATAAATATATTGAAAAATAATTATTCAACAAAGCAGCCTAGTCAGACTTCAATGGTATGTTTTAAGTATGTACAAAATTGGATTCTAAGAACATACAGCAACATTAAGGATAGAAGGTAGTTGTTTTAAAGTTTAGTACAATACTAATCAAGTTGTTTCAGGGACCGAGTAAATAATACTGCCAACATAGCAATCACAGCGCTGCCAATTGTCCCAACTATAATTTTCTTTTTTGTACTGCGTTGTTTGTTTGTTTTAATCTGAAAATAAATTGTGAAATTATTTAACAGTAGGTAACACTTCGTTTTGATCAGTTTGTGCTTTTTGTGTATTCTTTGTTCTATGCATATTTCAATACTCAATATTTATTTACACAATGTGAAATTAAGTGGTAAGTTTACAAAGAAAAAAGACATGATCATTGTGGACCCTGTGGTCACAGCAAAGTAGGAGAGAAGAAGAGGGTTTGAATTTGATCTTTACCTTCAATTGTGTGAGTACTGCATTGTCCATTGAGTTTAATATGGTGACAATTTCATTTAAAGTGAAGAGTGCTATGTTAGATGCATATTTGTCTTTGTAAAGCAAACAATCTGATATTCTCTTTGTTTTGGTCAGGACCATATTGCTGGCAACCATGCTTAAATGTATTCTATGGAGAAGTAATGCACACTCCTCAAAAACTTCAACTATCTCCGTTGGACCAAGATTTGACCTGAGGAAGATTTAAGAACATTTATTGAGAGGTTATACTTAGTATTATGTAGTATTTCTAGTTAATGTTGTCCTATTTTATGATGAAATAATGTTTTATGTAGATTTCTGTCATAAAACTAATATGGTACCATTGTAATTTGTTACCAAATAAATATTATTCAAGAACTCACAAGGGATTGAATTGAATGGATTGGAGTTATCAGCATTCCTTACCTACATCTTTTCATGTTTTTAATATAACTATTTGATTGTTCCAGTATATGTTCATATTGTAGGTTTTTTACAGGAGTTAGCAATCTACAAAATGATGAGATGTGATTTATTTAAATATAGACTTGATGGTATAACACTAATTTTATTAATTAACATAGAAATAAACAAAAGGAACGAAGCTAGTGACTACAGACGATGGAAAAATATTAAATTAACTTTAACACTGGGTCAGTTACTACAACCTACCTACTGAATAAATAGCGTATGGGTGATGATAATGATTTGTGTGTTTGATGGGGATAATTATTGTGTAGATCTTCTAAATTATAATAACATTTTTGGTACTTACGTGCAGACAGCAGTCTCGTCGTATGCAGGAATTAATTTGGCACGTTCAATGATTTGTGTTCTTATTTCTTGTTCAACAATACCCAACCTCGTTAGATCTTCGTCTGATAATTCTGATAACCCATACTGGTCAATATTTTGTTTTCTGTGTGTAATAAAAGTAAACAAAATTAAGATGAAGTAAATCAAAATACTATTGTAATAACTTTAATTGTTGAGCGATTTTACTTGAATATATCGATATATTTTTGAGCCCCTAGGCCGCATAGTATCGAGCTAACGGTCTCTTCAAACTTTGCGGAATCTACCTCATGAGTTTCCAGTACTGTTTCTGTTTTCTCAGACATTTTTATTTTTATGAGCGAATATTTTGTTTATTTGTCAAGACCGGGTGAGATACGTGAGATACGAGATAAAAATTCAATTCACAGATAACTATATACTAGTCGGAGACAGATAGGACAGTACTATGGTTGACGATTAGTTCCAAAAATATGCGCCAAGCGCTAGTGTCGTAATGTCACTGAGGGATGACCCACAGCGTACTATAAAAATGACGCTGACCATCCGGCATAGAATATCGATAGCATAGTGATGTGCCATGGAATATTCTTATAGGGTTAATTTTATTATTTGCAATGTTCAATGTTTCTTCCTATATGTTCATTGGATACGAATATAACGAAAGAAATGTAAAAAAAAGACTTCAGATTTTACTTTTTATTTATTTTTTCGTCTTAACCTATGGGCTTTATATTTCTCAAAGGCAATTTGTTGAGGTGCACACATCTGTTTCACAAGTTTTTCTTGTACACCTCCTTTTAAAATTTTATTAATTATGTTGCACCAATTATGAACATGGGTGCGTATCATTAAATTAAGCAACCATTCCTTTACTTCGGTGTTATGACCTGTACACCCCAACCAATTTAAATCAAATTTCTTTATTATTTCTATTTTTAAATGTTTTTTTACACATTTTTTGTATGCATACTTATTCAAGTAATCATGTATAAGGCCCGAGATATTCCTATATAACATTAGAAACTTCTTTGATGGGTATGTTAAATTATGATGTTTTAAAAGGGTATATTCTCGTTGTTCAATCCATTTATGAAATACATCTCTTTTTGTTTGCGTATAAGTATCAGAGCAACTCCTACAATTAAATTTGTTTGTCACTCTCCTGCACATATACCCTGCTGTATATGCAGAAGAGTGCACGCGCCATCTTTCGTTTACTGGATTTAGTGATTGGTTACTGCTAACGTTTTGCGTCATTGTTATGTGTCTACTACACACGGCATTTTCTTTATCTTCATCAAATGTTGATGAGGAACTCTCATCAACATTGGATGAAAATATGAGTTTAAAAAAATCTACAACTGTGTTTCCTGTATCATCCTCACAGTTTGCGTATATTGAATGTGGACCCATAACGTTGGACATTAGCAGTGATTTAAAAGCATTCAAAAAAGTATTTGCATCAGGATTGACATTCCTGTAGTTGATGGCTCTGATCCTACCAAAAAAATTCTCAAGAGGATCCTGATTAACATTTCTAGGATAAAAATATTGTATATCATATTTTTCGAACAACAGTTTAGACAACCTTTCAAAACTTTCTATAGTTGTAACCCATCCATTAAGAGAAGGAACTCGAACCTTATAGATTTTATTATTTTTGAGGGCTTTCTTGCTACTATTATCAATATATTGAATATTATTTAATATTTGTTTGGCTTCTGTCCAAAAATTGAAAATTAGATGGGCGTTTGGCTTTATTGGTCCACGAAGTTTGCCCCGGACAGTACTCCCTCGAGATCCATTCACGCTGTCAAAGAGCTTGTCCATGAATTCCACAGCTTCGCCTGTTGTGGCCATTGTCTCACTGACATTTTGACCCGAGGCTGTAGTTTCTGAAATACATAATTATATATAAGTATAACAAACAAACAATGTTTCCATTTCCATTCTATCAGACTACAAGAAAGTGCAACTGGTATTATTCTTAGTATATTAGTTTAAATCAAACGTCTTATTAGTCATAATGGCTCAATTGTAAAAATTAAAACCCAATTATTAAAAACCTAATTCTTTTTAACAAAGAGTGAATATGTATAGTGTGAATTCTTGTGTTTCTTTTGTCGGAGACCCTAAATAAATTAAAGTAAAGTGAGTAAGTGAGTGATTGATTGATAACAAAGTAAAAACTTACTGAACAATGCAGTGTATTTAAGCATTCCACTGGTTGTTGCACTCAGAGTTTGGGTAGCTACACTCACTTTAATTTTCTTCATTTTTGCTGCGTAAATATGGTGCTCTGTTAGTTTTTTATGCATTCTAGTATGACCTAGTTGGCAATTAGCATCAAATACCATTTCAATATCCTTCCAAGTGGCAATTTTGCTTTTGAAAAACATGTCTTTTGTAAGAAGGTTGTTCCTTAGCCCCTTAAGTAAGTGTGGGGGATCATACACTACACTTAGGTGTTGTCCTGACATCTCAATAGTTCCATCTGCAAACAAAAAAGCTATTGAGTACAACTTAATTTGATGGATCACAATCCTACTAATTTATAAAATAATGTCAAAGTTTAGATGTTTGTTATGCAATTGTGGTTTAACAGTTCAACATATTTGGATGAAATTTGGTACACAGTTAGACCATGACCTGGACTAACATACAGATGGATATTATGATAATTATAATGATGATGGATACTTTTTATCCTAGATAATTTGCAACTGCTATGCAGATAATGTGAACAAAGGCTATTTGTAGAGAGAGTATCTACTCACCATTATATATAATTATGTCTCAACTCAAGCAATAAAGCGATGACAACGAATAATACACAAACTAACCCAGAGATTCGACACGAACACGAATGACTGAAATTACTGAAAATACAATCTCTGTCAGTTTGACAGTTATACGCAACACTCAACAGCCAAAATGGCTGCCAACAACATGGCTACCGAAAGTAGCGCCATAACGCATTTTTTGGAACTAAAGCTGTCGCAGGCCTGATTCAATTGTCAATAATTTTTGACATTGACGTTTGAGTCCGCTTCGTTTGACACATGGTATAATAATGTACTTCGCCTGGTTTTTTTTTTTTTTTTTTTCATTCGCCCGTAGAAAAGGCAGGCATCGATCTATAGACCATTCAGCCTCGTCATATTTTCTTCTGTAATATTTAAAAGTAAGGACTTCGCCTGGTATTCTCTTCCCGTGACAGCTGTCACGGGAAGAGAATACCAGGCGAAGTCACGGCCAGGCGGCCAGGCGGTCAGTGGCTGAGTCACGTGATTGGCCTAAGTATACGTCATCAGTTGCGATGCGGTTCTCAAAGTTTTTTAGTGGGGAAAAAGATAAAAATAATACAACGGGTACTCAATTTTTATCATTTTCAATAAATTGAAATATTTGAGACTTTTTGTATTTTTTTACTTTGCTTCTTTTTTAATTGATTGCATATTATGGTTTTATTTAGTTCCCTTACTCGTAGATAGGTCCTCGTTCGAACTAAACAGAGTATTACTTCATAATGAATTTGAGGATACAAGTCCTTTGTATCAATGAACAATGAACAATCCGAGTCAAATTAGTGAAAATGAATTTTTCATCTTGCAACGATTCACCGTGATCCTGATCAATTCTTTGCAAGGGTAAATTAGTTTTCCCCTCGACACAAAAAAAATCCAATCATTTATCATTTAGATATCGATTGTGAAGTCATAGTAGTCAGTCGATACAGAAACGAATAAGTTCAAAATTACGCTATTACATTTTATTAGTAGAAACTTTAGTAGTATAAAAGTCGAGATCGAGAGTCCATCCGACGAATCATGTTAACTAATATTTAAAGAGCTTGGTTTGCTACCGTTACCTTCATCATAAATGTATATGAAGCATGCATGTTCGTTCAAAAATACAGAACTATTTAAAACAGCAGAGGAAGTAAGCTCTCGAAGTCGACGTGACCAATACAGATTTGTGCTAGATGTGCTGCCTCGATCAGTGAAATATATTAAAACTCTGGCTATGTGTGTACGTCTCTATAATAAATATTACAAAAAATGTTTAAAACATTATATTTAAAATCCAATTATCTAAATGGCTCAATAATAATAGTTTCTATAGAATTCATGATTTTTTTTAATATGAATTCAATGTAATATATTTCAATGTCATAACGTATCTTTAGTAAGTATGTACAGACGCCAGCACATCAAGCTACTACAATCTGTCAAATTTCTTTAATCGATTTTCAACTTTATCGCTAAAGCATTAAGGTTCAAGGTTGATTGGGAAAATTTGACAGTTTCGGGTAGCTTGACCTGCTGGCGTCTGTACCTAAGTTTGCATGCTTTAGTATTAAGCAAAACATGTTCGACCTAATATATATTTTTTTAATAACACCTTGTATACCATGTTTTACGCAAATAAAAATATCTTATCTTATCTAATCACTCCTTTACCCAAAAAATCCAACCCTTCTTCCTTTTCCGAATAGGTACCGTCCTATCTCCATCTTGCCTTTCCTTCCCAAAGTCCTTGAACGCCTTGTCCACAATCAGCATAGTGCTTTTCTTTGTAAGAATAGTCTGCTGAATCCTTTCTAATCCGGTTTTCGTCCTGGTCACACCACTACTACAGCCTTAGTTAACGTCACTGATGACATACGGTTAGGCATGGAAGTAGGAAATCTGACGATTCTTTGCTTACTGAATTTTAGTAAAGCGTTTAATGCTGTTGATTTCGATATCCTGCTTAGCTTGCTTCGCTCGCTTAACATATCTCCAACGGAGACTGACTGGTTTCGTAGTTACCTTTAGGGCCGCCGGCAGCGTATATGCATAGAAGAGTCTTGCTCTTCTTGGTGTTATACTTCTGCTGGTGTACCCCAGGGTGGCGTTTTATCTCCTTTACTTTACGCAATATTTATAAACTCTATTTCCAAAAAAACTTCTTTATTCCTACCAACTTTATGCAGATGATTTACAAATATTTAAAGAAGCTGCTCTTTCGGATTTGCCTGATGGAATTATTACCCTAAACAGGGATTTGGGTTCAATTTGCGAGTGGAGTGAGGCACATGGGTTGCAGGTTAATCCATCAAAGACTCAGGTCATTGTTGTTGGCAGCTCAAGGATGACAAGATAAACTGTTCGCAGCTTCCCCAAGTTCAATTTAACGGAACTGCTATTCCAGTCAGTGAAAAGGTTAAGAACCTTTTGGATCGACATACATCTTTCTTGGGGTCCCCAGTTACAGGACTTAAGTCGCAAAATGATTGCATCTGGTAAGTCAGACGATTGCGCAACTTTCTTCCAACAGCCACTAAAACTGTGCTTGCACAATCCCTTTTGCAAAACCATAATCACACATCAAAACTTCCAGTTTATATGTGTGATTATGGTTTAGTTATGGCCACAAAATAAAAAATAAAATATGTACGAGAAAGTTTGATTTTTTCTCTCGGGAGTGTTCTAAATAAATATCACATTTTTTCTTGTATTTGAGTGTGTGACTCTTCAAACACTCAAATACTCGTACAAGAAAAAATGTGATAGCCCTCCTAACAAAGAACAGTATAGGAAACTTCGACTTTGTTTGGCGGACCAAAACTGCGCATTGTTTCCTTCTAATCCAACTTTAGTCAAAGCGAAGAAGATGTGTTACCCACCATAACTATTACTAACATACGTGCAAAAGCCAATCTGCAGGCCTTGTTGGATCATACTGTGGTACTTAAATGACAAATTGGTTCAGTTTACAAAAACGTTTTGAGAAAATTGAAACTTAATACAAACACTTGTAAATAAGGTTGTAATGGGCAGGGCAGAGAGAATACAAGCAAGTTTTGCCCGAAGAAAGCGATATAGATCATGCAAACCTTATTTACCTATTGCTTCTCTTGTAACCATTAGACTCTTATATAAGACAACTATAACTGTTGTTTCGTAGACAGAGAATAATTTTCTCTGTCGACGTGTTGTTTAGAAGAATAAAACTTGCTCATATGTAAGATTGCAGACCTATATTGTTAGAATTTGCCTCAGAAACTCCTGAAAAAAACGCGTCTGCCGGTGTCATGGCCGATATCAAGAATCAAATACAAAATCTGTCGCCTACCCTGATATATAAGAACGATGAGGTAATCGAAGTTACTCATGACCTATTGTTGACCATTCAGATTGAAGGCAAAGTGTTACAAGTTCTAACAGAAACTCGTTCGAGCACTTCTTGTACACTTGTTGTGCTACTCCTCGGCAAATGAATAAAACAACTCTCACACGCTCTCACTCGGTAACTAACTTAGAGGCAGTTAGGACGTGAGATGTGAACGAAAGTTCATTTCAATACGGACTATCAACACTAAATGCTTTTTTTTTTGTTTGAGGGCTGGACATCGTCAAATAACTTCTCCCGGTCTGGGCGGAGCGGGAGGGCGTGTCAGACTCTTATTGACTAAAACCCACCCGTGTTCCTTCAGATGCATGTGCTAGGGGCCACGGGCCCACGGTAACCCTTTCGGACTTTCCGGCAACCCTGGCAAGCATCGGCCCTAGCGGACCCCGTCAGTGGTGCTGACATCTCTTTGAGGCGCGCGTGGAACACAACGCGCCGTCGACCCGGGCCTGGTCCTTCTCGGACGGCGAGCTACCCATTGCTCGCCGTCCGCAAGCCCGTGCCTACGGTGGCCAGGAATCGGCTTGGGATTCCCGACGCCCAGGGCGTCTCCTGCGGCGGCTAGGGGCGTGACGGCGCGAATTTTACTTCTCCCTCACGCGTTCCACCTGCTCCTTTGCGAGCATTACTGCTTCGCAGAAGGAGGTGACGGCTTCTCAAGCCCTCTCGCTCCGTACCTGGCCTGGACCAGGGCCGGACGCGAGAGATCGCCACCGCCAATCGCCTCCACGAGGACACGGCGGTGCCCCGCCTAAGCCAGGCAAGACCTCCACCTTATGCTCAACCGTGTCCTCCGGGCGATCCACACAATCGTGACACCCGGGCGTTTCTTCCCCCCTTAAACACTACATGCTGGGATTAGGAGTATGGAGATGATCTTACACATTTCATATAACTTGTCTTTTGAAAAAAGGTCAGCTACTGGACTAAAGAACTGGTACATAAGCAGTTTTGGGAAGAAATGGGACTGCATGTCTACAAACCCCGACGAGGCACTGCAAATAAAAATGAAGGCAACAGATTTTTTCAGAATTACTCTTGCTCTGCAGACATTACAGGTGTAGACTTAGAACTTGTAAAACGAATGTACATAATACTACAAACTAATGTCATCTGGGATAGCTATTGCTTTTTTTTAAATCAGTGAATATGCATATTATCGTACAGCCCAAATGTACGTAAATAAATCTATATATCATGTGTAAATGTATGTATGTGTGAGGCGTCACGGCGTCCTCACCTACCGCCTGACGCAGTTCCTCACCGAACACGGATGTTTCGGGAGGTTCCTGCACATCATCAGGCGGGAGGAAACGCCCGGGTGTCACCACTGCGATGATCGCCCCGGGGACACGGCGGAGCATACGGTGGGGGCCTGCCCTGCATGGGCGGAGCACCGCTGTGTCCTCGTAGAGGCGATCGGCAGCGGCGGCGACCTCTCACGCCCGGCCCTGGTTCAAGCCATAGTCCGGGGCGAGGGGGAGTGGGAGGCAGTCGCCTCCTTCTGCGAAGCAGTCATGCTAGTGAAGGAGGTGGCGGGACGGGAGAGGGAGAGAGTCCCCCGTCCAAGCCGCCGCGGTGGACGCTCCGGGCGTCGGGAGCCGCGTGACGACTCCCGGCCACCGTAGGCGCGGGCCTGCGGGCGGTGAGTAATGGGTAGCTCACCGTCCGATCAGGACCAGGCCCGGGCTGGACGGCGCGTACGTGTTCCACGCGCGCCTCAAAGAGATGTCAGCATCGAAGAGGGGGCCCACTAGGGCCCAAGCCTGCCGGGAAAGCGGGATCATCCGAAAGGAGTACCGCTGACCCGGAACATAAAGGGCCAAGGAAGGAACACGGGTGGGTTTTAGTCAGTAATAGTCTGACACTCTCTTCCGCTCCACCCAGAGCGGGAGGGGTCATTTGATGATTTCCCATCCTCAAAAAAAAAAAAAAAATGTATTTGTGTGTAAATGTATGTATGTATCTATCTATCGTAATAAATGTACCGGTATTATATGCAGGCTCCTCCGTGCATAAAGTACCTACCTACTTATTCACGGAGAAAATAATAATTGAGTGCATTGCTCAGATCATATGTGTTTATATGATCTGAGGTGCATTGCTATTTTACCTATCGCACAATTGTCTCAAGAAGTGCAAGAATCCCGAAATAAGGATAAGCAAAAAGTTCAGACTTCATCACTCTAGAATGTTTTCAAAAGCAGTTGCCAATGAAGAAGTGTTACATAACATGTTGTTTAATTCTGATCCAAATGTATCATTATCAAGTTTGAGAAATACCTCAGAAACAATCTCGAAAGAACTACCTATTTGATGAAGCCACGCGGCGCGGCGGCTGTCCTTGCTGTTAACGAAAATCTGTAGGAGCTTGCTGAATTTTATATATACTGGGTGTCCCAGTTAACAACGTCAAACCAGAAACTGGTGATATTATATATAGTCGTGACAGTTATCAGAAAAATTAAAAAATAAATTGTCATGTACTTTTCAAATTAAAAATATCAAAAAATTAATCGGAAAAAGTGACACCCTGTGATGATCTTTCAAGCATTGTGACCACAAATATTAACTTTACTTCGATTTTTTTTCTGTAATGTAACCACGAACAATCCCTCTGTAAATGACAGTTTAAAATTAAAACGTATCTGCCTCAGTTTTAAATGAAATGTTAGATTTTTGCCCAACCTTAAATTAAAAATAATTACATTATCCGACTTTAACCGACTGTACCTACTGTAAACAAAAAAAATACTACGCTATCTAAGCAAGTAGCTTTAAAAGATGGCGCGTTTAGTCTGGATTCTAAAATACTATGACACTTGCTAGATCACTTCTTAATTGAGGAAAAAAAACATATACAGGTATATACCTATATAATATATATTTTTTTGTTTGGTAATATTGTATATTCCATTTTATTTATGTAAATTACAAAAAAGACATTGTTTTGTATTTTATAAGTAATTCATTTATTTTTTTAAGTTTTAATTTATTGAATAGAATGTTCAAAGACAAAATGACAGCTTATTTCGTTTTGAAACAATTGGGATACGGAGTTTTGAGAAGAAACACGCGATTTTCCCATAGTGAGTTTCCTTAGAGGTACCTAAGTAGTAAGTAAAAAAAAAACGATTAAGTGAAATCTCCATTTATTTTATTTTTCTACTTACGCAAATACACTGATATACACACCTCAGCGTAATTCTTTGTACACACTTTGTTCTACTCGTCTACATTTAGTGTATCACGAATTAAAAACTAGTAGTTCTTAACGTCAGCAGTCTATTAAAAATTAATTATATATTAATAGTTCTCAATAAATGCATAGCGTTTTCTATATTATATATATTTTCGTAGCAGCCTGTAATAGTACACATTGATCACGGGCCCTCTATAACACCTTTATCTATGATGACCACAGAACAGTCCTAATAATTATGTTGACATAGGTTTGGGATTGAGCAGTCGGTAAGTTATACCTATGAAAATGCCATGTGGAATGTTTGCGGAATAGTGAGATTTATACATATAGCTAGGTCTTCTCTGTGCAGCTAATGCTGCTTCAAAAAGAGTTGTTAATACATATTTTGTCACCATGAAAGTAAACCGTAGTGCTTTCCTTATTTTTATCTATTTTTTATCGAAGTATGATTTTTAAGTATAAATTATGGCAGTAAATTATAAAATAGAAAAGCAAGGAGTAAGGTTTGAATTAATTGTAATAACTAAACTAATATCTAATTGAGCAACTGGCGAGGTGTATAAACTTTTAATTCAAAACGTAGGTATAAATAATTTCCAATTTTGTTTATCCATTTGGGGCTAAGTTATCTACGATTGCTTTGACAGCTTGCCAGGTTTCACGGGCCGTGGATACAATTTGGGACCCCGGCAGCAAGAAACCGTATGGACCGAATGAATCCCTCAGGTCCACATGATAGGAGAATTTTATTCCAGCGCGTGCTTTCGCCCAATCATGAGACATTCCGGAAGCAGGTTGTCGGATTTCAGCTGCTGTGCCAACCTGCAAGACAAAATATATACTTGTTCAGATGACAGCGTACGGTTTGAAACTACTTGTCTGTCTCATAGATACTCGTACCAATAATAAAATCGTAGCGAAGTCACAACAGTAGGTACATTATTTTTTTAAAAGTAATTTTCGCGAAGTGTGGGAACGATTCTAATGCCGATAATATATTTTTTTAGAACTTTTGTCTGATTGTCTGAATGTATGTTCCAGTACCACGTAAAAACTACCAGAAAGGTAGATTTTGTTCAAATTTGCATAGATATTCCCTATAAGTCTGTGCAAATTTGCATAATAAATTATAACGCTATTTGCTATTGTTTCCCGCAAATTGTAAAAATGCGAGCCAAAAGGTAAGAATATTGCTGATAGTTACTGATTTAACCTTTTAAATGATTATCATCATGCTATATGGAGATACCGCGCCAAAAGCTTATGGGACGGTTTTTGGGATCATCTTCAACCCAAAAAAATTGGTCAGCTACATGGAAGTGGGGGGAATATATTGTGTCAGTCACGTAAATGAACATGATTGTTGCGATGGCACATCAGGGCTAAATTCGGAACTATGCATAGTAGGACAAAGCTGTCAAAAAAAACATGACCTCAATTTTGAAGGAAAATATTATTGCTGTTGCATTGCATTTTTTTGGTTGCACGCGCGCCTCAAAGAGATGTCAGCACCAATGTCGGGGTCTGCTAGGACCGATGCCTGCTAGGGTTGCGGAAAATCCGAGAGGGATATCGTGGCCCTTGGCAACTGAACAGGCAATTGAAGGAACACGGGTGGGTTTTAGTCAGTAAGAGTCTGACACGCCCTCCCACTCTGCCCAGAGCGGGAGAAGTTATTTGATGATTTCCCACCTTCAAAATTGAGATCAAGGTTCCTGTGTCAACTTTTCCTTATGAGTTAGTTTTAGCTGAATTTAGCCTGATGTACCATCGCAACAATCAAATTAATTTACGCGACCGACATTTATATTCCCCCCACTTCCATGCAGCTGACTATTTTTTTTTGGTTGAAGATGATCCTGAAATCCTCCCATATGGTTTTGGCGAGGTATGAAATGACTGTTTTTGAAATGAAGTTTTTTTCGTTCTTTGACTTTCTGACAGAAAGTCGCATCGGAATTCGTTACAGAAAGTTTCTGTAACGAATTCCGGTGCGGCGACTGACTCTCAGATTCATGACTATTTAAAGTTAAACAAACACGTAAATTAAATTTATTCGGTGTAATATTGGTCGTAAAAATTGAGCAGTAGGATAATTATAAGAACGGCTCTTTTAGTCAACTTTCAACAAAGCAAATAGCTTGAAAGTTCCACGACTGCTTTGCAAACTTAAGTTTGATTCCCAACAATTGTTATTTTTTATGGTTCCTTTTTTCACATTTTGTTATATTATTATAATTATCGCACACGGAAAAACATAAAGTTTAGGCCTCTTCTATCGTCTTTGGTTATAATACAAATTTGGTTAGGAGGCTGTTATTGAGAAATCCCGCGTGTTTACAATCTACTGTTATAATATGTTTTAGTGATCGCTGTTCGTCAGGAATAATCTGTAAGAATGCATCAGTCAGTGTATCAGTGTTGTGTTGTCAACTTATTATGTAGTATATGCAGGAACGCAGGCGTTCATTAATTTACTAAAAACGAAAAAACGATAAACTTCGCAAGCAATGGGAAATTACTACTGAAGGCTGCGGGTGTCGACCTCAGTACGAGCTGCTTCTCACACAGATAACTGTACGTCGCTTACAAGCGTCACCACTCCTGACTCTCTTTATATTTTGGTTGGTGAAACCAAAACTACAAACGTAGTATACAGGAAAGTTTTATAAAAATGTGTCTGTTATTTTAGTATATTGTGGTGTCTTATGACTTCCACGCGAAAGATTTCGCGGACATAAGCTAGGTTATCATAAAATCAAAAATGATAAATAATTTATTCAAACTAGGCTGAGAATCAGTACTTTTTGAACGTCAAAGTGACATAAGACAATCCTCCAAAACGCCCGCCCTTCACTGCTTCCTATTTAATGCTTTAGCTGGAAGGAAGAAGTGGTGCAGCAAACTTCCCAGCAGCACAGATGTCTGTTCAGTTAGAAGAACTGGATTATATACAATAGTATCCTATATAATAGTATACATTAGTATCCAGGCAGAAAGGGCGAGCCCGCTTATATAAGCAATGCATAATATGTTAAGCGGGCTCGCCCTTTCTGCCTGGAGGCTTTTATTTAGGTATTGAGTTCTGTGTACGCTTTATTTATTATTATACCGCTTAATGTTTTTGTTGGTATATTGGCGTGTGCTAGCTGACAAATAATTAAATTTTTGGATTTCGTAATGGTAGTTACTTACTATTTTGTATTATAACATAATGCAGCATTGCATATTATGCAATGCTGCATTATGTTAATTACATACTTTGTAAGGATTTTTTTGTTAAATTATGGTATCTACTCATAGTTAAGACTGACTAGGTATCCTTCTTAGAAATTGGTAATATAACAGACCGAAACCTTGTTTAGGGAAGGTAGGTAGGTACAGTGATGATCCGAACAGGCTTCTTCACAAATGTCACAGGTTTATTAGCCATGGATAGAACAATAATAATATCTACAAAGTAACACAGTGATATCCGACCAACTTTCTATGATTAGATTCTTACTTGATACTTGGTGCCATATAAGTCAGCGAGTGCGACGGTGGCCAACTTGCCCATCTCGGTGAGCATGCCATCGTCTGCGAACGTCGCATGCGCGTGTGAGCTCGGCACCAACCACGCCTGCGAGTACGCGTGCAGCGACAGGTACAGCTGTGAATCAACGTGCCATTATCCCAATTAAACTTTGTAGGTATATAATAGAAAATTACGCTAACTACTTATTGTTTAATCTAAATGACGCTGATGTGTTTGTGCACGCAACAAACCGCTAGTTACTTTATCGTTGCCATTAATTTTCAAATTTCTTTGTTATTTTGTAGGACCGTTAACTATCTAGATAATACAAGCTCAGTACACACTAGATAACACATCATTTAAAACAAAACACAGTTCCGTTCCGCATTTAAATCTGGTTCTCTGTCGTTCATTAACTTTACCGACTGAATAACGAACCTAAATGAACAAACTCAGATTACCTATTTTATTCGCTGAATAAATCCTTTGTTGATACGTGATACTTTTAGTAAGTATAAAAACGGCCGGCACCCTAATTGCGTAACAAACTTCAGTAACAGTCTGAATCATTTTGAAGGATATTCCTAATCCATTGCTTCATATGTTCGAAAAAATTGTGCGGTCAACAACGTAAATAAGGCAGTGAATGTTGCTGAATTGTCAAAAAGAAAGGCATTGCTAATGTTAGCGTGTACGTTACGCAATTACCCCGACTACGTTTCGTTGTAAGGAGGTATTTTCATCAGCAAGAAAACGCGATACTACCTTCTCTCCAGACCGAGTACACCATACATGCACATAACTATTTGTACACAGCGTAAACAATTTACAAAGAAAGGAAGTCCGACATGACCATGAACTTATTAATGTAGGTAATCTGCACTCTAAATAATTTACGTGTATCTTGCTTGACCCAACAAGTCTTGCATAAGGAAGAAAACTTAGCAAGCGATGAGTGATGAGCGATGAGACAGTCGACACGCAATTAAATGAGCTTAGTTAAAATGTGTCAGTCGACACGCAATTAAATGAGCTTAGTTAAAATGTGTCAGTCGACACGCAATTAAATGAGCTTAGTTAAAATGTGTCAGTCGACACGCAATTAAATGAGCTTAGTTAAAAGGTGTCAGTCGACACGCAATTAAATGAGCTTAGTTAAAATGTGTCAGTCGACACGCAATTAAATGAGCTTAGTTAAAATGTGTCAGTCGACACGCAATTAAATGAGCTTAGTTAAAATGTGTCAGTCGACACGCAATTAAATGAGCTTAGTTAAAATGTGTCAGTCGACACGCAATTAAATGAGCTTAGTTAAAATGTGTCAGTCGACACGCAATTAAATGAGCTTAGTTAAAATGTGTCAGTCGACACGCAATTAAATGAGCTTAGTTAAAATGTGTCAGTCGACACGCAATTAAATGAGCTTAGTTAAAATGTGTCAGTCGACACGCAATTAAATAAGCTTAGTTAAAATGTGTCAGTCGACACGCAATTAAATGAGCTTAGTTAAAATGTGTCAGTCGACACGCAATTAAATGAGCTTAGTTAAAATGTGTCAGTCGACACGCAATTAAATGAGCTTAGTTAAAAGGTGTCAGTCGACACGCAATTAAATGAGCTTAGTTAAAATGTGTCAGTCGACACGCAATTAAATGAGCTTAGTTAAAATGTGTCAGTCGACACGCAATTAAATGAGCTTAGTTAAAAGGTGTCAGTCAACACGCAATTCTGATTGCACATTGTTAACACATCTAGTATTTATAACCGTCATTCTTTCTTACTATATTTAGACCAAGCTACAGACCACATTTTACGACTTCATACTCTCTTGAATATTAGTACTTTTGAGGTGTTCGTTTGAAAGTGTAGTAGAAAATCTTTTGAAAGTAACGATGTGGGCAAATACCGTATTCTGTCACAATTTCCAGCGATAGACGTGCGGTCTACCTTTACGGTTTTAACGAATGATAAATTGCTATACTTAAAAGCGGTGGAAACCATTTCTGATTTCTATGCAGTGACTACAGGTTGTGACTTTGTGACTGCTTACAGTCATAAATTTTAGTGATTGTGTCATTCAGGAGAGTGATATCTACGATCTAGTTACCAGCTCTATAAAATACGATGTTATTAGAATACCGACAAGACTTACTGATAGTCGTAGACCGCACTACCCCGCGTACTACTATTATACTTACTCGTTAAGGGTTAAATAACAATAAAGAAGGCAGCGAAAGGTTGAAGTACCTAATGATGCCACGCTAAATCTCTACTAATAGCTAAATGATAGCATATTGTTATGTCTTCGGTACTTGTTTGTAAACTAATAAGATCTAAAGTGAAAACGAATACTACGAACTCATTACACCCGGCAATTATAGGTACTAATTACCCATTTACATGCACACTCTAAATGGGTAATAAGTACCTATAATGACGTATATCGTTGTGTGCATCCGTCACGCGATAAAAACACTGAGATAGAAAACAAGATTAGTCGCTTGAACCACGGTTCATATTGGCAGATTACCGAGGTCTACACACTCGTAGGTACAACAGTTTAATATAGCCATCGACATATGCAATAAACAGTGGTATTTGAAATCAAACTAATTGACCTTACAGACCACCTTTTGAAATTGTTCATTAAAGTAAGTGTGTCATGCATTAATACTAAGTAGTGAATATTCAAGTCAATAAACACATTTTAGCTAAATTAAAGTTTACAATATTACCCGAGAAAAGAGGGACAGTTTATAGGTAACATCAATAAGAGTTTTAAACAAATAAATACCTAAATAATTGCCTACCTTGATCTGTCCTCTATGTTCGGATAGGAACTCTGAAACGGCTCTTGTCTCTGGCTCGCTGAAGGGATGTGGTCCGGCGTAGTTGTCCGAACAAGGGTCCAGTGACGAGTCCTTTTCGCTCCAGTGGTAGTCCCAGTTGCGGTCCGCATCCACGCCAACACACTCCGTCTGACCCCAGTTCCATGGAAACCTTCGTTGGAAAGATTCTTGTTAGTAGGCATATCCTAAATACACTTGGTACCAATGTACCAAGTGTATTTAATTATTTTGTTTTGGATTTTTTATTTTTTTCCGGCTCAATAGCCGGAATGTAACTTCCTAGCTTATTCGAGAAATTACAGGCATAAATTTTGTATTATGCTATTATTATTAAGTTTGCTGGAAGAGGTATCTTTAGAAATAAGCGTCACTTTTGTACGTATTTTTCTTTCTTCTTGTTTATATGTGTGTGTAAGGTTAAATTATTACATAAAAGTTCCTACTCCGGTAGGCACACGCACGAGAAAGCCTTCCATTATTGTATGAGTGACTTATCTGGAAACCATAACGAAAAAGGTGCTTGCACATAGTCATTGTTTAAAAAAATATTAAATTGTCATTAGAACATTTCACCTTCACGAGTTGGAGTTATAGTCCTCGTGATTTATATTACTTTGGTAAGACATAATAACATTGTTGTAGAAAGTGTAAATCAAGTTTACTTGTAAAACAGAACTTAATTATAAGTAATGCAGCTTCATTCTGACTGAATTCTTCATCATGACTGACCGGTTGGCGCAGTTGGTAGCGACCCTGCCTTCTGAGCCGCTGGTTCCGGGTTCGATCCCCGGACAAGTCAAACATTTGTGTGCATGAACATGTCTGTTTGACCTGTGTCTGGGTGTGTATATGTGTATGTATATCAGTCATCAGGTTACCGTAGTACAGGCTCTGCCTAGTTCGGGACCTGAAGACCTTGTGTGGATGTTGTCCCATATATATATATATATATATATATTCTGTATATGTATCTTATTCTCAATATAGTAGAATCAGAGAAACAATGGGTGAACAACTACAGGTACGATGACTCGTCATCTTTAAAAGGCATGACATGATTTATGAACATATTTTGTGACTTTTGTTTTAAACAAAGCTTTCACTACAAACTTGTCTTGTTGTTTATAAGTACTATACAAATAATAAGATAAGCGGATATAAACATCTGTGGCACACCATATGGCGAGAATTACAACAAAAACAAAACCTTTTTCGTTAATGTTGTTGTACGAGTAGCATGCTCGAACAGGATGTCCCTCGCCTTGAGCAATGTACAACGATGTTTCAAATACAGACTAACTTTCTATAAAGGTAAAAAATATTATTAAATGAATACCTTTCAAAGTAGTTAGTTAATAATGATTTCATTACAATTTTTCTTTCAATAAAAAGTAGGCCATAAGTGAGGTGTGCCAGCTAATGGTAATCGCAAGTGGTTACCGTCTCCAATTGACGCTTTCAAAAGAGGTTTACTGTAAACTTTTTATATATTACTTTTTGTTACTAAACCGCCTGCAAAAAATTACCCAGTGGTCAACTTTTTGGCTTAAAAAAGTCTTGTACCTAGATTTTAATTCGCACTAGGTCGCCCGCCACCGAAAGAAAAGCATGGGGCGATTGGCATTGCGCATCAATTATCTAGCGTGATGATGCAAAGCACGTAGATCATATTATATCAACTCGTTGTAAATCAACATTTCCCCGCACAAGGTGGTTCAATCAAATGACATACCATCCTACATAGTAGTCGTCGGAATGGTCAGGCAGTCGTGAACGTGTTTTCCTCCAGAGCCGGTCGTGAGTGTGAGAGTGCTCGTAACCATCGGGGTTCAACACCGGCATGATGTAGAAGTCGGCTTGCTTGAGCACTTCGTACTCCGCGCCTATTAATATAAACAAACAACTTTATTAATATATATTTGGCTATGCTTAAGAAAGTTGCACTCGGTTAATTGATTGCAATAGTAAAATATAATAGTTTGAATAATTTATTAGGTAGATGGTTACGTACATGTCAGGGAAATTTTAGAGAAATGGTTTGCATATTTTTATGATTATATAATAATTGTTATGATCTAACCTAGGTCTTTCTCCCCTTCGACGAGTGCATGTATCATCCACGTCGCGACGGCCGGCGCTATCCACTCGCGCGCATGCGAACCGCCATCCAGCCACACGGCAGGCTTCATGCGCGAGCGCAGTTTCCACTTTTTCTTCTCTTTTCCTTTCATCACAGTCTCATTATTTGATAGTGAAATCTGAAAACAACAAGACAGATTAGCTTACCTTTTTAAGATAATTGACTTTTTTTTAAAGGTTAAATTTGCATTTTCAGATCAATAATTTACCTTAACTGCAACAAGTGGTAATCCTTCCGATGATCGACCCATCGGTATGAGCTCTACTAAGTCAGAATGCGAATGCTGTAGATACTCTAAGTACCGGAGGATATCTGCATATCGATGATATCTTCGCCAAGTCATTGGGTGACCACGTAACTGCTCCAACTCAAGTCTCTGTTTCTTTGACAGCCGTGGGTTCTCGTAGGTTATGGCTTTCTATGATAGAAATTAAGATTTTCATTTCAAATTCAAAATAGTATTTGGTCACAAAAGTCTATGATTGAAGCTACCGTACCTGCAAATCCCAAATTACTATATCGTAGTCTATTTTATGTGATTTGAGATGATCTTTGACGTCTAGGAGAAGATCGGGAGGTACAAGTAAGTCGGTGGATCCGTTGAGTGACGGTGAGGTCCACCACATAAGCCCCGAGCCTTGTGCCTCCTCCTGCAAGTCCAGCATCTCGTGCACCTTCCATTGAACATCTGGATACGATCTTATTAGCTGGAAACCTTTGTAGTTCTTCTTCAAAGACTTCTTTGCAGATTTTTCTAGAGTGCGATATGAAACGCCAATTAGAACATTTTGTGCCAAGTCAGGCACATTCATACAAAAAATGTGAGAAAGTTGTAATAGTAAAAACATTGACTGTAGAAAGTGGCAAACTGTGTTATTCTCTGGGGCCAAAACTGCTGAGGTCGGGAATGTGACCTAGGGTCCGGTACAGACAGAATGCTTATTTTTTTGTGTTCTGTTAACAGAGCCGATTAATATAATAATTAATAGTTAACTATTAATTGTAAAATAGCCGTTGAAACAATCGGATATTTTGATAGTGAGTCTAGGAAGAAATGCGACGTATCAACGCGCAGCAGTGCGTTATTAAATGATTTCATTTCTGTATAGGTAGGTTTGTACAAACACTTTTTTTACACGTGTAAAAGTGTTTGTACAAATAATAATCAATCATATTTTAAAAACTAGATGAGGTCGGCGTTTCCTATCTGACTACTCTGAGAAGAAAGGCCGAAACAAACTCAGAGGTCACTGTCTCTTCATAATCGTGGTCAGATCATGTGAGCACCTTGTAGATTAGTGTCTGAAATGGTCTTATGAGTAAAGAACCACACAGATTTGAGTTAGGTTCTCTAGGCTAAAATAGAACCTCAACTTAAAATTTTATCTAAAAATAACAAAATAAGTAAATGTGCCGTTTACTATTATTTTATCACTAAATGCTCACAGTTTCTTGTCATGAACCAGAAAATAGAATTGTTTACCAGAACAGAACGTCATTAACGGCAGTTTACTCTAATTAAATTAAATTAATGAAAATTATCTGACGTGAGTAGGTATTGCAAATATGAATAAATTCGAGAAACTAAGGCACGACTACTTTTGAAAGACACATTTTCATCAAAAGCATAAGTATTCTACAGAATATTTTTTTTAGTACTTCGACTTTAGCTAGTAGGTACCTCCCTACTAGATCATTAAGGTAGGTATTTTTCCGATATGAACGCGCTCTTAGAGGATTTATAATGACGAGAAAGTGTTGTCATTACTATCATGCGCTTGCGTTGCTTTATTAGGTACGTAAAACATATCAAGTATTTAAATTAAAAATTAAATAATAATGGTGTCTATTGACTTTGTTGAACGCAGTATTTAATGCTTGGCTATTCTATTTTTTATTTAACTTCGTTAACTGCCTCTTTACTTATAATTAAATAAATGACTCTACTAATTAGGTAATAAGTAGTTATTCTTACTTATAGTAATATCGTTGGAGATGTATGCGCCGTCACTCTCTTCTGTATCCAGTAGCGTTTGGAACCAGCTGCTTGGTGCTGTCGTCAAGGGCCGACGAGTAGTCGTAGTGATCGGTTCTTTAGGCAAAATATCCTCAGAAAACCAGCTGTTGTCAAACCATGATGACTTGGATTGCATAAACCAACTGTATATAGAAGAAAAAAATCCTGAAAAAGGAAATCGTTATTTGAAGAAGAATTTTCCAGGCCAAAATAGATCTCGAAGGGAAAATGGTAAATTATCATGATAATAATTTCCAGTTTGTTGCATGAAACTGCTCAATAATTCAATAGGTACTCACAGCAGCAGGTCAAGTTACGCAAAGTGTAAAATTTTCTCATTCGATTTTGAACTTAACTCTCAACATTTTAAGGTTTACAGTTTGTTTCTAACAGTTTCGTATAGCCTGATGTGCTGCCGACTGTACTCTTGTTATCGGAAGCTTAGTCCAGTATTACTACATTTAAGGAGAAACTTTTTTATGTTAGTGGGGCAAGTGCATCGAGCGAGAGCTGGAGGCCGGGTGCGCGGGCGCAACGCCTCGTGCGCTAAGCCTCTGCGGCATGCGACAACATCCCCGAGCATTTCCACTGCATGACTGATGCCCATTATGTTAATTACTCCGTCGTCTCGTTTACGATGATTCTCACGTTTGTTTATATTTGAACGTCATTACATCACTGAGAATTGGAACATAATAAGTTTTAATAGCTTTCAGAGAGTCGAAGCTGACGAAGAGAAATTTCGATTAAGTACCTATAGTTTTATTTTTATTATGGGATAGAAGATTAACATAACGATCAGTTCTATACGATAGTAAGAGATAGTATAAGAGCATGTAAAGACTATTTGAATAGTAGGCAGAGTTATTGACATGAGAAAACGCTGTTACGTGTGTAAGCGACTTTGTAACCATTAACAACTTTCCCGATTATGACTTCGACTTGATACAAGATTATAAGTAAGTATATCAACGAGAGATCTACTGATAATCTTAGACATTCGCTGTAAAATATTTGAAGATTATATAAGAAGATAGGTTAGATAAGATAACATGGATTAGATAAGCCGTAGGTACCTATCAACAATATACTTAATCTTAATTTGTACATAACTAGCGACTCGCCCTGCTTCCCACGGCTGTAATGGCGGCATGTCCAAACATCAAGATTTCTGTGCCTTACGCAAGTAAAATATAAATTTATTATACACACAAACCTGAGGGAATATAAGCTCTAACTAAAATCTATTGTGTTTGTGGAGTTTCGAAGCGGTCACACAGACTGATACGAAAAGCGACTTTGTTTTATATCTACTACTAGCAGCTCTTGCCCGCGTTCTCGAACATTACAAGATTCCAAACTGAAAATAAGTACCTACCTACTTAGTGCTAATCACAGACTACAATATAGTGGTGCTAATCTACAAATCAAAATATGGCCACTTTATAATTACTTCATGCACGGGAGAATTATACTTATTATGCATGCAAATCAGATTGCGAATATATTTATTTATAAGGCAAACTCGTTTTAGGCACGTGCTAAATAAACATTGTGTAAGAACCTTGATATTCCACAATAACATTCAGTTTATTTTCTTTTCTCCCCGGGAACATAGCCAAGTGCCCTAGCTGGTAAATACAGTTATGGATAACACCACAAGCTGTAAGTATTCAGGTTCCCTAGTTTTCTTGCTTATTTATATGACTTGACCTTGGCTTAACCTATATTTTAGAAAAATGGTTGGAACTGGCTTCCACCTAGCTTTTTGATAATTATTGAAATTGTATTGCGTTCCCTACGATTTGTATTGCAATTTGGCGTATATTTCATTGTGGTTCATTTCAAACATTTTTTTGTGTGGCTGATGGGCATTCCCCTTTCGTCGCAACCACTTTCGAACGCGTATCAAACGTCAAACTTTGTTTATCAAATGAAGTGCAAACCTTAAAAAAACGTGACACGCGATAAGGGACAAAAAATGTTACGCTCTGTCTCTTTTCTTTACAAGCATCATGCATATATTTTTCTTTTTCTTGTGTAAGTGAGATAGAAGATGACCAGCAGTCTATAGTTTTCTCTGTCTACGTATAGGTAACATCACCGAGTCAAACTGACAAGCAACCAAAACCTATAATCCGATTCACGTTGATTTTTAAATCAGTTTACGTGAGAACAATCGAATTTAAAAATAGGATTACCAATAGCTGGTGTGAACCTGCTGCAGCTTCAATGGTACCTACATATTTTTACTTAATAAAAGCCGATCTGATTACCACCGCAAATAGTAAAAAAAAAACTAAATTTACAATTATGTTAAAACGCTTTATTACATGCATTTACTTTGCATTTGACGTTGACGACCATTACTAGAATTGAACTGAATTGAACAATTAAGTGCAGTAAATAATCAAAATATTATCTATTTATTACGAATTCCTGACTCCAGTTATACTTTATTTAAAAAATCATCAGTAAAAATTTTAAATTGGTTAAGTACCTTTCTTATGTAAGTATCTATACTTAATACGATTACTATACTTTACATTACAATACTGGGGTGCCAAAAACATTTTTCATTACTCATACTCGGAAAGTAGGTCTGAAGTTGCCTGAGGAGCGGGTTGAAAGTAATACTTTTCAGCCCTAGGGAGAATCGTTGTCAACTAACACCTGTCAAATTATTTAAAAAACTAGTTCTATTTTCACATTTCTATTGAACCATGTACCAACTTCCTATACAGCTATTCAATCACAGCGCGATGTAAAATTGAAATACCATAAAGTTAAGTATTCATTAAAGAATATTTTTTTTTAAATGACTTTATTATAATTTACTTTCAAATATTTCTTTAAAATAACATAGATTTGGGCAAAATATTTACCATTTTTTCAATGATGGAAATGAAAAATAATGGCTGAATAGCTAGTAGCCGGGGCAAAATATTTACCATTTTTTCAATGATGGAAATGAAAAATAATGGCTGAATAGATAGTAGCCGGACACAGAAAAAAAAAAAAAATTGGCGGGAAAGCGGCCATCCGATCTTCATTTGTTTTTTCGAGTTGTACAGACGCCAGCACATCAAGCTACTACAATCTGTCAAATTTCTTTAATAGATTTTCAACTTTATCGCTAAAGCATTAAGGTTCAAGGTTGATTGGGAAAATTTGACAGTTTCGGGTAGCTTGACCTGCTGGCGTCTGTACAGTTTTGTTTCTAATTCATCTGATTCAGATATGGATTTAACGCCTGATTTCATAAGAGAAGAGGCTCATTTTTTCTTTAGCTAATTCATGTTATAATTTTTACTTTTCTTGTATTCGTAATGAAAAGCACAGTGTTTACCTCGGGTTAAAGACTTATTTAGTCCCTCGAGATATTGAACCCCGTATCGGGGCTAAATAGGTTACTTTCACCCCTATGGTAACAATGTACTATTTCTTATTATTTTCAAGGGGATGAAAGTTTCTATGGAAGCTCTGAATTTTTTGCTGTTATGAAATCCCATCGGGTGCATGGCTTTTGAACAATAAAATAAGTACATTAAACTGTATTAGTGCAATTTAGAAAATATAATTAGGTAATATTCGGAATTTCCGTGATACCTAGATACTATCCATGAAATATTCATGTAGATATATAATACCTACATGAATATTTCATTACCTCACTAACCTTTACTGCTCATTTGTAACTTAGTTGAATTGTGCAAGGTTGTTAAGTTAATTTGAGAAAAGAATACGGTAGTGCAGTCTTAGAAGTTCAAGAAGTCAAGTCAAGAAGAAGTCAAGTTCAAGAAGTCAAGTCCAAGAAGGTTACCGTGGCAACTGAAGGAACACGGGTGGGTTTTAGTCAGTAAGAGTCTGACACGCCCTCCTGCTCTGCCCAGAGCGGGAGAAGTTATTTGATGATTTCCCACCCACAACAAAAAAAAAAAGATCATGATTAAACTAACTGAGAAAAATACAAAAAAAGCAATGACCGACATAGTTCTCACATTCACAATAATTAGAATAATATTATAATAATATTTGAGGACAATGTAGATCGGTGTCTGAAATGGTCTTTTGAGGAAAGAACCACACAGATTGAGTGGACCTGTCCAGTCAGTGCACGCAATTGTCAGCAATCGTGCAGAAAGATCATACTATCCTACTAATATTTTTATGTGTGGATCAGTGGTGGCCCAGTGGTAACGGCCCCAACTTACGAGTTGTAGGTCGTGGGTTCGAATCCAGGCAGGTGCTTTACTTTGTGTAAGTAATTTCATCACCTCTACTCTCAAAATGGTAAAGGATAACATCGTGAGCTAACGGCATGTCCTAGAACCAAAAATTCGAAGACATGTGACATTTACCAACCCGCACTGGGCCCGTGTGGTGGATTACAGCCCACTCCCTCTCGAAGAGAGGAGCTGTGTCCCAGCAGTGAGAAAACTATAGGATGATTATGCATGTTTGGATGTTTGTTAAATAATCACGATTTTTGGCATATACAATATATAAACTCACAACTTCGCATGGCGTAGGCAAAAACCTACAGAACGCCACCTGCTACGATCCTTACATACTCATTTGGCATATTTAGCAACAATTTTAGCTTACCAGTTTCAATAGGTGTAAGTTGTCTTGTTCTATAGTAACGTTAACATCATATTGTTTCTATTTAAAGGTGGCCAGATGGAAGCCATTGCTGTCCAAAACGTGCACCTACAAGAAGACTGCTACTGCCGAGGGCGAGAAAGAGAGGGAGATACCTGGCATCAAGTTGTTCGACAATACTGATGGTAAATATATCTATGTGCTTAATAAAAATCTTAAATTCACTGGCAGACAATAAATAACCTAAATCGTGAAACATGAAATTTTGCACGAGATCCTTATACAAGGTGGCGAGCACCTTATCACATTAAATTGTACCACGTATACTACATGGTATACTTAGATGATATACAAAATTTGAATGAAATCCATTCACAAAAAAAATCTGCTGTTTCATGCATTTTGTTACACGTAGCTCGACAAAATGTATGGAACAGCAGCTTTTCTTTTTTTTTTTGTGAGGCATTGATGGACGAACGTGTAAATACACATACGTATCAAAATCCAAAGTCATTTATTCAAACTGACCTGAGAATCAGCACTTTTTGAATGTCAACATCGCCTAAGACAGTCCCCCCAAAACACCCGCCCTTCACCACTTCCTAGTGCTTTAGCTGGGAAGAAGAAGTGACGGAACAAACTCCCCAGCAACACTGCTGTCTGTTCAGTTAGAAGAACTGGATTCTATACAGTAATAAGTAATTAACATTACGAAACACAAAAACATTAAAATTATTTGCCATACGTCAGCTAGCACACGCCAATATTTAAAACTATACTCAAGCAGATTTTTCAGGAATTTTACGACATTGAGGGGTTTTGACAAGAACATGTGGTCGATTTTAGGGTTCCTCAGGGGTTTTGATAGGCCTTTCACGACACTCAGGGACTTGATTAAATAGACGATTTTTTATGGTTTTGCTTACATTTATTTTTATTACATTGAGGATTTGAGGGATTTTTTGTACCACACTAACACGCGAGCTGCTTGCAGCTCGCGCAGCACGCAACAACTAGTGTTTATAATATATAGCTGTAACTTGTAGCCACAAATGATAAACTAGGACCGTCCTAAGGACCGTCCGTAAGTCCATCAATGCCTATTTGTGGCCAAGACTTTTATAGTACTTTTCTCAAATAATGCGATTTTTTCTCGAATAATACAATTACTTTTCAAAATCAATGACAAGCAACGGTCAACAATATTTTTTTTCGCGTTAAAGTGTTCACTCGTTTTTTTTTCAATAAACAGCTTTCTTCTTTTTTTTCTTTTTTTTTATTAAAGATGGGTTTGCTCTTGACTCTAGTCTAGGTCAGTGGTGACAGAGACAGAGTCGACGATGGAGTGAGCTTACCCAGAAGACGCCTGTTCACTCTCACTTTGAACAGATTAGGGTTGTAAGCGTTCGGAAACACAGACGCAGGTTGAGAGTTCCACTCTTTTGCTGTGCGCATAACAAATCACATTTGGAAACGCTTAGTGCGAATTGGTGGAATAGCAACTAGGTAAGGATGATTAGTTACAGTGCGTCTAGATGACCGATGGAAGAAGGGGGCCGGTGGTATGGGGTCGTGGAGTTCTTGGGCACACTCACCGAAGTACAATCTGTAGAAGACCGACAAGCAGGCGACCTTGCGGCGATGAGCCAAGCTGTGAAGCTTGGCATCCACCCGTTTTACGTCGCCAATGAGCCTCTTAGTTCTCCGTTGCACCGAGTAAAGCGCGGTAAGTTGGTACTTTCCTGCGCCATCCCAAAGGTGGCTGCAATACTCCATGCAGGATCGGACTTGCGCTTTGTAAAGGGTCAAAAGCTGTCCAGGCGTAAAGTTTCGCTTCACTCTATTTAGGATGCCCAGTTTCTTGGCCGCTGTTTGGGCTTTGTACTCGATGGTGGCAACGAAGTTGAGACCTGATGTCAACTCCATGCCTAGGAGCTCGAGCCGATCAGTTACAGGAACAGATGTACCCCGAAAAGAAGGAGCTTGGTCGAAACGACTCCTTTTAGCAGTAAAAAGACACGCCCGTGTTTTGGTGGCGTTAAAAGAGACCAGATTGTCATCACCCCACTGGGAGACAAGGCTTAAGGTCAAATCAGTACGCTCTACCATGGCCTCTCTCAAGGAATGAACCTCGGCCCCGCTGGTTTTTGCGCTGAACAAGTATCTCTCTGAAACAGTACTGTCATCTGCGTATCCAACAATACCAGACTGGAGTAGGCCATTGATGTGCAGCAGGAAAAGAGTTGCAGAGAGAACAGACCCCTGAGGAACTCCAGCATCAATAGCCATAAGGTCAGAGGAGCAACCGTCAACGACTACTCTGATCGACCGTTCACTAAGGAAGTCTGATATCCAGCCACAAAAATCTGCTGGGATGCCATAAGCAGGAAGCTAGCTGAGAATACCAGCGTGCCAGACCCTGTCGAAGGCCTTCGAGATATCAAGCGATACAGCAAGTGCTTCGCCGTGTTTCTCGATGGCCTCGCCCCAGCAGTGCGTGACATACACAAGAAGATCGCCAGTTGACCGTCCCCGGCGAAAGCCATATTGACGGTCACTGAGGAGATCATTGTCTTCGAGGTAGGTCAGCAACTTACTGTTCAGTACCCTTTCCATAACCTTACATAGGATGGAGGTAATGGCGATTGGACAGTAATGGGCAGAGTCTGCACGGTCGCCCTTTTTGGGCACTGGTTGCACATTTGCAAGCTTCCAGGATTTTGGCACAGTTCTTTTATCAAGATTTGCAAGCCAGTTCGAAATTTTAATAAAACCTTTGATAAGTTACCTCCTTGGTTGCCATGTGTCTGATCTTTCCATTTTTAAATTACACGATAGATATGAGTTTACTATGTAATTAACACAATAAAGAAAGCTCCTCTGAAATGTTTTTAATAAAAACAATGATACGCTGCCATTTCTTTTAAAACAATTGAAAGGAAAAGCCGAAAAGCTGTTCATTTTTTAAAGCTTTTATTTAACTTCGCGTATTATACCTACTGTCCTGGAATATTGCAATCAATATTTCACCCACTTCCACTGAAGCTATCGGGCTGAAATTTGGCATACCTACGTGTTTGGTTGTCGTGACAATGCATGATTACTTAATAAAAAAAAAAAGTTTCTATTAATCTTTAGATTATTGTTATTCTAAAACATGAACAGCGATAAAATGCGAAAGAAAATTCTACGACGCATTACCTAATTACGGTTGAGGAGGTGACGTATAACTAAGTAGTTATTTTAACACCTGCATCCTCTGAATGCGTTCGTTTCCGTGAAAGTAAAAGTTGATTTGTGTAGACATATGAATATCTAAATATGTAGATTGGTAGGTATATTAGACACTACGGATCACGAACATAGTTTGTCGAACGTGTGCCCTGTGTGCCTTTGTTCGACGAGACCTCTAATCTCAAGCAATTTGAAATGTGTGTCTACCGCTGAACCATACAACAGGATGATTAACAACTAAATGCATAATGTGTTTATGCAAAACTTACGTAGGAGGCAGCTTAATTCACGGGCATGATCTTGAATGTAATAGGTAGAATCAATAAAAAGTGAAAGCATTGAATAATTTTGATTTATTGCGCGTCTGCTTATAACCAGCTCATAAAATGTTGTTGTCATACCTAGATAATAAAATAATTATCACCTAATAATTATTACCTTGTAGTGTTCAGTAGATACAACCGTTATCTCGTGTAAATCGTGGATTTTATGGCTTCATTCAAATAATAAATCGAAATATCTAAGAATCTTGCCTACCATTCGAATGCTACTTGTTACGTGGTTTGCTAATTAATTTTTGCTATTAAATGCAAAGTTTATGTATAAAAACTCATTATTTGAAGTGTGGTTTTTAGATTAATATGGATGTTTAATTTCACATTTGACCTTCGACCTCACATTTTAGCCGAGCTGTATTTTCCCGTTGTCAACTGATTTAAAGTTGATTGTATACCGGTAAAACGGGGATAGTAGGGATGCAGGGTTGAATCGGGACGAAACATTAAAAGGGATGTTAACATTATATCGTTTCCTGATAAAAAGGACTCTAATGTGTTTACTGTATTAACGAGTAAGTGCTCTTGTTGGCAACAAACTATAATTTCAACGTTAAGATCCATTTTAAAGTTTCGTCCCGATTCACCCCTGCATCCCTATTAACCCCGTTTTACGGTACCTAATAGTAGATGGATCTTATCGAGGGTAGGGCTCGTGGCTAAATAATAATAGCCGCACAGGACGATCGAAGGTTAAACTACTCTTGCCGCAGCCGGTTCGTGTATGACTGACCATACATATCGAGACCCCTTTTTTTTTTTTTTTTTAGGATGGGAAATCATCAAATGACCCCTCCCGCTCTGGGTGGAGCGGAAGGGAGTGTCAGACTCTTACTGACTAAAACCCACCCGTGTTCCTTCCTTGGCCCTTTATGTTCCGGGTCAGCGGTACCCCTTATGGATGATCCCGCTTTCCCGGTAGGCTTGGGCCCCAGTGGGCCCCCTCTTCGATGCTGACATCTCTTTGAGGCGCGCCTGGAACACGTACGCGCCGTCCGGCACGGGCCTGATCCTGATCGGACGGTGAGTAATGACTCACCGCCCGCAGGCCCGCGCCTACGGTGGCCGGGAGTCGTCACGCGGCTCCCGACGCCCGGAGCGTCCACCGCGGCGGCTTGGACGGGAGACTCTCTCCCTCTCCCGTCCCGCCACCTCCTTCGCTAGCATGACTGCTTCGCAGAAGGAGGCGACTGCCTCCCACTCCCCCTCGCCCCGGACCATGGCTTGAACCAAGGCCGGGCGTGAGAGATCGCCGCCGCTGCCGATCGCCTCTACGAGGACACGGCGGTACTCCGCCCATGCAGGGCAGGCCCCCACCGTATGCTCCACCGTGTCCTCGGGGCACTCATCGCAGTGGTGACACCCGGGCGTTTCCTCCCGCCTGATGATGTGCAGGAACCTCCCGAAACTTCCGTGTCCGGTGAGGACCTGCGTCAGGCGGTAGGTGAGGACGCCGTGACGCCTCTCTAGCCACTCCTCAAAGAGGGGTCTTACCGCCGCTATCGTGGCGTGCCCTATATCGAGACCCCTTCGTTCGTCGGAAAGAACGTTAAGCCGTTGGTTCCGGCTGTCATTCGTAGATCTTTGACAGTCGTTACGGGTAGCCAGGAGCCCAATTAAAAGTCTGACAACAAGTCTTACCAAGTGATATCGTGTTACCCAATAACTGGGTTGTAAAGGTAAGATAGGTGGTCGCTCTATGTAAAATTCTGGTATTCAGCTGCATCCGGTTAGACTTGGAGCCGACGCCAACATAGTTGGGGAGATGCTCGGTAGATTGGTTGAGTAGATATATCTTATTGCAGTAGCAGGAACTGTGTACTTAGTCGTAATAAGCCCAGATTCAAACACAACATTCAAATATAATTGGTAATCATCGATTTTTTACTTAATTTGCATAGCTATTTCGTCTAACGAAGAGTCTGTTTCTTATAAGAATAGTCTGTCGTCGAAACGTCTGCGTCTTATTTTGATATTTTTCCTTAATCCGATACCTACTAAAATGTTATGATTTTTAATCAATATGTTATAACTGTATGCAAAATGTGTTTTGAGCTATAATAATACCGAGATTTATGAAAGAAAAAGCAGCTTTTCAAAATTTCGATGATATTTACGACTTACACCCAATTTCGAAGGTTGATTCTGCCAAGATACTGTCATTTAAAATATCGATTAGCGTATTGGTTGCTTATCGATTATCAGAGAAAGCTTTTGAGCTGTCATCGTTTTGCTGCTGAAACTTCCTGAGAAAATGAGCAATCGAGTGAGTTGTGTGTTCCTATAAGGAATACACTATAAAAACGAAACGAACAAAAAAAACAATATCCTTAGGTTTTACCGTTTCGTTCTAAAAGGAGCCATCTACTGTTACCTACTAAATACTTATATTGTTTTGAGAGTTTGGTTCAGAAGTCACTTTAATTTTCAAAATAAGGCAACATTTTCTCCGATTGAAAATGAACACTGACGGAAAAATCGGTCATGAAATGAATCATTTGAGACTTTTCTTGTGTTTTTGTTAGATTCCACGACTATTTTGGGAACACGTAAAAAGTTGTTATGATCATTATTGTTGTACTTGTACCTACCAAGTCGAAATCCGGTTTTCGTCGTGTACGAAGTTACTCTGCAATTATTTGCTCTGAAATGCTCTACCTACTCCTGATCCTGATACGGGCTAAGTTTATAATATTATCATGGTAGGCAGTAGGTATGTAGGTATAATACCTATACAAGCATTGATGTCAGACTTGAATAAATTATGAAAAAATAATTAGGCTTTCGGGAGGTGTTTATTAGTGGTTGTTTGATGATATTTTCACTATTTGTTGCGGCTCATATGAATATATGCTTTGGTTAAGGCTCCTATGAAGATAATGAAGGCTTAAAAGCTAAATATTCTGCTTTTATTTTATTAACAATCAAAGACAATTAGCCTATTGTCTATTATTCTCTATTAATCTATTGCTCTATCGCAGATACGCTTTGTGGAATGTGTTTGTGCAAGTCAGTAGCTTTTAATTAACCCTAAGTTTCGTCTCAATTACTCTACACCTAGGTAGTGTACTTATACATTAAAAAGTCAAAGTTCGAGAATCTGATTTTACACACATCGGAACGGATGCGTGCAAATAACGAAACCATCGGACTGTATAGTTTAAACGATTTGCTTCTAATACGTAGATACCTAGTTCCGGCGGTCGAAAGCAGCCCGACGGTACGGGTTTTAGTTCAGATCAGACGAATCTGGAGGTAGAACTGATGAATGGTGTGTTGGGAACGAAATATTTGCAACATTTTATAATGTACCAAACCGAAATTGTGCTCTGGCAACCCTACTGCACTAATGTGCTGAGTACGAGGATAGAATATTTTATAGGATCATCGTCAAGAAAATTATCCTACTGGGAACTTCCATGAGGCAAACCTTCTTTCCTTATGTGCCGAGCGTCGTAAACTAATCAACTGATCGCGACTAGATCGAAGTGCCTGGGGGCCTACTCCCTAAGCATGAAGTTCGTCGTATCGTCCGAAGTTACGGACGTTTCGTAGGTACTCCTTATCACTTACGGACATAACATTAGTCTGGGCCTGAACTAAAAATTAATGACAAAACGTTTAGACAGTTCTCCTTACTCCCGATGTGTTTTTGCCGGTCCGGAAAAGTTCATTTTTAAGTATCGAACTACTTTCGGACGGGCCCGTATCCTCGTTGGCGGACTTAGAGGGTAGGCCGTGTAACGATGGACAATTCGGATACCTATAAGTATCAGTAGGTGCCGGTGGGCACAGTTCCAACATAACCTTATCGATCGGGGTTATATCTCAAAGACTTGTATGTATAATCGAGAAAGTACGACCAACTCTGCACTAGTGACAATTCAAACCTTTTGATGGGTCTAGGAAATTGTTCATGTGGACCTCATGGAGGATTCCCGTAAATATTGGTCTTCACGCGTAGGAACTAACTATCACAATCAAAATCATCCTACTCCCCAAAACGAAGGCACGATGAAGCCGAGAACAGTATCGAATACCTTATACTAAAGACCAAAATAAAAATAACAATGCCCTAAATCTGTTTTTGTTTTTTTTTTAAGATTTCGACTCGGGGAGCTTCTAGATTTCGCCATTGCCCCAACTTCTCAGAAGAGAATCCATAAGTCAAACAACAACCTACGCCATTTACAAAATAGGTTGGTGGAGCCGCGGCATCAGCTTGTATCGGTTAGTGTGCCATTATTTTTAAATCGAGTGCTATGAAAGAAAGTTCCACATAATAACGTAAACTATGTACCGGGGAAAGCCATATGGCGCTCTAATGTAAAACACTTCAAAGCGGATTATGTATCTAAATTATGTTTTTCAAAATGCCGTTTCAACCTTTTTCTTTCACAAGTAATAATATTATGTATTTATGTAGTTGGTACCTACTTATTACTACATAAACACAATATTTTTGAAAATTATACCTACACGATATTCTGCTAACTGTCATCGATTTTTCTCAATAAATTTAAGAGGGATCTATCTCTCTGCAGGTTGCATGTAAATCTTAAAGTTCATAAATTAAATCTTCGCATATTCACGTTAGATATACGTTTTAAAGCGTGAAATAGCACATTAGAAAGCAAAAGTCTAAAAATAAAAAACGCATTTTTCTGTCTTAGTGAGCCCGTAATGATTCGGTTCGTCACGCCTGGGTTTTATGATGATTATTTCGGCTGAAGTTCAACCTTTTTATAGAAACTCTTTTTCATCTGCTTGTGGTCATGGATAGCGCTTTGACTATCATTATGTATCATTAGGCAGAAGTTTCCGGTAACATCCGGTCGAAATTCAAAGAGCAATTATACACACTCGTATGGGCATCAATCACATCACATTTTTTTTTATGAGGAGCCGAACTTTTCCATTGACGTCTGACCTACCTCAACGGTTGTTGGAGATTGTGCTTCGCTAGCGCGTAGTGTTTTGAAATGGTCTCTAATATATGGTTCTCTTGTAATTTAACTTGGAATGAATGTATTAATTATAAAATAAAAGTAGACCTACCTACAAACCAACCTGAGTTAGCTGGCTTCTCCGGAACCCTCTTTAAATTGTTTTCTTCGAAAAATGATGACAACCACCCTGAATATTTGGGTGGACAAGTAGTTTTCTTCTTGGAATACGGTGACTTGGTTGTTTTAGTGGTGCGTCGCATAGGCCGGGTCGTGGGTCGCCGTGTGGTGGACGGTGGTCGGCGCGTCGTGCTCGGGCGCTTCCCGGGCCGCCGGGTTGTCGGCGGCCGCGTCGTGCTAGGCCGAGCCACTTGAACCGTGTCAGGAGATTCCATTAACACGTATTGGTCTCCTATCTGAAGAACCGGGAGCCCTGTCACGGCACTAGGCTTCCCTTGTGGTGGTTTAGCTATAAAATTAGTATGACTTTCTATATTAATATTAGTGGTCTTAATTACTTGTTTTTCTTCAACTTTAGCGTTTTTCATAGTCACGTTCACTTTGGGGAGCTTCCCCTTGAGTATCACTTTAGCACTTAGTGTGGTGGTGCGCGTTCGTGGCGCAGGGGTGGTTTCGTACGAGTCTTCGTATTCGTCCCACACGGAAAAAGGATCTAGGGATTCGGAATCGGAGATGTCTGCGGAGTGTCTGGGCGGGTGGCGGACGGCCGCAACGCACGCCAGCAGCGTCAGCAGCGCCAGGCGACGCGCCATGTGTCGAGCGTGTGCGCATGGCGAGGTGCGCGCGCACTGTACGTCCTGCGGCCGCCGCTGCAGTCGGCCGGACCACCTTCCCTGCCACTGTTATTATGCGTCGATGTCGCTTTCAACGCACCCGCGACTACTAGGTCAGCACGCCCGGGCCTGCTCGACTTTATATCTACGTGCCCGCTTCCTCGATACATCTTTGTATTGTCCAACCACTCGTCACCTCTTTCATTAATTCAGCAGTTGAATATAATAAATACCACGAGGTAAGTACCTAGGTTTTTTAGACGTTTCTATGACTCTATAAAACCTTAACTAAAAAGAAGCGCTAATCGTTACCAGCATCGTTAGGGGTTTAGAAAAAGGAACAAAGCAACAGGATATTTTTTTATTTATAATTTATATCGTTTATCTATTTCTATAGACATACCTAGTTAAGAATTAAAATTGATTTTGATAAAGGGAACGTTGAAAATATTGTTAAAATCTAGCACGTGAATAAAGCACGATATTAACCAATTAACTTTACTCGTAAAAGTAATGATCAAACGATAGACAGTAGGTATAGACAGGCGAAATCAATCGGATTTCTAGTTCGTCTAATGAAAGTTACAAACACAGCAGGCGTAACAAAGTGGCGAGCAAAGTCAACATCAAATCATATTGTTTGGTATTAAAACATATGATTTAATTTCCATCGTTTATCATCACATATGAATAGACAACGCGTGAAATGTAGTTCAAACTGCATGGTTCGTTTAGCGCCGCCGGCGCCGTGACGCGTGCGCGGCTTAGGGGTGTCTACTCCATAGCAATCGCATTTCACTCAGATTTGTTCCATAATTCCATTGTACTATTTGAAATTACTATCCGTCAAGCTTTCCTTATAAATAATTATGTATGAGCTTTCTAAGCGGAGGATGTTGGAAAATTTTACGTGCATTTCTCTTTCCAAAAATAAGTACTCTATTGAAGCCATTGATATGAATACCTGTAGGTAATAGCCGTTGGACCTCAAAATAATGTCTAATTTATTGCCGTTTAGCAATTTCTGTCAAATGGGAAACTCAAGTTAATCATTGTAACTAATGGGCGTGCATAGTATATGGTATCTACTTCGTGTATCGGTTTTCATTAGGACAACACAATGAAGCGGAAGACGATCTTTCTCGACCTAATTTTTCGAAAACAAAAGGTATATTGACAATTATTGTGAGAAACGTGATGCACTATGATACATGTCGAGATTACGTAGGCGTTATACTTATTGAAAGATAGAAAGCAGATGTTTCACTTCAAGTTGAACTCGCCTTATGTGAATCGGGTTTTTCCACTTACCTAACCGAAAATACGGAGGTATGATAAGTATCTTAATGCTGTGAGAGGCAAAAATGCGTGTGTCAATCGCTTTTTTTCTTGCGGTATAAATTATTACCCTTTCATAACTGACTTCAAACGGTTTTACTTTTTAGTAAAGGAAAAAGTAATTAAGCACCATCTCCAAAACATTTTTCACTCCTCTTGCTCAAAAAGACCGTCATTGTGGCGTACCAGAGCGAAGAAAAAATAGCAATTCTTCCTCTAGGGGAAAAAGTTTTTTTTTTAATTTTTGTGTGTCAAATGACAATGAGCCTACAAAAACGAAAAAGTCTTTAGTCATAAGTAGAATAATCATGAATATAGACTCGACTTATTATATTACTGTTTCATAAAAAAAGAACTTCATTTTATTTTTGAAAATGGAACTAAAATCGGTGATCTTTTTTTTTTTTTATTAATTTTAATGGCCTGGTTGCTGGGACCTTTTAGCCAAAATCGGCGATCTCTTTGGTAGAATGCATGCAATGCGTTGCGGCTGCAGAAGAAAAAACAAAAAAAAAGACATTGGCGCGAAATTTTTATAATTTTTCTCTAATTGCAAATTGAATTGGTAGTGACCGTAATTAATTTTACAATAGTGAAAATGACATCATCTAGTGAGAATGGAGACCCTAATTTGCAAATAGAAGAGAAAGAAAAAGAACCACTCAACATTCATCTTCACAGAGGACTGAAATTAAGTTACCGGGAAAAAATATCTCATTAAATTTCCAGAATTGTACAAATTGTACATTTAATTTTTAATAAAATAAACTACATATTTCATAATTGTATTGGATTGTTTTATTTTCTCGCAATCGTAGTGAAAAGTAGAGTGTAACAGACGGCGCTAAAAACCCATTAAAACTCGGTTTCTATTTAATCCCTCGCTAAAGCTCGGGAGTAAAACTACCTCGTATATAATGGGTCATTTTAGCTCCTTGTATAACAATCTACTATTGGATTGTCAGTTCCAAAAACAAGCCAATAACAGATCAGTTTCGGAAGTTCAATGGACTCAGTTCAATGACAAGATGATGAGATGACGTAGATTGAATTGTTAAAAATAATGATTTCAGGTCAATCAGTATCACAAACAACATTCGAATAAATTCACAAGAGACAATGGATTTATCCATGTTGATTGTGATACTGCACACTGAGTTTTTACTAAGAGTTTAATTATGGAGTAAGTAGTACCTACCTACAAACCCTTTCAATAATAAATGCCAGTGTTTATTATTTTATAGTGTGTCTAATCCACTTAACATACTCATTGTATTAGCAATTGCTACTTGTGAATAGCAGTACGATGGTTGAAACTTGAAACATCACACTTACTTGTAGCTATCCAGAACAGTATGAAGAATAGGAGATTTTCTTTTATTTAACTTTCTGCGAAACGCAAAGTGTACAGCAGTGTATTTTCACGGCCTACTTCATTGATGATCATCTTTGCCCTGCGAAGAATAAGTCTAATGGCTATATCAGTATCTACTTAGTTTGTTGTAAAACCGATTTCACCGCTTTCACGTGCTAGCACGTAAAATGTTTTACAAATAGAAGACAAAGGAAAATTAAAATATTTTGAATCAACTTTATGTAATATTTATATATTTTTAAATATTATTCTCAACTTGTGATTGGTCACCTGTATATACACACATCAAAAGTGTCTAGGGATCAACATATATTTTTGCAATAACTTTTCTCCTGATTGATATTAATTAAAATTTTCTTTAAGGATTCATAAAATAAAGTGTTTTCGTTTGTCACAGTAACGATAAACCAAGTCACCTTTGCATTAATAAAGAAATTTGCCATTTTCCTAATAAAGGGATTTTTGACATTTGAACCACTAACACAAAAGTTCGAAAAAAAGACTGAAATAAAATTTTATTGGGTAACTTAAACAATTAATAATCCGTGTTTCTACCGCGAACACTAACAACACAAGAACATCGGTTTGGCATACTCAAAATGAGTTCATCCAAATCACGCTGTGGAATGGCCGCCCATGTTCGTTGCAACAACAAAAAAAGGTCTTCTTGCGACTGGATACCCTCCATATTCGGCAGAGCTCTTCTCTGTAGCATATCCCATGCATGCTCAATCGGGTTCAAGTCTGGCGACTGAGCAGGCCAGGGCAGGACATTGATGTTAGCTGCGGCGAGAGTCTGTCTTACAACTCTTGCGGTGTGCGGTCGTGCATTATCATGCATTAACTGAAATAAGGGACCGATTTGCACTTGTAGAGGAACGATGACGTCTGATACAATCGTCTCAGCATAAATTTGAGCGTTGAGGTTGCCTCTGATCCAAATCAACTCAGTTCTTCCGCCGATCCAAATACCCGCCCATACCATGATGGTTCCACCACTATAAGGATGGACTTCCTGGCAGGATTTTAATCGCTGTTGGCGTCCAGGGGTTCTCCAGTGTCGTATACGTCTTGTATCCGGTCTCATACCAAAACGAGACTCATCAGAAAAGCACACGAAACGCCATTGTTCTTCTGCCCAATTTCTGTGTTCAAGAGCCCATTGATATCGAATCCTACGATTGTGCATTGCTATAGGTGGTACCCGTAGCGGTCTTCGGGAATGAAGGTTCACTTCATGCAAGCGGTTTCTGACTGATTGGTCGCTAATTAAGTTCCCTGAAGAGTGATGAAGCCTCACGGCTAACATCATGGCGGTTATTGTTGGAGCTCTTCGAGTTAAGATTTGAATGTATCGGTCTTGTCTCCGTGTGGTGCAGCGATACCGTCCTCCATGGCGCTCAGCCACGGTACCAGTGCTTCGGTAACGTGTCCAAAGTCGACTGATAACACTCTGACTTGTATTCAGAGCTAAAGCCACAGTACGTTGCCGGGAACCAGCTTCTATCATTCCCACGGCTCTGAGCATTTCTTCCCTGCTTAAATGACGTCGCCGCTCCATAATAACGTTGGTTTTAATCAGTAGTAGGGAAACAGTAGCACTAATAATGTCTTCAATGCGTTGTATGTTTTTATAGGGAAAATATTGACAGCTGATTTTCATCTTTTACTCGAATTTGATTCACAGTTCCTGATTCAAATTATGAAATGCACCAAAAAGGATCCATATAAATTTATAAAATCATAAATTTATTACAAAGCCACATCTTAATCTCAAGAAATCCGCATAAAAATGCTTGATCCCTAGACACTTTTGATGTGTGTATTTGATAATAATTGTAGAGTCAAATTACCTATGATATATCGATTTAAAAGCAAAGAAAATTGCCTCGATCTAGAATTATAATTAAATTGAGAACAGCATGATCCCACGTGATGTCAAACGAAATTGCGGGAAAGCCCATTCGATGATTAATTGAAACGCTAAGCGCATCGAGTGTGCCAGGCCAGCAGTTCTGCTAGGCTAGTATTCCTTTTTGTTGTCATTTTCGACCCTCGATTATACTGTTTTTATTTTTCAAAATCTGTTGGCTTATGTTTAGTAGGTAGAGTATTGGTGAAAAAAGTCTTCACCATTCCTCCAATAGTTTCCAAAATAGGGAACCTATTCTAAAAATCTAAATTTTGGGAACCCGCTTGCCGATCATATTTGATACTTCCACGCAAGCTAGAACTTTGAAAGGAATATAGATACCTAGTGCTTTTAAGTTACCGGGAATCTCAATTTTTCTTACCTTTTTGAAATCTTGCCAAGTTTGGTCTGACAAGTTGATCTTTTCAGAAAATGGCCAAAACTTTCAGTCGAGAGTTTCTATATGGGGGCTTATGTGGGCATGGAATATATGTATATATTAAAAATAGAAAGGGAGATATGCCACCAGTAGGTATGGTATTCTTTATCCAGAAATAGGAAAAGCAAGAATGTAATATAAAAGGCGTGATAATAATAGTGAAAGCAACAAGGAAACAGAAAAAAAGTGGATACTGAAGTAAGTACCTAACTATTGCATGTGAATTATTGTTGTGGAAAAGGCTTGGCCCAGCTCGCAAAATACTTATAAAATTATCTAAAAGTAGAATCTATATTAAGTACCTATTTGAGAAAGACCGTATCTGTTGAAACGAATATTTATTACCTAAGTGATTTATTTAAAACGAGTATATTTCATGAATAACATACCTACTTAGTTAACTATAATTATAGTCATAAGTTGAAAGGATTCGATTTTGTGTCAATAATTGAATACTTAAAGTTAAACACCAAAAAGGATAATTGCTATCAATTTATCATAGATGACACAGAGGCAGGTCGTATCGTAGGTTTTTTCAAATTTTTTACAGCCTTGTTGGTCTAGTGACCGCAGGCACTATACTTCTGAGCATGAGGTCTCTAGTTCAATTCCCAGGTCGTGCAAAGTCGGTGGAGCATACAGTGGAGGTCTGCCCGGATTGGGCGGAGCACTACTTTGTCCTCGTGGAGGCGATTGGCGGTGGCGATCTTTCGCGTCCGGCTTTGGTTCAGGCCATGGTACGGAGCGAGAGGGCATGGGAAGCCGTCATCTCCTTCTGCGAAACAGTAATGCTCGCGAAGGAGGAAGCGGAACGCGTGAGGGAGAGTCCAAATTCGCGCCCTTACTCCCCTAGTCGCCGCAGGAGACGCCCAGGGCGTCGGGAATCCCAGGCCGATACCCGGCCACCGTAGGCGCGAACTTGCGGACGGCGAGCAATGGGTAGCTCGCCGTGCGGTAAGGACCAGGCCCGGGTAGACGGAGCGTTGTGTTCCACGCGCGCCTCAAAGAGATGTCAGCATCAATGACGGTGTCCGCTAGGGCCAATGCTTGCCAGGGTTGCGGGAAAATCCGAAAGGGTTACCGTGGCCCCGGGCACAGGCACCTGAAGGAACACGGGTGGGTCTTAGTCAGTAAGAGTCTGACATGCCCTCCGCTCCGTCTAGAGTGGGAGAAGTTATTTAATGATTACCCACCTCAAAAAAAAATTATCAAAAAGGTCGTGCAAAGTGATATTAAGTGTTTTTCCAGCAGGGAGCGAAATGTGGGTTTGGTACTATAGGCAGCACACCTCTGCCTAATGCTTCTGGGAAAATATGCGTGATGTACTGTTCTGTATTACTTTTTTTTTCTTTAGTTTTTTCTGCTTTCCGTTATAGATCACTAATCCGCTTGCTATACCTACTCGGTTATCACCCAATGCGACCAAGCATTGAAGTCGAGGGTACAAGTACATACTATGATACCACCGTGGATACCACAATCACCAATTGATTAAAATGGCCCATTTCACAGTCTGTGATGTCTATAACGTTACCGCATTCAGCCAAAGTAAAACTGCGATTTGGCAACTTTTTCAGCAATTAGGTGAAAGATGATATTTGACTAGAAATGGGGGGGGGGGGGCTATCGAGATGACGACTAATAAAGAACTATGGAAGAAAACAACATGTTGCGACGACCACAAATACCTACAATTGGATAAGGACAAGAGAATGATGAAGATGATGTTGAAATAATTTGCGTCGTTAACTGCCGGAGGAGTGTGGAGTGATATGGAGCAACTTAATAAACTGCTAGAATCTTGGCAATGCAATAGTGAATAGTCGAGCAATATGGAGCAATGTTGCTCCACTTGTTACAATTATTGCGGCAACCGCATCTTTATAATACAAAGTCAAAGTCAAAGCATTTATTTCAAATAGGCACATAAAAGGCACTTTTGAACGTCAACATTGATTCTAGTCGCCCCTTCCAAAAGGTAGTTTCGTATGGAGAAGAATGGGCAAGAAATTCCACCGTTACTCTTTTAAAATGTGTTTCAATATTTTGTATACATTAATTATATAATTATATGTGAAGACTTATAACAAAATTACCCTACCACAATAGGTAAAAAGAACTTAAAAAATGTAGCAATGACAAACAAGTTAATTTTGTGACAGATACATGATGCTCACATATTGACAAACATTGTAAAAGTATACGATTTTCCAAATTATTTAAACAAGTAATATTATGTCAGTGTGTGAGTTAAAGTAATCACAGAATGTAAATCAATGTCATAAAAATAATAAACTATACAATTAAAGTAGCAACAAGTATGATTTTGTCTAGACCCTAGATTGTCCTATGGAGCTGGACCAGCATGTTTCCAAGCATTCTTATCCTGGATATAATCCTCTAATTTGTAATATGCTTGTTTACAAAGTGAACTTTTAATATGAATTTTAAATTTTCTTTAATTTAATTGCAATATATATTATGACAATACGATTTTGAAAAAGATGTACAGTCACGAGCACTAATAAGTTTACACTTAGCAAAATTTAAAAGCGATTTTCTCGCGGAATATTGATTGCAACTTTGAAACAAGACCTATTTCATAACAGTATAGGTTCTAAAATACTATGTTCGTAACAACATAAAATTACAATCAATACAGTAAGAGAAAATCACATTTAGAAGTCGCTAAGTGTATACATATTGGTGCTCGTGACTGTACGAGTACTCGTAGGTATGAGTGTTGTTCTATTCTAGGATTAGATTCTAAGGATAAATTGGTGTTGATATTCTCTGACCTCCAAATATGTTCGTCGCCGTATTTTGAATAGTTAGTATAAATCATCCTTAATTTCATATTTAAATACGACTTCAGTATTAATGAAGCAAAAACTCCTCAAATAACATGTTCCTACTCTTTAAATCGGCTGGCGGACGTGGTGTTTTTTTTTTTAATTAGTCTGTACAAAAAGTGTATTAATGCTGAGTTTTTTTGTGCTCCATGCCAAGCAAATAGGAACACAAGACATATGAATCGTTCCAGTGTCTGTCTATCATAATCGATTTTCTCACAAACACTTTTACGTTCAGATTTGAAAGGTACAAGAGCACTTGGCCTTTGTACGAAAGTCCTTCTCACAAACAGGTATTCAAACGAAAACCCTACTGATAAGTAATCCTAGCACGACCAGCCGGTCGATTCTGTAACAATCTCACCGTGATAAATTAGGTGAAGTGAGCACAGCACTCCACCTGATACTAGGGATTGACACTATCGACAACTCACTTCGCCTAAGTGTTCACGGTGAGATGGTTACAGAATACCTCTGCAGGAATTCAGAAATTCAAAGGGGAGGACCAGAGGCTCTCCGGTGATCAAAACCCATGGTTACCCATGATTACTTTGGCCATGATTATATTTTAGTTATATTTAGTGTAAGTATTGGTTATTTAAATATTTAGTAAACATTTTAAAATGTCTCCAAATACAAATTATACTTCTTTCTTCAAAATAATTTGATTTTACTTTAATACATAATGTTTTCTTTTTTTAATTTTATGAAAAATCAAGAAACATATAATCACAAACACTTGGCTTTTATGTAGACTATGACTGTGCATTTTGTCTCCATTGAAAGACTTTCAATACTTTCAAAATATAGTGTTGAAAAAAGTATAGGTAACATTTCTTGCTGAATCATATTGAAAGCCGTTCATCATTTTGGATTTTGATTTGCAAATGCATTATAACTTTCTCATCTTCTAGGTACTTACTTAATTTTTTACTTGCCTACATCTGAAGTCAAATCAGACTATACTAACTTAAGTTTTTTCACACTTGAACTCATTATAATACTAGTTCACAAAAACGCTTTATAAGTGTTAAGTTTTTCTAATATAACCCAGATCCTTATATATAAAAATCAATGCCACTTTTCGTTGTAATTTTATAACTCAAGAACGGATGGACCGATTTTGCTAATTCTTTTTTTAGAATATTCCTTGAAGTACGAGGGTGGCTCATACGGAGAGAATATATATATTAAAAAAAAATGTTAGGCGGTACGAAGTTCGCGGGGTCAGCTAGTACTGTATATATTCTATGTGCCTATTAGAGCGCAACTGTTCTATTTGTGCCACGTCTGCGGTTCTTAATATTAATAATTAATTATGTATCTTCTTTGGCCTCTACTAGTGCGAATAAACACGACCTACCTCCCAAACAATTAAACTTACCTACCTAATAATTAATGTCTGGCACTACAGTTGACTTTAAATTGCACGCTCCAATTTTTATGCTAATTATCGTTTATTAGCATTTATATTACAATCATTTACCTTTTTTCACCTGAAAATACGTAAAAATAGAACCAAGAAGTAGTATTTATATTCAGAGCATTTTACTTTGTCTTTTATTCTATTACTAGCTTCTACCCACGCCTTCTAATTTATCACCCATATTTTATAAAAAACTTCCCTGTATAACTGCTTCGTTTGTAGTTTTGGTCTCAGCAGCCAAAATATATAGAGTCAGGACTGGTGATGCGGGAGCAAACGACGTAGTTGTCAGTGTGAGAAGGAGCTCGTCTTAAGGTGGACACCCGCAGTCTTCAGTAGCAATTTCCCATTGCTTGAGAAGTTTCCGTTTGTAGTTAGTTAATGAACGCCTGCGTTTCCGCATATACTACGAAATGGCACAACACTGATACACTGACTGTTGCATTCTTACATATTCCTGACGAACAACTATCACTAATATAATTTATTTATTAATTTATTTATCCTCCTACGCCATTACAGCAATTACACCAACAGAGCAAAACATTACTTCATGTGCTGCTTTTTATCCATCCTGTGCGCGGTGGACATCGAACGGGTGGCAATGGATCACGCACGCTCACGCAGCGTCAAGACACTTCTCCATAGTTCTATAACTCCAACCATATTGCGCACATTCTTTGCGATTTATTTGAGAATCAATTAATTTTCTAAATATATACACAAAATTGATAAAAACTGAAAATTTTGATGTGTCGTCCTGTCTGACAGATGATAATATAACAATAGATTGTAATAAACACACGGGATTCCTCATTAACAGTCAGCTAACCAAAGATTTTTGTTTTTATTATAACCATAGTTAACAGAAGAGGCATAAAATTAATGATTTTCTGCGTACGTTTTACGAACTTTCACAAAATTGTATTTCCGAATGTACAAAAAATTAAGCACAAAATATATCGACTGTTGGGAATCGAACATAGGTTTGCAAAGCTAAGCTAGCTTTGTTGAAAGTTGAATAAAAGCCGTTTTTATATGTTTCATGATTGGCGACTCAGTTCGAGTGTTTACAGTGCATAAAGAGATGGCAATAAAATAAAAAATAAATGTTTTATTTCATTATTAGGTACACGTTGTAGGTACATACATTATACAATTGGTGGCGTCTCCTTTAGTTAAAACCTTAATCTGTAACTCTCTCATGAACTCTGTGCTGTTTTCGTTCCCTATTCAGCCACGTCCAGCGAAATCGCGATTTCTGACTTTTCTACTTAGTACACAAACCTCAGTCGGTCCGATAGAGTTTTTTGGTCCATTATGGATCGATAGGCATCAAAATAGATTTTGTGAAAATTTACCATTGTCTTGCTCACTGTATTTTTTTTTCAAAATCTGTGAATGCAGATGAAATTGTTTCAAAAAGTTAAGGACAGTCTCTTCAGACCGTTTTCCTGTAGCGACAACGGTTAACCTTGCACTTATTGCCCCATCTCAAAAATCTACCCTCTGCTTAGCTCCATGAAGTTGATGAATAAAAGCAATATTGCTCATCCCCCAAAGCAAATAGCGTGATAATTGATAGACTGACCAGACATGGATATCTATGCTAAATTTGAATAAAATCTATCCGGTAGTATTTACGTGCTGCTGGAAATACATTCAGACAAACAGATAAACAGGCAAACCATTCTAAAAACGATATTTTTTTGGGCCTTAGAATCGTTACCAGACCTCGCATCAAATACTTTTTGTTTTCAAATATTCAATGCACGGTTTTGATTTCGCAACGATTTTATTATATGTTTTTTGGCATTAGAATCGTTTCCAGACCTCGGCGGCGGCGGCGGCGGCGGATGAGGCGGGAGGAAACGCCCGAGTGTCACCATTGTGTGGATCGCCCGGAGGACACGGTGGAGCATACGGCGGAGGTCTGCCCGGCTTGAGCGGAGCACCGCCGCGCGCCGTGTCCTCGTGCAGGCGATTGGCGGTGGCGATCTCTCGCGTCTGGCCCTGGTCCAGGCCATGGTACGGAGCGAGAGGGCATGGGAAGCCGTCACCTCCTTCTGCGAAACAGTAATGCTTGCGAAGGAGGAGGCGGAACGCCAGAGGGAGAGGCAAAATTCGAGCCCACACGCGCCTAGCCGCCGCAGGAGACGCCCTGGGCGTCGGGAATCGCAGGTCGATTCCCGGCCACCGTAGGCGCGGGCTTGCAAACGGCGAGCAATGGGCAGCTCACCGTTTGATAAGGACCAGGCCCGGGTCGACGGCGCGTTGTGTGCCACGCGCGCCTCAAAGAGATGTCAGCATCAATGTCGGTGTCCGCTAGGGCCGATGCCTGCCAGGGTTGCGGGAAAGTCCGAGAGGGATACCGTGGCATAGGCAACTGAAGGAACACGGGTGGGTTTTAGTCAGTAAGAGTCTGACACACAAAAAAAAAACCTCACAGCAATTATTTCTTTTTTTTTATATTCAATGTACAGGTTTCACTTCGCTACGATCACGGAGAAACTGTGTTTGAATAAAATCAAGGCTATGAATGTAAAGAAATTGTGACTAATTGGATAAAACCAATTACTTATGATGACACGGAGGCGCTGCTGGAATAAATTATAACCCTACACCTAATTAATACCTGTACCATTCTTAACCTCGCGCATACAGTCTGATTCATTCGTGCTCACATGCACACACCCTCAGTCTCACTCACAAATTCGCATGCCTGCGTGCGCGCAGCATGTTTAGTTTTAATTATCTCCTTTTTTATATATGTATCATTATTTCCTTTACCTACATTTGTACAAAACAAGTAAAATATACTTATTTAAGTTCTTCAATGTAGGCTCCAATCACTAGTTGTTAGTGTTATTCAAATAGTAAACCATTTTTCATTTTCAAGAACAGCTAAAATAAAAATCTTATGTAATATAATAAAATAATAAGTTAGTATTTATTTCATAATCTGATATACCTACTAAAAACGGATACTAGGTTATTGTACTTGATTTAATAAGTATTCAGATTGCCACAAAAGGAGCCTTAGGTATGTGTTTTTATAATTTTTTGTTACGTTGTGTGTGTTTGTGTCTTTTACTTTAATAATATTTAGGTACCTACTTACATATTATTTGATAAGCATCGTATTATTTCCTTATTCATTATATTCCTTATTCATTCATAACTATACTTCCTATTCAATATAATATAAGTAGATACTAAAATAATAATATAATACTGACCTGTAACCGTCCCACACTGCACTTCACTGCAGGGAATACTTTTAGCAATAGCACTATGCTTGCAGCGTATAGACGATTATTAACTTTAGTCCAGCACCCTAGTTGCATAACACATTATCAATCACAATCTGAATCATTGTAAAGGATATTGCTAATCCATTGCTTCATATGTTCGAAAATGTTGTCTGCTCAACAATGTAAATAACGCAATGAATGTTGTTGAACTGTCAAAATTAAAGCCATTCGTACAGTCAGTGTGTTACGTTGATCGTAACATCCTGCATATTATTGTTTAGTAAGATTATAAAAGGAAATATAGTTTTTTTCCCGAATACTGTGTCTAAATCTGTGCTGGAAAACCCAACTTCGTTTCGTAAAATAATCATGTATCTAATCAATCATACTTACTTTCTTTGTCCTACTGCGGTCGTAAAGTCCATTTTTTAACCCTTTAAAATAAATGAATACCAACTTAAAGAATAGCTGTAACAAATTTTTAACCTAGAAAATACGACCTTCATCTATAACACGAAAATTAGTGAAGCCGGCCGGAGTACCTACTAAATTATGATCGCGCTTCTTTAATTAATCAAGTGGCGAGCATTTATCGTGATGACCGAATTTCCTTAAATTAAATTGCTTAATTATTTACCTGAAATTACCCAGTTTAGTGTTCTCACAAACCATAGTCAGTCGTGATCGTGACCAGATTGAAACAATCTTAGCTACAATAGTTAGCTTAAGGAAAAGACCACGATAATCTTTTATTCAATTATTTTAATTAGAGTTAGATTTCAAAACGTTTTTATACAATTGACAATCTAGCTAAATAAATTGAATACGAGTTTTTTCATTAATGTCCCACTATATTAATTATTTTTGTGAATCTTCTTCACAAATCGTTGAATGGCTCCGCAGTTTAAAATTGTGATTCCTTCCAGTCACCAATTGACGAATATGGTATTATGGTTTCCGATATATTTTGAGACATTGGACATGGACAACATCAACATTGACATTTTCAATTTTATTTTTATTGTTATGTTTTTTGTGGTGTACAATAAAGAATATATAAATAAATAATAAATAAATAACTACCAGTTAACGCTGTCACACATGCATTCATGGAGGCTGAGCTGACCGATAAAGGTATTTAGTAAGAAATCTAAACATGGTATCAAACAATACCGTGATAATAATACACGACTAGTTAGTTCTCTATAATGACTACTGATAATTGCCCAGATACCCTTGGAGAGATACCTTTAACGTATTAAAAACATTAATTACATTCAAGCTAACGAATAAATTTAATGTTCGTAGCATACAAGGTTTTAATAGCACTTACCAAAAAATAGGCCCAAACTGGGCCGCTTTAAAGCGGTCGAGTCATCATCATCATCATCTTTTCGGCCAGAAGATGTAACGACGAACATTAGAGCTTCCCGAAGCGGCGCCACATCGACCGGTCCTGTGCTTCTCGCATCCAGTGGATTCCTGCGGCCTTCACGAGGCCATCGGTCTACTTTGTGGGAAGCCATAGAAGATTATAAACAGTATGCGGCCGTAAACATGGCATATCGAATTTTAGACAAAGTTTACCTCTGTGAAGCGTAATCTCTGTCATACCTGTCTCTTTCAAGTTTGATGTCGTCATTCTCCTGTCCTAATTTCAATTTACAGTATCAAGTTGCCTGTCTGTCGGGTTACCTACTCTGGTCTTAGGTCGTCACCTGTCACTCAAAACTTTTGAAAAGTTTTTTTGGAATTTCATAGGGTTTTTAATCCATAACTTTTAAATCATGGTATTACAAAATAGGCAAGTACTTCCATGGTTGTAACGGCTCTATATTAGGTCTCGCGCGTTTGTTTTTTCCGAAGATAGACGATGATTATACATACCTTTCTTGGGTTATCTGTATTCGGGGTGGACGCAGCAAAATTATTGTCTTCTTTTTCCATTTATCTATATTAGCCGTTATCTCCGAAGTCTCGTTCTCCATTCAATCCTTTTCGGGCTATGTCGGTTACCTTGGTTCTCCTGCGAAATATCTTCATGTTTGATTCGATCACGTAGGGAAACTCCAAGCACTACCCTCTCCTTTGCCCTTTGGGCGAAACCTGTACAAACGAATATCTTGTGGGTATTCAGAATATATATGTATATATATAGAAGTTATGCCACGCTGGTCGACACACTATCGATCTTCATCACGTTGCTCACAAGGGAATTTTGGACTTCTTGGCCTTGGGTCTCCCAATCACGTTCCCGGAAATAGGGAAAGTTCCCGAATTTGAGGATTATCGAGTCCTCCCCCTCTCTTGGGACTTAATTTAACCCTACTATACCCCATCGTACCCTGCTCTATTCTTGTTCAAGTTCGGTTCTCTCTTCAAGATAACCGAAATACATAGGTAACACGCGCGTACACTCTGGAGCATTATGAAGATAGGGGATAGACAAAAACTGCGTTTATTTCATCATTAATCTAGATTTTTTCTCGGATGTTTTGAAATTAGCTTCATGTCTTACCAAATTCCATTGAAATTTAGTTATTTACGTGGAAATATATCTACCCAGAGCAGATCAGCGGTGTGGTGGGAAATACTGGAGACCGTTGGCCTGAGAATAAGTGGGACCAAAACAGAGTGGTAGGTACTTGTTTTACTGTTTTTATTAATTATTCTTCAATTCAATTGACGGAATCAAGACCCTTGGCATCAAACACAGGATAATACCTGTGTTCACAGGATCCATTTGGCCTACGGGCGTAGACGGTGACGCTATTGTTACCTGGAGTGGCGAACTTCCCTCATTTACCGTTATCTGGTTCAGTAAGGCCTTCTTCAATAACAGATGACCACACCTCAATGGTTAACCTCTAAATTGCCCGCACCCGGATCAATTTCAAATCATCTGACCACGGGGCTACACCAAGGTATCACGTCTATCCTCGCATTAGAGATTTTAATTAAGAAGAAAGAAGGCTAGCATAATCAGCCAGATAAGGATCAGGTTTGATTAGACCTATATAAAACCCATCGGGTTATTTGGACACGATCTGATTATTCGAGAACTGGTCCCTCTGCCAAAGCGTGTTCCTCCTAGTCACGCCATGAGGGGAAAAAAACCTCTCCTCCATTTGACAGCTACATTGATCAATTTTTTTTTACCAATCCACAGACTAAATAGAAACCTCATCTATTAGGTAGTCATTTTGAATTTAATAGACATTGTATATCAGTAGAATGTGGGAAATCATGTCCTTATGTTTATTTCTTTCAAATAATTAATAAACATGTAATTAGTTCGCATGACACAATTTCATACAAACCATCATCCTACTAGCTTGAGCAGACCCACGAAAGGTGTCGCTACTAGTTGCTTTAATTATTGATTTTTGCAAGGTCACAGGTCAGAACATTTTCTTCTTTTTTATACGGTTTAAGAAAATTTATTTCGCTCAAAAAGAATACAATTATTTACTCCTATGAGGAAAAACATAATAATTAAGATAAGCGACGGTTTCGCTTGGTAATAGTCTAAAATTAAGTTATAAAAACGGTAAAAACATACAATTCACACATTATTCAGGTGGAGCTTTAATAGCCTTTTAAAAGTTAGAAGTGATTTCTATTCCTTAATTACTTTAGGTATAGAGTTCAGCCCCCTCATATACGATAGTCTTTCTACCGTAGTTTGTCCTCGGTGCTCTTAAAATTATATATATGGCGAGCCTGCCTCATCATGCGCTTTTGAATTTGCATTCTTTTTTAAATGTTATTTGCGTATGTGTGTCTCTATTAATTATTTTACGCACAAGTATGCAAGTGTTATATTATACAGTACCTTGAAAATATTTTAATTCTGTGTGCTACTTTCACTTGCAGCTATAGGTGCTAAGGATAGAATGGGCCCCGCTGGGTGGACACAGAAACTTTCGAATGTAATTTCTGCTGTACTATCAAAGGTTTTTGAAAATAAATTGATAATTTGGAAGGTAAATGGAAAGAGTAGGTACTATCTCTAATAAAATTTACAAGTCTCTAAGCAATAGAATTCAGTAAGAGTCTGACATTCCTTTCCGCTCCACCCAGAGCGGGAGGAGTCATTTGATGAAATCCCACCCTCAAAAAAAAAAAAAACAAAGCAATACCATAACGAAGGGCCCCGCTAAGTAGTTGGATTTCTGTCTTTTCTGTCTTTGTGACGGAGGTACATTGAATATTGTCATTCGATTAGACAGGTACATTCAAAAGACAGGCTCGACCGGGCCTAGCCGCCCGAGCTCATTTTAAACAATAGTTGTCCGTCTTGCATTGTTCTTAACCCGCCGGAATCCGGCTCTGGTGTGTAGACACCTGAACAGCATATACTGATTTTTTTGCTGCGGCTCAAGGGGGGCAGCTAGATAGAAATACATCTCCCCAGCGGCCTCTAAACAGTCCTTTGTCGTATATTATTGTTATATCTAAGCGGTCGAGCCATAGATGTCAATACTGCTACAACCAAGTAAAGATTTAGATCACCGTCGTCGGGTCATAGAACGTTCGACGTGCAATACTTGGTAGGTAGATTGAAAGAATGCCTGCAGCTCATGGTATTGTGTACTTAGGTTTCAATGTTACAAAATCGGTTCGAAATCGGTTCTATAGAAACACCAAATAATCATTTATTCAACGTTAAATCAAGAAACAGGAATCCCATAAATAAAAAATATAGAGAGTGAAGTCACAAGACGAAAGCTAGTCTAAAATAAAAGAGAAGAGTTATTCTTTGAAATGCTTATCATACTGTAAAAGTCGTCTTTGAGGTTACAACTGAGTTAAAAGATTAGATAGGACTTGGCCTCCCCAGAATCCTCACTATCGCTGGAGATGGGGACCTGCTGTGGATTTTTTTTTTTATTGAACCGAATATGCTTTTCGCACCCAATTTGGGTTTTCGACAGCACTAAATGTAGATACCTATATAAAAAAATAATAATGTTTATAATATAATAATGTAATAATGTTAATAATGTTTATATGTAATAATGTTAATAATAATGTTTAAATATAGAACACATACCTACCTACCTATTGGGGATCTTCAATTCATGTTTGTCCTACTACTCATTATAATTATGACGGCAGTAGATAGCTGACAACATTTCTCATTTCATCACATTATCAATGTTTTTCAATCAGCTATTTCTGAACTGAGTGTTAATTGTATAAAGTTCCCACACTGCGATCACTTTAGATCATTGACACCTCCAGTAAAGCGTATTGTTAGCACATTAAAGTCAAGAGTATCGGGAAAACCCGTCATAAATTATGTATAGACAGTAAGTACCTACTGCCGTTGTGAGAATTTAATTATAAACTTGATTTTGTGACTGAATCCAGTGAAAATTATTATAGCGCTAAGTTGTTGATCGTGGATGTAAGTAGCTCATTAGATTTGATGTAATAATAATAAGCCCCCTAAACAATCACACGCCCTGATTGACCATCTAATCACGTGGGGGGCAAACACAGGAATGAGAAATTACTGGCGTGGCTAACGTGGCTCTGGAAACCCACTTAAAAATGGAGACTCGTTCAAAAAGAAAACGTATAGGACCGCTGCCCGGAGGCGATCGCCGGGGCGCACTTGGAGCTGACGCTGAGTGTCTCAATATGCGAACCGTCAGCGGTGAGGAGTTGAACAGGCGGGCTCCCACCGACAAAGATGCTACAGCCGAAGCCATTGACGATGGTGATAGACAGACAAACAGGACAGACACCCCTGTAGAGCCTTATAGTCCAAGTACAGTATCGTACGAACCTTCAAGAACATCATCACCATCAATACCATCTTCACCCATACCTTCGTCAACCCCCATAACTAATTTTACTACAGTTTCACTCACTCTGGTCTTGAATGTTGCGCGGGAGGTACCTACATTCTTACCCGCGTCCACCAAGGCTGGGAAAGCAAGAGTTCGCATGAGATGGAGTAAAGAAGTTAACCTATTCATAATGCAAACTTAGGGTCCATATTGGCTCAACTAAAGTTCTTTACCCGAAATGGTTCTTCCTAACGATTTGTAATCCGAATGATCACTCTTCCTAAAATTTTTCATCCTAAAGTTTTCATTCATACTATTTGTAGTGCTACCGGCGATGTTCATAACACTCATGTTTCCGAAAATTGTAATTAATAATATCATTAATGTAAATATATTTAAACTCCTACTGTTTTTTATCATAACGCTTTTATCCCTAAACATAATTACCATAATATTTTCACTCATACTCAGAAAGAAACATTTACCAAGTGTTATAAAAAATATATGTGGGTAGAAGATGATATTTATAGTTTTAGGTTTTTTTTTCTGTGCATGGTTGATGGGCTAGGTCGACGGAGCCCCGCTTCGCGGGGCTCCTACTTCTGTGTGGTTTATAAAAAAATAACCACGAAGGGGATGGCGGGGTCTATTCGCTCGCTTCGCTCGCTCACACGACCCCGCCATCCCCTTCTAACCTAACCTGTCCGAGTCGGGGTGCCCTAAAGTCCCAATTGCATCCAATTTCTCTTGATATAAACAACCGTTACACACCCGATGTCGATGGCAAATTATGTTATGGCATATCATAATTATGGCATGTGATAATTAGGGCTTACAATGATTAATGTATATAATACTGATTATTATGAATAAAAAGAAATCTAAACAAAAAATATATGACTTTGAATAATAGTATAAAAGATGGTTATGTTGAGAAAATATAGGGAAACAAATAAAAGTATAATAGATGTTTATTGCTACTGACATTATGAAGTTGAATGCTTCGGAATTATGAACATTAGATACAGAGTAGTTAGGAATTGTGATTGTTAGGATGAAAAATGTTAGGAAGAACATTTTCGGATTTCCAATTATCGGAGTTGAAAATTTAGGTGAACTTTGGCGCACCCGCAAACTTATCTACACATCACTAAATTAGAGACCGACATGACCACCTACAGACCACAACTGCATGAAAGTTTTTCACGTCAGTATCCAAGATTTCCGTCTCTGAACAACGGATTTCAGATCAACGAAGAACTATATATATTATAGTCAGGAATAAACTCTTGTCGCTAATCGAATTAGATGAGTTAAAAGAAAAAGTACGCACACAATTACGACAAGAATTAGAAAACTATGCAGAAAACACTATCATGCTGACACAAAGCACAGACGAGAATATTCTGCATGAACAACCACAATCACTCACTCAATTTTTCAATAAAAAAAAAATAAAAAAAAATTACATCATAATAACCAACCTCTAACGTAGGTACATCCAATCGCAAGCATACACGCAAACAGCACACACATCCACACAAACTGAATCCTTAACCCTTTTTTTTTTGAGGATGGGAAATCATCAAATGACTCCTCCCGCTCTGGGTGGAGCGGAAGGGAGTGTCAGACTCTTACTGACTAAAACCCACCCGTGTTCCTTCCTTGGCCCTTTATGTTCCGGGTCAGCGGTACCCCTTTTGGATGATCCCGCTTTCCCGGCAAGCTTGGGCCCTAGTGGGCCCCCTCTTCGATGCTGACATCTCTTTGAGGCACGCGTGGAACACGTACGCGCCGTCCAGCACGGGCCTGGTCCTGATCGGACGGTGAGCTACCCATTACTCACCGCCCGCAGGCCCGCGCCTACGGTGGCCGGGAGTCGTCACGCGGCTCCCGACGCCCGGAGCGTCCACCGCGGCGGCTTGGACGGGAGACTCTCTCCCTCTCCCGTCCCGCCACCTCCTTCGCTAGCATGACTGCTTCGCAGAAGGAGGTGACTGCCTCCTACTCCCCCTCGCCCCGGACCATGGCTTGAACCAGGGCCGGGCGTGAGAGGTCGCCGCCGCTGCCGATCGCCTCTACTAGTACACGGCGGTGCTCCGCCCATGCAGGGCAGGCCCCCACCGTATGCTCCGCCGTGTCCTCGGGGCGATCATCGCAGTGGTGACACCCGGGCGTTTCCTCCCGCCTGATGATGTGCAGGAACCTCCCGAAACATCCGTGTCCGGTGAGGACCTGCGTCAGGTGGTAGGTGAGGACGCCGTGACGCCTCTCTAGCCACTCCTCAAAGAGGGGTCTTACCGCCGCTATCGTGGCGTGCCCTGCGCTGGATTGCGACAGTCGCTCTTTCCATGCCGAATCCTTAACCCTTACGCTAGAAAATGATAATAGAGAATCCTTATTTGTCGCAGATCAAAATTTAACCACGAATTCGTATAACCAAGAAATACATGACAAAAGAACAATAATAACACAATAGGTACTGTGGGATGGATCCAGCAGTCCGACCAAAACTACCTAAACTTAAATACCTACACCCCTAACCTATTTCGTTTAGTTAATTTATATAATTAAAATATACTCATACAATTTAGTACTAGGCAGAGCCTGTACTACGGTAACCTGATCACTGATATACATATACACACCCAGACACAGGTCAAACAGACATGTTCATGCACACAAATGTTTGACTTGTCCGGGGATCGAACCCGGGACCAGCGGCTCAGAAGGCAGGGTCGCTAGCAACTGCGTCAACCGGTCAGTCAAAAAAGATGTATCGCGACAACCCTTTTAATTATATCACCTTTTACTCAGCCTCCAAGTTTCACTGTCATAATACATAAATCTTTAACTTTTAAGTTGTTTTCAAAGGGAAAGATAACATGGCATAGTGAGAATAATTCCGCATTTTCAAACTTCGGAATAAAAACAACAATTAAAAAACTCGTTTCTCCAGCAACCTCTAATTAAGTACCAAATTCATTGAATTTAAGATGATTGACACGAGTCATCATTATTATAGTGGTGATATGACCTTACTCTTTCACTTTAAACCATTTGGGCAACCTCCAGGCCAGACGGTTTCGTTTTTTTCGCGCATATTTAGATAGATTGGAATGTGATTAGCAACGACATGCAATTCGACTACGCAGACTGCATTTTATAAAAATGTTTATATAGATAGATTAAATAAAATGTTTTAGTACTTAGGTATGTGTAGATGTTGGTTTAATGCTCTAAGGTGTAGATCGACGAAGTACTCTCTGCTTTTGCATTAATTAAGACATTTCGCGATTTTTGCTCATGCTGGATTTCTCACCTTAGGATTGGATGACAGGATTAATCCTGACATTACAATGTGGGAAAAAGATAAAAATACAAGTTTTTTAAAGGTTTTTATTGCGTAAAATAAACAATTAACAGTCTGTATTTCTGCATCGAAGCGATCGGCATAGGTACTCAATATATGAGTTCAAACAAATCACGATACGGAATGACCGCCCACGTCCGTTGTAACAGGCGAAAAAGATTTTCTGGTGTGTGTACGGCATCCTTATTTGACAGAGCTGTTCTTGGAAGCATATCCCATGCCTGCTCAATGGGATTCAAGTCTGGCGATTGAGAAGGCCATGGTAGGACGTTGATATTACCTGCGGCAAGTATGTTTGCAACGACTCTGGCAGTGTGTGGACGTGCATAAGCAGAAATTAAGCACCAAATTGGGTCCGCAAAGGAATGACAACATCTGATACTTACAATCGTTTCAGCGTAAATCTGTGCATTGAGATTGCATCATCCAAATCAGTTCGGTTCTTCCGCCGATCCAAACACCCGCCCATATCATGATTGTTCCACCACTCTATGCATGGAATTCCTGGCATGATATTAAACGTTCTTGGCGTCCAGAGGTCCTCCAATACCGTGTACGTCTAGTTTCTGACCTCATACCAAAGCGAGATTTGTCAATTTCTGTGTTTACGAACCCATTGTAAACGGGCTCTGCGATTGCGGGGCTTAATATTCCCTTTTCAAATGATGAAATTGACTAAAAATAATCCATAGGAATTACAAAAAATATCATTCAAAAACCAGATTTTTTGTAGCTAGCAAAAACGTGCTTGATCCCTGTTTGAACTTTGAAGATGAACTATCTGCTTATTAAATACTATTATCTTCGTTTAACACAATATTTCATACAAATACATGCCAATAGCCACAAATTACTTGTTATTGTGTTATTATTAGTTTTATTAGATACGAAATTTGTTAAATAATTCAGGTCTATAATCTGCATTCCAAACAATATGTGCCCGTGCGGTCACAGGTTCAAAATCAGCGAGCGAGTGTCAGAAGGAGTGCCGAGGCGAGCGGTCGTGCAGTAGTGAGCTGCCGAGTCCATCGTGTAAATAAAACACGCTGTTCAAAGGTACTTGCGCGCTCTAATAACCTACCTAGTGACTGAACCACAGGCGAGTGATTGCGACTCGCTCCTCGGGGTCAAGACAGTTCACTGCCGGCTCTGTGTTAATCCAGCGGGGGTCATTGCCGCCACACGAGACCCACAAGCAGTCAGGTACTCGTATCTATCTATCTATTCTGCATGCCGACCATGTTTGACGGGTGACCCACGAAGAAATGTCTGATTGATTGACACCAAGCCGGTTTGTTTACTCATGCTCTAACTTTTAAACTGTATGCTCTCTGCTCACCCTGTAGTGACGTGACGTCTAAAAGTACGCACAGTAGCGAAACCAAAACGGTTTTGTATTGTATATGATTTGTAAAAGAGGATTCATACGGCATTCAGTTTTGGATCTTTTAATACGGTTTATTAGAATGCCCAGAGGTCATCATCATCTCATTATTCAATCTTTCTAAACATTGTATGTTAACCTTAAAACAAAAGTGGTTCGATAAATTAGTTTAATTTAAATAGGTAAGTGAAATCTGGCAAGAACTTGCAGTGAATTAATGAATACCAAAATATCAAAAAGTAACACACTCCAATTTGACACACATGATTAAACTACTTAGGTATTAACGGTAATGTTTTTTTAATTTCGCTAAAGTGAAACGACGTCCATACTTAGGTACTTATCGCGTTAACGTACAATAACAACAACTCAATGTACTGATATAAAAGTACCTACTTACAAAACGGCGACCCGCCGCGCCGCGCCGGTTCCCGCCTCTTTCGTACGGTTCTTACAATTCGACATTTCTTTATCATGTATGTTTTGTATCAATGTATCCCTTAACCATCCGGAATAAATTCTCTAAATGATCGTGAAAACCACATCAAAGTCCGTTATGTTGTCCGTTATGTTAGACAGACAGACACGAAAAGCGACAACGAAAAAAAACAACAAAACGACACACCATTGACGGGTCGGAGGTTCAGTCATACGAAAACAACGACTCGTTCTTCATAAAATTTATTGTTTATCACTTAAATGTATTACAATAATACACGACTCACAAAACTGGAGAAAACTTCAGTCACGAAACAACAAGATTATTTCTCAGTTGTTTTACAACGGCCAGATGTATAATATATATACAAATAATAATATATATATAATATATATACAATATCTTTAGAATTCAATGGAACTTCATTTTACAAACGTGACAAAAATGCATCTTTAAATACATACATACTTACAATTAAATAAAATTAAAGCAGAGACTTCAATTTTATTTATTTGTTTGCATGAGTACTGTTTGTGACGTCAAAAACTCAAAATAACAGCTTTTTACTAAATGCATATTTAAGAAAGTATATGTGGTAGGTACTAATAACGAAATACCAATTTTTTTTTGCTGTCTGGCTTTCTATCTGCCTGTTTATTCCAGCTAATCTCCAAAATGGCTGGACCGATTTTGGCGAGACTTCACTGGCAGATAACTGCGGGGCGAGCACGGCCTCTGTGCTAGGCTTGAGTCACGCATTTTATCACGGTTTTTGCTCCCAAACTGTGATAAAAAGGTGTGACTCAAGCCTATCACATTAGGCCGTGCTCGCCCCGATGATATTATAAGCAATAACTTTTTTTCATGGTAGCACGTTCCCGTGTGATAATTTCCGACATTCACACGGGCGAAGCCGCGGGCTGAAGCTAGTTGCATATACAAATTTTGGATAACGAAATAGAAATAAATAAATAATTTGAAAGTTTAAATGGCTGATGAATTTTAAACACATTTGGATAATGTACACACAGAAATATTTAAAACGTAAAGTACCTATGTATTTAATTTAAAGCAGTATATAGGCATATAAAAAGTATAACTGAAACTAAGAATGTCTAGTAAATATTAAAATGACTAATTCCGAGGCAAGCAACTATGTACCTACCTACTCAAATAATATTCTTATTTTGAATAAAGTATAATAAACGTCTGGCAACCTGATTTTTTTCGTTTTGTTCCGTTTGTTAAACAACGGACTAAAGTTTTCTAGTAATAATTATTTCTAGTTGTTCAGGTGGGTCATTTTAATTTTGAATAAATGTAGGTAACTGATATTTATTCATTACAGCTCCCCAATTGCGTAGCACACTTTCTATCACAATCTGATGCATTTTGAAGGAAATTCCTAATCCATTGCTTCTTATGTTTGAAATATTCGTCTGTTCGACGACGTAGGTAACGCAATGGATGTTGTTAAATTGTTAATTACCCCGCAGGTTACACGAAAACATCTCGTTTCCCGTGAATCTCGCCTGATTTTTGCGCTCCCGATTTGCACGAACTGAAGTTGAACCAATAACTTTATGTCGGCTATTGCTGCTCATGTATCACAAAAGACATTGTTACAAGTTAGTTTCCTCCCTCTTTACTTGAAGGTTTGTGGCCGAACAAACTCTTTAAAAAAAAAGTCTTATCTGTCATGACTGTCATTAACATTATTAGGTACTTCATATTTAACGTTGTTAAATCCATTAACAAAAGGTATATTTTACATTGTTATCCATAATAGCGATTGGTTTGATAAATAAGTAGTCTGATGAGTGCCTGCATGCAATAGGTACCTGTACACTGCTGTGTAATATAATATAATATAAGTAGGTATTCGCATTTATACGCGACAGCTGTATTCGGACTTTGGTAAATCAATGTGAGTACCTCAGCTTTATTTATTTTTAATATTATTACATATGTTTAATTAAATTATGGGTATTATTTTAAATTGTATTATGGGTATTATTTTAAATTGTAGGTAAAATTTGTTCACTTGTTTATTTCATAGAGTTGTTATAGCTTTCAGAATGTCGGTATATGTGAGTAGGTTATTAAAATCAGCTTTTAATGAACATGTTTTCTTTTGGAAAAGTAGAAGCAATTACAATAAAACAAAACAAGTTTATTTATAAAAATAACATTAATAAATCAATACGACGACAACAGTTTTTACGAAATATGAAACAATTTGAGCGGGCGAAATGGCCAAATCAATTACATAATTTGATAAGTACCTAATTAAAAATATTTCGATTAAATTATACATATATACCTACCTCATTGGATAAATTTCTCCAAATAAACGTTATTCTTTCTTTTCTTTCTAAAACGACATTAACAAACTATTTAATAATAATAAACTAAAATATGGCGTTTAAAAATCAGTTCTCACCGCTGTCAACTGTTGCTGTCCGCTGTAATGCACCTACCCAAATGACTAAATAATAAATTCAAATAAAAAATAATTAAGTATTAAACAATTATTTTGATAAGATATAAAATACCCGATTAACATTAAGTATACAAAATGTTGGTTTTGCAACATCATGTCCTCCTTAATTTTTAGTTTCGATAATAGTGCTGTATCAGTAGGTACAAAACCGATAATGATATGAGAAAGTTACTTTCTCATATAATTATAATGTAAATCTCTTAACCGGCTAAGACACATTCTCCCTTTTTTTGTTAACGGTTTTAACAGCAGACGACTACAGGAAATGATTTTCTAGCCTATACAGCGCATCATTCATTGAACTATTGGCAGACAGACGGCTCACACTGGATCGAAAATCGCGTCTAAAAGACGCTTAGAGCTTCGAAGTTTAAAGTGTCGTTTTTTGGGATTCAAGTGGTTTCAATTTAGTATTACTATGGTCAAATATGTCACAAGATGAAATAATAAAAAAACCCCCGTTTCTTCAGTTAAATTCGCCTGTTGCTTTCATTAAAATTAAGTAAGTGGCAAAATAAAAAGATCTCATTACGACTTATTAGTATTTACTTATTAAGTACTATGCGCAAACACTAAGTAATGATATTCTTGGTTTTTGTTTAGTTCCTAGAAAACCTCAGTAAACTAGGTCACTAGTATCATTATTAGGAGTTCATCATAAAAGCTAAGCTTTGGAGCCTGAAAAATTACCCATATTTACTTGTTTGTGCATTTATTATTTATTTTCCAGGATAAAAAACCATATAGGTACAATAACCATTTATTTATAAAACATGTATTTCAGTTATCTATCATATTAAAATTATTGTTAAAGATAGGAAAAAAGCATATAGGTACATTTTCTACGATGAAAAAGTGCCGTTTTCTAGGAATATGAAGTATGTGAAAAATCATAAATAATTAGTACGATAACCCTCTGTAAGGATAGAACGGGAAAATGTTCAGTGCCAGAGAAATCGGGATTTTACACACCTGCTCCATACATATTTTTCATAAAAAATTGTAAGTCCTTAGTTTTCAAGCTAAATTATTTCAAGCCCAAAAAACTACACTTAAAATTTCAAAGCTCTAAGTCTTCTAGACGCGATTTTCGATCCAGTGTGCGGCTCACTTTTAGTTTCGAGAAATGCGTACTAGCTAGATAAATTTTATTAAAAGATAACGGTGAAATACAAGTTTACGGCTCGGCAAGGCTTAAATGATATAGGCTCGGTTTTATACAATGTTAGTGGTTATAAAAAGAAATGTTCAAAATAAAAAAAATCTCGACCTCTACATATTCCAAGCCTACAATAAATCAAGACGAAAGATTTATTGACTGTCTTATCCACCGTAAGTGTCTATTTAATTTTATAACCAAATATTAATGAGCATAAATAAATACGTAGGCTGTGATAGCTATTTTTAAATAGGTACATACAAAAAGAAATGTTCGAAATAACAATTTCCTCGACCTCTACGTATACCAAGCCAACAATCAATCAAGACGAAATAATTATGTACTGATAGTAGCATCCATCGTTCTTCTAAAGTCCCTATTTATAACCAAATGTCAATATGTAGCCTGTGATAACTATTTTAAAGTTCACGACCTACATACTTTCCGCTTGTCTCTATTTAAAGCCGATATAATGCCATGCTTTATAGATAGCCGGCTTTATAAATGTGTGCCACAGTCTTGGAACTGCGCGCACTATTAGCCAAATCACTGAAACCACTGAAACCATCAATAGACCTCATTTCGCGTCTAGCCACCGGAGAAAGAATCCCTCCACAACACGTACCGTGTCCCGAGAGCCTCCTCAGCTGTACGTCGAGGCTCTTGGCTATAATGCCATTCACTGTTATTATTATTGGCACAATAATCGCTGAGTCTACATCCCATATGAACGTCCAAAACGGTGAAGGAAAACATCGCGAGGAAACCGGCATATGCTAGAACCAAAAACTTCGAAGACATGTGACATGTACCAACCCGCATTGGGCCCGCGTGGTGGACTACGGCCCACTCCCTCTCACAGAGAGGAGGCCTGTGTCCCAGCAGTGGGAACATTATAGGCTGATTATGCTACATCCCACATGTCGACAGGCTCGCAAGTCAAGTCAAGTTACTTTGTTTCGTTACCATTCTCGGCTTCCACAAGATCCGCGTCATGTTAAACTGTGAACAGTAATTATGAGACGCTCCAACCTATGTATTGTCTTCGCAATCATCCTTATCAGCGACAATAGTCCTTAAGGCCAATTCCCGTAATTAAAAACGTTCAAAATCAAGTCGTAATCTCATCTCAGCGACAGTCAAATGTCAAAAATTTAGGTAAACGCTATACAATTTTTGACAGATTGAGACTGAGATTAGAATGCGAACGTTCTTAAAAATACGGGAATTGCCCCTCTGTTAGTGACGAATTTATCAAATTCTTAACCACACCTCCGGCATCTTGGCTGACGAGATGGGGCTCGGCAAGACGGTGCAGGTCATCGCGTTCCTCGCACATCTGAAGGAGACTGGACAGGCGAGAGGCACACATCTGGTGGTAACTATTATCTCCTATGAGTTAGGCAGAGTTGTACCTGTAGTACCTACACCCACATTTCGCCAGATACGTTTTAGTCCCATGCAATAGGTGGCGAGCCTATTGCTATCAACCGGGCACAAATCCAGACTCCGAGCTGGTACTGAGAAATTCCTTACAGATAAACCCAATCACACTTTGCCCGACCTGGGAAATGAGCCCAGGACCTCATGCTTCAGCAGTAGTGCTTGCGACCAGTAAAGTCAAAGCATTTATTTCAAGTAGGCATCTAAAAGGCACTTTAGAACGTCAACATTTACATTAAAATAGAATTGATTCTAGTCGCCCCCTCCAAAAGGTAGAAAATGAAGAGAAGAATGGGCAAGAAACTGCACCGTTACTCTTTTAAAATGTCTTACAATATTTTGTATACATCGATATAATTATATGTGAAGACGATGCACCTATAGTAAAATTACCCTACCACAATAGGTTAAAATAATTAAAAAATGTAGCAATGACAAATAAAGTTAATATGTCAGTGTATGAGTTAAAGTAATCACAGAAGGAAAATCAAGGTCATAAAAATAATAAATTATATAATTAAAGTAGCAGCAAGTTTGATTTTGTTTAGACTCTAGATTGTCCTATGGAGCTGGACCAGCATGTTTCCAAGCAAGATTATGTTGGATATAATCCTCTAATTTGTAATACCTATGTTTGTTTCCAAAGTGAGCTTTTTATATGACTTCTAAATTTTCTTTCATTTAATTGCAATATATGATAAGGTATTTTGTTGTAGACCAACGAGGCAGTCACATGATGATCAAATCCGATAATTTTTATTAATGTTACTTTTATTGTTTTCTTTACAGATAGCAACATGAGGAAGCAATGGGGCGTGTTTGTAGCTGTATCATTATGGAGCGTTGTAAGCGGCCCCCTGACGAAGGCAGACGCTTCCGACGTGCTTGATCCAATGGTCATCCAAGTAGAACATAAGCGAAATGAGAGACTTTCAGAACCAATTCCAAAGGTAACTTATAAATTGTAGCAGGCTACAAGGGTAAGATACAAATGCAGTATGCAAGGTGTTTCAAAAATTTTCAATTGTGCAGAGCTAACACCATGACACGCGACAAATCTCGCGTCGAAAAGATTTGTCTCTTTCTGTCACTTTTCTCGATTTCCGCCGACGATGTCATACAAAATACTCGCCTTCTGTCAAACGTGGTATTTTCTCGACAAACCCTTGCCCATGCAAGGGTTTGTCGAGAAAATATGCCATCACTTAAGTTATCAGCAGTTAATTTTTCAAGGGTGGGGATTAACAACACTTGGTGTTAAATGGTTATAATAGCGAAATCAGTTCCAGCTGCATGTTTACACAGTTATTTATTATATTATTATTGGCGTTTATTTAAACGCTTATCCTTTTACTAAGTGTGGTAAGTAACAAAATTTCCAAAATGGGTTTTTTGGTGATTCTTATCTACAAAATCAACAAATTGTGAACGCCGCCGACCCATTTCTCATTCTAGTGTTTTGATTTCTCCATTATTTTCCCAAAGAGCGCCTTCGAAAACCATGACCGCCATCTTGAATTTTGACCGGCCCAGTTTCACTAAAATTGAGATAATATTAATAGTTGTATTTTACTTCATGATGGTGTAACGTTTCAATGACTAGGATAAGGCCTCCTTTTCCTCATGCTAATGTCAATGCCAATGCCAAGAAAAAACATTTAATTTTAATTAACAAAGTCGGTTACACAAAAAACTACACATAATTTAAAGGAGGTTTGTGAGTCGTGAGAACGTAAACTCAAATGAATAAAACGGAACCTTATGCTGAAGTTGCTATGTTAAAAATTATTTGTTTTTAAGAATTTCCTACCTCGGTCTCTACGTAGCGAAAAAACGAAGTGTCAAAGTGCCTTCTTCGAGTTTACTCTAGCTTGGCCGTTATGTTAGACAATTGAATGACGTCAGGATTATAGGAATCAAATCTGGACAAACCGTGAGAGAAAACGATGTCGCGCTTGTCATGTTAGCCCTGAGGATTCAATAACCGCTAGGTTTGGACTACAGAACAAAACACCGTGTCGATGAAAAGGTATAATGATTACGTTTGTGATATGATTCTCAGAAAGTAACTAAATGGATCATACTGAATCATCTTCTGGATTACATTAGAGGTCATTATGTCAAGCCAATTGACCCACTGATCATAGTAGGTAACTATTGAATGGAAAACGGGACGTAACGTTTCTGTCGTAGGTATAATTTTATCAAAGAAGAATTTATCCAATTTATGCATGTTTTCCTCCTCTATAATATTTTCTTATCTTCAGTATAGGTATTAGGAATTTTCTCAATATCATAGTGAAAACATCACATTTTCAAAGGGTATCTATGAATAATCTATCTATGCCAATTATAATAACTACTATTAGCTTTCATTATTTAAGCAAGATACGACATCATAATATCGTAGGTATTAGTTTGCGGTAGACCGGTATCAAAATAAGGATCCTGACTGGGCCTAAGAGGCGATTTAGTATAAGTAGGTACCTATACAGGGTCAAATTAAATTAGATAGCGAAACTGCGCAGTCGTGATGGGTATCGATATTTAAACACGATAAAAAATAAATATATTAATTTGATGAGTTTTTTTGGGGACATCAACCGCATCCCTTGAAATATTTTATTTAAAAAAATGGTGTTAATTTCACAAAACTGATGGGTTTCGATATCTAAACACAATAAAACAAACAAAAAACTATTTTCTCAACTCATACTATCAAGCAACATCACTACAGGCGGTTGGTGACCCCAAAAAAAAAACATTAAATCCTTTTAATTTTATTTTATCGTGTTTGTTATCGATATCCATCTCGTCTGCGGAGTTACGCTACCTAATTTAATTTGAGCCTGTATACAACGTGGAAGCAACGATACGACAGTAAATGAGAACACTGGCAATACTAATGCATAAGACTATTTTGGAACTATCGAATAACTCCTAGCGTCGAAATAAGTGTTTTTTTCCAAACAAACTAAATAGCAGTGTGATAAGTCGACTATGGGTTTTGCCAATCTATGAATAGTGTAGAAATATGTGACTAAGGGCTGATTTTTCAATAGTCCGATAACTTTTATCTCAATAATAAATATGACAGTTTGACATATTTTCTTACGAAAGCTGTCAAACCACCATTATTAGTCCTCAGATAAAAATTATCTGACTATTGAAAAATCAGCCCTAAACATTGGATGCCTATCTTTGTTTAAATTTTAGTATGCAGACTGGGAACGTCATCAGATATGGGTACCTACGCAGTTTAATTTATTGTCGTACTGTCTTTCTTCTTTGTTGTGGTAGCTTCGCATATTAATGTGTAAAGTAATTTGATCTACTTTTGTATTGAATCTAACAGTGTTATGACTAACGATAATAACGTAATCGCGCCACATGGCGTTAAACTCTATTTATTATATTGGAAGTGCATACTATTGACTATTAGTGTATGCATTAGGTATAATACAACATTATTTAGGTACAACAAAATCTACTCTGCATTATTGAACATTATTTAGCCACATGTTCGGCTCTATTTACTAATTAAGACCCATATAATTTACAAGTTGCATTTTCTTTTGACTAACCAATAGAATATCCATGATTATATTTATGGAACTAGGCTAAATTAAATATATATTTACTAACTCCTTACATCAACTTTGGAATCAATGTTTGTTTTCTACTTTTAATATTTTCATGGTTTCTGCCCGTCTACCTGTTTGCTAAGGATACTTTGTGTTATTCAAAACATGCTTTCGAAATTATTTTTATTTTGTAAAAATCCTAAGAATACCTATGTAATGTTTTCGTTTTGTTCTTTAAATTTTCCGCTTCAAATCAGTGAGTTATATTATATGTGAGACATCAACAATGGGGTACCTATCTTTTCAAGATATTGTTACAAATATTTAAATGCAGCGTACTTGTACTTGAAACGTACTTGTAAAACGAATTGTACTTGATACAATTCGCTTACAATATTTAGATCTACATAATTACAACAATCATTTGAAGTAACTGGTTTTTTATAACAGATCCTTATTTAGAACAAAAGAATATTAATATGCAGGTAGGTACCTAAACAAACTGGCTTCTGTTTATCGAAGCATCGGATTATTGTTTCACACACCTAATGAGTATAATATTTTTATTCACAGTTTATTATTATTATTAATTGAATTAAAGCCAACACGGACCAATTATAAAACAAATACAAATAAATACAATTTCAATACAAATACAATTAAATTCAATTTCAATAATTATCTAGTTAAAACAATATTTCCACATTAGCCCGTACATGTACCATGTCACAGTGATACACGTACTGGCAGTCGAATCGCTGTGCGAAGGCGCTCAGGATACTGTTCGGGCTGCCCCGCACCCTGCGCACCAGGGATGTGCACCGCTTGCGCATGGTTGTATAAAAACAATCCACGCGCGCTTCGGCGAACATCCCCGACGCGCTACAGAAGCGAGGCAGCCCCAACAGCACCCTGAATGCATTATTGTATTGGACGCGTAGAGCGCCGTACTGCTTTTGCGTATAATTCACCCACAGACTGCTCGTATAGAAGGACGTGCAAAATGCCCTGAACAGGGTGATCTTGACGTCTCTTGAACAGCGAGCAAATCTGCGTGCTATCATATTCGCACGAACAGACAACGCTCTACGCTCCCTTTCTATGTCATTATCGTCTTTCAGATCCGGGGTTAGAAGGCGCCCAAGGTATTTAAACGGTTCTACCCTCCTAAGGGGGTAGCCAGTCAGTCTCACTTTAGGTGTTTGACTTAGGGACCTTCCCCGAGCTTGAAAGACCATCCACTCACTTTTATTAATGTTGTACACCAACCCGTGTTGCCCAGCATATTGTTCGCAAATGTCAAGCAGCTACGACAATCCACCTGCAGAAGCACTCAGCAGCACCATGTCGTCCGCGTAACTAATATTATTAAGCCACACTCCATCAATATGGCATCCGACATGTGTGCCGCTGAGTTCCTCCACAAGCGCGTTCACATAAAGGTTAAAAAGTTTCGGCGATGTCAGCCCCCCCTGCCTCACGCCGCACTCCAAACTGTATGGCGTCGAATACGCCCCTGACCACCGAACAACGTTGATCTGGTTCCCATACCAATATTTAAAAGTACGGATTAGTTCCTCGGGCATCGTTGTTTGGTGTAATTTTTGCCATAGAATATCGTAAGAAACCAGATCAAACGCTTTCGATAAATCAAGAAAACACCCAAAAATGGGCGTATTTTTATCCGTGTAGTACTTGACAGTTTGCTTCAGACACAGTATAGCCGTTTCAGTAGAGAGACCTGACTTGAAACCAAATTGGTTATCGTGTATCCGTAGATGTTTATCAAGCTTATTATCACGATGTTACAATCAAATTACAATAAATTATGAGTCAAAATGGCCCATGGAACAGTTTCTGGCATATACAGGGTTATTGGTAATATGTCGGCAATCTATTATGGGGATGTAGGGGAGGTCATTTGCAACTAAAATTACCCCGTATGACCCCTATGCAAATGTCATCCATTTCCGAGTAATTTGACGTTTTTTGACTAAAATAATTGGTTTCTGCAAAAAAAAACAGGGATATACTTTATCGACAGAACATTTCAAAAATATGTACAATTTCTCAGCTATCCAACGAGATACAATAAGAAACCTCCTTAAGTCCCCTCCCCACTCCACCGACTTTTACTCCTACTCCTTCACTGTGCACGCGGTGCGGTTGTGGAATTCACTTCCGCCTGACATTAGGGACTGCCAAACGGTTGCAGTTTTTAAAAGAAGAGTGAAAGAACACTATCTTTCCACTTCGTCATAGTTGCGTATATATTAATATTCTAGTGTTATTTATTTTAGAAGTATGTATGTATGTTTGTATGTATGTATGTATATTCTCATATTATTTGTTTTATTTTATTAAGTGAATTGTTTTTGATTTTATGTATTTTATTTTCTCTTTTACTCTTACACACGCTGTCTACATCTCTAAATCTACTATCCTATCGCAGGTATGCTGGAAGAGATTTCATTAGAAATAAGCATCACCGTTGTACCTATTTTTCTGTTATTTTCTTCTTGTCTGTTTATATAAGTGTGTACATAAATGGTTAAATAAATAATAATAAATGAATACCATATCTTCAAAAAAATATAAAATGTCAAATTACTGAAAATTGGTATGCCCCCCTTAATGGATTGCCGTCGTATTACAAATAACCCTGTATTGTAGTCAGTTTGTGCTTTCAACCGTAAGCGGTTGAAAGCACAAACTGACTACAATACAGGGTCCACCATCTTAGTTTTATTAAAAAATAAACTCATATTTGCCAGTTATGTTTTTAAGTCCCATGTAATAGGGGGCGAGCCTATTGCCACCAACTGGGCCCTAATCCAAACTCCAGGCTGCTACTGAGAAATTCCTAATTGATGAACCCAATAACACTTTTGCCCAACCTGGGAATCGAACCCAGGACCATCATGCTCAGTAGTAACGGTTGCGACCAAACTCAAAACTCAAACTCAAATCATTTATTTGAATTAAATCATTTACAGGCACTTTTGAATTGTCAAGTGGTCGGTCAGTCAGAAATATGAAGCTAGTTGCCCATTCCAAAGCCTAGTAGGTACCTATGGAGAAGACCGCTAGACGAACGAGGCAGTCAAATCATTTATTGATATTTTAAATAAAAATCGTACTTACTCTTAGAAAATCAGCTGCCATTTCTACAATTGGTGACTTGTTCTCGTTTTGTTTTTTGTATGTCACTCCTGAATATTTGTATTATCAGACCAGTATCAAGATTTTTTTATTACAATCTAAGATAACATTGCAAAAATGACTTATTATTAAATTTTAACATTTTATCTACGGAATTATGCAATTTTGGGACCCTATGTCGAAAAAAAAATGTACGCGTAATAAGTGGGGTAAATGATAGATGATAATCTGGCCAATCGACAGTTTCAGGGTTCTCCATTATTTACGCCACAACCTGTATAACAAAATTTCTTTGGTGTTCAAATATCTATTATATTTAAAATACTTCTTACATTAATCATTAATTTGTTTCATTTTCTTCCATTACATTAATTATAATTCGTCTTTGTTACCACCGCACCTGGTTAGTGGTTCTTTGTTTGACATTTTTCATAATACATTTATAGACAGACGCTTAGCATTGTATTTATTTAAATAGTTAAGTGTTACAAAAACATAATTATCAAGTCAAATAAATGTGTTTATTACGAAAATAATATGAACAGCTTCTTTTCCGTTGTTTCCTCAATTCACAGACAGAACAAGCAAGCCGGAACATCAGTATAGTTGGAAACCATTTCATGGTGGATGGCAAGCCGCTACGCATCGTGTCGGGATCACTGCACTACTTCAGGGTGCCTGCCCCTTACTGGAGAGACCGTCTGCGAAAGATAAAAGCTGCTGGACTAAACTCCGTTGCCACGTAAGAAATGCTTGCAGTTTAGATTTTATCGTGGTCCTCCTTCCCTGATCCCAATTTACTTTGGGGTAGGTGCAGCACGTTTATTTCCTTCTCACAATTTCCATATTTCTTTCTATTAACTGTCTTCTCAGGATTCACTGTTTTCCTAGCCATATCATCTGCTACACAATCCATGCATCTTTCCATTGATCTATCATCTATCCCCTTTCGTATAGCCAGCCACACAAATATTTATATGTTTCTTGTACCGTATGTTATGTTTATGTTCTTGATCGAATAGCAGCTCCTAGAATAAAGCTAGTGAAGTGATGTAAGAAAACCATTCTGCTATCTCTAGGATTTACACTTTTTTCAACACCTTCCTTTTATCATCCTTTAGATACGTAGAGTGGAGTTTCCATGAGCCTGAGGAACGACAATACTCATTCGAAGGCGACCGCGATGTCGTCAAATTCATCCGCACAGCGGCAGAAGAAGGCCTGTATGTGCTGCTGCGAGTCGGCCCCTACATCTGCGGTGAAAGGGACCTGGTCAGTGACCATAAATCTTTGAAAATTTAATTAGGTTTTTTTTTCTAGCCATGTCACTTAATTTATATATAACTTTTTAGTAGGTAAGTATTAACAAATTAACACAATTAACGTATAATTGTGGAATTGCGCAACATTTAATTTATTACTTACCGCTATAATTACCCTACCTATTACTGACACTTTAAACTATCGTGTTATGTTGAATTCGCTTTTCGTTCTTATTATTTTCCTTAATTTAGCGAAAATGAAGTATGCGGTATAAATTATTATTTTAATTAGATGACAGTTAGTCTGTTTCTTTTCCAAAACTTACCTTCATTGTGTCGTTTTTGTGATTATTATATTTTAAGAAACAAAGAGCATTAGCAAGTATAAAGTATTTACAGTTAAAATAAACAAGCGTACCTACTCCAAGGTAGCGTTAGCACTGTACCCCCTCAGGCTTTCTCGGCCTACCGCCGGCCTCGTCACCATCGAGGCGGTCCGGCCGGTACTCGAGCGCTGGCTCGGGAGGAGGCACGGCTCCCTGTCGTTTCGGGCGACGCAGGTGCTCTCGGGGCATGGTTGCTTCGGGAAGTACCTGTGTCGCATAAACAGGGAGCCGGACGCCCGGTGTCACCACTGCGTCGACTGCCGAGAGGACACGGCGCGGCATACGCTGGCAGAGTGTGCCGCTTGGGAGGAGCCGCGCCGTGCCCTCATCTCAGAAGTAGGCAGTGACTTGTCGCTGCCGGCCGTAGTCGAGTCGATGGTCGGCAGCGACGAGTCCTGGGACGCGGTGGCGCGCAGAAGGAGGCTGCGGAAAGGGAGAGGGAGATCTCGTCCACTCACCCGGCCCGCAGAAGGCGCACCGGGCGTCGGCGGAGGGCGGACAACGCCCTCTTCCAGCCCCCCTAAATGGGTCCAGGGGCGACGGACTCGGGGACGTCCGTCGCCCCCCATACATCAGGACCCGAGGTGGCGGCGCGTAGTGTTCCACGCGCGCCCCTTTTAGACGTCGCGGGGGGTGTCAAACACCTCACTCCCCCCCCAGACCCGAAGAGGCCCGCAGCGGCGGGCCGGCACCAGTCGGGGGTTGCGGAAGGATCGTACGTTCCCGCGACCCCCGGCGTAGGTGTGAGATGGAACACCGGGGTGGTTTTTAGCCAGTAAGAGACTGACAGACCCCGCCGCCCGCCCCAGGGCGGCGGACATCCATGAGGATTTTCCACCCCGGAAACAAAAAAAAAAAAAAAAAGCACTGTACCCCCTAGGTCCACTGCTTAAAATGCGTGAAGGATACCTACTTAAGTACACGCTTGTGTTTATAGTTCAAAAGATCTAAATAATATTCGCCTTCTCCTTGTAGTATTTTATAGATCAGTAATACTAACTATCTACATATTTTCTAGATTTAATTTCAGTATTTTTCACATTACAATCGGTTATATACCTACCAGCCACGTTGCGGGTCAAAATATGGCAAACACACCGTGTCAAAAAGTGCATTGACTTCTATTTATAACTAAAAAGACTCGACATTGTCTGCAACGTTCTTGCTCCTACTGACCTTTTTTTTCATCGTCCCAATTTTTTTGTGGCTATTTATTTTTATTATTTAATCAAAAAAAAACGTCACTGATTTAATTTTTCATCAACAACATCGATTTCTAATATGAGTGCATGCAAATTAAATCCGCTCTTGTGAAAATGACTAAAGTATTATATAAATAATAATAAAACGTTTATTTCAGGCTACAATGGCCGATTCACATGATTGTGTGTTAATTAATTTAGCTTAAAACTACGTTAGTAGCACTTTACTTAATTACTACTACAGTATTTATATCTCACGAAGGGACGCGCGTTTTACTCGTGATTACCAAGTGTACAAACACGCCGTGAATGTGTGTAACTGCAGGAGCTCGCAGTACCGTCCGAGACAATGGCGAAGTCGGAAGTGTGTGTGTGTGTGTTACCTGCTGAAGCTACTCGCCATCACGCACACATTCACAGCGTGTTTGTACACTTGGTTACTACACCTAAAGCGCGCGACGCTTCGTGAGATAAAAATACTAGACTACTTTTACTTACTTATTATAACTCTTTGTTCACAGGGTGGTTTCCCGTATTGGCTGCTCGGCAAATATCCAAACATTAGGTTACGATCCACTGATAAAGGTGAGTTATCGATCAATAAATGTTAAATGTGTGTGAAAGTTTTAATTCATCTCAATTTGAAGTACTTTCTCTCACTGTCCTATATGATAAAGCTTTTTATTGCAGATTACATGGCAGAGTCCGAGATATGGCTAAATAAATTCTTCGAGCAAGCGTCTCCGTTTCTGTATGCGAACGGAGGACCCATCATTTTAGTTCAGGTAAAATGGAAGTAAACTAATACGATCTTAGAAGCTAATTTATTTTATTCTCTGATTAAATTAATTTATTTCTCCGGCCTGTTTACCTACTCTTGTTTAATGAACTTTCTATTAGTTTTGACTGCATTACGTCTCTGCTATTTAACAACTTTAAAGTATAATGTGATTAGGGTTGCCAACCCTACTATATGTATAATATAGTATTCTGCTATATTAGAGGCCAAATACTTTATTTCTAAGAAAAAAATATAGTAGGCGAAACTACTATATTTTCATTTAATTTCATAATGGCGAGGAGACCGCAATAGGGCCAGTATTAATTTCTATGGTATTTTGTAACCTTAATTTTAGACTGCAATAAGTAATAATCAATAAACGCTCAAGAGGCCAGCTGCGCGCGATTAAAAAAAATATCCTGTTAATAAAGGCTCAAAGTAGCAAAAAGTTTGCAGCTCAAAAATAAAATATTTTTGTAACATCCCTACTACTTATATTTTTTCGCCATTTACTATACTTTTTAAGGCAATGGCTTCGAAAATACTATATTTGACATAAAAGAGTGGGCAAGCCTAAATGTGATCCACAGGCGTGCTTTTGATTGAGTACATTTTTGCCTTTAATTAAAACAAAAAAATTTCTATCGCTTCAACGTATTACTAACAGTTCAACGAACAAAGGTAACCAACACGAACTCTTACAAACGTCCATGCCGACAAAGCTTTGAACTTTGACCCCTGTTTTCCTTATATTTAACGCCAAGTTATCTACATTTTTAATCAGTCACCCCAAAGAGGAATTAAGAATTAGAACATTTATTGAGAACGGTTATTAAACGTTGACCATGCTTTTTTGTTGTTGTTGGGATACCTAGATTGGAAGACCTACCTTCTAAATACAACATGTTCTATTCTAGGTAGAAAACGAATACGGAAGCTATGGCAACGACCTGGATTACCGCGTGCAGGTCCGCGACATGATACACAAGCACGTTGGCTCTAACGCTATCCTCTACACCACTGACGGGAATTCAATCTCCTTCTTCAGAGGCGGGTCAATTCCGAACACCCTCACTACCATCGACTTCAATGCTTACTCAGGTGAGTAAACTATTTATTTTATTGCAGATAAATAATAACGTTTTCTTAGATAGTTTAAAACTAGTAACAGAACAAAAAGAAAAACAGTGCCTAATATTTTTTCGGTAAGTTAGACTACGTACGTACATTGATGGTCTAAGTTACCGAAAAATAACTAGAAATAATTTCTGCTGTCACATACAAAAGTTATTTCTTATATTATTTCGACAGCACGTCGTTCGTAACACCTTGAGCTAGCCTAGCGTAGAACGGAGATTCAATAAAAGAATAAGAGGCTAGCTTATATAACTGGTTTTGATACCACTGAACTGCGGCCGTACCTACAAGGGTAATCAGGGTCATATTCTGTGTACAGAATTATGGATCCGTACATAACTCTACTAAGGTACGCGCTGTACATTCTGTAGACACAGCATTTCTACCTAACATTGCATTATAATATGTAAAAATATATTTCTAATATTCAGTATTTAACAAACATTCAATGGCGTCGGTTATAATTCATCATCCCAATAGAGTCGCCCCGTTATTATATCAGTAGGTGGAGGGTTCCCCTACATTTATTTTCGGTCCTTCGAGCATTGCAGAAGGACCTCTTCGCGATTCTTTGACGTAGCGCGCGTTCTGCGCGCTACGTCAAAAATGTTTTCACTCCTCTTGCTCAAAAAGACCGTCATTGTGGCATACCAGAGCGAAGAAAAAATAGCTATTCTTCCTCTAGGGGAAAAGTTTTTTTTTTTTAATTTTTGTGTGTCAAATGACAATGAGCCTACAAAAAGGAAATAGTCTTTAGTCATAAGTAGAATAATCATGAACTCAAACAAAAAATCATGACTCGACTTATTACTGTTTCATAAAAAAAGAACTTCATTTTATTTTTGAAAATGGAACTAAAATCGGCGATCTCTTTGGTAGAATGCATGCAATGCGTTGCGGCTGCAGAAGAAAAAACAAAAAAAAAGATTGTTACCGGGAAAAAACATCTCGTTAGATATCCAGAATTGTACAAATTGTACATTTAATTTTTAATAAAATAAACTACATATTTCATATTGTATTGGATTGTTTTATTTTCTCGCAATCGTAGTGAAAAGTAGAGTGTAACACACGGCGCTAAAAACCCATTAAAACTCGGTTTCTATTTACTCCCTCGTATATAATGGGTCATTTTAGCTCCTTGTATAACAATCTACTATTCTCGTTGGAGAAACATTTGCGCAAACGTGACGTCCGACTCGAGATTCCGTGGTCAAACCAGTATGGACTCATTTAATGAAAAACACACTTCATCCTATACTCATAATCGACTTGAGCAAATATAGCTTAGGTCATCAACACGCTCATGGTAAGCAAACCGTGGTGAAATCAACATCATCATAGGACCCGACGGACCTAGCATTTTCCTATATTTGGATCGGCTTACAGTCTAACCGGATGCAGCTGAAATCCCAATATTTTTTTACCTGGTTTCTACTTAAGAAGTCCAAAGTTGAGCCTGAAATTCTTCTAATGCAGATACCTATTCTATTTCATAAAATAACTTCGATAGCGTCCGTTCGTTCGTTATCACTCGTTCATCCATTTTTGGAAAACTTATAGCTACCCTTTATGACCATTACAGTGCATTTGTTAATAACACGAATATGGCCAAGTACAAGTTTTCACAAATAGGTAAACAAATAATTGTGAGTTATTGGGTGGTAGACAGTGTTAAATATTATTGTTTTTTTTTTACAAAACTTTATATAATACATTTTTTTTTATTTACTTAGATGTGAACAAATCGTTCGAGGAACTGCGCCGGTTCATGCCGGAGGGTCCTCTGATGAACTCGGAGTTCTACACGGGCTGGCTCACCCACTGGGGCGAAAGCTTCGCCACCACCAGCGCAGAGTCGGTGGTCTCCACGCTTGGCCAGATCCTCGACTATGGAGCCAGCGTCAACTTCTATATGTTCTTTGGAGGCAGCAATTTTGAATATACTGCAGGTATGCTTTTTGATCTGTACTTCTATGAAGAATCGCTGCACAGAGCTTTGTGCTGCAAGCGTGGTGATCAATGGGCATGCCTTCTCTATATGAGAAGTAGCGTTTTCCCAGCAGTGGGACAGTAATAGGCTGATATTATTTTTATCCTTTATTTCATTTATAACATAAATTATTTACATTATAAAATATTTTTATAAAAAAAGAAAAAAATAACGTTCAAAAATATAAACAAATTGTAGCCCATCGGCATGAGGAACAGGGTCCAAGCTGCCGGTGGTCAGGACTTTGTTTTTATTATTATTACTTCTATGCGGACGTAATGCCACTAGGCAATTTCAAGAATCTTAAATAAAGAAAAAGTAATCTTACTAGATCCTGAGTTCAGTAATGGACATGCTTATAAATACAGTTATGAATCTCACATCGTTCAATTCAACACTACGAAACTAGCCGCGGAAGTAAGTACCTCATAAGGTCTAAAATATATTGAAACTTTTATTTTCTTTTTATTTTTACAGGAGCCAACTATATGGGTACCTACCAGCCGGACATCACATCATATGACTACGATTCGCCGCTGTCGGAAGCCGGAGACCCCACTCCCAAATATTATCTAATTAGAGACAAATTGAAGCAGGTATCTATCTGACGTCTATTTCGTATCACATTTAGGTATTTAACTATTTATCTATGAATGCAAATAGAAAGATTCATTGAACATTTCTAGCTTGGGTTCTTTATTTTTGTTATACAGGGTTATTGGTAAAACACCATCAACCTCTAAAGGGGCCATTATACTCATCAAGTCATCATTATGAACAACTTTTACTATGGGACCAAGATGAAATCGCGAAAAAAAAAACAGCTGTTCCTTACATTTATGTTTGCAGAACTCGTCAAAATATAGCATAGAAAAGTTGTTCATAATGATGAGTACAATGACCCCTTTATTTTATTATTTTTGGAAAACTTACAGCTAATCAGACAGAGTGGTTACAAATATAATAACAAAATGATGGCCAATTACAAGTTTTCACATGTAGAAATAACAATCAACTATGATGTACTAGAGAGGTTGATGATGTTTTACCAATAACCCTGTATATATAAAGCAGAAGATCGTTGGCAAAGAAATAGGATCCTAATTAAAATAATAAACTATGAGTATGCAATTACATTTAACTTAAATTTATTTTTTTCAACTTTCAGTATAACTTTGTTGACGAAAGCATCCCAGTGCCCACAGTAAGTCCGAAAGGTGACTACGGACCAGTCAATGTTACTCCAACAGTCAATCTGATGAGTCCCGAGGGCCGTGCGAATTTAGGCAAGAAATACGACGACTACACGGGCTCAACACTTCCTACCTTCGAACATCTGCGCCAACGAGGAGGTCTGATGCTATATGAGACCACGCTCACCGAAGCAGACGATTTGCTATACATCAAGAAACCACGGGACATGATTTTCGTATTTGTTGATGGTGTTAGTATCATTAGATTTTAGTATTAACATTTTGCGGACGGCACACAATTGAGAGCAGGATCCCTAACACTCACTACAAATGGAGGATTATTTTGATACGTATTTTCCTACATTATTATTTTGTAAATATAATATAGAATACTGGTCATCGGATGTTGGGTATAACGTTCGCACGACACCAACGCAACTGCTACGCAGCGTCTACGAACGCCTACGAACAGCTACGTGACTTCTGAGCAGCGCCTACGCCGCGTAAACCCTGCGTAGGCAGGTTCTACGCGGGTAATACGCTATGATACTTACGCTACGTCGCATGAATCCTTTAGATCAGTTTGAGATATCCAACAGGGTCATACTTTCTCCCTTGAACTTATTAACTGGTATACTTTTAGGTGTAATCTGGTGTAATCTTGCTGATAATTAATTTTTAATTTCTAATACTTGGCAAATACGCTTGAAGTTACCTGACGTCCATGGGAAACGAATTTCCCTGCTGTCAAAAAATTTAAAAACTATGCAAGCCATGTCCCAACTTTTTATAACAGCTGTTAAATCGCAGCGTAAAATTGTAATCATAAAGTATTATCAACAGTTTTGTAATATGGTATAATTTACTTTTCACTCAATTATTATTTAATTTACATAGATTTGAGCTAAATATTTATTAATTATCAATGATAAAAAAATACTGGCTATTAGAATGCCACAGAAAAAGAAACATAAAAAAGGCGGGAAAGTGGCAATTCGATCTTCAGTTGTTTTGTCGTGTGCTAATTATTTTCGTATTCAGTTATTTGTATAAAATTAGTTCATCAGATTCAGGTAACGCATGGATTTGACGCCTGATTTCATTAGAGAAGAGGCTAAAATAGTGGAAAACCTTAAACCGCCAAAATCAAAAGAAAGAATCTTACAATGTTTTAATGTAATGGCGCGCTGATAAAAGAGTCAAGTCATTTTCGGATAACGTGACAACTAACTTAGTTCAGTGAATTGTATACGAATCATAAATCTTCGAATGTATGGAGCGTGTATTCAATGTTAAATACGACTTAAGTATAAAACACGATCCATTTTAAAGATTTCGCAAAACTATCATCTTTTCTGAAAAGACTGTCGGATGGATTCAAAGCTATGAAATCAAAAGCTTTCACCGCACAAGAGGTTCGAAATATACTTAGTAATAAAGGTAAGGAAATCTTTATGGTATTGTCGCACTAATAAAGTGGTTTTAAACTGTAATTAGGTATGTATGGATATTATACAAGATAACCATTAAAGATTAACATTTACTTTTCAGGTCGTGTTGATATATTGGCCATAATTGGCGCTTGCAGAAGCATTGAACTGGTGAATATGAAGGTGCATGACAATGAGAAACAAAGTTAAATAATACTAGTAAAGTTAAGAGGTACTATAACAAAAGTTGACCGAACCATCGTAGTAAAGAAAGAAAGAATTTGTACAAATAATAGAAAAATACCAAGGACTTCGACCTAGTGATATGGAAACTGATCGTGTTTTCCTGAATTACCAAAAAGGGAAATGTTTGAGGCAACGACCTGGGCTATATGGTCGTTGGTTTGAGGCAAGTAATTGGCAAAAACAAAAGTCTGGTATCCCGAAACAGATTTCCAAATCGAAATATTTTGGTCAATGCTTCCGCAGAACTTCAGTTACTTTGTAAGACGATTCAAGCGCAGATTTAACTACAATTAAAAGACACGGAGGATGGAAATCGAGTTAAGTAGCCGAAGGATAGGTACATAGAAGAATCAGTGGAAAATAAGACTAAAATATCAAGTAAAGTAACAAAAATGATAAATCTACATTCGTCGGAAATCTCTCCGCAATCTAGTACTTCCAAAGACTATCCGGAGCGAAGTAAAAAAATCGTAGGTTCAAACCCAGACAGGCGCTTTAGTTTGTGTAAATTATTTCATCACCACTGTTCACAAAACGGTGATGGAAAACCGCGCTGGATCCTGAGGAAACCGCGGCATACCCTAGAACCAAAAATGCAAAGACATGTGACATCTACCAACCCGCACTGGGGCCGCGTGGCGGATTACGGCCCACCCCAGAAGGAGGGTGAGGAGGCCTGTGTCCCAGCAGTGGGAACGTTATAGGGTGATACTGCCTGTTTATTTATGTTTTAATAAAATATTGTTTGTATAACTAATCAGGTTTTTATTTACTTTCCTCATATTCGAAATGAAAAGCAGAATGTTTATTAATAAACATTCTGCTTTCTGCACCCCGGGTGAAATACCTATCAGGCACTCGAACTATTGGCGCCCTCTCTACGATCGTCCGCCAAACCATCTCGTGCCTACGTAGGTCCCTTTCATCCTTTGTTTAACAATCAACTATTTTATTTTTCAGGAATTAAAAGGTCGCATCAGCAGAATTCACAAGATCTACAGTCTACCTCTGTCAGCCAAGAATGGTTCAGTATTGTCATTGCTGGTGGAGCCCCAAGGCCGTATTGGTTTTGGCAGTCATATTCACGATTTCAAGGTAATCTTTTTCTTTTCTTACTTACCAAAATATTTTTCTTGGCAAGCGCAATGTTGGTCAAATTTAAATGTTTTTAGAGTTCCGTAACCAAAGGGTGGCAACGGGATCCTATTACTAAGGCCCCGCTGTCCGTCCGTCCGTCTGTGACAGGGCTCTATCTTCTAAACCGTAATAGGTGGACACTTTACGAGGAACGAGTTATTTTAGGCGTTAAAACAAATAATTGTGTTTAATATTGTACGGTGGTATACGGAACCCTTTTTTTTTTTTGAGGATGGTAAATCATCAAATGACCCCTCCCGCTCAGGGTGGAGCGGAAGGGAGTGTCAGACTCTTACTGACTAAAACCCACCCGTGTTCCTTCCTTGGCCCTGTATGTTCCGGGTCAGCGGTACCCCTTTCGGATGATCCCGCTTTCCCGGCAGGCTTGGGCCCTAGTGGGCCCCCTCTTCGATGCTGACATCTCTTTGAGGCACGCGTGGAACACGTATGCGCCGTCCAGCACGGGCCTGGTCCTGATCGGACGGTGAGCTACCCATTACTCACCGCCCGCAGGCCCGCGCCTACGGTGGCCGGGAGTCGTCACGCGGCTCCCGACGCCCGGAGCGTCCACCGCGGCGGCTTGGACGGGAGACTCTCTCCCTCTCCCGTCCCGCCACCTCCTTCGCTAGCATGACTGCTTTGCAGAAGGAGCTGACTGCCTCCCACTCCCCCTCGCCCGGGACCATGGCTTGAACCAGGGCCGGGCGTGAGAGGTCGCTGCCACTGCCGATCGCCTCTACGAGGACACGGCGGTGCTCCGCCCATGCGGGGCAGGCCCCCACCGTATGCTCCACCGTGTCCTCGGGGCGATCATCGCAGTGGTGACACCCGGGCGTTTCCTCCCGCCTGATGATGTGCAGGAACCTCCCGAAACATATACGGAACCCTTCGTTTGCGATTCCGACTCGCACTTGGCCGCTTTCTAATATACAGGGTGTCCCGTAAATAATGGATCAAACGTAATGGGTAGGTAGCTTACCTCATTTCAAACAACTAATTTGAACAGTTAAAAAAAATCGGTAAGGTAACCAAGATATTTTTTTTTTCGAATTTTACCATTTTCTCTAACAGCATTGAATTTAGTGTTTTTAATGCTGTCGCTGCAACTAATAACATTTTTAGTTATGATTTTTGTCAAAAACTTCTGAATAGCTTATTGTTAATATTTTCTTTTTCAAATATAATTTTATTTGCCTTAGAAAAAAAATGTTCAATTGATTTTTTTTTTCAATTTTTTTTTTCAAAATTAGTTGTTGGAAATGAGGTAAGCTACCTACCCGTTACGTTTGATCCATTATTTACGGGACACCCTGTATATTTCTTTATTATTATTTATTACTTTGATGATGTTTTTTAATAGTGGGTTTTCGTGTTTCAAACCTGTAAATTACTTGATATCCATTTCTGTTTTTATTGGCCTTATCAATGTTGGCCTTGTTTTCCGGAGTCTATGAAAACCACAATATTCATATATTGGTTAAACTATCTGTCGGTGAGGTCGGACCTCCATCGTATTTCCCACATCCTACTTGTGATCAGTGGTTTTGTACGTCATTATGTACCTAATTGATATTTCGGCTGATGGTTATTTTATGGGAAGTAATTTATTTTTCTGAATTTCTTGTAGGTTACCTATAGTTCTATGTATTTTTTTATCCAATAATGTTACGTGCATTTCACTTGTTCAAACGCAACTTTATTTAACACTGATAAATGACTCGTCATCAAGTAAAGTCAAAGTATTGAGTATATCCAAAATGCTAGTTATTACGATGTAGTAACTGATAAGTAAACTGAGTATTCAGTTAACTATCAATTACGAAAGATAAAGCAAGAATTAAAATAGACCTAGCGGTTGTTAAGTGTCCGCATTAACTAATCTCGGTCGAAGTGCCTCCGAGCCTATCTACTATACCTATTCGATACAAAATATTTAGTGACTACAGTACAGTCAAACACAAATTCAAGTGTATTTAGTTGTACATATTGGTATGCAGTTGTAGTCTGTGTTTATATGATCTGAGGTTTTAGTGCATGATGGTATAACATCAAACAAAAAATTGAGTCACTATGTACTGCCTTGCAAGGCGTACAAATATTACTACATAGTGGTATTAGGTACACAGGCAATATAGCCTATATACTTATAAATAATGTTAATTAACCGTCTTAAATCTTTAGTAATAAACATAAACAAAATAGTACTAATGAAGGTAACAAAAAATATCAATTAAACTTAATAACTAAAGTAAGTAGGTACTTAATAATTAAATCTGAGAAAAAGGTGGGTACTTATTACGGAATTCATTTTTCTTCTAAATATTCATTTATAGTGTAATTTATGCTTTCTGTATCAGAAACCTAATGCAGTGATTTTTTGAAAGTATTTTGTAATATTTTATAAAGGCTTTTGTAACTTTAGTCTGTTAAATATTTTTGAAGGAGAATGGGGTGGTTTGATAGGTTTTTGACTTAAAGCACCTGGATGGGTTTCAAATAGGTTATGGTTATTTTTGATAAACGTGGCAATTTCATAAATATATAGGGACGGAAGTGTTAGGAATTCATTTTTCTTCTAAATATTCATTTATAGTGTAATTTATGCTTTCTGTATCAGAAACCTAATGCAGTGATTTTTTGAAAGTATTTTGTAATATTTTATAAAGGCTTTTGTAACTTTAGTCTGTTAAATATTTTTGAAGGAGAATGGGGTGGTTTGGTAGGTTTTTGACTTAAAGCACCTGGATGGGTTTCAAATAGGTTATGGTTATTTTTGATAAACGTGGCAATTTCATAAATATATAGGGACGGAAGTGTTAATAATTTTAAATTAATAAAAAAAGGTTTGCAGCTGTCAGTGTTTTGGATCATGCATACTGCACGAAGGCACTTGTTTTGGGTTCGCTGTACCGCAGTGTGGTGGAGACGTATGCGTGGTATGCCGTAAGAACGGTGCTGCGATTGGCGACCTTGCCTAAATTGTGTAAAGCATAGCACACATCAGAGTTAGCAATCTGACATTACCACCGCCTTTATGTTGTAGCAATAATGGCGATTTTCGTAGTGTAAGTGTTCCCACTGATATGCAGTTGATTGTAGCTGTGCATTTTTTTACACACACAACGTATTACATTACGACTTTATTTCACAATGGGTTATGTACTCAGGCATTTCGTTATGTTTTAGTCCCATGTAATAAGGGCCGAGCCTAATGCCGTCAACCGGGCACAAACCCAGGTTCCAGGCTGCTACTGAGTTCGCGCGGCGTTTTTTATTTATCGTGTGTTAAAATTTTAATATTGGAAAGCTTTCCAATCTTAAAACTCGTATTAAAAGTTAGCATTAAAACTCGTAGATATTACTGTATCTCCGCTGAATTGGTTGATTGAGCTCAATCAACCAATTCCGCTCGTATAGAAAGCCAAGACCCCCCCATCTTTGAGCTGGTCATTTATATTAGAATCTGGATTAAAAAATGTGTGTCTGAGGAATTTTTTTTGAGGGAAAATCAAAGTTATAGATCATTATAATTTATTGGCAATTTAATCTATCCTGACCTGATGCCCAACACATAACATGATGCGTCACCGTGCCGAAATAATTCAACGATATATTGATGATATGACATTTCCGAACCCGAAAAACTGTTATCGAAACACACATATATATAATTGTAATATGTTGGTCAATTACTTATCTCGTCGTTGTAATCCTTGTGTCAGACAATGACCAAGACAGACGACTGGCTATAAGATAGTTATTGACACAATTATAGTTCACTACACTTCCAAATATTTATTTTATCTAACCTTTTAGAATTCTAATGGCCTTCTTGTCAAATGAAACGCTTTGTATCTAAATCCATGATTACCGTGGTTCGAAAACAAAAAGCAAAGAGCAAGTTATGTTAGATTTACAAAGCATTGACCCCGCGCTTGAAATTTATCCTGTCTCGTGAACAACAGCGCGAGCGTTTACAGATCAATTTGAAAGGAATAGTCAAGTAGCTTGTTCCTAGTCATTGTGTATGTGGTAACATTATTCATAGATTACAGGCAATGGCTCAAAAACATTCGTAGATCGATTCCACTGATATTTTCCCGGTTTTCACAATTTGTGTTACTGTTTCAGGGTATACTAAGTCACGTGGAGTTTAATAGTGTGGCATTAGACGGAAAATGGAAGATAACTGGATTCCCTCTGGAGACATTCGACACGTCATCAATAAGGAGTCAAAGTACTACGCACCCCACTTTTTACGAGGGTGACTTCACCTTACCAGCTGGTCAGGCGCCGCTAGACACATTCGTCGACACGAATGGATGGGGCAAGGTAAGACGAACATCAACTTCCATGTGTTCAATTTATTTTTGCAGTTAGGAATACTAAAAAAGACTTTTTTTTTAAGTACATCCGCTTATCTGTCGCCCAACCTAACTTTAAGCCTGACTACATTCTACATAGGTAATATTTCCATCTAGTGAATTCTAGTGGTCCTATAAGGCTTAGTCATCGCAATTAGACCAGGGCCTGGCCCTGCAGTCTCGACATAGTTAGCAATAGTTTTCGGTTGCTAAGTCCTAACAATCCAGATGTAACGATATTTGGTGGTCTCCACACTCAAATGTATCGGTTGTTACTGGTATTTTAGGTAGGCACCGGTAGGTAACAACCGATAAATTGGAGTGTGGAGACTACAAAATATCGTTACATCTGGATTGTTAGGACTTAGCAACCGAAAACGATTGCTAACTATGTCGAGACTGCAGGGCCAGTACCTAATGCCAGAACGAACCAACCATAATTCCTTCAATAGTTCTGGTAATTACGACAAAGTAATCCGAAATGCCTATTCTAAACACTATACTAATATAATAAAGCTAAAGTGTTTGTTTGAACGCGCTAATATATGGAACTACAAGTCGGATTTGAAAAATTCTTTTTGTATTTGATAGCCATTTGTTAAGGTTATTTAACGTCACGCTACGACCCTTAGGAGTCGAGCAAAAAGAAAAACATGTCAGAAAGAACGCTAAGCGAAAACAAAGTAATAGCGCGGGCGGGCGATGTGACGCGATGCGGTGGGTCGCCGGTCGGGGGCCGAAATTTTACGTGGACAAAGTCGCGGGGAGGGAGAAGCTAGTACTTGTATAATGTGCGTTCGTTTTTGCATACATTATACCCAATTGTGTATTGTCTCAGTTAACTAAAATACTATATATATTATAAGGGGGGTCGATCGATCAGGTTAAGCTATGCTTGCCGCGGGTGGTCTGTGGATGGGTGACCATCTTTACATACCGAGAACCCTGCGTGCCTCGGAAAGCAGGTTAACCCGTTGGTCCCAGCCCAGCTGTCATTCGTAGATCATTCGTAGACAGTCGTTACGAAGAACAGAAAGGTCGTCGAGGAACAGAGGGCTCGGGGTTGGGGTCGTCAGAAACTCGAAAGTCTGACAGCCAGTATTACCCAGTAACTGGGTTGTGGAGGTCAGATAGGCAGTCGCTCCAAGTAAAATGGTACTCATCTACATCAAATTAGACTGGAAGCCGACCCTAAAACAGTTCGGAAAAGGCTAGCCAGATGATGACACATAATCGTAGAGTTACATTATGTTTTATTTCATTGTTGCAGGGCTACGTTTGGGTGAACGGCCACAACCTCGGCAGGTACTGGCCCAGCGCTGGGCCCCAGTTAACGCTGTACTTGCCCGGGCTATGGCTGAAGCCAGCACCAGAGAAGAACCACATTCACATCCTGGAACTTGATAAAGCTCCCCAGGTCGTCGCCATGGACTTCATCGACCATCCTATACTCAACCTAACTGGGAATATCAACTGGTGGAGATATCAACCCAAACGAACCTAATACTCGTAATTTGTGTACAATTAAACAGTAAAGTACATAATTATTTTTTGCAATAAAGTCTTATTAGTTTAGTTCTCTTTTTATTCCTCGTCAAGTGTTTCAGTGTACAGGTGCTCCTGCTTCGAGAGTTTGTAAAAATATTAAAGTACAAAATTTAAATATATCCTTACAAAAGTTTACAAAGTAATTTTATTCCTACCCAATACCTACATAGGTGATTTAAAGGCTCGTACAGACTGACGCGACACGCACCGCTCGTCACGCGTCAGCGGTGCCATTTTGTCGCGTGTTGCGCCTGTTTGAAGGAACCTTAAAGCTAGAACGAAGCGTTTAATGTAGTTACCCGAGAACATTTTGTAAGTATCACTATTATCTCTCAATAAGATGTAATTTGCGTGTAAGAATGTATGTTGTGTGCTTTTTAAATTATTTTAGAGGACAACGAATTACAAAATTTAGAATTGTCTGCCGTTTGCCTATAATGGTATACCGTATACGACATACAAACATTTATAGGTACACCGTGGTCACAGGGCCTAAGGGAAACACGGAAATTATATGTAGCTACTATGGCTATTATCTTCTCAATCTTCTTTTAGCTTTTCATTACAGTTTAAAAAGGAATTGAAGTACATACGTAAAACGATTACTAATAGGCACCTATACCTACGAAAATTTGCATTGTTATAAACACGCATTTCATGGGTTTTCAATGGACTAATGCGCGTACTTTAGTTGTGTATAGGATCAAAGTTTAGGGCTATAAGGCGTTTTGTACAATGCGCACAACCATAATGCATACCGCTAAACTCGAATCAACATTAAATCATTTTGAGATCTCCCGTTTGTCATGTTTTAGCACAAACAGGTAGCAATCATGGCAGGAACCAACCAACAAAAGAGCCATCAACGCTACAAGTGGTTGCGTTTTCGGAGCTAGTTTAAAATCAGATTCTACATAATATTGAAGCATAAAGAACACAAACAGAACAATTCACACTATATATATACCCATAACAAGTGACATGAAAGAGACGGATGTAGAGAAGTCATTGAAGTGTGAAAGAGTCAAAAGCAGGTATATTCACTGTGTGTGTAACGGAGTATGATAAGGAGTAGGTAATGGTGAAGCGAGCCTGTCGTCGTGTAGCCCGCGACAGCGCCGGACCGTTCCTCACCGGCTTTATAATAAACCACGTGGCCGGCTCAGCGAACCTACAAAAGTGAGTAAAACTACGGTTTATTGACCGATACGTAGGTTAATAGCTTTAACTTTGAACCTCAATATATTAGTCCCGTCTGAAGCCACCAATACTAATTCACTTTGTTCTTCTATTGAAGCTATTGATGCCCGTAATTCATGAAGTTATATACGGAAACTGTTAGTTTCTTATTAAAAAGTTAGTTGTAGTTGTTTAGTTAAGTAGTTATATTTTTGAATTTAATTAGTTAATTTATAAATTGTTTCTAAATGGAACTGTTAGGTGCAACATTTTATTTTATTCTATGACTGTTTTACGTTAATTACCTTGAAATGTTTTTAATTGATGTTCACTATGTTTACCTATTATGTATGTTTGGATCTACGAATAGTTACCTTCCTATTAATAATCTATTTTGTATATACGATAGCCGCAATAGATAGGTAAGTAGCTACATAGAATAAATTCGTTGAAGCAATAGCTTCTAAAAACAGAATATTTTTTTTATTTCATTGATGGGTGACATTATTTTTAGTGTTTTATGCTTAAGAATACTGACTGAAAAAGCGATGCTTTCAGTTTGCGTTCTAAATTTCAGAATATAATTAATAAGTATAGACATATTTAAAACAGCCTTAAAATCTCGTAAAGCAACTAAAGCTCAGCTGTTTTTTAAGCAGGTAGCGAACTAGTAGGTATCTATCGGTATATTATTAAATAACCGTTACAAATGTTACACTACAACGACGCTCCGTTAAATGCAAATTAGAATAAAGGGAACTGGGTAAAATATTAATTATATCTGTAAAATTTAAGACTAATGCATTAATTTGCGAACACGACATTCGTTTAGTCTTCTAGGTAGGGCGTCATGTTCCAGTTCCAGTCATTGTGTTCAATAATTGTAATTGCTTAGTATCATAATTATTATGCTCTGTCGTTATGAGGTTGTAAAGTGAGATCAACATCCACTACGTATTTATTTTGACTACCGCGTATTTCATTGAAGTTATACTATGCCGTGCGCCGTAGGTATTTCCGTATCAACACAAACCATCCGTTCCGCATACAATAAAAAAATACGTAAACAAAACTAATTAAGGTTTTAATTTAAAAATAACTTTGTAATCAGATCTAACAATCAGTGATAAATGGAATTGAATGAATTTGATTCGATTTTTATGATGCCCTGTGATTCTTCCCCTTCACCCCATTTTATTTACAAATACATATTATTATTGTAAGATTGTTAGCTTTTTAATTAAGTAAGCTAAAAAGTTAGTACTTAGTAGTTTAAAAAAATCGATACACATTAATACAGCTCGATAGCCTCGTTAGTCCAGTGGTGCTGTGTGGACTGCTGAGCTTGGGAGTCCTGGATTCGATGCCCAGGTCGGACAGACTGCTATTGGGTTTATAGGCTTGTTGAATATACGAGTACCTATTATGACTAGCGAAATGTGGGTGTACAATACACTCTGCCCACTCCTTCGGAAAAAAGAAGTCATATGATAATTAAATGAACACAAATAATGGGTAATAAAAACCTTTATTGCTAAAAAGATTACAAGGAGTTTTCCTTTAGCCTCCAAACTATTCAAGCATGTACTCGTATCTTGGGTATCAAAATGCAGGGTTTACCATTTTTTTATTTTTTTAATAACAAACAAAGTAAAAATAATTTTAAAAAGACTACAATAAACGCAGTTCTGTGAGTGTAAGGTTGTGATGGTGAGTTTGAGGGTATTTAAGCGAGAGTCTATTTATGTGGAACAAAACGTGAGAAAATGTGAAATAAAACGTTTGTTTTGCGTTTTTAGATGGTGGCAGATGATTTGAGTTGTGAGGTGGGCCCGCCCTGCAGCCTCGTGTTAGCCGATGGATCGATCTTCACAGGACGGAGCTTTGGGGCCCAGGTACCTGTAGATGGAGAAGTTGGTTAGTACATCAATAAGCTCTCTAAATAATTTTACTAAGTAATTCAATATTTGATGTGTACAGTCACCAGCACTAATAAGTATACACTTAGCAAAACATAAAAGCTTAATTCTGGCGAAATATTCATTGCAATTTTGAAACAAGACCTATTTCATAACAGTAGATATAGGTACGTGCCAAAATACTATGTTCATAACAACATTAATTTGCAATCAATACAGTAGAAGAAAATCACATTTAGAAGTTATTAAGTGTATACATATTGGTGCTCGTGACTGTACTGTTCCATAATTATAACTATCAAACAAAAAGAGTCCACAGTACCTAACTCAAAAAAATATATTTAAAATTAATTCAAAATCAAAAGTCATTTATTCAATCTGGGCTTAGAATCAGCACTTTTTGAACGTCAAAATCACATAAGACAGTCCCCCCAAAACGCCCGCCATTCACCACTTCCTAGTGCTTTAGCTGGGAAGAAGAAGTGGCGGAACAAACTCCCCAGCAGCACTGCGGTCTGTTCAGTTAGAAGAACTGGATTCTATACAGTAATAAGTAATTAACATTACGAAACACAAAAACATTAAAATTACATATTTGCCATATTAATTAGCGTAAGCTATCCAAAACCATTAGAATTACCTCGGGAATGATACAGTATGATATATCCATATATATATATATATACAATGTCGCCCATGCGCATGTGACCGCCCGTAATTTTCTGAATATTCATGAAAAAATTTCGAAAATAAATTTCAAAAGGGGGGGTCTATCTATAACATTTTTCATGTTATTCAATTTTTAATTTTTTAAGTAGAGTTGGTAGATTTGCTTTCTATTTTTTGACACATCTCCGAAGTTTATGGGTCGATTTGGATTCTGTTTATTATTTCCAAAAGCTTGTGAGTTATTTTAACAGGTTAATTAACATTTTTACTAAAAATTATCGACTACGAAAAAAAAGACGGAATCGAAGTAATTTTTTCGGTAAATAATTGTGTATTTATTAAAAAAAAACTAGTGTAAGTCCATAAATTATCCCCATAGGACGACTTTTTTAATCATTAATCTACTACATAACAGCTAAAAATTCACAGATCATTATTAAATCCAAAGTAAACCTCTAAAACTCTAAGAGTCAAATTTAGGAAAAGAAAATGTGAAAGTCAATTAAATGTCCCCGCTCTTAGCAGTGAGTACTAAAAGGTTAAACTAATAAGGAGGATGATAATGGAAATAAAAACAAACAAGCGATAGCCAGATTTTTACTTACCTACTGATTTTTACTTAATAGTACCTTACTGTCTAATTGTATCGTTGTGTTGTTGATCAGTATTTCAGACGGGTATGGTCGGGTACCCGGAGTCGCTGACAGACCCGTCCTATCACGCGCAGTTGTTGGTGCTCACATACCCGCTGATCGGCAACTATGGCGTCCCCGATGAAGACGAACGAGACGAACATGGAATACCCAAGTAAGACGTTTTACTAGTAGCCAGCCAGTAAATATAACACTGATGAACAATTTAAATAATCTAAAGTGAAATTGGTTTGAGATGGGGGGGTAAGGGCGAAATGAAATTTCATTTTTCATTTCACCTATGACTCAGCTGCTATCAGAAAACATTAGGAGACCATCCCTAACTTTTGAAGTAGGTAATTGCAGCAAACTGCATTCAGAAAAATGTAACTAAAACTTGAAAACGTTTTCCTGTAGCTATCTGCCCTGCCTCATCGTACCTTTTAAAGTCATCTCAAACACAAGACGCCATGAAATTACTAGTTTGAAGTTAAAATAATGCCTGTCTATTCCCTACGTTATGTTCCAGGTGGTTTGAATCCAACCGCATATGGGCAGCTGGCTTGATAGTGGGCGAGGTGAGCACTCGCGCGTGCCACTGGCGCGCTAAACGCTCCCTGGGTTCCTGGCTAGCAGCCCACGGTATCCCAGGCCTCTGTGACGTCGACACCAGAGCCCTGACCTTCCGTCTTCGAGCTGGTGTCACTCTTGGACGTATCATTCAAGGAGTCCCGCCGTTTGGTCCTCTGCCAGCGCTATCAGACCCAAATGCCAGGAATCTGGTCGCTGAAGTGTCTGTTAAGGTGAGCCTAAAGCCACGTTTACGGAGACGCGGGGCGTCGCTTCTCGCGTGGCGCGTGGCGTCTCGCGTCTCTCTCGCTCTCGACCACGCTTTATGAGAGCGAGAGAGACGCGAGACGCCACGCCAAACGCGACGCGCGGCGCCCGGTGTCTCCGTAAACGAGGCCTAAGTATTTTTATTAGACTATCATAACGAATACTTATGTATAAATTGTTTTATTTTTAAACATAGTGTAGTGTGTGTTAGTGTGTGTGTAGCAGTCAGTTAGTAGTGTAAAATAGCCATGTTGTTACGTAGGTTACTTTTTGTCTCAAAAATAATCCCAAAAGGGGGTAATAATAATAATAATAATAATTTATTTATTTCAGACCATTGATCCATATAGTGTTAGTAAAATCTTAACCTATTGTTAGTACATATAAAGCTTAAATTAATTGGCGACATGTACGCCAGTACGCACATGCCTAGCTGCCCAGTGCCTAATGAAAGGCCCATCAATTTTGTCCGCCAGTGTAGCCAGTATGTTGTTGTAATATAGGGGATGAAAAGTTTGTATGGGAAACTTAGCATTTCATAAGTTAGGAATACGAAAACTTAAATTTATGCTTTTGGTAAAAAATTACTATTTGCTTCAGCGTTTTACTAAAAAAAGGGGGTCAAATAGGGGATGATTTTAAAACTAACATGATTATTGAAAAACAAATACCGTACAGTACCTCTTTTTAAGGAATCGGAAATATAGTCAGAACCCGTATCTTGAGGTAGTATTTATTTTAGTATTTATTTAATTGAAATCGGTTCACCCGCTTAAAAGTTATTTCAATTTGAAGATAAAATACGTGGTCAATGGCGGTGTTAGAGTATTTCAAATCAACGATGATAATTTTTTTGAAATCTTATTCTCTTCTCTTATTCTGCCCCAATACTTATTTAAGTATCTAAATCTACACTTCTAATATAATAAAGCTAATGAGTTTTTTTTTTTGTTTAAACGCGCTAATCCTTGGAGCTACAGTCGGATTTGAAAAATTCTTTGTGTATTTGAAAGCCCGATTCTCGAGGAAGGTTATAGGCGAAAATAAATTAATAGCGCGGGCGGGCGATGTGACGGGACGGGGTGGGCCGGGGGAGCAAGAAATTTCACGCGGACGAGGTGGCGGGTAGAAACTAATATTATTATACACGGTGACATTTGAATCACAGTTTTTCTAGAACAAACGTTGTTTAGACCATGGTCTACTACCATTCTACAGCATCAAATATGTTATTAAAACAATCTAATCTAGGAGTTCTCAAATTAGTCTTATGTTGCTCAAACGTGTAATAATGTTTGAAACATTAACCGTAACATCTAAGTACTCATCACGGTAGCGATATTGCATTCAAGACGCGAGCGCCGCGCGTTGCAGCCGGAGTGTCTGTGTAACGATAATCCCGACATTTTTAACATTGCCTTTATTGTGTTCTTTTAGAAAACCAATGACGGTTTTTTTTCTATTGGATGCTATAGAATGGTTGTAGACCATGGTCTGAACAACGTTTGTTCTAGCAAAACTGTGATTCAAATGTCACCGTGTATACAGGTCCAACCTAGTTCAGGCCAATAAGCAACTGTGCTCTATTTTAATAGTAAAGTTACTTATTGTAAATGTGGTCCCTTTTTATAAGTAAATAAACGATTATTATTATATTATCTGTATATTATTGTATTGTGTTACGCATAATTTACGTTGCGATACCTATGTTACATAATATTTTATGTTTCCTTTGAGTGTAAATCATAGTTGTGAAGTTCATTACCGCGATGTAGGTACGTTACTGCGAAAGTTTACCCAAATGATTCACCAACAATAGATGGTATAGGTACTTTCGCAACAACGAACGTCGCGATTGTAAACTTTCGCAATAACGAACGTCGCGATAGTAAACTTTCGCAATAACGAACGTCGCGATAGTAAACTTTCGCAGCAACGTACTATCGAGGAAGTTCATATCTATGCACCTTTAGGACTATTTTTCCCTGTAGCGCTCGGGCGCTAACAGTAACTAACGTAAAACAGATGCGGTCATCGTGTTCACGGGATTTTGTTCTAAAACTGCTTAGATATGAACTTCCTCGATAGTACATCGCTGTAATGAACTTTGCAACTGTGATTTAAGATTCAAGATTTATTATTGAGAATACATTCTGAAGCACTCATCATCAGATCGTTAAGATCTTGATGCGTATGAAACCTTAAAAAAATAACAAGTAATTCGAGAAATTGAAATTATTGTACTTATAGTGACCAACTGTTTTTCAGGAACCCAAAATATACAACCCCAGCGGTGAAGTAACAATAATGGTTGTTGACTGTGGGTTGAAATACAATCAAATCAGGTGTTTGATCAATCGAAACGTTAAGGTTATGCTAGTACCATGGGACCACAAATTGGACCCCAGCCAGTACGATGGGCTGTTCATCAGTAACGGTCCAGGTGACCCTGTCAAGTGTAAGAAGGTGGTGGACAATATGCGCTCAATCATTGAAGACAAGACAAATGTAAAACCGGTATTTGGTATCTGTCTGGGACATCAGTTACTATCCACAGCAGCTGGCTGTAACACTTACAAAACAAGGTAAATAACGAATATTTCATTGATGTGTTTCTCTTGACATTTTATACTTGAAATAAGTGGAATATTAAGTAATAATAATTGTATTATTTATGTTATTTTATTACTAATTTTAATGTTAAAGGCCTCGTTAGTATATTGCTTGTGGTCCCAAGTGCTCAGCGTGGGGTCCCGGGTTCGATTCTCAGGTCGGGCAATTAAAACTTTTTCCGTATCAGCCAGAAAAAATCGTACTTTATTTTCATAGTGTTTTTTTTTATTTCAGTTACGGTAATCGTGGACATAATCTACCTTGCACACATAACGGCACTGGCCGATGTTTTATGACATCACAAAATCATGGATTTGCTGTCGATGCGGACTCACTGCCGGAAGGTTGGAAAGTTTTATTCACAAATGAAAACGATAAAACTAATGAAGGTATTATTCATAAAACTTTGCCTTACTTCAGTGTTCAGTTTCATCCGGAACACACTGCGGGGCCCACGGATTTAGAATGTCTTTTTGATGTGTTTGTCGATGCTGTGAGATCTTACAAAAATAAGAAGTCATATAGTATAGATGGCATGATTACAGAAAGACTAAAGTTCATACCGACTTTACATGAAAGACCAAAAAAAGTACTCATCCTTGGCTCAGGTGGCTTATCAATCGGACAAGCTGGTGAGTTCGACTATTCTGGATCGCAAGCGGTGAAAGCTTTACAAGAAGAAAAGATACAAACTGTATTAATTAACCCTAATATTGCAACTGTACAGACATCAAAAGGGCTAGCTGACAAAGTATATTTCCTTCCAATCACACCGGAATATGTAGAACAGGTTATCAAAGCGGAACGACCCACTGGAGTACTTCTCACATTCGGTGGTCAGACAGCCCTAAATTGTGGAGTCGAGTTGGAAAAATCTAAGATTCTAAAGAAATACAATGTAAGCGTTTTAGGTACTCCTATTCAGTCAATAGTTGATACCGAAGACCGCAAAATATTTGCTGAAAAAATTAATGCGATTGGCGAAAAAGTTGCCCCAAGCGCAGCTGTAACAACAATTGAAGAAGCACTGGTAGCTGCACAGCAAATTGGGTATCCAGTCATGGCTCGAGCTGCATTTTCCCTCGGTGGTTTAGGATCCGGGTTTGCTAACAATGAAGACGAACTTCGAACACTCGCACATCACGGACTGTCACATTCCGATCAACTTATAATCGATAAATCTCTTAAAGGGTGGAAAGAAGTGGAATATGAAGTGGTTAGAGACGCATTTAACAATTGCATCACCGTGTGCAATATGGAAAATGTAGATCCTTTAGGAATACACACCGGAGAATCAATTGTAGTAGCACCTAGTCAAACTCTCTCAAACAGAGAATATTACATGTTGAGAAACACTGCCATCAAAGTTATTCAACACTTCGGAATTATAGGCGAATGTAATATTCAGTACGCATTGAACCCAAATTCGGAAGAGTTCTTTATAATAGAAGTAAATGCCAGGTTATCTCGAAGTTCAGCTTTGGCAAGTAAAGCAACAGGCTATCCGTTGGCCTATGTAGCTGCTAAATTAGCACTAGGTATATCGTTACCTGTTATTAAGAACTCCGTGACCGGAGTGACGACTGCTTGTTTCGAACCAAGTCTCGATTACTGCGTTGTCAAAATACCAAGATGGGATTTGGCTAAGTTTACTAGAGTAAGCACAAAAATTGGTAGTTCTATGAAAAGTGTTGGAGAAGTTATGTCAATAGGCAGGAGCTTTGAAGAAGCTTTCCAGAAAGCATTAAGGATGGTAGATGAAAATGTTAACGGGTTCGATCCAAACATTCAAAAAGTTAATGAAGATGAATTGCGAGAACCGACTGATAAGCGAATGTTTGTCTTAGCTGCTGCTCTAAGGAAAGGCTATACTGTGGATAAGTTATACGAATTAACCAAAATTGATCATTGGTTCCTCGAAAAGTTCAAAAATATAATAGATTACTATCAAATCCTAGAAGCCGATCATCATGGTTCAATTCCTTTCGATGTATTAAAGAAGGCAAAGAAAATTGGATTTTCTGATAAACAAATAGCTGCTGCTATAAAAAGTACTGAAGTCGCCGTTAGAAAGCTAAGAGAGGAATATAAACTTATTCCATTTGTTAAACAAATCGACACAGTTGCAGCCGAGTGGCCAGCTACTACAAATTATTTGTATTTGACTTATAACGGTACAACGCATGATCTAGAATTTCCTGGTGGTTTTACAATGGTTTTGGGATCAGGTGTATATCGTATTGGAAGCTCCGTTGAATTCGACTGGTGTGCGGTCGGATGTCTAAGAGAACTTAGGAAGCAAGGCAAAAAGACAATCATGATTAATTATAACCCCGAAACGGTCAGTACTGACTATGACATGAGCGACAGGTTATATTTTGAAGAAATTTCCTTTGAAGTTGTTATGGATATTTATAACATTGAACACCCAGATGGAGTTATTTTATCTATGGGAGGCCAATTACCAAATAATATTGCAATGGATTTACATCGACAACAAGCAATTATTTTAGGTACGTCTCCTGATATGATTGATAATGCCGAGAATAGGTTTAAGTTTTCCAGAATGTTAGACCGGAAAGGTATAATGCAACCGAGGTGGAAGGAACTTACAGATTTGGAATCAGCTACAAGGTTTTGTGAAGAAGTAGGATTTCCATGTTTGGTACGCCCATCGTACGTTCTAAGTGGTGCAGCTATGAATGTTGCAAATTCAAACCAGGAATTGGAAGCTTATTTAAAGTCTGCTAGTTTAGTAAGCAAAGATCATCCAGTGGTAATATCTAAATTCATAATGGATGCAAAAGAAATAGATGTAGACGTAGTCGCTGCTGATGGTGCCATTTTCTGTATGGCAGTATCTGAACACGTTGAAAATGCGGGAGTGCATTCCGGCGATGCAACATTAGTTACTCCGCCGCAGGATATTAATGATGAAACTTTGGAAAAAATTAAAGGAATCGCCAGTATCATCGCTGAGACGCTAGATGTAACTGGACCCTTCAACATGCAACTTATTGCAAAAGATAACGAACTCAAAGTCATTGAATGCAACGTCAGAGTTTCAAGATCGTTTCCATTTGTTTCTAAAACGCTAGACCACGATTTTGTTGCGATGGCCACTAAGATTATCATGGGTTTACCGGTGGAACCAGTTAATGTAATGACTGGTTGTGGAAAAGTAGGTGTGAAAGTACCACAATTTTCATTCTCTAGATTAGCTGGTGCAGATGTAACTTTAGGAGTAGAAATGGCATCTACCGGTGAAGTAGCATGCTTCGGTGAAAATCGGTATGAAGCCTATTTAAAGTCGTTAATGAGCACAGGGTTTAGAATACCCAAGAAAGCTATTTTGCTATCTGTGGGAACATTTAAGGTAAGAAACAAATAGTATAAATTCAATGTCTTTGAGTTCCATCTTTATGCAAACTCGTTCATATTTCTTGTTTTATTTTCAGCACAAAATGGATTTACTTCAAAGTGTTCGAATTCTACATAAAATGGGATATAAATTGTACGCCAGTATGGGCACAGGAGACTTCTACACTGAGCACGGAGTCGAAGTAAGGCATTTAAATTCATCGTTTTTGTCTTTCTTTTTAACAAAACCTTTATTGATTGCTGTTTTATAATATAGGTTGAAAGTGTTCAATGGACATTTGACCATATATGTGATCCAGAGGATATAAGATCGGATGGGGAACTGATGCATTTAGCTGACTTTATGGCGAGACGTGAATTAGATTTGGTCATTAATTTACCAATGCGAGGTGGTTCTCGACGAGTGTCTTCATTCACTACCCATGGATACCGCACTCGCCGACTAGCCGTGGATTACGCTGTACCTTTAGTTACTGATGTGAAATGCGCTAAACTATTAGTTCAGGTTGGTCAATGTGTCTATTACTCGTACATACACAGATAATTCTATATGAATATTATTAAGCTTAATAAATAAATTACAAATGAAACAACTGTTATATTTTACAGGCTATGCACCTTTGCGGTGGAGCTCCATTAATGAAAACACATACGGACTGTATGACATCGCGCAACATCATAAAGTTGCCAGGTTTCATTGACGTACACGTGCATGTGCGTGAACCCGGTGCTACGTACAAAGAAGATTTCGCGACTTGCACTGCGGCTGCTCTCGCTGGAGGCATCACAATGATATGTGCCATGCCAAACACTAATCCTCCAGTAATTGATCGCGCTGCTTACGAATATACTTCTGCTTTGGCACGCGTTAGTGCTCGCTGTGATTATGCACTGTATATGGGAGCGTCATCCACCAACTTTGAAACTGTTTCTGAAATGGCTCCTCAAGCGGCTGCATTGAAAATGTATCTTAACCAAACATACAGTACTCTTACATTAGATGATATGACAATCTGGCAAAAACATCTTCAGAACTGGCCAAAGAAAATGCCTGTTTGTGCTCATGCGGAACGAGAAAAAACTGGAGCTGTCATTTTGATGGCATCTTTACTCGACAGACCTATCCATATTTGTCATGTAGCCAGAAAAGAGGAAATTCTCATAATTAAATCCGCAAAAGAAAGAGGCCTGAAGGTAACTTGTGAAGTATGCCCTCATCATCTGTTCCTAAGCACAGCAGATGTTGAAGAAATTGGACAAGGCAGGGCTGAAGTGCGGCCTGTATTATGTAGCCCGGAAGACCAAGCCGAACTATGGAAAAATATAGATATGATTGACGTTTTTGCGACGGACCACGCTCCACACACTGTGGAAGAAAAGAATTCAGAGAAACCACCTCCTGGTTTTCCCGGATTGGAAACAGTTTTGCCATTACTTCTTAATGCAGTTCATGAAGGTCGTTTAACTTTGGAGGATCTGATAAATAAATTCCATCGTAACCCTCGTAAAATATTTAATTTGCCGGAACAACCAAACACATACGTTGAAGTCGATATGGATTACGAATGGACGATCCCACAAGCTATGGAATTTTCGAAATCTAAATGGACACCATTTGCAGGCATGCACGTTTGTGGAGCAGTTCATCGTGTAACATTGCGAGGTGAAATTGCCTATGTTGAGGGACAAGTTCTAGTACCTCCAGGCTTTGGTCAAAATGTACGAGAGTGGCCTACACCCAAGAAACAAACATACTTTACTATTGAAAAAATGGAAAAAGAAGTCAGTCGACCAAATTCTGCACTCGATATACATACATCTGCTGATTTGAGTAGAGTTAGTGATATTGATTTTGATCAAATCGATAACAGGCCTGAGGTACAATCCAAGCCTAATGTCCATTTCAGTGAAATTGCAGCTGCAAGGTGTTTATCACCATTACCTCAAGTGACTAGACAAAGATGTGATAGTACGTCTAATTATAATCCCCCTGCAATAACAGTTTCTCAACGCCAACGTAGCGACTTATTCGGAAAAAGTATACTAACTGTGGACTCGTTTAGTAAAGATACTCTCAATGATGTATTCAATCTAGCTCAGTTCATGAAAACCGGTGTCAACAAAGGTCGATACCTGGATGATATTTTACGAGGCAAAGTTATGTCATCGATATTTTATGAAGTCAGTACTCGAACTAGTTGCAGTTTTGCAGCAGCAATGCAAAGACTGGGTGGTTCTGTAATCCATACAGATGCTACGAGTTCATCAGCAAAGAAAGGTGAAACTTTGGAAGACAGTGTTTCAGTAATGGCAAGCTATTCTGATGTAGTAGTACTGCGGCATCCTGAGCCCGGTGCAGTTACGGTAAGTTATATTATCCTAAATTATAACCTAACCGTAAAATTCTAAATATGATATGTGGTTGAAATGATAATTTAAATTTTATTCTTCAGCGTGCAGCTCGCCACTGTCGCAAACCTATAATTAATGCAGGAGATGGCATTGGAGAACACCCCACACAAGCTCTGCTCGACGTCTTTACAATTCGTGAAGAAATCGGTACAGTTAACGGATTAACCATCACTATGGTTGGAGACCTGAAGAATGGTCGCACAGTTCATTCTCTTGCACGGCTTCTAACTCTCTATCAAGTACAATTGCAGTATGTCAGCCCTCGAGGACTAGGCATGCCGAAGCATATCACAGATTACGTTGCCTCTAAAGGTATACCTCAGAGAGTATATGAGAGGTTGGAAGATGTATTAGAGGACACTCATGTTTTGTATATGACTCGAATTCAGCGTGAAAGGTTCCAAAGTCAAGAAGAATATGAAAAGGTAACTATGATTAAACACACACACGTTTTAGTTACATTCCTATCGAAGCAAACCAATTCCATTACACAAGGTAGTATAGTGTCGTCATAATTACTTAGATTCGCTTCGACGATTTTTTATTCACATGCCAACCAGCTCAGGCACATATCACCAAATCCCTATTCTCAAATGTATCAACTCGTATTCCAGGCACGAGGGCTATTGGTGGTGACCCCGCAGCTGATGACGCGCGCTCGCAGGCGCATGGTGGTGATGCACCCACTGCCGCGGGTCGACGAGATCTCGCCAGACTTCGACTCGGACCCGCGCGCCGCCTACTTCAGGCAAGCTGAGTACGGCATGTACGTGCGGATGGCTCTACTTTCCATGGTGGCTGGCGTGAATCCACTCATTTAGAATCACTGTGCTACTTGCAACGCATTATATATTTCCTAATCAAGAATTTTATTAAACTACTGAATAAGTCATGATTTCAGAATACTGAGTTTCCGCTTGATATTTAATCAAAACGATAGAATCACTTGAAAATATTTGTTGTTTGTTTATTTGAAGCTCAGTTCCAGTTTGAAAAAAAAATGTTCTAGAATGCAAGAAAAACATAAAAGCATATTTACGATATAATGTATTAATAAAAGTAAAATGCTATAGTTTATTTCGTACCAAGGTTAGTTGTTATCATTTCTTATAATTTTTCTAGTACCTAATGAATGACTCACACAAACGCCATTCGACAACGCCGACCATACCTATTAAATAAAAAATTGTTATATGTAATAATCAGATAGTTTATATTTCCTATAATTTACAATACTTTAGTAAACTTTTAATATTAAAGTAATCAGTAACAAACGGTGTACTTTATTTTTCTTGCTATAAATAAGATTGCAAGCATCTACAACATAGTACCTAAATAAAACGCACGAGATTCCATACACTTAAATAAATTATAATGAATTCCGAGAACTAGACAAGAGTTGATATCACTACACACAAAAACTATTTACAAAATTAATCATCATCATCTGCAAAACCTTTTCCCATCTATGTTGGGGTCAGCTTCCAGTCTAACCGGATGCAGCTAAATACCAGTATTTTACATGGAGCGACTGCCTATCTGACCTCCACAACCCAGTTACTGGGTAATACGATACCCCTTGGCAAGACTGGTTGTCAGACTTTCTGGCTTCTGATGACGCATAATGACTGTGAATGATCCACGAATGACAGCCGGAACCAACGACTTAACGTGCTTTCTGAGGTACGGATGGGTGTTAGTATGTAAAGATGGTCACCCATCCACGGATCAACCGCGACAAGCGGAGCTTAACCTGATCAATCGATCCGTGCGGCTGTTATTACTTACCCACAAGCGTCACAAAATGAATATATCCATTAATTAAACTTTTCTTAATTAAAGTGGTTTACAGTTTGGATTCCTCTCCACTGATAAATTCATTAAATCTCATATGATCGTGAGTTGAGGGGTTTTCAACGTGTACATCAACAAAGGTAAATGCGGATATACCAGGATTATCAGTCGGCGAATCTTGAACTTCCTCAAATTTCGGACGTTGCTTGCGGAGCGGTTTTTGTTGACTTCTTTCAAGTTTGCTATCTCTTCTTGTTGGTAACTTAAAACCACCTTGGTTCGCTAGTTTTCTCTGACAGTCAGTCAGTTTTTCACGAACCACATCTAAATACTCATTGGCTGTCATATCTCCTCCTGGCTCTTCTAACAGCAATTTGCAGAGCCTCTGAGCCTGCTCCAGGTAAATTAGTGCTTGTCTTATTGCATCGAATCTTTCGCTAGATCGTGCCATAGCGATGAAATGAGGAATAAAGAATTCTAGAACTAGTCGTCGGCGCTCCGTTTCCATCTTTGATGGTATTACAAACTGTAAAAAGAAAAAATAAGTTTAGTAAAGATCTACAAGTAACGTTTTCATTCGTAATTTAGTGTATGCAAAAAGGAAACCGTGCGGCATAACAACACAATGTGAACCCCCCCAATCCGCATCGCTCACGATTCGATGCTTAGAAGCAATGCTTTGATTACATTTTCTTAAAATTTTGTTTTATTAAATTACTACATTTAATTTTATTAAATAATTATTCGTATAAACCATGAAGTTGTGAATTAGGATCAATATCAAAAATAAATTTTAATAAAAATACATTATTTTTACAAAACAACTTACTATTTCTTGTTCCTTTTTCTCTGATCTTTGTTTTTTTGCATGAACTTGAGCATTTCGCCTTTCTTGTTGTAGTTTGTATTGTTGTTTTGTCCATTTATAATTTTTGTCTCGATCCTTGTCCCTACCCCTGAAGTTTGTTTGAGTATCGTCGTCACTATCCGAACTGTCTTGATAACTTGACACAACGGGGGGTAAATATGGATTGATAAGGCGTAAAGGATTTTTGCACGTTAGTATATCATACAGCCTTTGGCTGTTGAATACCGGATAAAAATCTTTCTTAGTATATTTTATCTTTTGGAGCGCATTCAGAACATGCATCACAGGAGCCTCTAGGATTTCGGCAATTTTTTTTTGTTGTGCGTGTAGCAATGGTTGCGGTATGTTTTTAACTTCATTACAGCTTTCTACAAAATAATTGGGCATTCTTTTTTTCACACAATTCAGGTAAAAGCTTCGCAAAAACATCCTTAAAGATTCGCCGAGTCGATCCTCTGGCCATTTTGCGTAATTATCTTCACATTGCCAAAATAGATGGTTTTTAACATGACTAGCATCTAGACCGATTTTGGCTGTTTCATTTTCCAGAAAAGTCTTATGTAATGCTAAAGTGAACAAATAACAACGTATATGGGAATGTGCCAAACAACTTTGCAGATAGCGTTCTGCTGCTGGAAATATGATTTTCCACTGTATATTCTGATCTGGATTTTGGCCTCTTTTGTTTCTAAATCCAATAGGTACTAACAAGCATCCAAAACCTATAGCCTTGCTTACCATATCTTTTTTGGGCCATTGATAGGAGAAATTTGTTCTAGGATTTTGTATTATTCTCCTTTCTCTAATGATCCACTGGTTAGCTGCATTAGGCCAAGCAGCGACAAGAGCAGGAAATATTTCATAACCGATTTTGGAGCCATTTTTTATTGAGTCACAATAAATACTGGCGCCTTGTGTTAGAGCAGAATTAATCTCTTCGGTAGTCAAACCTAATCCAGACCCTAAATTGATTATGAAGTTATCCACAAAGTTATTCATAAATCTCAAAGAGTTGAGGTAATAACATCTCTCATATAAGTTAGGCGACTGTAAAGACTTGGAGGCATTCTCAGCAACTTCATCGTCGTCGTCATCGCTCCATTCGTCCAACGCTTTCACGTCCACGGATGTCCACGTCTCATCTGGCAACGCCCCTGATGTGAGTGAATAGTTGGAATGCAAACTGAGTCCTATTTTTTTTGGTGTAGCGGCCTTAGTTATAGTAGAATAACCATAATCAGATTCAGCTTCGCTAGAGTTTGACTTGTAACCAGAGGTCTCTGTATCCTCGGCTAGATTGCCATCTGTATAAGCTGCGCGCATGTTAGTCTTTGAGTATTTGTGAAGATCCTTGGTGGAACTACTTAACCTTCCGGTATATTTTAATATTGATTTTCTAGGAGCCATGACGTTTTCATCTTGAGGCCCTTTCTTTTCATCTACAAAATTATTCTTCGTTTCAGACTCATCCTGTTCTTCGGGTAGTAAAGCATTGATATTTCGAAGTCTGTTAATATTTGAAATATTACTTTTTGTTACTTGTAAACTAACTTGTTTTATCGGTCCACTGTATCTTCTACCGACACCCCCATTTGTATCGGAATTCATTTTGTTTTCCGAGGTCAATAATGATTCAGTGTTCTCCAATTTCGTTTTAATTTGTTGTAAAAGTTCTTCACCCTTACTGGCAGTATATGGAAATTCATCAGAATCTATTGATTCTTTTTCAGATTCGGTATATATGCTATCATCAGAATCAGTTTCATTCATAGTAATCATTTCGTTTTCTTTTTGCAGAGTGCTCTCTAAAACTTCCATTTGCTTCAGTTTAACATAACCTGAAAACACAGACTGTGGTTATTATGTGTTGCTTGTACTTATTAAAATTAAAAACAGGAAAAATAAAAAAAAATTAAATATTTATGTTTAAGGTTAGATTTAAGTATAAATGTAATTCTTTTACCTGGTACTTTACCGTCCTCTATGCGTAATTTGTAGAAAGGTGCATCGAGAACTGCGCTGTAATCGGAGGTATCTCCTGGTTCACTGGCTTCCACATTGTCATAGATAACAAAGAGCCTCGGAGCTGACAGAGGCTCCTTTTGCCCTCTGTTCCTCTGGAAGCTGATGTGTTCGTGAACGGACTCTTGCAATCGATCCGCAAAAAATACATGTTTGTTCTGTCGCACCATTGCTTCGTTGATGAAGTGCTCACGTTCGCTTATTGGATTGTTTTTTATTTGATGTACTTCCCTGAAATCAAACATGAAATTGATTTTATTTTTAAGTCTCCACACTTGATTACTTTGGACTTTCATATACCTAAATACCTACACATTAAAATTGGCACGTATTAACACTAACCTGATGATAACAAATGAATTAAAAATTTAATAAATCACCGTTATTAAAGCTGAGATAACTTAATAAATATGTAGATGGTAAATGTTATCATTTAATATGAATCTCTTTCTCATTATCATATCTGTCGGCATGATCGTTTTAATGCCGTAATAACAAATTTAAATTAAATGAACTAAGTACCGAATGCAGTACCTACCTACCTATCTTATATAATCAAACAAGTATTAGCGGATTAGGGTTCAGGGCAAAAGCTTTAGGTAGTTGAAAGTGTTCTAAAACGATGTAAACCAAGTACTTAATACAATTTCCTAACAATAATAATGTATATCCATCTTAATCAAAACTCCAGAAACTACAGCACTTAACTACGGATTACATTATTTTGATTATTTACATATTTATACTAGGAAGTAACAACAGATTGTTACCCTTGAAGATTATTTTATAATTTATTGAAACAAATCCGCTATCTGAATGATAGTCAAAGTGAGGGACTTTCCTTGTGCCTCTACAACTGATAAGGACACATGACACGAATTTGACTAATATTCATAGTTGGGTATATAAACCAGATAAATGGACAAAGGACACAGTAACCCAAAAACAAGGATTAATACAATCATGGAGATATCGATTTGCGTAAAGAAGATTGGCAAAACCCCATGTACTTTGAGTGTCGCCTTTATACTTCGCGTGCATTAGTAAAAACACCCAAAAGAGATAGATCTAAGGCCTACTAACATAAAGTGTAATCATAGCATATTTTTTTGTAATGGGATTTTGACAGAAAATCGTTTCAAAGATTTACCATGTAGGTGAGGTTATGTGTGTTGTGAAATGTGTATTAATGAGCAGATTATTTCATTTAAGAATAAAACGTAGGTACATGTCATAAGTAGGTATAATAGCGTTTTTCCTTTGAGGCGAAACGGATAGGATGTACATGTAACCTACACCAAAAGGTTAGGTATGCCTATTGATGTTGCTGGAACATCATGCGAACCGTACCTATACTTGTTTGCCATCTCTGTATATTATATATGTATGTATATGTAAGCTTGGCATTCCCAAGCTTTAGGAGAAGCCTAGGTCCAGCAATAAGGTAGGTAGGTAGATAATAAAGGATGTTATAATATGAAATGAAACTAAGTACACACTTTTCCAAATAATTTAAAACAGGCACCTATTTATTACTTATCAGTCATGTATCTATCCTGAGTAAAACTTGGTCAAGGAATTGTGCAGGTGGAGTTATAATATCCTGGTGACACGCATAACCCAGGTACCACACTATGCTCATTACGTGAGAGCAACATCCCACAGTGCGCAAACCAATAATGCAATTGCAACAATATCCGGTGATGGCATTCCTACCCACTTGTTGCCGATCTATTGTTATAAAAAAATAGTAAGTTTTTCATGACACAAGCCGGGACTTTACTTTTGCTCGAATCAAATAAGAGCTTACTCCCCCTAATCTGCTTAAATTGACATTGTCCTCTCTGCAAACCTCTATTGTGTAAAGGCCATGGAAACGCAACTGTTCACCTATATAAGACCTAGCTTGTCGGATTTGGTAAGTGCCACAAGCAAAGAGGACCAATTCTTCTATAGACAGGTTAGGGAACACAATATTTGCACTAGTTATCGTTATAAACATAGAGTTTCTTCTACTCAAATTCTCTTCTTGTACTATTTCTGCTAATGTGTTGTCTGCGAAAAGCCTTTCATTTATAATATTGACTATTTGTTCCACATTACTTGGATCCACAAACATTGTGGCAAATGCATTATGCAGTGCTGCTGCAATGGAGAAGTCTTTCATCATGTGAGGGCAAGCACGATTAAAATATTCATGTCTGAATATTTTAAAGTCTCTTTTGATTCTGCCATTAACGGCTTCCACAACCCATCTATTTATTGTCACACAGCGCGACCTGTTGCCTTCCAGTGTAGTTAATTGAAACTGACCTGGTGACAGGGTTTCTGGTAGATGGGCGAGGAAGCCACGCTGATGTATAGCGTCTACACTATCTCGGAAGCCTCTATCGAGAATAAACACATCGTTTTCTCTAAAAAAATCCAAAAAACTGTCTTTATTTATCAAACCTATCATTATCGACGCATCGTTAGTAGTGGCAGAATATGGCCGTGCAACATCCAGGATGTATCCATTGCAACATACAATCATGAATGGCTTTATGAGATTTCGATACTTATGCAGGGAATAAGTCTCTTTTTGAAATAAATAATTTGAGCTTTTTTGGGCATAAACAGGTGCCATCACAGATAACAATTGTATTTTGTCTTTCCAGTGGGAGATCAGGTCTGCCATATATGTAAATGATTTGCTATATACGAGTTTTTACTAATAACATTACTCCGGCTTATAACATTAACAAGGTCTTCGTTTTCGTTTGAAAGACGATGTCGTGGTCTCGTCAACCGAAGTTCGCAGTTAATACACCGAACGTTAGAACGAGACATGTTTATAATAACAAATAGAGTCCTGTCTCAAAAAAAGTGTTCACTATCACAAGTACTCAACACGCAGGAACTCGAAAGCTCAACTCACAGAGCACCTTATAATACTGGGCTCAACTGAACGCGGAATAAACAATGCAAGTAAACAATAATGAGTTGGAAAGTAAACAAATAACAGACGCCAAACAAATCGGAAGATACGTACATTACGTACGAGACAGTACGAGTTACGACGACTGTGACAGATCACTGATGACAGTTGTCCCTTGTCAGAAATACATTGCTCAATATTGCCAGGTATTAACTGTAAAAACTAACGATTATGTTATGTTTTCTTTAATTACTTAAGAATACGGTTTACAGTTAAGATTGGAATATTGTAATCTCATTCATTTCTAATAATATAAAAAGAAAAAATGTGTTCATAATGTTATTATAAAACGATTTTTAGTTTTTAACCATCCAGCCAACAATCACATTCTACTAATATGTATTATTCTACTGAAAATGGCAATGACTACTTCAACAAAGCTATTTTACGTTTAGTAATTGCTACTTTTACTTCTGATTTAACAAAAATATCTATTTACATTTTTTTCTCTTTTCCCACAAAATAAAAAAAAACTTTAATCAGGAAAATAAACTACTGAACTTGATCTATAAAATGCATATAATTTAGTTTAGGCTCGTTTCTCAAATATAGCGACACTGACACTGCCGTTCTTCTTTGCTTCACTTAACAGAAATATTAAATGAATAAAAATACAAACTTTTCACAAAAAAAAACCACCGACATCAACCCCTAAGTCTAAAAAATACGTATTATTGAAGCTGACTCAAAAACCATTCATCAGAACTTGACCAAATGTTTATGGGACTAATCTGGAAGTACATCCTTTCAAAAAAAAAACATTTTTCTAATCGGTTTAAAAATAACGGAGGTCTGAACAAACATAAAATAAAATACAACCGATTTGAGAACCTGCAAATTTTATGAAGTCGGTTAAAAATTACTCTATTATTATAAGTACCTATACTCATTTTTGGCTTTGCGCGTCAAAACTAGATAAAAATGTGATCAGTGTTGTTCAAGAAAAAAAATTGTCAGAAGTTTGAAGTACCTAGGTATCGCTTTCTTTATATATTCTACATTTTAGAAGTGATTTTGAAGTTTAAACCGACTACCAGTCATGCAGAATCCCTATGAAATTACTGACACATACCTACTTAAAAAAGGGCTGTTGGACGGTGGAACGGGCTCATACAAAAATATTATTCTTTGTAATTTGTTTTGTACAAATGTTAAACGAGATGTAATAGACAATAAATAACCCATCTTCATCTATTCCCATCTCTATCTGGGGCAGTCGGGTAAAAAATTGGTGACATTATCATAATCGGCATTTTTAAAGGCAACAGTTTTTTTGTACTTCGTCTTTTTATTATTTACTTAAAGTAATTAGAATTGTAAACAAAAATATAAAGCAATGAATATTAGTTGTCTACTCACATAGGTAGGTAGTTACCTACTTAGTTATGTAAAATCTAAATTAAATCTGTGCATGACGAATATCATACCATCATATTGCTACTGTACCAACAACAGATTTAGATTGTATTTATGGACGTTTAATAATTATAAATATTCTTTATCACTTCGTGTCACTGATTTTGGATTCTATGAATGCGATTACATTGGACAGTGACGAAAGCCAACATGTCGCAAGCAGATTGGAGGAACGCAACGCATTGCAAAAATCCTCCTTCATCGGTTTTATACATTTTTTATGAACCAACGCACACTACAGGCGGTCCGCACCGCAATTTTTTGCATTAAAATGCGTTGCGTTGCGGCCGTAGATAACGTTCGCTTAAAATGACATCATTGTGTATAAAAACTAACCGTTCGTAGTTCTCAAAGAACTGCACGGAGAGGAGAATATTGTTCAATAAGAAAGCATCGGAGTCATTCTGGAGCTGGTAGCGCATGCGGTCCATCGCCTCCTCGTCGTAGTTGCGCGCGTGCTGCTGCAGGCACGGCGCGGGGCCGGGGCTGGCCGGAGGCTCCGCCAGCGCGCCCGGTGTCAGCGTCGCCTCCTGCTTGCCCACTCTCCTGTTCGCGGGATTCGCCTTCTTCTTCCGTGTCTCCTCTCGCTTCTGCTCCTTCCATTTCTCCCGTTCAAAAAACTTATCGGGCTCCTTCTGAGTTTTCTTTGATTTACAATTGCCCATTGAAAAACTGCACTCGCTAAGTAGATCACGCTAAGATTATTGTCAGAATAGGTAGGTACTCAGACCTTACAAACTTTCGCACACATTTCAGTTCTGAATATTTAAGCACGTAAAATTAAATTAAAAAATGCTTATTGTCGAGTGTTCCGTGTTACGTCTGCACGAGCAAACAATGCCCGCAGCACTGACAAAGTGATTCTCACGACTCGATCGGTGAATAATTGTTCTTATCAGGCACCAATGATGATTGATATAGTTATCGTGCTTAATCGATTACGCTGCAGTGCTATGCACGGAATTTAGTGATTGCCGATGACACAGGGTGTTTTAATAAGTGGTGCATGTTGCCAATCAGACCTCGCCTGCCGGTCTCGCTCCGTGCGTGTGCGCCACTGGAGATTCACTCAATAGGAAAAACTGCATTCCTTTTGCTCAAGACACGCTATTACGTAAACTGAAGCACGCGTTACATCAATAACACTTTTGTTTTAGTTGAATGTCTTACAATACGATTCAGAAGTCACTTCTTCTACTTCCCTTCACTGTTTCACTAAATGAAAATAGGTAGGTGCCTACTTGGGAACTTTGGCTAACATAACCAGAATATAAGTACCTACTTACTTATATATAGAATGGATAAAATCACTGACATCATGATGGTGTTAACGCATATGGTACAAGCAGTTGGCTCCGAAGAATCTTTGCAAGCAGGTAGGTAGATACAATGTAGTCTGCAATAACACAAGTTACAGCAACTACTAGACTCTTAATATGTCCCCAATCCTATAAACCCTAAATAGCCGCCACAGCCGGTGGTCCCATGTTGCTGCTTAATAATGTGATCCGGACATTGTCATTCGTCAACCTCGTCACTTGATGATCAACAATTGACAGGGGTTAGAACTTGTTGTTTGAGGAATTAATTAAGAGCGGTGACTCTAAAAACGGCAATCAATTCCAGAAACGACATTGAGAACAGTTACATTACGAAAATGTATGATGATAAATCTTCATGTAACTCATGTCTATTACTTATGCTATCACTGAAGTTAGTTTAAAAGTCAAATTATGTTTTTTTTTTTATGAACACATTAAAGTACAAAAGTGTAAACTGAGCCAGAAAACAAACAAACATAATTAAGGTTAGATCAAACACGCCGAAATCACCAAAATCTTCAAGATTTCCATCCAGATGCTATCATTGATGTTATCAGTAATCAATTTTTCGGTCTACTTACATCAACAAATACTACCAAGTAATCGTGATCGTTGCTTTTCATAACACTGAATCAAAAGTGAGACAACCCGCCAATTAAGGAAATATAAAATCAAATCCGTCGATTAAGGGCCATCGCACACTAGAGACACGACAGTCGTTAGTCTTGTTGCCGTGCAGTTGTTGTATGCATTGGACAGCTTTGACTATGAGACGTTTTGTTTAGTATTTTTTATTATACCATAGTCTGTCTTGAGACTGTCGTGACTATAGTCTGCTCTTAGCCTAATTCTACAGTCTTGTTTTTTGTGTGTGACACACAAAAGTATAATTAATTGAGCCATTGCAGGGCTGAACTAAGTATACATCCTTTTTTATACATAAGGTTAAAGATATTTATTTCCTCAAAATAATTATAAAATTCACTTAAAGAGAAAACATAAGGTTAACAATAATACGTGTAACTTAAAACTAACATTGTAATAAGTTATTTACTTATAGTTTTGTCATAGCAAACAAAACAAATCAGAAGTAGGTAGTTCTACGCAAGGAACAGTAGAATTTTAAGCAACGCGAGTAGGGTGCATTTAAATTCGGTTGCAGCGAGTTTACTAGGGCCTACACCAGCGCAGACACAGTAAGAAATGAGAATATAACGTTTTTTTTTTCTTTCTTAGTTATTTGTTTATTCAGTAGGCAGGAAAGAGCTTTTAGTATATAGTTTCTTAAAGTTTTCTACTACGACGCCAATTTGATTTATTTTATGTCCTTAGGCAGTTTATTATAAAAGTTGGCCTCTTCATACATGATGCTCCTTTGTCTATATTTAGCCCTAGGCTGGGTTAAGCAGATATCGTTAACATGTCTGTTAGCATTTTGTAGGTTTGTACCCTTTGTGTAAATATTTTCAGCGAGTGTACGTGTCTCTAGTTAGTATTTTCCTGAAATCTAATTAGTATATTTTGTAAATTTTAGTAGGTGTTAAGTAGTCGTATCTAAATAGTGTTTTAATTATTTTATTTTGGGCAACTTGTAGTACTTTTAAGTTTGTTTTGGCAGCAGTTCTCCAAACCTCAATCAAATAATCTATGTGAGACTTTATTATATACTGTACTGTAAGGCAGGCATATATATACCTATATATGCACTATACCACGTAGTGCAGCTTTTAGTGATGTGAGGTTATTCTTAATATATTCTTTATGTGCTTTCGACGTTTATTGATCGTCAAGTATAAGTCCAAGATATTTTTCTTGATGCACTCTATTCAGTAGGTACTTGAGCACCGTTACGTAAGTATTATGCTGACCAATCTTTTTGTTTTCAGCAGTAAATATAATATAATTTGTTTTAGCTGTGTTTATTTTAAGTAAGTTTGATTTAAGCCAAGTGTGCAACAGGTTAAGATCCTGTTGGGCTTGTTCTATGATTGAGCAAATTGAGGCACCTGAGTAAAACAAGCTCGTGTCATCAGCGTACAATGGGCGATCTTTAGGCCGATTTCATGGATGTTATTTATGAAGACTAGGAACAATAATGGGCAATAATAATTAATTTGTGTATTAGGTATATGTATTATATTTATAGTCTTAATAAGTTTATGCATGTCTATGTATTTAAAAATATGTATTCCTAAATTTTCATTATAAATTGCATCTACCACTGTTTGTCTCTGCATCACCCAAAGGTTGACTGCTAGAAAATGCCATAGGCATTAAGTCCGTTTCTGTACATTTTTGTGCTTAAAGTGTTAAATAAATAAATAAATGGGCCAAGGATTGAGCCCTGAGGAATGCCGTAGGTAATTGAGGTTCGCTTTGGATTTTTGGATTTTCACAATTTGTTATCTGTTAGTGAGGTATGATTTAAACATTTTATAAGCGGAACCAGTGACACGAAGTTGATTTAGTTTCAACAGAAGTATTTCGTGGCTTGTAACAGAATCAAATGCTTTTTTTAAAATCTACTAACACTTCTAGTGTAATTTCCTTATTTTCAATATTGGATTTAATTTTTGTTACTGGATCGGTTGCAGCTGTGACAGTTTTCGACTTTGGTTGAAACCCATATTGCTTTTTGTAAAGAATTTTATTTGTTTGCAAGAAATTAACTCAGTCGGCTGTGTAATGTTTTTTCAAACACTTTTGACAATATTGTTAGCACAGATATCGGTCGGTAATAATTACCTGGATCCGTTTTTTTGCCGGACATGAGAATAGGACTGACTTTTGCAACTTTCAAGGATTATGGAAACTTTCCTTCTGTTAGCTAGGTACCTATTGCTACGCTAAGTTATATTTGCTGCGATTTGATCCATAATACATTTTATAATTTTTGTACTTATTCCGCCGATACCATCGCGTGTGTTTATAGCTAAATTTTCAATTCTTTTAAGTACGTCAACAATTACGTTACGTACGTAAATTGTGTTAAGTTGGCCGGCCTTTTTGTTAACTGAAACTTGTAAAGCTTGATTATTATGATACGATTTTGAATTTTTACTAGCAAGCTCTGCACCTATATTTGAGAAGAATATATTGAAGTTCTCACTAATTAGGCCTAGTGAAGTATTTAATTTTACAGGGCTTAGAACTATATTTAGTTTTGTTGTTTTTACCATCTTTGAAAGGTTTGTAATGGTTTTGATTGCTGGTTGATTGAATTTCTTGATATACGATATTTTTTATGCTGCAGGGACTCTTCTTCTATGTTTTGTCTTCAGGTGCTGAATCTTTCAATTTATGCCAAAGATTATTCCTTCTGTCTATAGATGTAATCAGTGGTTTGTTGATCCAATCTTGTCTTGACGAATTTAATATCTGTCTTTATTATTTTATTTTTAGAAATAGCATCCATTAGATAAGTTTCCAACGTTGTGAATTCATTGTGTATATCAGATAAAGTATTATCTTTTATAGTTTTTTACTATTATGTAGTCAACTTGATTTCATTATTTGTCCAAAAAGTCCTCACCCGGGAACAGATAGAGCATAACTTACTTGTCAGTTATGCTACATCTGTTCCCGGGTGAGGACTTTTTCAGCTTTGGGTCCCGGGACGTCTCGTATCTCGAAGTCCCGGACTTTTTGTAAATTTAGTTGTCTCGGTTGCCGAGACTTTCGTGTCGAAACTCTATACACTGGCATCTTACAGTCCCAAAATACGTGTTTTTTTACTTCAAACTTGGGTAACACGGCACTTATTACTTTTGCGAAAGAACTATATTGCAGACTTTTTGAAAATATCCCACGTATCCAAACGCCACATTTGGAAATAATGGACGCCGAACCTAGCACCAGGAGCTCTACAGTGCACCCGAAAATCTTGCAAAAAAATCAAGACCGAGAAAGTGTTCTCCTTGTCCGGTGGCATTATTACAAAAGTCACAAAAAATTGCTTTTTTATTGATACATCTGGCCCAAAATGAACTCAATTCTTATTTTATTCTGGGAAGTCTCGAAGTCGCGGGACGTCCCGGGACTTTGATCGTGGGTTGTCTCGTGTCCCAAGACTTTGAGTGTCTCTGCAATTGAAACTTGTTCCCAGCCGGTCGGTTCTGTAAAAATCTCACCGTGAAGACATGTGTGGAGTGATCTGTCAGTGTCATCCCACAGATGCTAGGGAATGACCAAGCATTACATTTACAAACGTATTCGAGATTTATAATAATATTTTTATCGAAATTGCATTGATCATTTTATATTATTTCAAAGCTAGTAAGTAGTTATGTGGCTAAACCTTACTATTTTCGGGGATTTTAAAATAAAATAGCAAAACAGAAATTCAGTTACAAACTCAATATTGTTTTTTTTTTTGACACTTAGATAGGTAACTAGCTTTGTAATAATATAACATGATCAATAGAAATTGCATAAAAAATATTATTAAAATCTCGATTGTCATTGTAAATGTAATTTATTTATTTATTTTATTTTTAGGAAAACTTACAGCTAAACAGATACATTGAGTATTAGGTTATACAAAATATGTGTATAATGTTTGGTTAATCTCTAGCATCAGTGGGACGACACTGACAGCTCACTCCACGCTCACTTCACCTAAGTTTTCACGGTGAGATGGTTACAGAATCGCACTGCTGGTGTTGTTCCCTTCAGTCTTTCTTTCGTGGACTTGTTGTCAATCTTATACCAGCTAGTAACAGTTAGTGATGAGTTAGCTGTGTTTGAAAAATAGGGTGCAATGGTGCTGCTTTATAAAGGTACCTACATCGCCATCGGCTACATCTGCATTCTGTAGTTGACTTTTCGCCAATCTAAGCGAGAAAGATAGGTTTGAGTCTTGCTTTAGCTGAATTCTGTAAGATTTTTTTCGGATTCCAAGAACTTTACAAAAGATTGGAATTATTCTGAACGAAAATTTAAAAAAAAAACTTCAATTTATACCGTTACTTATTTTCATTTATAAAACTGGCACAGTACGAAATTACTTAATTTATCTACATCAACAGTTACTTAGTCATAAAAATTTTGTATTCCTTCACTTATTCGATTTAATTTGTTAGGACATAAAAAAACAAACCATGGCTTATAAAAATTGCTAAAAATAAAATTATATCACATCATATAACTTTGCGTACACAAAAAAAAACTATAAAAATAATTTAACTATTCTTCCACAATCTTGGGATCAATTCCTAAAATATCATACTAATATTCAATTGATTCGCCTACTTATAATTACTATGTACACGAAGGTTATACTTTGGCCTATCGAACATTATAGAATAATTACATAAATTACAAACAAATTGAAAATACGGACAAACTAAGTACTTCAAAATACATAGTTACGTAGCAAACGAAATAGAAGATTTTAACTTGACTTGTGACCTAAAACAATATGTTAAATCGGCATAAGTTGCATCTACTGAAATTGCACAAATTGGAATTTACATCGAAGTCTTTAGTTGTTGATATACTATTATATTTCCGTTGCATGTAACCTGATATGTATTTAGTGTAATATTAATGGAAGACGTTGAAAACAAAGACTGGTACCGCGAAGGTTCTCAAGTATAGTATTCCCTGGCAATGCTAGGGTATATGCCGCAGGGCTTCAGCCGGGGGCACGCTCATGCCTGGCTCCTCCATGTTGTTGGCTATGCTGGCGTCGTCTGCTTCAGGAGTCGTGTTCACTCGTCTGCTGGTCTTCATGCGCTTCGCTTCACCCATTTTCTTTTCTAATAATCGCCTGAAAGATAAATAAAAGTTATAATTTCATTTCCTTTTCGTCCTATGCCAACTCGATTAGTGAAATGTCAGAGATTACGTTTATCTACGCTACGCAATCTTTGACGGTAGGTACCAGGTACGCCTTAGAAGCAGATACTTCGGTGGGGATGTCGGTTGTGTAGAGAAAAAGCGTTTAACGTGCCATCCCTAGCAACCACGAGCATTACATGCATAAATGAGACGTCTGATTAAACATTTATCTACTGATAAAACTACTTAAAACTGCAAACAAACAACAGTGTATAGGTATATTTACTACCACGATTTACTATTAATAGGATTATTATATCGCCTAATCCATGAGCTTTGGACACGAATGAATTCTCGGTAACTTCTGGTATTCAATTGGACACACTTTCACTCTTATCAGCAATGGCATTGTTACGAATACCAAGCGTTTGGAATAATAAAACCTCCAAGGTGATTGTGTAATTACATCACTTCTTCAATCGAAATGACGATATATCAATCATACGTTACGAAGTTTGCGACGGATTATTGTGACTTTTTCCTCAACGTAAACAATAATGTAATTAAAGACAAACCTAATTCCTTTGTCATGAAGGTAATGAACTGTAAAATGAACATGTCCAACTTACTGTTGCCTGCAATCAATTAGCACTCCGAGAATGAATACTGCGAAGATTGCTATGAGCATCACCACTGTCATCCCCACGATGGTAGTCACCGTGAGGGCTGGCAGCTCCTCGGAAATCATCGCAACCGTCAGGTTGGGATCCGCCGTCGGCACCACATCTGAAATTATATCACTTACTTAACACGAGGTAATCATTAAGCAGTCAATCTGGCTGGCATCAATGTATAATCTGATCGAATTTGACTTCACGAATCAAAATACGTATGTATATACATATATATATATATTTCGTGATTCGATTTATCAATCTCAACATACCACTAATAATCTGGCATCAATGTTGCCAAATTGAACGTCTTATGACTACCCAAAGTCATTTCACAAGGAATTTCACTATTTCGTCATTTTTTGAGATTTTTTTTTAATGTTTCACACGATTTTGCTTAATGGATATGCAATTAATTCTCTCTTACGTACGACAAAACGCTGAATACTGTCGTAGTTTTTGTCTTGAATTTTTTTAATTTAGAGATTATGAGGATGATGGAAATCGATCAAATTCCTATAACTCGTTACCTACAGTTATTTTCCTCAGATGCATTTAATACTAATATGGACGGCAGGAAATGGCTTATCAGTGAAAAGAAACCCCGCAAAAACCGTTATTATGTAATTTTTATCGTAGGCACAGTGGGTGGCACATTGTGTGTTGAGTTCCCTTCAAAATGGTTGAGCTGAATGATGCTGATGCATACGTCATGTTCGTGAACGGGCACCGTCCGTAGGCACTGGTCATGTCTTAGTTTCCACGGCTTATTTTGATTCCTGAATTGTTTTATCTTTTTATTATGGACGCTTTTAACGTGCACGTCTTTCTACATCGATCTCACATGTATAATTTCAACATGAATGATGTAACCACTATTTTGTAACAATATTTTGATTTAAAAGAGTGTCCATGGAGTTTCTTGCCCATTCTTCTCCATATGTACCTACCTACTACGCTTTGGAATGGGCAACTAGTTTCATCTTTCTGACATATGACAATTCAAAAGTGCCTGTAATTGGTTTATTTGAAATAAATGCTTTGTGTTTGAGTTTGAGTTGTTATGAGCACACAATGTAAAGTCGCGGAGTGTTCCGGTGAATCACCCCTTTTTTTTGTGTGGGATATCATCAAATAACTTCTCCCGCTCTGGGCGGAGCGGGAGGGCGCGTCAGACTCTTACTGCCTAAAACACACCCGTGCTCCTTCAGTTGCCTGTCCCAGGGGCCACGGTAACCCTTTCGGACTTTCCCGCAACCTTGGCACCGTTGAATCACCCCTAAGGCTTGCACCGGGCAGCGGCTGAACGCAGAGCTAGCCCCTCCCCCTACGCACAAATGTGTTTTTACTGTAAAGTAAGTAAGGGTTTAATAAGCTTTTAATAACTACACTGTATCTACATAATAACGTTTAAATCGCAAATAAGTAAAATTATCTGAATTGCGGTTTTTATTTTAAGTTATATTTTGTAGTATGGACGATAAACTAGTATAACTAGTATAGAAGTGTCTCTCGGATGAAGAGTTAACCTCTTCACTACTTCTTACATCAAAATTACTAACTGCGCGTATTTTTAAGCACTATTTAAATAAATGAATGGCTGAAGTATTTGCCATCGACACTTAAAACTCGTTCTTATTTCTCTGAAATAGGATTGCTTTTATCTCCACTAATTGGTTTCGCTGATCAATACAATAAAAGGATGGGTCGTCTAATGGCGGGGGCAGATTTTTGTGAGTGCCAAATCAAATCAAATCATTTATTTCCTTGCAAACATGGGTATAGTATTCATAGGTGTTTTTTTATAATAAAGTTCTCCATATTTTACCGTCATAATTATGGGCATGCAAAGGTTTCAATTCCAAATTAAAAATTAACAATAAGTCAGATCATTGGAATTACAATATAAATATTATTAAAAAAGTCAGCGTGATAATAAATTTGCCAGTTTTGGGAGCTTCTTGGGATTTACCAAAATTATTTGTGGGCGGGGCTTGACTGTTCATACACACGTTACGTACCTAGTTCACAGCATTTTGTCAGATAAACGGTTCAGCGTTTGTGACCGCGATAGTACCTACCCAATTTGTATGTTAGGTTATGATATTTAATAAAATATTATTTACGTCAGTAATTGAAAAGTGATTAATTTTTTGATAAAAATTCGTATTTCTACGCAGCACAACCTTCACTACAGGGGATGCCAGATTTTAGTAGTTTGAGTAGGTACTTTTAATAAAGAAAAGAAAAAGAATAAGATAGTCTGAACAAAAAACCACGAACAATGTATAATCGAAAACCATTATTGACGAGGAAGCTAACGAAAGGGTTAAAATGACACTCCTTAATAAAATAGTCACAAATCTTTATAGGTGCCTATAAAGATTTGTGACTATTTTATTAAGGAGTGTCATCTCCCCCCGTCTATAAAATACATCTGTATGTGAATACAGATGTATTTTATAGACGGGGATATAATAGAAATAAAGGAATCTGAGAAGAAAGTAAATAGACCAACAGAAGGAAAAGGCAAGGGTTAAAGGAATTTAGCGTCGGATAGAGTGGGGTTACGGCTATAAATAGGTACACTTCAGCTTTGGGAAGAGAATAAAAGTCCAAGAAACAATATATGGTATGAGTCGAGTACTTACCTGATCTAAGAATATTATTAGAGTGACGCATATGATCATTTACCTTCGTCCGGCCAACTCATCGCATTGTCTCCAGGAGAATCCATTTTCTCTTAGCTCTTCCGTTGCAGTTGTAGTCAACTGTGAATAAAAAATAAACATGATGTAACAAGTTGTTCCTGCGATTTCGTTAAACTTTCCAACTCCCTTTCACTTCCACAAGGGGTGGATTTTAAAAATCCTTTGTTAACAGATGCCTACAGCCTATAACCTGAAAAAATCTAGTTTATAGGCTTTTAATATTAAAGTTCCTGAGATTCCGTGATAAGTCTTTCAGTGAGTGGTATTTTAAAGAAGTTGTATTCGGAAATAAATCCAGAATATAGTTTTTTGACATGAGACTAGGAAATATGGGTGTACCTACCGTGGTACAACTCTGCTTAACCTTTCGGGGAATCTGGGTGTACCTACCGTGGTACAACTCTGCATAACCTTTCGGGAAATGTGGGTGTGCCTACCGTGGTACAACTCTGCATAACCTTTCGGGGAATGTGGGTGTACCTACCGTGGTACAACTCTGCATAACCTTTCGGGGAATGTGGGTGTACCTACCGTTTTTTTTTTTTTTTTTTTACGGGGGGAAATCCTCATGGACTACCTCCGCCTGGGGAAAAGGCGGAGGGGCGTGCCGGACTCTTACCGGCTAAAACCACCCCGGTGTCTCCTCGCACGTGCGCGCGGGGCCGCGGGAATCGAAATTCTTCCGCAGCCCCACACTAGTGCTGGCCCGGTCTGGCCGGGCCTCGTCTCCTGCACGGGGTAGTGAGGTGTTTAACTACCCCGTGTATCGCCTCAGAGGCGCGCGCCGACACCCGCGCGCGCCTTCGCCTCGGGTCCATCAAATAGGGGGCGAGGACTTCCCCAAGTCCCACGCCCCTGGACCCATTCATGGGGGCCGGAAAAGGGCGTTGTCCGCCCTTCTCCTGCGCCCGGTGCGCCTTCTGCGGCCGGGGAAGGGAGTCGAGATCTCCCTCTCCCGTTCCGCAGTTTCCTTCTGCGACATCACGTCCTCGCAGAAGGACACCACCGCGTCCCACGACTCTGCGCTACCGACCATCCTCCGCACTACGGCCGGCAGCGACAGATCGCCTCCTACTTCATTTATGAGGACACGGCGCTGCTCCTCCCAAGCTACACACTCGGCGAGCGTGTGTTGCGCCGTGTCCTCCCCGCAATGGACGCAATGGTGGCACCGAGCGTCCGGCTCCCTGCCTATGCGGCACAGGTACTTGCCGAAGCAGCCGTGCCCCGACAGCACCTGCGTCACCCTAAACGACAGGGAGGGGTGTACCTACCGTGGTACAACTCTGCATAACCTTTCGGGGAATGTGGGTGTACCTACCGTGGTACAACTCTGCATAACCTTTCGGGGAATGTGGGTGTACCTACCGTGGTACAACTCTGCCTAACTTATCGGGAAACCAGGTGTGGTGTTGTAGCTTAACGCCAGTGTTATAAATTAGGTGTTTAATTAAAATGGGTTCATAGAGGATGGACCGGAAACGCAAACAGAGGTCTACCAGGGGCACAGGATACACAGGGTTATTTGTAATACGTCGGTAATCCATCAAGGGGATGTAGGTGAGGTCATTTGCAACCAAATGACCCCTTATGACCCCTATGCAAATGTCAACCATTTTCCAATAATTTGACGTTTTATATTATTTTGAAGATATACGAGATACAATAAGATACCAATCTTATTGTATCTCGTTGGATAGCTGAGAAGTTGTATATATTTTTGGAATATTCTGTCGATAAAGTATATCCATGTTTTTTTTGCAGAATTAAGTACATTTTAGTCAAATAGCCTGCTCAAAATGTTGAAAATTGTGTGCTCTGATTTAAAAAATATTAAAGGTAATTTTCATTTTATGGTTGATTATTATTAATTGAAGTAGAAGCAGATACGAATTATTTTAAAATCATGCATTGTTTTTTTTTAAATAAATTTTCAAATGTATAACTACTATACCACCAAAAAACTATAAAGTGCCAAATTACTCGGAAATGGTTGACATTAGCATATGGGTCATTTGGTTGCAAATGACCTGCCCTACATCCCCTTATTGGATCGCCGACATTATACCAATAACCTTGTATAGCTTATTATAAAGGAATCGTTTTACAGATGGTAAGTTTATTTGTATAACTTGTTGATTGTTGTGTTCCTTGTAATAAATTATTCTACGCAGTTGTAAGTAGGTAAGTAGTACCTAGTTTATTTTACCGAATCATTAAAGGGAAAAGTGATCCGCATTAAGGCGCCTTAGGGCCTAGACAAGGTGACATTCTATCTGTGATAACGATGATAGGAAAGTGAAAAAAGTATAGGATAGACATAAGCTACCGAAAAACATAATCGGTCTTATTACAAAACAAGGTTTTTCTTTTGACATGGTTTAAACCATCGAGCCTGTTTTTGAAATAAGAACCTAACTGAAATCGAAATACAGTTCCTTTTACAAAACTGTCAACTTAGTCCGGTCTTAGATTGTCAATTTTGTATTAAGAACTTTACTAAAGTCGGCATAAAGTTCCAAATACAAAAACTAAATCGAATGTGTAGGTTGGGGCTAAAGTTAGATCGTGTTTTGTAATAAGACGGAAAGAATTCAATCCTGTTGAAAGTCGCTGTAGAAACGCGAAACGCTTTTAAAAACGATTGTCACTTGTGTAGGTCTGTTATTGGTTATCGGACCCAGTCAATAATCATTGGTATTTGCTCGGTTTTTTCAATTTGCAAATCTTTCGTTGCATGATTACAAACTCATTATCAGCCGCTGATAAAGCGATTCTGTTTAGCAGTGTGTGGTTTGATATTTTCGAGATATTCATCATTCCTTACGGGTTTAGAAAACAATTCCGAGAAGTATATAATTGATATGACGCAAATCAATTAAGATCAAAGATAACATTTTGGTTATTTTGGTCTAAAATGTCATAAAAATTACAGGTAGTAGCTAAGATTGGTAATCAATACCGCTATCAGATATTCGCATCTCCGATTATAGAATTGAACAAGGAGCCGCCCGTGACATTGTCCGCTGGAGCGTTGTGCCACTAAGTTCAGAAACCTAATTCATTAGTGACATTGAATGTTCGATAATGATATGCATTACCATCTAATGCTTTTAAAAGTCTTAATCTTTAATCTCTAACGTCACAGTAAGTACAGATAACACATAAATTGATAATAGAATAAAAATAGCTGCTCTGCACACAGCCATGGATGGGGTCTTCGTCAGCGCCTTGTGTAATAAACTACTAGTACATCGACGGACAACTTCTTAATAATATCAATGGTACTATAAAACTACCCATGATCATATTCCTAATAGGTACAGCATGACATACACCTGAAGGTGCATTCATACAACCTTCCAAGATGAATCTGATGCATAGATCTGTATATATGGAATAAATTTGCGTCAGCGCATCAGTAGCACCGGATTATCGAATGTAACAATGTGTGTACCTACCTACTTATAGAAGTCACGTACCTACCTAATATAGTGGCGTACCTGTTGTGTTACTGTTATCTACACATCAAATGTTTTCACCTAAATGTCGTATATTCGAGACGGACAAAATTAAAAATGTTACTTTTTCTTAACGCTCGTCAACTCAGGTACTTTTTGAAACAGGTGCCTATTATATTATTTCAGCGTGTTTTCAAACACGTGAGCTTCAATTGTTGTGTTTTGCTACTTCAATATTATATTATTGTTGTCATTTTCGTTTTTAACAATGTTTTTTGTCAGTTATTATTGTCAGCGTCATGGTCATCATCATCGTTCATTTCTAAAAAGGTAAAACGGTGTTAAGTTAATAGTTATTGCGATTATTCTGGCTTTTCAAGCTTCTCTTAACTCTGCTTTCTCTTGCCAATAATTTTAAAAGCGTGAATATTCATGCTTGAATTGCTGTTTAGCCTTTTTTTTTTTTTTTTTTTTGTGGGTGGGATATCATCAAATAACTTCTCCCGCTCTGGGCAGAGCAGGAGGGCGTGTCAGACTCTTACTGACTAAAACCCACCCGTGTTCCTTCAGTTGCCTGTGCCAGGGGCCACGGTAACCCTCTTGGACTTTTCCGCAACCCTAGCAGGCATCGGTCCTAGCAAACCCCGTCATTGGTGCTGACATCTCTTTGAGGCGCGCGTGGAACACAACGCGCCGTCGACCCGGGCCTGGTCCTTATCGAACGGCGAGCTGCCATTGCTGTTTAGCCTGTATTGCTAGATATGGTAAAAGACTTAAGCCATCCGCTACTTACGACCTTCGAAAACTGTCGTCTGCCCTTTTACACGCACTCGAACTTTAAACTTTTTTTATATAATTGAAACATTTTCCTGGTTTACCTAAATATTGATAACATTCTGATCGGAAATATTAGCAACTGCTATACAAATACGTCAACGTAAATCGTTTTTTCCGAATTGGTGTTCTTATCAACGAATTTAAAGCTTAAAATCCGGTTGGAAATATATTTATAAACATAATCATTATAATTATTATGCAGAATTTATCAATATTATAAGAACTGCTATGGTTTTTCTGGGAACTGTATACGTTATCAAGATAATATATCCGTTTCCTGAAATAATAAGGTTTCTTTCCTATTTGTTTTTGTGTCTACAATGGTCCTAATCAATATTTATTCTTTTCTGCTGTAGAATTTTGCTGTTTCATTATTGGTTATATAATCAATGCTTTGGTTATGTTGACAGCAAAAAAGTTCTTGTGATAATTGCCCATTATCTTGCTGTCTGTACCTTTCCTTCAAAATCTTTGAATGCCGATTTAAATGTCCCAAAAAATTGAGGTTCTCCTAAAACCGCAGCTACAACGGTTAAGGTACCTGCGTTTACTGCCCCATATTCATCCCCACCTTGTACATTCATCGTTAACTACCTAATAAGTACCTACCTACTTAATGATGTACCTATCACTAGATACTTATTGTTTCCGGTAGATATAATATTATATAATTTCAGTCAGTCGTCCAGCTTGACTTAAACCAGTTGTGAGTAGTACTCTTCAGCAAATGGCTTATGCGACAAGTTCAATCAACTCAGTATATTCCCCCATGACTCAACGGGCACTGAACACACATCCCAGTTCTCTCAAATTGCTTCAATCCATCCGTATCCCTGCCTAAATCCAGCCAATTTATCTTGCCTGGCGAGTTTCTAACTGTCGTGAATACTCTGCAAATCTAAGACTAGAATCTAACCGGTCTAGAGCAATGATCACATATTCTACCTTGTTGTTGACGCTAACGACTCCTTTAACCTATATAACCCCTGTCACTTCTACATTAATTATTGAATCAAACATATGGTATAAATATTCGGAGTAAAATGAGATTTCTGGCTGGAATGAATAAAATCCCAACCATTCCCGGTTGGGATTTTATTCATTCCAGCCAGAAATCTCATTTCACTCTACATTGCATATTTCCAAATGCATTTAAAGGTAGATCAGAATGATGTTAAACCAATATAAAAAAAACCAAAACCACCTATGAAACCCACGGGGGGTTTTATATCATCGTCATTTTTCTGGCCAAAAGAACTCAACGGCTGCACTAACTTCTCCAAAAATGTACCTAACCTACTCGCTTATTAATCAAAGTATCTAGTAGGTATTTAATTGATGTTTGGCTAAAGAACCCTAAGTGCTATGATCCCCGTGGACTTCATTTGAGGGTTCTTCACGATCAGGGTTCACACATTTAAATTTTTCTCATATCAATTAGAAAACAACGATAACGTCGGTAAAGTACCCGCATGGTTGATGGTCGCTTTTAAAATCCTTGGTTGCCTGGAAGGAACTTATCACTTCCGCGATACCATACAAATATTATAGCGATGAATCACTGTGTCGCCAGTCAAACGTGGAACACAGAGATGTTACGGAAGTCGTTTTACCGGAACCGGAATCGGAATCGGAGGTTTGAAATTTCATTGATCGGAATCGGAACCGTTATCGGAACCGAAACCGAAACCGGGGCGGAAATAGAAAAAGATGTGTTAAGGGAAGGCTTAATGAAACAATAGAAATATAATTCTCTCTATAATTGTCTGTATAATTAGTCTCTAATCTCTATAATCAGTATCTTTAATAATTCAAATATTAGCGATAATATAATGTATAAACTTAATTTAAATCAAATTCAGTGATTCTAAAACTGGTAAATTATACTTAATAAATAGTAATTTGGCAGCTTTATCTCCACCCCATCTATTTCGTAACGGATCATAAATAAGCCCAGCGCTACTAAAAAGTTGTTCACTTTCCACGTCTAACGTCCACAAACAAAACATTAAACTGAGACTTCGCATTACCCTGGCGACAAGTTAAAACCTGTTTGTAACGCTCGTGTATCGCTGCGTTTCGAGTTTCGGTATAACTCCGATTCAAAATTATCGGAACCGAAATCGGAATCGGAGGTGTAAAATCAATCGGAAGTTCCGACTTTTCGGAATCGGAACCAAAGCTCCGTAACATCCCTGCAAACTACCGTACTATAACATTTTAAGTCAACATTTAGAAATATATTCATGTTTCCATTCACAATGAATTTCAAAATCTGAGAGTCGTAATTTTTCAGATGCTTGAAAAGCCTAATTGAAATGTTATCAATATCTACACTTAGATCCCGTGGCCATTGTGACACACTCCTGAGATGAAATTCAATAACTAAAGGTAATTATGAAAACACTTGCATGTTGCGAAGCATTGTTATATCGATCGTTATCGAAATTAACGTCAATATCGATTGTTTAAATAAATTGTTTGACGTCGTCTTCAACACCGCTTGACTCGAATAAACCACTCGAGTGTCTACGATTTGTAAAAGTGTCAAGTATATAGGTATATCGTTTTTGTATAACATTGGAATAAAAGTGAAGGTAATAAATAAACGTATTTACTATTAGCAGTACCTGTGTCAATACCGCATCGTCAGTATTGCTTTACAATATTTTAATGAAAAAAACCTATCAAAGAATTCAAAAGGAATACAAGTACACCTGACTAAACAAAAGGCTTGCATTTAAAATTAAAAGGCCCGTAAGTAATGAAAAGAATTCCGCAGCGACTCTTGTTGCACCTAGTCACTCGACGTTGTATAAAGTTATTGTATCATTGTATCATTTATTCTGCAATCTACAGCCTTACAATATTATTATATGCATTAAAACCCATTCCCTATAACAAAACTTCTTAATATACATAGTGTTTAACTCTTTTTTACTGGTCTGGGTTTAACTATGCCAGATAAATTTGCTCAGAATGAGTTTTACTGCGGCCGTAAAGATATTCTAAGTAGACGAAAGATAAGCTAAATACAGCCTGTACATACATACATAATTACTTGAAAAACGTAATAAGATAACACGAGCGTATTGCGCATATTAGAATCAAGGTTAGCTATTACCTATTCGTTTTTCAAAATGTATCCGTTGAGTGACCGGATGGAAGGACATCGACCAAGGTTTAGTAACGGGATCATTGTTAGAGAACTGGGTCAAGAACTCGAGACGATCGCAGGCGCATCGCTAAGCAGTTCATATTTCACCAACACAACTGTGAGGTATGTGGAAACGATCAAGGAGTCACGACATCTAGAAGGATAACTTCATTCACATTTTATTAATTACAAAACAAGTTATACATCTTCATCTTCCACTCACACTATTCGTTAGATCAACATTCAAACAATGTTTATTTTCTCACTCACACTTTATATTGATAGATAAGGACGAAACATGTTCAGCTGATTGTAAATTTGGACGTGCCAAACATTTATCCAACCTTCAATTGGCAGGTATTTTCCGGCCAATACACTTAGGTATAACGCAAAAAATGCTAACGGCCTGGTAGGTTTCCACTTACCTACATAAACACGCAGACTAGCAGCCTGGACCTTTCACTTGGAAAAAAATAACTAGTTTTGTTATACTCGATTTTACACACTAAATACTTTGGCACTGTTTATGATAGTATCACTTTTGTGTTTATGTTCGAATATGTGCGCGCGTCGTGTTGTTTGCGCATGCGTAGCGCTCCACAGCGCGTCTCTCACTGTGGTGTCGGTAACAACAGTGAGATCACTTCAATGTAAACTGTAATGTCTTGTGACAAAACCTTTTGCTAGACAATAAGCCACGCAGCGGTTTCAGCCTATTATTGCATCGGCCGCTATTATATGACACTGGGAACGACAACAATCATCTGTGCCTTATAAAAACGCTGATTCAATTTCAACTTTACATTTAAAGGCTCCTTCAAATAGGCGCGACACGCGACACGAATCGCACGCGGCTTAATGGCACCACTCGTCGCACGACAGGTAGGCGGTGCCTTTATGTCGCGTCGCGTGTCGCGCCTATTTTAGGAGCCTTAAACTGACTGACGTCAAACCGCCCCCTTTTACGCCAGACCTATTAGGTAAACCAGACGTTGAACGTAGATAAGTTATCTATTATAGTTAAATTGACTTCGATCTACGTTCAAAACTATATGCAGCCATGTACCGTGAGTCATCAACACTGCTTACTAAGAAATAATTACTTAGGTGTTCATTATTTGCACATTTTGCACGTAATACCTAATGATTACCTAAGTACTTAGTAAATAGGTAAAATACCTACATGAGCAATAAATTAATAAGAGTCTAACAGCCGTTGATTCAAAAACCACGGTTCTTTAAAAATTTCAGACCATAAGAATTAATGCAACACGTGTAGGCGTTAGTGAGCGCCCAGTGGTAGTACGAGTTGCAGGTCGTAGGTTCGAACCCAGACAGCTTTACTTTGTGTAAATTATTTCATCACCATTGCTCTCAAAACGGTGAAGGACAACATCGTGAGGAAACCGCCATGTCCTTGAACCAAAAAATTCGTAGACATGTGACATCTACCAACCCGCACTGGACCCGCGTGGTTGATTACGGCCCACTCCCTTTCACCGAGAGGAGGACTGTGTCCCAGCAGTGGGAACATTACAGGCTGAATATGTGTAAGCGGCGTAAAATAAATTACATAAAGCAACTCGTTTCGCAGAAGTTGATTTACTCTTATAATTTCTGATATTATTGGTTCATTCCATGTACAATTTGCTTTCATGCAGCCAAGTGAACGTACGACGCGACCACGTGACTGTGCATTCGGCTCCTGCGCAGGTGGTTTGCACAACTTGGAATCTGCGGCCTGCGCTCACAAATCCACAACGAATATTAGGTACAAGATTTGTTGTTCTACACCCCTAACCTCGATACAAACCAAAGATTTCGTAGCAAGTGACGTATCTGACAAACGATGTAATTACGGTAGGTACTTCTGCTAATTAATAATTACCTACCATAATAATTATATAATATTAAGCATGCTTATTGTGTTCGTGAATATCATTGTCATATTCTTAAAAAAGCTAATTAAGATCGTAATGCTTAGCTTGAACATTTAAATGTTGCATTTTATTTGTCATTTGCACTTTCCTAAGTAGGTATTAATAATAATTATTCATTGTGACTATTGACCGATTCATTGTTAGCGTGATAACTAGTAGGCAACTTTACCTAATGACCAAAAAATGGTCTCTCGTTCCGTAAACGGCTCTGACTCACGAGCTGTACCTATGCAGATTGTAGGTCGTGGGTTCGAAACCAGGGGCAAACACTTTACTGTGTGCAACTCAATTTTATCACCACTTCTGCTATACCGAAAACCGAGTAAACCGGCATGTCCTAGTAGATACCTATACGTAGCTACGAAAAATTTTAAGACATGTGACTCACCTGTGTCCTCGTGTTAGATAATGGTCTCTTCCCTCTCACAGAGAAGGGAGAAGTGAATAGTGATGGAACATTAGCACTCTGTACACGGCACGGTTTCTTTACGGTATGACGTATTAACCGCACCGTAGAAAAAACGTGTCCGTCAACAAGCTTCCATAGTGATCCATCCAACACTGACGACCGTGCATAAACACGGCGAATAAACCGTAGCTTTTCACGGCAACAAAAACGTGTGTGTACAAAGAAGCTTCCTGTACTTACTTATATTATACTATACCTACTTTTCTACTTTAGTGAGACATTTTTGAAGTGAAAACTTCTTTAGGCGCGTTGAGCACTTTTTGGGTGAACAAAAATCATGGAACTCGCGTCATCGTCACCGAACGCTTTCCATGAGCTATATGTATACTATGTATGTATAGATATACCTAAATAAATCTAATAGCTCGACGATACAATTCACAAGTTACTTAGTTTTCACTTCTATTGGCAGTCCCCAAAGACTGCCCCGCATGTTTTTTTTTTTTGCGTCTGACAGTGTTATATCAAGAATAAGAAATTATAATTAATCTAAAAATGTGACATCATGAGAACACAGTCATATTTTCTTGTCGAGGTGGACTGTATAATTTCTTGAATAAAACTTCAGACTTCTTGTTGCTTGTTTATTTCCCAGGATAGTGAGCTGCTTTACTGTTGAGTGACGACTGATGACTGTTTCAAGACTGAATACATTTGCAACTCACTGTCCTATTTATATTCGTTTCTTTCATAGCGCAAGTAGTGGGTGGGGCGCGGTGATAGAGAGCATGACTCGTCAGTTAGAGCGCGCTGTTGTGGGCGTGAGTGTCTAGCGTTCCCGACAGGTTTAGACTTGTTCAGAATCGTGTTCTCTACCATCTTACAATCATACTTATGTCTAGGGGGTAATAAAACAAATCATAATCGAATTATTACAGTTGTCAAAGAATTTCCCTACTTTCAAATTGTCTTTATTATACTTAAATCTAAATCCTTAATTAGTTTATTTACATATCTTTCCTAGCTACGTCGTCCGTAACATCCTCCCCCCGGCGCAGGGCTACCGTAGCCTAATCTTCCACGCAGAGGACGGCGAGCTTGGTGACTGGACGCCGTAGGACGCCCGCTGTAGTTCTGACGTTGGCTGATCGCACCTTGCCGTCTGGACCAGTGTAGACTGCTTCCACGACGCCCCGGGGCCACGTCCCTCGTGGTAACGTGGAGTCGACGATGACGACCAGGCTGCCAATTTGAAGGGGCCGCCGTTGGTCATCTGACGCCCCTCGGGGCACCAGCGTAGGTAGGTATTCGTCCACCCAGCGCCGCCAGAAATGGTCGGCGAGCGCTTGGGTAGCTCGCCATTGCTTGCGGCTGACCTCCTCACAAGGCCCAGTACGGGGAAGGCCTGAGGAGGTTCCGATGAGGAAGTGATTGGGTGTCAGGGCCTCCGGATCCTTGGGATCGACAGAGACATGGGTGAGAGGCCGAGAGTTTATAGAGTGCTCGGCCTCTGTCAGCAGCGTCAGCAGTGATTCTTCCTTCAGTGCCCTCTGATGTAACGTTGCCCCCAGCGCCTTTTTGACGGAGCGCCCTAGTCGCTCCCACGCTCCCCCCATATGCGGCGCCCCTGGTGGTATGAACTTCCACTTCATTCGGTGCTCAAGTCCAAAGTGAGGGAAGTCTTTTACCCATTCTTTGTAGGCCACACGTAGCTCGGTGTCTGCTCCTCTAAAGTTGGTGCCATTGTCCGAATACATAATTCGGGGCCAACCTCGTCGCGCCGCCATTCTTCGTATCGCCATTAGTGCCGAGTCAGTAGACAAACTTGAGACCAATTCCAGGTGCACTGCCCTTGTGGCTAGGCAGGTGAATAGGGCTCCCCAGCGTTTTTCATGTCTTCTCCCTATGACTACAGTCATTGGTCCGAAATAATCGGTCCCGCAGTGGGCGAAGGGTCGCTGCGTCTTCATCAAGCGTTCCATGGGTAAGTCCCCCATAGTCGGTTTCATTGGCATAGCTTTTCTTGTGCGGCAGAGTTGGCATCGTTGTGCAATAGCTCGCACCGTAGGGCGTAGGTTGACCACCCAGTATCGCTGTCTTAGATCATTGATCACACGTTCATTATTAGCGTGACCAGCTCTGCGATGTGCGTCTTCTACTAGTAGTCGCGTGAACGGGTGCTTGCCGTGTAGAATCACTGGCGTCTTCTTTGTTTCCATGACTGCTGCATGTCCGATCCTTCCTCTAACCTTAAGTAGTTGATCTTCTAGGTAAGGGTCCAGTTTGTATAGACTGCTGGACTTCGGCACCGGCTTTCCCTTCTCGAGCAGCTGTATTTCTTCTGCGTAGTTTTCGTGTTGTGCTTGTTTGAGCCATAATTTCTCGGCCTTTTCTATTAGGTCGACGGTCATCTGGCTGGTCCTGTCCGTACACTTTTCCTTGAAAAGGAAGGGCACAGCTGTTGCTCGTAATAACTTTTCAAATGAAGAGAATCTGCTTATGTCGGGCAAGTGAGAAGGGCGTTCCTTTTTCTCTTCTGTTATCACGTACGTTACTTCATTTTTGATTGTGTCTTCTTTGATCGTCTCTTTCGGCCAGGACTCTTCATCATTGTACAGGAACATGGGGCCGGCGAACCATCTATCTTCTGGTTTCATGTGCATGGTGTAGGTAGGGCGCGTGGCGTCGTCTGCCACGTTGTGCTCGGTGGGTACCCATCTCCACTGGTTGACGTTGGTCAGCTCCGCAATCTCACCCAGGCGATGCGCCACGAATGATGTGTACTTCAGGGCGTCTTTCTGGATCCATCGCAGAACGGTTTGTGAGTCCGTCCAGTAAGTTACGCTTCTGGGCTTGTCTCGGTGCTCCTTCAAAATCGTCTCCGCCAGCCGTGCGCCGATCACCGCTGCCTGTAGTTCTAGTCGCGGAACGGTAACTGGCTTCAGGGGGGCTACTCGTGACTTAGCCGCAACCAGCCTCACGTCCACCCTTTTGTCCGGCTTCTGGATCCTCCAGTAGGCTGTCGCTGCGTATGCTTGTTCGCTGGCATCGCAGAAAATATGGAGCTCTACCAGGTCGTCCGGGCCCCTGTCGTAGCACCTTGGTATGCGTAGCTTCGTCACTTCGTTCAAACTTCGCATCCATTCTTCGAAGTGCTGCGTGTCTTCTTCGGGGATCGGCTCGTCCCACCCTATGCCGTGCCTCCACAGGTTCTGGAGCAAGATTTTGCCGGTGACGGTGAAGTGGCTGATGAGACCCAGAGGATCATAGACTGCCATTACCGCTCCAAGGGCCTCTCGTTTTGTCGGTGCTCTGTCACTAGTTTTCACCTCGGGTGACAACCGACTCAGACCGGTGTTAAATCCTAGCTCGTCTGAGCCTGTTTGCCACAGTAGACCTAGCGTTTTGTCCGTATTCTCTTCCCTTTGTCCGAGTCTTACTTCTGTGTCGTGTGCCTGCTTCTCCGGTGTTATGCTCTTCACCACGTTGTGTCTATTTGAGCACCAACCCCTCAAGTTAAAGTGCGCATTCTGGTGAATCTTCATGACTTCACGCGCTGTTTTGATTGCCTCATCTTCAGTCGCCAAGCTGTCCACATAGTCATCCATGTAATGACTAGTCGTTATAGCTTGCACAGCGTTGGGGTATTCTTCTGAGTGTAGTCTCGCGTTGGCGTCTCGTACTGAGTGCGCGATGAAGGGTGAACACGAAGCTCCGAAGATCATTGAAGTCATTTTGAATTTCTTCGGTGGCTTACTACGTTCCTTGTCTCGCCAGAGAAACATCTGCGCAGCTTGATCTTGCTTTCTTATTTTAACTTGGAGAAACATTTCCTGTATGTCTGCTGTGACGGCTACCGGACGCTCTCTGAATCTGAACAGGATCCCTGGTAGTGAATTCAAGAGATCAGGTCCTTCTAGTAGGTAGTCGTTCAGGCACACTCCACTATATCGGTGTGCGGCGTCAAACACCAGACGCATCTTCCCCGGCTTATTTGGGTTCACGACCGGGAAGTGCGGCAGGTACCACACTTTCTTACTTTGGTCTTCTGTTCCATTGCACTCGTGGGCGTATCCTTTGTCAAGTAGGTTTTTGACCAGAGTGCTGTACTGTGCTGTGAAGTGTGCTGACGAGTCCATCTTCTTTTCTAATGTCTTTAATCTTCTGAAGGCACAGTTGTAGTTATTGGGCATCGAAGCGTCTTCATCACGCCATGGTAACCCGACTTCGAAATGATCACCGACTTTTGTCATGGTGCCTTGGACTATGTCAATCGCTTTCTGGTCTTCCGGTTTGACTTTCTTCGCCAAAGAAACTCCTAGGGCATCAATCCTGAAGTGTGATTTCACCAATTCTTCTACACGACGTACGTCATCTGTCTGACTTGCTGCAGACGCATCGTATAGATGTAGCACAACTTGTCCCTCTTGTTTCTTCAGCGTTGCGCGCGGTGCCGTCCCGTGAATCACCCATCCCAGCTGAGTGTATGAGGCCGCGGGTTCATTCTTCTTGCCCATGCGTAGCTCACGTGTGACTATCAAGTGCCAATTGTCCGCACCTATTAGTACCTTCGGTGTGGCTTCCTTGAAGAACGCGTCCTTTTGCATGTCCTGGAGGTGTGTATAGGTCATTAGTGCCGACCTATCCATCGTCTGACCATGAAGTCGCAGGTCCTTCATTGTCCGTGCGCGCAGTTCCTGATATTCACCGTCCTGGCCGCATATCTGTAGCTTGACCTCCTGGCTGCGTTCCTCGTGTTGTTGCGAGGTCACGCCTTGTATGCGTAAAGTGGAGACTGGCCCAGTTACTCGTATACGGCGTGTCAATTCTTCGTCGACGAGTGATGTTGTTGAGCCTTCATCCATCAACGCGAACGTAGATACTTGTCCGCCGGGCCCTTTTAATGTCACTGGACACATCTTCAATAATACACGTTGCGACGCATTGCTTGGCGCGGAGACGGTCATTACTGTTTCTTTTGAGTGTTGCTTCTCGATGTCGGTCGCTTTCTCTGGTTTCTCACTCTGTGGCGTCTCTTTCACTTCTCGTTCTTTGTGCAGCAACGCGTGATGTGGGCGGCTGCATGTTTCTATGCCACATCGTTTTGCTCGGCAATGCTCGCGTCGATGGCGCCTCGTCGCACACTTGAAGCATACTCTTCCAGTACGTGCCCATTCCCATCTTTCATCGACACTCATTTTCAGGAACTTTGCACATTTAGGTACTTCGTGGTTACCACCACAACACAAACATTCTTGTTTTCTTTCTTCCTCTTTTTCTGATGTTGTGTAGACTACTTCTCGGCCCGCCTTCTTCTTTGCATTAATTTGCGATACACTTCTCGTTTCCTTCTTCGGTGCAGGTGTGAATGTCGTATTTGTGAAGGCGTATTTCATAGCTCGATCAGCCTCCCGCATCAGGAACCTGGACAACAGTGTTACTTCCGGTTCACGCGACGATTCCACTGCTTCAGAAGCGTAATCGCACCATCTTGACTTTATGTGCGGGCTCAATTTCTCTACCACTTCACGAACTAGCATCGGGTTCCATATATATCCGCGGTTATCCATGTTAGATAACACACACACTATATTTTGTAACTTCACTGCGAACGTATTCAAATCACTGGCCGCGCTCGTGAGTCGAGGTAGCTTCTTTAAGTCTTCCATTGCTCGATCCATGAGTATTTCCGGCCTGCCATAGTACTGCTCTAGTGTTTTCACAATCACTTGTGGGTCTGAGGCGGTGTACAGGAGCGCTGATACTGCTTCTCTTGCTTCGCCCTTAATGCAGTTTCGCAGTCTTGCCAAATTCTCGATCGCGGTGAACTTGTATGCATTTGATGAATCGGTGTACGCCGCCTTGAATGGCAGCCATTCAGTGGCTGCTCCCGTAAACGTAGGCAGCTCAGTCACTTGTCTTGGTGGTGGACGTACGCGCATCATCTTGTCCAATGTGTCGGCCAACTGTTCAATTCCTCTTCCAACTCGGCGTTCCCCTCTGTTGGGTGACCGCGACACCGATCGTTGTCTTCTTTGGTTGGCTCTGGCAGGCGTGAAGGCATCAACACACGTGGCGGGTTCGACGTAAGCGGCAGTGGCGGCGGGATGTGGGGGCCCTTCCTGAGACTGATCTGGGACTTGGGCGTGGCTTCGGTCAATACTTTGAAGCCACTCGTCCACCCTGTCATCACTCCTGTGCACGGAGCCCTCTTCACGGGCCTCTGCATCTGCTTCAATCGCTGACACTTCATATTCGAATCGCTTGTTGACGAGCGCCTTTTCGATTTCTAATTGCTCGTTCCGTATTGCAGCAATCCTCTTCTGTGCCTCGTATTCTGCCTTCTTCACTCTTGCCACGTCACTACTATATGATCCTCTGGAACGTATCGTACTTGTTGTATCCCTCACAGAGTTGTGTGCAGCTTTCACAGTCCTCACTGAATCCTGGGTTCGTGGTGCGGAGATCATCGCGGATGGCGTGGCGAACGATTCCGCATAGCCGTACGCGGTCGCGGTGGCTCTACTCGCCGGTACAAGGCGTGGAGCAGGTGCGGCGGACGCGCTGTCGGACGTAATCGGCGCAACCCTCCTCGCCGCGGCGGTGGCGGGGGGTGCGATCGCGAGCGCGGGGGGGGCGGGATCGATCCCAGCCGCAGGCGCACTGTACGGAGTGTGCGGCAACGCGGACGCGTTGGTCGACGGCGACCTAGGCGGATCTTCGAATGTCCGCACAGTAGGACGTCGGCTATTGTAGCCTGATTCCGATTCACTTTCCTTGGCTGCAACACTTCTAGTCTTCATATTTGATATCGACGATAATCTTGATTGATGAAACTTCAATTGGCAATGTTCAATCTGCAATCGGGCTTCGTAGGACCAGATGCAATCCGGCTGCGTAGGACCAACTATCGAGGTCCAGCTGCAATCCGGCTTCAGAAGGACCAGCTGTCGAGGTGGACTGTATAATTTCTTGAATAAAACTTCAGACTTCTTGTTGCTTGTTTATTTCCCAGGATAGTGAGCTGCTTTACTGTTGAGTGACGACTGATGACTGTTTCAAGACTGAATACATTTGCAACTCACTGTCCTATTTATATTCGTTTCTTTCATAGCGCAAGTAGTGGGTGGGGCGCGGTGATAGAGAGCATGACTCGTCAGTTAGAGCGCGCTGTTGTGGGCGTGAGTGTCTAGCGTTCCCGACAGGTTTAGACTTGTTCAGAATCGTGTTCTCTACCATCTTACAATCATACTTATGTCTAGGGGGTAATAAAACAAATCATAATCGAATTATTACAGTTGTCAAAGAATTTCCCTACTTTCAAATTGTCTTTATTATACTTAAATCTAAATCCTTAATTAGTTTATTTACATATCTTTCCTAGCTACGTCGTCCGTAACATTTCTAATAACTAAACCGGAAGAGGAAATACATGGTGTGTTACCTAATCGCTATAAAGTTAATCACCGCCATTTTCAATTTAATATCTTGTAACTAGTTTCTATGAAACGTAATACGGACTCAATATCACCAATATAAATAATAGGAAATCAAATCTGGGCTGAAATTAAAGCGGATTGGCGGTTGGTCGACTTAGGTACTGAACCACGACCAACTTTTACAATATCGAATTGTTTTCGTACATAATAAGGAGTCAGTTAGAATGTAATGCAGTCATCTGGGCTCCGCATGAAGCTAAAAATATAGTATCATGCTGGCGAGGGTACAAAATAAATTTATAAGATATTTATACATTTAAGTGTTATTACGGAGTATATCCCTTTTACCCGTTAATGTATCCAACCTTATTTATTTTAGGTATGGTAGGATACAATGAGCTAAGGTTTAGGAGGGATCTCGCACTCACCTCATAATATATTTAAGTTACTAAGAGGGAAGGTGCATAATGCAGTTATTTTAGCGCAGGTGAGCCTGTGTGTTCCGGACAGGTACGTGTGGCGACGACGGCATGCGGCAGCCGCCTCTGCTACTTCTGCTAGTGGAACCGCGCGCTCGGACCAACCTTGTAACTCCGCACGCTCAACCTCATAGCGATTGAGACAGACTTATTCTGTTGTTCTCTGAGTGAATTCACAAGGAATGCATTGTTTGTAATTTTTAATAGGTAGGTACATGAATTGTGTACATGTATTTAGGATAATTAAGTTAAGATAAGCGCATTTATCGCATTGGGTTACCCTGTAATGGTAGATGTAAGATGGAAAACAAATAAATAAATAATAAATCGCCTTGTTTCTACGAAGAATTGCCACAGTTGTACCTATAAATATATAGAATTTTCTTCATTTTCTCATATCGCCAGTCTTGCTTAAGTCCCATGTAATAAGGACGAGCCTATTGCCATCAACCAGGCAGAAATCCAGGCCCTAGGACACTGAGACATTCCGGATAGAAAAACCGACCCGACCTGGAAATTGAACCCATGATCTCATGCTCAGCACTAGCGCTTGGGACTACTAGACCAACGAAGCATGACGATTTTTTACAAGCTTTTATTTAACTTGCAATGTAAGTATGTATGTTTGTCCGGGTGGAATCTTGCAACTCAATTTTAAATCAGTTATCCTTAACTGATTGAGCTGAAATTTGGTAACACGCTTATTTTGGATGACAATGCATGCTTAGTATGTAACGTCATTCTAATTCGAATACGGTGGTTCATCCAAGATGGCGGACTAGTTTTTTTTCTGCACTATCACAGTATGGGTATAAAATGAAAGGGCTTGCTGAGGAGAACACGAAAACTAATACACATTAAATCCAACATAACTAAAAACAAGTTTTTATTTATTTGCCCTAAAAAGAAGAAAATAAACTTTAAATTAAATCAAACCAATTAATTTTGTACAATGTATTACACAATTTATTAAATTATATAAAAGCTTGTCGCGAGATTTACCTGTGTACTAACTAGTCTTGCTTGACATCCTTATCTATAAAAATCAATGCCACTTTTCGTTGTAATTTTATAACTCAAGAACGGATGGACCGATTTTGCTAATTCTTTTTTAGAATATTCCTTGAAGTACGAGGATGGTTCACACGGAGAGAAAAATTAAAAAAAAAATGTTAGGCGGTACGAAGTTCGCGGGATCAGCTAGTATTATTATAAGTAATTCTGTAAAAGAAAATGTTTCCTATAAAATGTGCAAATCTCACGACAAGCTTTTATATCATTTAATAAATTGTACATGTACTAAATGTAATGTTGTATGTACACACACATGTTTAAGCAAGTAAAACCATTTTATCTTATCTTTTTTTCCTATGAAGAAATCTTGGAGTACAATTAAAGTTCTTCCGATTTATTTTTTGATACTTATAATTTTAAAAGTACATGACAAAGGTTTTTTTTATATTTTTCTGATAACTGTCGCGACTTGTATATATCACATGTTTCCGGCTTGACGTTGATTTCTGGGACACCCTGTATATGTCTTGTGTTCTGTTGCGAGAGAAAGTATGCAAGGAATTCCACTGTTCCATGTTAGTTTTAATAAATTAAATACAGCATTATAATGTTTTTTCTATGTTAATTAACGCAATTGGTGTTGCACCGTTTTAATTAACTATAAACAAAATAAAATAAACTTTCACACAAGCCATCGTTCATCGGAAAATCAAAACACGTCAAAACCGTCACTAAAATTTTCCTTTTTTCTTAAATAAATGACGTAACAAAGTGAGTAAACATTAATTACTACAAAGGCCCTGATTATCTTGTACACAAATATGTTCATGACGCGACTAACACATGAACACAGCGAATCATAATCAGCCCAATTTCACTAGTAGTAAGGTGTATATTGAAATAATGGGTACCGTTAGTGAAATCATTTAACATATCTTATCGTGTAAAAATTTTTAATTTCTAACAATGCATTAAAAACCATGAATTAAAGATTACTCAGGTTAGTCATAGAAAAAGTGACTATATCAAAATAAAATAGACAATTTATTGATAATTTCTATCCTTGTGATTGTTTCAGCTATTACCTAATAGACCAATAATACCCAACAATCAGTAGGTAGGTATGTTAGCAAGTCCCAGTTCTTGAAAATAGTCTGACTACATTGTACCTACATTTGTATCGAAATCGAAGTTGACTTAAGAAAAATCTAGTCTGGGCACAGAGTTTCACTACTTCACAAGTCCCACAATCACGGCCATCAATAAAGAGGAAAATATTTAAATGTGGTCACGCACGTGACCGAAATTCTATCCAGCCTGTTCTAGACAGTTCTTCATTTAAACAAATGATGATCATCGAGTACCTACAAACCGAGATTGCTTGCAATACCTATCTACTACCTACATTATTATCTCTATAAAGCTTGCATTTGAACAACTGATAGCACTAACACCGAATTAACCCAGCACAAACAAACAAGAACTAGATCATGATTGTTTTTATTTATTAATTACACCTATTTATTTTATCTCCGTACTTTGTACTACTTTCGTGATGATGCGTAGTCTATAGAGACTACGCATCATCACGAAAGAACTGCTGCAAAAATTACTTTTGTTATGTATGTAACACCATACAGTTTGTAGTCAATGGAAACGATGGCAATTACTCTCTCTAGAAATAAAACCAACCAAGATTCAATTCTGACGATCAAAAAGTGCTGATTCTCAGCCTTATTTGAATAAATAACTTTATGCCGTAGCTTCGCAACTGTTGGCACGGGCAACGAGCACATCTAACCAGAAAATTAAAAAGAATACTACGGTAGTCTAAGGAGGCTTCAAAAAGACAGGAACATTATTTAGGTACCTAAAAAGTAAGGGTAACGGAAAAATATCTCTCGTTGAAAGAACCGAAAGTTCATCCTGATATTGTAAATACTTCAATTTGGAAAGACCCTAATGGAAACATTGGGGTCTTTCCCAGGTGAAGTATTTCAAAGTTATTTCACGACTGTAAATTGTAGACATCACATCAATCATTATCACATCACATACATTTAATGAACTGGACATTTATGTTAACTTCTAAATGTTATTGCGTTTTAAAAAAACAACCTTAAACAAAACAGTTTCGCAACAGCTGTTGTTTTCGATTGAATTAAACAAACACACAACATATAGGTAAACAATCAGTTAAGAATGTAGAGAAGATATCAAAATGGTGAACGACCTTAGTACCTCATAAAAAAATAAGTTATTTATCATTTGAAGGCGCGCCTGGTCGCCCCCTATTACAACATAACTGGCGCAATGTACCTAAGTGTAAGGTGCACCTCTCTCACAGCAGCCGTAGCTGGTCACGGGTCATTTAATAAACACCTCTTTGTATTAGGAGTCACGGACAGTCCGCTGTGCAGGGCCTGCATGGAGGAAGACGAGACAGCAGCCCATGTGCTTCTAAGCTGCCCGGTGGTCACCACATACATGGCAAAGTACTTCGGTAACCCAGGTAACATATAGGTAAACAATCAGTTAAGAATGTAGAGAAGATATCAAAATGGTGAACGACCTTAGTACCTCATAAAAAAATAAGTTATTTATCATTTGAAGGCGCGCCTGGTCGCCCCCTATTACAACATAACTGGCGCAATGTACCTAAGTGTAAGGTGCACCTCTCTCACAGCAGCCGTAGCTGGTCACGGGTCATTTAATAAACACCTCTTTGTATTAGGAGTCACGGACAGTCCGCTGTGCAGGGCCTGCATGGAGGAAGACGAGACAGCAGCCCATGTGCTTCTAAGCTGCCCGGTGGTCACCACATACATGGCAAAGTAAGGCCCTGCACAGCGGACTGTCCGTGACTCCTAATACAAAGAGGTGTTTATTAAATGACCCGTGACCAGCTACGGCTGCTGTGAGAGAGGTGCACCTTACACTTAGGTACATTGCGCCAGTTATGTTGTAATAGGGGGCGACCAGGCGCGCCTTCAAATGATAAATAACTTATTTATGTTAACTTCTAAATGTTATTGCGTTTTAAAAAAACAACCTTAAACAAAACAGTTTCGCAACAGCTGTTGTTTTCGATTGAATTAAACAAACACACAACATATAGGTAAACAATCAGTTAAGAATGTAGAGAAGATATCAAAATGGTGAACGACCTTAGTACCTCATAAAAAAATAAGTTATTTATCATTTGAAGGCGCGCCTGGTCGCCCCCTATTACAACATAACTGGCGCAATGTACCTAAGTGTAAGGTGCACCTCTCTCACAGCAGCCGTAGCTGGTCACGGGTCATTTAATAAACACCTCTTTGTATTAGGAGTCACGGACAGTCCGCTGTGCAGGGCCTGCATGGAGGAAGACGAGACAGCAGCCCATGTGCTTCTAAGCTGCCCGGTGGTCACCACATACATGGCAAAGTACTTCGGTAACCCAGGTACCCTACGTGAGATTGTCAGCAACACCAAGGCGTTGCTGGCCTTCCTCGAGGAGCTGAGGTGGATCGAATAACCGATTTGCCCACCCGTACGCAAAATACGCGCATTGAGTTGCGGACACCAGCCCGTATTACCTATTACCTAAGGTGCACCTCTGCCGAACCCTTCGGAAAAACACGGCTTGATGTTAGATATACGTAGGTATGCACTATCACTTGAATTGCCAGCCTTTCATTTTAATTGCATTTTTTCTGAAAGACGAAAACATAATGTTATGAGTTGCTAAAATTTCAGTAGACTACGCATTGTTCTGCTGAAATAAGTAGGTAAATGACGATGGTCTTTATCTAACCACGTCATTTCATGTCGTGCGTGTCGTATTGGAGTGTCGGAGTAGTCATGTATTTTGCTAAATATTATAAATATGATTAGGCATGCCGGAAAGTAGGTATTGTAGCGAAATAAAAATGAAAATTCACCACTTTATCACGTAAAATAATAAATTGTTTATATAAAAAAGAATCGCGTCAAAATAATATAATCAGCTAAAATGAAATATCATTAAAACAGTCGCGGAACAGGTATTTGCCCTAAATGAAAAGAGATTACGATGAACTAAACGCAAGTTTTATAATGCCTAAAAGTATATGATCCACTGCAGTAAACAAAATCAGAAAAATATAAGTATAATATTCTTCAGGATATATGATAGATAAATAATGTATTGACAACATATAATACAACTAATTTGGTACGATAGAAAAAAGTCACGAAGATACCTCTAAAAATTTATTTTTCATCCCACCATCTCGGAAAGAGTATTTTTAATCTTCAATATCTGAGTGGAAAAGCCGTTTTTATTCTCTAGAGGATAAAGTAAATTGAATTTAGAACATCGTGTGCACTAAGTTTGTGAATTAAAAAAAACATTAAACCTATTTACTGCTACCTCTATGGTGCCGAATATATCATACAACTTTTTTTTAATTTGTTAAAAACTCAGACTCGGAACCTTCTTGGTGTTCTTTTTTCAATTTGCTTTGTACGCGGTTCTTTACGCGGCATTTTTTCACGTCATTGTTAAACCTTATATTAAAAACAAGAAACTTGAAAACAAGTGAAAAAACTAAAATGAGTGATTCTAGCGACGAGGAAGTTTGCTTGACGCCAACAGAATTGACTGAAACTGTTAATAATGCGCAAATGAGCTTTCTCCCTCAACAATCACGCGAGAAGTATTTAAAACAGTACGATATGTTCAACACGTGGCGACTAGCAAAAGGAGCCAAAACTTTCTCAGAAAACGTTTTGCTGGCATATATTATAGAATTATCCGAGAACAAGAAAGCAAGCACTCTATGGAGTACGTATTCGATGCTAAAAGCAACAATAAAGATGAAAAAAGACAAACATATCGATACCTATCCTAAATTAGTGGCATTTTTAAAAAGAGCCTCATCTGGTCATCAACCAAAAAAATCGAAGGTTTTCACAGTATCTGATATTGAAAAGTTTCTTAACGAAGCACCCGATTCCGTATATTTGGCGGCAAAAGTAAGTCAGTTGCACATTCAGTATCTACTTAAGTATATTAATCTCAATTAAATAGTATACTTAGTAGATGTTGATAGGCATAATTATGCGTTCATATCAATTTTATTCATTTATTTACTACAATACTCTTTACGTTACAGGTTGTTCTTATTATTGGAATAAACGGAGCATGTCGAACTAATGAACTAACACAACTTAATGTCAAAAACATTGAGAAACATTCAGATGACTTACTATTAATTAATTTACCTAATACAAAGACAAAAAGAGACCGCAACTTCGTCATTCGCAAGGAATACGTAACGATTGTTGAGAAATATCAAGCCTTACGCCCGCCTAACACTCCAATCAATCGATTTTTTCTACAGTATCGCAATGGAAAGTGTGTTAGACAGCCTATGGGTACTAATAAAATTGGCAGTATCCCACGAGAAATAGCAACATTTCTTGAACTTCCAGAACCCCTGTTGTACACGGGTCATTGTTTCCGACGAACTTCAGCCACACTTTTGGCTGATTCCGGAGCTGATCTCCTGTCCCTTAAGCGCCACGGAGGCTGGAAGTCCAATGCAGTTGTAGAGGTATACATAGAGGATTCCATCCAAAATAAGTCTAAAATATGTGAAGGCATCGTAGGAGCCATTACACTGAAAGAGCCTCAATCGGATCCTTGGACTGGCCCTTCTACATCAAAAATAAGCCGTTATGAAACACCTAACCATCTCCCTCTCTCTCCAACATTCACGCCAAGGGAATCCGATGAATCGGTACAACTATTAAGTATGACAGATAGTTTACCGAAAAACAGTACACAAGTGACTAACACCAATATTACAGTACCAAACAAAAATATTACACTCAATTTAAATAACTGTAGCAACGTTACTTTAAAATTTTCTTAATTATACCTTAGTATTATTTTGTTATAATTTAAAGATTATTCTGTAATACTTACCTGTCATAATGTAGTAATTAATACCTAAACTGAAATAAAAGTGTACCTATCTTGTGATTGTAAACGTTTTTTTTTTGCATTTAGTCATTTCCTCGCTGAGGTGGAATGAAAAGTTACGTGTTGCACTCGAGTGCAAAGATTTTTCACCTCGTGCTCTTTTGATTCCCTCGCTAACGCTCAGGATTCTAATTTTGAATCACTCGCTGCGCTCGTGATTCAATTTTAGAATCCTTCGCTTGCTCGGTCATCAAAATTGACACGCGGTTAAAAAGCAACTTTGCACTCTTGTATAACAAATAACTATTAAACGATTAAAAACCATAGTAGGTAATATACTTACATGCATTCTGTCTTTTTTTTCAGATTATGCTTCAAGGAACATATTAACGAGATAGTGTTTTCATTTTTTAGTCCAATCAATAGATTTTTTGTAAATAGAGAATTAATAATAATAATAATTTTTTATAATAATAATAATTTTTTATTCATAAGTTCACATAATAAATTACATTACTGCATTATTGCATTACTTCTAGCAATTTTTCTGTGTCTGAGTAACTAAATGTCTCTAAGTATTCACTCAACATTTCACTACATTTTTTATAATTTACACTATAAATAAGTAGAGACTTATTAATTTTATTATATAAGAACGGACCTAAAAATACACAAAATTCACATTTACATTTTTTTTTTTTTTTTTTCATTCATATTTTACAATAAATTACGTACCATTTTTGTGTCATCGCGCTTCTCTTTCTTTTCTATGCAGTCCGACAGTGACCGCGCTTCAGCTGTTGTCAGCTCCTTTTACATCGGTTTGTAAATCTTTATTACTGTAACCCATTTGGTTTCCGAACTAGGGAATCGATTGCAATCGGTTTTAGGTTCGTGACCACTAAATTACGTAAACTTTCAAATGAATATTATATTATAATATGAACCTATGTTATCCCGATAGAAAGAGTACTGGTTAAACTAGTATTAAAATGTTAAACCTGAAAGTACTAATCAAGTAATAACTAGGTATAATAGTTAAGTGCGATGGTTTTAAATAACAAGTCGATCTAGACGAACCGCTCCCTCAAAGCGCACCACGCCTCGACAGAATCGCAGGTGATACCATGATCATGTGTCGCGGACCAAAACGGACTTGCCGGACTCGAACTCCAAGGATTCTTTTCGGGTGTTAGAAGCGACCCATAAACACGCAAGCCTGGTGAATACTGGTACCTGGAAAAAGAGCCGGGAGCAGCCCTTTTTCACTGATTCTACAGCTACGACAAATAAACGTAAAAGGTATAGAGGCACCAGGGAAAAGGCCAGAAACTTCCGCTGAGAGAGCAATTATGGGAAAGTACATACCAAATTCGAAGAATATCTTACACGATTTGTGCAGAACTCACCAATATAACTTGGTTGACTGCAGATAACAGAACATAATAACTTGAAACTTGATTACGAAATAAGGTAAAGTATGATCAATAATAGTAGATTGTTATACAAGGAGCTAAAATGACCCATTATATACGAGGGAGTAAATAGAAACTGAGTTTTAAGTAATGGGTTTTAGCGCCGTGTGTTACACTCTACTTTTCACTACGATTGCGAGAAAATAAAACAATCCAATACAATATGAAATAAATGTAGTTTATTTTATTAAAAATTAAATGTACAATTTGTACAATTCTGGATATTTAACGAGATGTTTTTTCCCGGTAACTTAATTTCAGTCCTCTGTGAAGATGAATGTTGAGTGGTTCTTTTCCTTTCTCTTCTATTTGCAAATTAGGGTCTCCTTACTAGATGATGACATTTTCACTATTGTAAAATTAATTACGGTCACTATCAATTTGCAATTAGAGAAAAATTATAAAGATTTCGCGCCAATGTCTTTTTTTTTGTTTTTTCTTCTGCAGCCGCAAAGCATTGCATGCATTCTACCAAATACCAAAGAGATCGCCGATTTTAGTTCCATTTTCAAAAATAAAATGAAGTTCTTTTTTTATGAAACAGTAATAAGTCGAGTCTATATTCATGATTATTCTACTTATGACTAAAGACTTTTTCGTTTTTGTAGGCTCATTGTCATTTGACACACAAAAATAAAAAATAAAACTTTTTCCCCTAGAGGAAGAATTGCTATTTTTTCTTTGCTCTGGTACGCCACAATGACGGTCTTTTTGAGCAAGAGGAGTGAAAAATATACTAGGCTCAATTTAAAATTAAAAGTCGAATATTTATAAACATCGACTTGATTCAATTTCTATTTTAAAGAAAAAAAAAACAAATTAACACTTTAACGCAGGAAAAATTATTGTTGTTCGTTGATCTTGAAAATTAATTGTATTTTAATTTCCGCGCATTATTTGAGAAAATTACTATACAAGCCTTGGCTACAACTAGGTATGATGGACTTACGTATGTAGGTAACCGTCTCTTCCGATTACACGTTCGTCCATCAATACGTCTTTTGCTGGACGCTGCAGTAATGTACTATTACCTTACTAGAACTGGTGAGATAGGTACATACCTACGGATTGAAGAAATAGAAAGTGAACAAACGAAGCGTTTCGGAATAATAAGTAGAAAGGAATTTTAATATACCTATAAACTTTATTTTTTGTTTTTATCCCTCTCTGTCCCACTGGGGGACAGAAAGGTATAACAAAAAAAAAAGTATTGGGCATAACAATTGTAAAAATATGTCTAGCACAGCTATGGCCTACATGTTACTACGAATTGATTTGATACTTCTGATATGATATGAATACAGGTAAATAAACATTCTAATGACAAACGTAGAAAAGAATAGTCGTACGTGCAAGAAAACGGTGCCCACGTAAACAGCCACATACATTTCATGATAATTTCAGCTATCAAATCCGATAATCATGATAGTTTATCTATAATCAATTGCTCATAAAATTAATACCATCGATGATACATATCCGCATTAAAAAGCGAGATTTTTTGATAAGAAATGACTGATTGCAAATATATTTCTAGCTTGAAAACTATCTCAGACAGAGAATGACAAAAGACTTCACGGTGGATCTTGGACCACTGTCAACCTCGAAAACACCAACTGGGCACCGGCGGCGGCGCCAGGTACTTACATAATAAAACATTTTAATTAAAGCAATGAGAAATACCTAACACAAATCTCAGATAATGTTAATCATCATTACGTAACATACATTTATAATTATATCAAATAATTCTTCAAGAATGTGAAAAATCAAAGCCGATCAGTCGACTGTGATTGGTCGGTTTTCAGTAGGTAGGTAAGTACCTAAGTATTAGACTAGACTAGAACCTTCTAGAGTTTCTAGATTATTTTTAATTATAAAGAGGAAAAGCAAATTATATTTCACATTTACACCTTCCAACTTTCACGGTGATTCTTCGTAGCGTGCAGCGGTTCAAAAGTAAACTTACCTGAAAGGCTGCTAAACGCCACAAACGGCGCGATTTTATTATTTACTATGAGAAGACCACCACATTTTTTTACCCTTATGAGGAACAGGGTGTAAAGTTCACTCATACCCATAGTAAAGGAAGGATCTTCCGACCAGAAGGGTGTCGTGTCTCGTGGGCAACTGCCCTACGTACGATTGATGTTGGGACGTTGTATATATGCCAGTTGCGCGGTAAACCCTGCTTGCGCGATGCAGGATTTTGCGTGACATCAGTGTGATGTGTAGTTCGCTTGGGGCGGTGTAGATACCCCCTACACCCTAAAAAATCAACCCATTTGCCGCTGCTGACTGGCTTATCTTCTAACTGTAAGTGGAAGAATAAAGTTTCATGAAGAAAGAGAATGGATTGGAGCACACCTTCAGTTCAACCATAAATATAGCACATTAAGTTTTAGATTAATGTCAGCTTTGTAGAGCGTCGTCTCTATTACCCTATACAGGATGGCAGGGAAATCAAAGCGCAAATTGACAAATATTGACGTAGGGGGGTTCAGAATTATGTACTGAATCCATGTTATGACGTTGCGTGTCGATGGATGTCACCCTGTATATATTATTCGTCAACATCTTTTCAAAGTTCTACGTTTCATAAAATTAGACACGACTTCGTCACCTTATTCTATCTGTAGCTTGTAGCAAGAGAACAGTTAGAAGAGTTCTAAGTACGTTGCGAAACGTTCATCTATTAACCGCAATTTATAGCCGCTTGACACTGTTTGTTAACTCGAAGATGTGATAATGTGTACACTCGGTAAACATTAGGAAAGGAGTACAGCTCTCTAAAACGATGTTGGGCGTAGGGAGGCCCCTGGCATTGGCATGATGGCGGCCCACTTAAAGTGGGCCACTTTCCTGTCTCTAGAGCGCACCGGATGTTGAAAGCTGTGTCGAAAGTCAACGCAATATCGCCGTAGAGATAGGTACGCACGGCTACAGATCAAGCTATACATTACCAATATAAGTTGATATCGCATTGTATAGGATTTCCTTACAATGAGAGGTCAGTGTAAACTGGAAATGTATAGCTTGATGTGTAGCCGTGAGTACCTACCTCCGTTTCCGAACTAGATGGAACTACACGCGCCATTTACGCGATGCAAGTTTTTTGCCTGCTTTAGCTAACGGTATGCCACAAGCAATTAAATCGCAGTGTAAATCAGGTTTAAATCATGTTTGAGTGTTTCTATGATAAACAAATATTCAAAAACCTGAAATTAAGTTTAAAGTTATTTATAAACAGTATAGTATACAGAAAAATCTCCGGCCGTTTATTACGGTAAATATTGAACGGGAATTTATCGTGTTTTGATAATGACAGGTAGGTACCTATGTATGTGTTAGGTACTGATTGAAAACTACAAAACAGATTATTAACTCATACAAAGAAAATATCATAGAGCCAAAGAATTCAACGCAATAGATTTGATTGATTCAAGGATCTTGCTATGCAGTCGTTAAGCAGCCATGGTGTTAAACTTGCTATAACCGGTAATTTGATTTTAATGTGATTTGAGACATCACGCATCCATGCATTTGTGACAATAAATATTGCCTTACTAAATTGATTAAAAAACATAACTATGAAGATAAAAAGATGTGGCTTGTGACGAATTAAATAAATAAATCGTTTGTTTTGGAACAGGAAATACAATCATGAAAATAGTTAAACGATGATAATTGGAAAAGTTAATAACTGTGGCGCAGCTATCAACGCCCGGCCGGTGAGAGGGTAGTTCGTTATAGATAAGAAAAATATATTATTTTATTTAAAATTGCACCATTTAAGGTGCAATTTTAAATAAAATAATATATTAGACGCAAGTTTACTTGCGTCTTTGTAATAAGTATGCACAGTCAGGGGCAAGGGCGGATCCAGGGGCACCCCCCCCCCCCTTCCCGGACGGTTTAAGTGAGATAAAATCGAATAGTCTGAATGGACTGGCCTCAATGCATATCCATCAAGGCATGGCTTGCATTGTCAATGAGGAACGCTGGAAAAGTACCTACTATACCTTCAACAGCAGTGGCGTTACTATAAAGGTTCAAAAGCGGTGCAGTCCGTTCGTCAAAAATCTGATCCAGCCTGTCCCACCTAGCTGTCCTCTCCCCAGCGACGCCCTAAGCCGAGGTTCGTACAATCGTACCCCACAGGGGGTGCCCTTAGGTACTAGTCGCTTAGTATAGTAAGAATATGCCCCTGGCTGGAGGCTTTGAGTTTCACTTAAGGCAACCACAGGATAGTCCGGTTAAGTAGTGACGACCTCTCTAGGTCACCTACGAGATGCCAAAGACAGGAAAAAAAATTGTCAGTTCGTACTCGGGCAGAGAGGTCTACTATGCCAATAATGTACCGGCCTAGAGTGGCCGAGACGACTTCAGGATAAAATACTTATAACGCGAAAAGGATACCGCGGTCTGGGGGGCCTCGCGCGTCCAAACTTTATACAGCTTTGCTCAACTCATGTTTTTTTTCAGCTAATAAGTACTATGAATGGTCAAAAGAAAAACAGACTAAACCAATGCGAGGTGAGTGTTAAATTTATTGAGCTCGCTTAGCTCGCTCTTGCAACCCAGGTTCTCTTTATTCTTAAACTTTACTACCTATGTCGACAAAGTAACTCTTATATCTGAAAAGAAAACCTATCCTATCCGAGGCGGGGTGCTAAAACTGCATTTTGGAACGAAGTTCTTTAACGCAGCTTGCGGTAGGAGGAAACTGGTAGAACTAAATCGTCACGTTACGAAAAAGCGTTATGCCCCCTCCATGCGACTTTCTCTCTCTCGAGAGAGAGAGGTGCTAAAGCCGATACTTAAGTAAAAATTAAAATCCAACAAGGCTGCTACGACTTTTTTTTTAAATTTCTTCATCGGGGTTGTTTTCATGTTTTTTGAGGGTGCTGAAGCCTGCGAAGTACCTTACTTTTACTTTTTAACCTTTTAAAACGAGCATAGAATATGCTGAGAAACATAAAAAAAACATCTCCTGAAATCTTGTTATTTTTTGATAGCCGACGAAAAATTTCTACGCTAAGGGTTCTAGAATCATGAGCTGAATAATTCATGGTTACAGTTTGCGCGTTGATGTCCCTGCCACTTGTATAGGAGTGTGTGTGACCCCGACCGCACACGTTTTTTTTATAGTTATCTATTAATAAATGTCATTGAAAAATAATGAATCCCAAAAACAGCATAGTGCAATACTAGATGTGAGACAAACTTCTTAACTGCTTGGCCCACCGTGCCTCTCCACAAAAATAAATCCTGGATCCGCCCTTGGTCAGGGGTTGTTGAGCAAATTGACACCCTACGTCAACTTGCTGCAATTTAAACAACTGTCAAAAAATGGCAGTTGTGACTTGAATAAGTATAAGGAGAATTTTCCTTGGTACTTAATTTGCATAAAAATGTATTTCCTTGATTTTACATGGGAAATTCCACGAAATGAAATAAACTTTTATCTACGCTGTGGGTTATCCTCATTGAGGCCTTCTACCCGGAATAGGTTACATGGCGTTCCTCTCCCTCTCTCACCGTTTGCCTCCAACCTAACTTTGAGGAGTACCTACCTGCTGAGTGAGCAATTCTAATGAGTGTATGCACAATTTAAATTGGTTATTCGATTTTCTTTACAAATTATTACTCTTACTTTGGTACTTATACCTACCTACCTCATTATAAACAGCACCGCTACAAGTGTGCAAGCCGATTTGTCAAGTAAAGTGAACATCAAAGGATAGTAAAAATATTGATAAGCCAAAACAATGAAGTATAGTGATTGCTTAAATGTGATAAGATGTTTTTTTATTTGCTGGCCAATATACCTACTGGCTGTCATGATATTATAATTTTTCTTTCATGTTTTATAGTTCAATGTTTAGGTAATAAAGGTTGTGCTTCGTAGAACTGAAAAGTAAAGCACGTGGTCGTTATTGAAAATTTTATCTAAGAGTACCTACATAGTATGTAGTAAAGTAACTATTGTATGCAATCGCAACGAAATGTTCCGAATTTTCTCTGACGGCTCAACAGCACCCTGAATCGATACCCCATATGATAATATACCATACCTCTCAGGGACAGAGATTTCAAAGATATGGTACAAATAAAACACGATGCTCTTTCTTTAAGGGAAGTTGAAAAATAATCAGGATCCTGATTGCTTTACTCAACACAATAACACAATAGATTTCATTTCAACAACATCCTTCTCGTCGATAAAATTTTAAGATGACGAATTTTTAAAGCTTATTTCAGTGTACAAGTCATCATATTATAATCATTTCAGCCGAAATACGCCCACTGCTGGAAATAGAACTCCCCCAAGCACCACCAATGTCTAAGTGAACATACACACGACAACATATTTTTTTAATTTTTTTATATGAGGCAACATCCACACAAGGTCTTCAGGTCCCGAACTAGGTAGAACCTGTACTACGGTAACCTGATGACTGATATACATACTTAAATACATATACACACCTAGACACAGGTCAAACAGACATGTTCATGCACACAAATGTTTTACTTGTCCGGGGATCGAACCCGGGACCAGCGGCTCAGAAGGCAGGGTCGCTACCAACTGCACCAACCGGTCAGTGTGCAGTGTGCTTACTGTACTTGACCTTGCGTAGCCTTAACAAATAGCCATAGCGGTCTTGACCGTCATGTTATGTTTTGTTTCGTCATAGAGCGTAGCGCTAATCAAGGTACATAAATACCTATATTCGGTAAACATCTTCATAAAACTCTGTAAACGTGTAGATCTAACATATAGCACTGCCACTGAGCATTGAATAAGGAAAATGTATGTCTAAATTCAAACAATAGGTACATTAGGTATATCGATAAACAAGCTAATCACATCATTTTATTATCTAAGCCTAATACAAATAAAATATTTATAATAATGAGACTAATACTCAGATATAAAATACATACATAATTCAATGAAACTTGTTCGCTATCGCAGACTCGCAGCGCGCGGTGTATGACGTGACGGTCGTACCAGGCACGGCGCACGCGCACACCGCCGAATAAAAACAATCGCTGCCCATCACAATCCAAGCTCAGAATTCTTCACGAAGTAAAAACCTTTGTTCGCATGGGAATTGGGAACACAACAAATTTAACACAAGTTACGTGGTAGGTAGCTTGAACAGCATAATATTTAGGCCTAGCTTTCGCCCGCGACTTCAGCTGCGTGGAGGTCGGAAATTATCCCACAGGAACGGGCTACTTGGAAAAAAATCTTATATCCGGTCATGGTCTATCCGTGTGCCAAATTTCATCCAAATTCGTTCAGCCATGAAGGCGTGAAAAGGTAACAGACAGACAGTTTATAATGGACTAGCTTCTGCCCGCGACGTCGTCGTCCGCGTGAAATTTCTCGCCCAACCCCGTCGCGTCGCATCGCATCACCTGCCCGCGCTATCACGTCGTTTTTGCTTAGCGTTCTTTCTGACTTTTTTTTCATTTTTATTCGGCTCCTAAGGGTCATAGCGTGATGTTAATTAGCCTATAACCTTCCTCAAAAATTGGTCTATCAAATTTTTCAATTCTGATCAGTAATTCCAGAGATTATTATTAAATTATTATTATTATTATCAAATAATTTTATAAATTTTAGCGCGGCCCAAAGAGCAATCCATTCATCGCAGAGTTCACAACATGCAAGTTGGCAACGAGTTGAGCAGTCATTAGTGCGGTTCATCGCAGAGTTCACAACATGCAAGTTGGCAACGAGTTGAGCAGTCATTAGCGCGGCCCAAGGAGCAATCCATTCATCGCAGAGTTCATAACATGCAATTCATAACATTTTGGCAACGAGTTGAGCAGTCAAAAAAGTTGACCAAAAACTTTACAAACTCACAAACTTTACCTCTTTATAATATTATATAAATTATTAGTATTATTATGGATTCTGGAAAATAAATAAAAATAACAGTAAATAAATAAGAGTAGGTAAAAACTGGTTCATGTGTTCTGTCACTTCGTTATTATTTGATAGCAAAATGCCTACGACCCACCTGAGAATTAGTGGCCTCGCTAGCTCGCCATCTCTAGTGGCATCGCAGATGCGTTGCCATCTGAATGACAAGGCCGAAATGAACATCATTAAATGCTTGAAATTACACCTGGATGCACCGATACCCTCAACAGCTGAAACACAGCAACGATGGCTTGACGGCAGAAATAGGTGTGGTAATTCCCCGTAGAGCTTAAGGTACTTTTTCTTACTGAAATTATCAAAATATCAAATCCATCAACTGCTTAGTTCAGTAAAATATGCATCATACAGCAAAATGATAACAAGGTAGGTAAGGTCAATCTATAATCCTTAATCCCTTTTGATAGGTACTTTTAAACTCTTATCAGAAATCTAGGGTAAGTCCCCTCGACCTAGAAGGTTTTACGATAAGAATATGCAAGGTCGTTATAAAAAAAGCAGTCAAGTGGGAGACGGACTCGCACACGAATAATTGCTTAGGTACCACTGAAAAAAAGTAGTACATAATAATATATTTGTACTAAGTATATAATACTACTTTTTTTTTCTACCTGCTTTAATAAGAAAAAATGCCGACCAAACAAGTTTCTTGTACCCGTACAAGAAACAGGTTGTTTTTCGGCTATTTTTTGGTGTGAACTTGTTTGTATAAAGAATATAAACTTAAAAAATAAATTACAAATAAAAAAAACAAAGTACTTAAATAAAATTTAAAGGGGCCCTTTTTAAATTTTATTTACTTTGTTTTTTTTTATTTGTTCGGACAGCGGAGCCTTAGTTAATAGGGTCCCGTTGCCAACCCTAAAAAAGGATATGATTGATTGATTTACTAAATCCATGTGAAGAAATGTTACTCTTGTTTCTGGAAGCCTTCCTACTTCTTAGCATTTTCCTTGAGCTTAGACGGTTTTTCATACAAAAGACATTGGAAATTTCACGGAATTGAAAAGTTACCGTGGAAAATTCTCATAGAAGGTGTCTGCCCAGGAAAGGTTATATGGTGTTCCTCTCCCAAACTCACGGGTTTCCTCGAAACTAACTTTGAGAGAGTACCTACTTACGGCATCAATTCTATAAGACACACGAGCGCTGAGCCATCTCTCCGTTTTCCGCATGATCTCTCGCAATGAGCTAGCACACCCAGCCTTGGCGAACTAATTAGGTACCTACTAATAAATGAAAGTCAAGGTATTCGCGAGGGTTACACTAGGCTCTAACTTGATCAGAGTTACGTTTGTATATGTTATTCATAAAATAAGTTGATTATCATGTTTGAAGTATTGGGTTGGGTTTATTATTATTGTAAACAGGTTTACATTAGTTTATTTAGTTTCTAAAACAGTAGGTACGAAAGTTACCGAAAAGTTACTTACTTGTAGCGGTATCTACATACGAACTACGCATCACACTGACGTCACGCAAAATCCTGCATCGCGCAAGCAGAGTTTACCGCGCAACTACTGCCCGACGATTGATGTCCGTTGTATATATGTATACAACGTCCCGACATCAATCGTCCCTGCCCCTTGATCAGATCCGAGCCAGCTGGTGGCGTAGCTGAGCCAGTAGTTTTAAACTACCCTATTAATAATAATGAATCCATTTTGATCCAGCCTGTCCCCAACTTGCTGTCCTTCCCCCAGCGACGCCCTAAGCCGAGGTTCGTACCCCACCGGGGTGCCCTTAGGTGACGGTTGCTTAGTTTTTAATTAATATTATGCCCCTGGCTGGAGGCTTTGAGAGTAAGCTCAAGGCACCACAGGATAGACCGGTTAAGCAGTCACGGCCTCTCACGGCCAATTGCGAAATGCCACACACAAAAAAAAAAAACAATCGTCGGGCAGTTGCCAACCAGACACGACACCCGTCTGGTCGGAGGATCCTCCTCCGACCAGACAGGACCCTGTTCCTGGATCTGTCTGGAGGATCCTGTTCGTCATACGTCTATAAACTAATCTAACAGACTAACGGGCACACAAAGAAGTGTTCAATGATAAAGAGTCCTTATTTGTAACGTCGTCTCTTGCTGTAGGTGGTAGGATTTTGTGAAACTTTTTAGTTGACAACAACATTTCAAATTGATATTCGAACATGTGTGTTTTTATGACTTGTGTCATTCACTTGAAATAAAAATTTTCTCTGTGCAAACAACGTTTTTACTTCCATACCCAAGTTATCTAGTTTATTTCATCAAAAGGTTATGGGCCCAGTCACTAAATTTGCCATCAAGAACCTTTGCGGCCTAGATGACTACTCTACGTGGAAATTCGCAATAAAAATGATTCTCATACGAGAAAAGTTGTTCACATATACATCAAACTACCCGGATTCCAAAGACTCCACCGCCATCGAGAAGGACCAAGACGCACTAGCTTTGATTTGTCTACATGTGGAACCTACACTTTATGCGTATGTACAAGATTCAAATCATGCCAAAGATGCTTGGGATAGTTTAGCGAAAGCATTTGAGGACAAAGGCGTAAATCGCAGGATCACCCTCATAAACGCATTGATGGATGAGAAGCTAGAGAGACATTCGTCGATGCATGAATATGTTGCTACAGTTATGTCACTTTCTCAAAAGTTGAAGGATATTGCCACCGGATTTGACGATGATCTTGTAGCTGTCGTGTTACTGAGAGGACTACCTGAAGAGTACAGGCCTATGCGAATGGCTCTGGAACACTCTGGGATGAAGTTGACTTCAGAGAACGTTCGGCAGAAGTTACTGCAGGAGGATTCACGTCAAGGTTGTAGTACATTGCCTTCAGCGGATTCGGCATTGGCTGTGAGTAAGAAGCGGAATGGGAACAAAGATTTGAATATGACCAAAGTTAAATGCTTCAAATGTGGAAAGAGTGGACATAAGAAGCCAGACTGTCCTGAAGGAAAGAAAACGGGTTCGATCTCCAAACTGAGTGACGTCGCGGTCGTGAGCCTGTATTCATTCAGCGCCGGGGACTCCTTCAATCCGACGGAGTGGTACATCGACAGCGGGGCATCTTCACATATGTCTTTCCAGAAACATTGGTTTAAAGATTTGGTTTTAAAAGTTGGTATGAGTAATGTGACATGTGCGAATCATGATACGATTGAATGCAAGGGTAAGGGTGATATCATGGTGAGTTTGAAAGGACGAATGCTTGCTGTGAGGGATGTCATGTATGTACCCGGTTTGCGTGTTAATCTGTTATCAGTGTCTAAATTAGTAGAGAAAGGATGGAAGGTAAGTTTTGACAGAGATGGGTGCAAGTTAATTCACCATTTGGTTCCAGGTCATTTCAAGGGAAAGCTTCTGGCTACCGCAAGTGAAGTCTCAGGGATCTACAAGCTTGAAAGTTGTCAAGCGGTTGTAGATGGGACTGCGTTGGCGTCAGTGAAAGCAGGTAATCCTTTGATGTTGTGGCACCGGCGGCTTGGACACGTAAATGAGCGAGATTTACGTAAGCTTCCGGGTACGGATTTTGGAAAGAGCGTAATGGAGCCTTGTGTCGCCTGCATTAAGGGGAAGGCACATCGATTACCTTTTCCAGTTGGTGAGGCTGAGAGGGCAGTCGAGAGACTGCAACTGGTTCACGCAGATATCTGTGGTCCAATGTCTGAACCTACGTACGGTGGATCTCGGTATATGCTAGTTATTTTAGATGATTTTACACGCAAATCTTTTGTATTTTTCCTTAAATCAAAAGATCAGGTTTTCGATCATTTTAAAGTTTTTCTAGCTAGTGTAGAGGTTGAAACCGGGGTGAAGGTAAAGTGCATACGCACGGACAATGGAACAGAATTTGTGAACAGGAAGTTTGATGGTTTTCTACACCAAAAGGGTATAAAACATCAGTTGACTGTTCCCTACACTCCAGAACAGAATGGCGTAGTGGAACGAGCAAACCGCACTATTGTGGAGATGGCTCGTGCTATGTTGGCGGAAAAGGGTCTGAGTGCGAGACTGTGGGCAGAGGCATGTTATACGGCTGTTTATACGAAGAACAGGCTGCCTCACAGTGGCAATAATGGTAAGATTCCTGAGGAGTTGTGGACAGGGAAGGCTCAGTCGTTCGATCATTTCAGAGTTTTTGGAACGAAGGCGTTTGTGCACGTGCCCAAGGAAACTCGGAAGAAATGGAGCCCTAAAGCAGTAGAACATATCTTTGTTGGTTACTGTGAAGAAACCAAGGGATATCGTTTCATAAATCCCAGTAATCCTCGCGTCATCGTAAGAGCAAGGGATGTAATTTTCTTGGAGGACTCTACAGTAGCAGTTTCAGAGGATCCTAGTCAGCTGGTAGGTAGTAGTGACAAGGATGCTGAAGTAATCTGGGAACTTGCAAAGGTAGAAGGCCAGTCAGGTTCGTCACCTGGTAGTGCAGAAGCTTCTCAAGGGCCGAGTTCCACAGATGAAGCTGAAGTATATGAAGACGCGGAAGTTGAGATGGGAGAAACGAGTGATAGCGGAGCAGAAAATGTCGTGGTGGAAAAAGTTGAAGTTGAAGAGACTATAAATAGAGGAGAGTCAAACGAAGGTGAATGTCGTTATCCTTTACGTAATAGAATCCGAGAAGGTAATCTTCATGGACTTGCATGCTGTATAGAAGGACAGGAGCCTTTGACAGTAAAGGAAGCTTTAAGTCGGGAAGATAAGGATAACTGGAAGGAAGCCATGAAGAAAGAGATGGATTCGATGTACGAGAACAAGGTCTGGAAGCTCATCAACAAGCCACCTGGGGCTAAAGTCGTGGGAAACAAGTGGATCTTTAAGTACAAGTTTGATGCAGATGGTAACAAGACCTATAAAGCTCGACTTGTGGCGAAGGGTTTTACTCAGTCCTACGGGGTCGACTACTTTGAAACTTATTCACCGGTCGTGAGAAGATCGACAGTTAGATTGCTGCTATCGTTGGCTGTTGAAAAGGATTTGTTCATCAGTCACTTTGATGTGAACACCGCCTTTCTGAACGGTGATTTGCATGAAAGAGTTTATATGCGACAGCCGGAGGGTTGCATAGACGAAAACTCGAAGGAAAAAGTTTGCTTACTAGAAAAAGCGATATACGGCCTCAAACAAGCTTCACGGTCTTGGAATGAAAAAGTAAATGAAGTGTTATTGTCTTTGAACTTCAAGCGCTGTGACTTTGATAGCTGTCTCTACAAAAATAATAATTTTTATATCGCTCTATACGTTGACGATTTTTTATTATTTTACAAAGACAAACAGCAGAAGGAAGTTTTATTAGACAATCTTTGTAAGCATTTCAAGATAAAGGATTTAGGGGAAGCGAGACAAGTTTTGGGTATGCTTTTGTTTAAGACGGACACCGGAATATATTTGAATCAAGAGAGGCTTATTTCGAAGATCTTGGATGAATATGGTATGTCTGACTGCAAACCAGTGAAAACTCCGACGGAAATGAATTTCCATAAAGCCTTGGCGGAAGGGGAAGGAGGTAAGCTCTTATCCTGCCAAGACTCTCGTAGTTATCAGGCGCTCATAGGATCGCTGAACTATTTGGCCTGTAACACACGCCCAGATATTGCGGCTGCGGTCAATTTTTTGGCGCAATATTACTCATGTCGTGAGGAACGCCATTGGAAAGCTGCTAAACATATTTTGAGATACCTTAAGGGTACTAGGGGTCTATGTTTGATATTTCCCAAGTCGCCGGTGCGGGACATCACGGGATTCGTAGATGCTGACTGGGGAGGGAACATCAAAGATAGGAAATCTTATTCTGGGTTTATTTTTAGATGCGGAAACTCGTTGATTAACTGGGAATGCCGGAAACAAGCTTGTGTAGCACTGTCGTCAACGGAAGCCGAGTATATTGCACTTTCAGAGGCAACCAAGGAGGCAGTTCACTTGCGGCAGTTGAATGCATTTATAAGAGGTGAATATCTTGGGTCTATTTGCATTTTCGTAGATAATCAGAGTGCTATTAAACTTGCGTACAATCCTGTAGCGCATAGAAGGACGAAACATATAGACATAAGGGCGCACTATGTCAGAGATTGCATTGCTAAGAATGTTGTACGTCTGAACTATGTGTGTACGGAAGATAACCCAGCAGATGTGCTGACAAAACCGTTAGGTCGTGTGGCATTTAATAAATGTGTGCGCGAGCTGAGTTTGGGTATGTCTGGTGTGGTGTGATGTGAGGATATCTGATGATGGATGTTGTTTGAGGGGAAGTGTGAAACTTTTTAGTTGACAACAACATTTCAAATTGATATTCGAACATGTGTGTTTTTATGACTTGTGTCATTCACTTGAAATAAAAATTTTCTCTGTGCAAACAACGTTTTTACTTCCATACCCAAGTTATCTAGTTTATTTCATCAAAAGATTTGGACACATAATAAAACAATTAAATAATAAAATAAATCTGATAAATCCTTTATTCCACATATAAGTTAGGTATACAATATCGCGTTATAAATGTTAATACGCGTTGTAACTTGGGTTATATCTTTATAAGTACATCACGTAAAACAATGGTTAGATAATAAACTACTTAGTAAGAAGAAATAAACATAAAATCATTGTTGGAATGAAGTGTTACACAATTAGGTAAAATAATTAACTGTTAAAGGATTTTGAACATTCTCGAGTTTGGTAAGTTTTGACTCATAATCGCAATAACTCTCAATTTTATAAAATTCAACATTTTCTAAAAGCCTGCACAGTTAGTCAATCGAAAGGAAAATTATAGGATTAACAAAATACCTAATAATATACAGGGTCATTGGTAATATGTCTGCAATCCATTAAGGGGATGTAGAGGAGGTCATTTGCAAACAAAATGACCCGGTATGACCCCTATGCAAATGTCCGAGTAATGTGATATTTAAAAAAAAATAAAAAAATTGGTGACTCTGTTAAAATTATTATTATCTGCTTCTACTTCAATACATAATAATCAACCATAAAATGACAATTAACTTTAATATTTTTTAAACAGAGCACACAGTTTTCATAATTTTGAGAAGCTTATTTGATTAAAATGGTTGATTTCTGCAAAAAACATGGATACACTATATCGACAGAACATTCCAAAAATATGTAAAACTTTTCAGATATCCAACGAGATACAATAAGTTACCAGATATCTTTAAATAAAATTGTCAACTTACTGGAAAATGGTTGACATTTGCATAGGGGTCATAAGGAGTAATTTGGTTGCAAATGACCTCCCCTAAATCCCCTTAATCGATTGCCGTCGTATTACCAAAAACCCTGTATATCCTATTACATGGGACTTACTGGCAAAATGTGGTATGTGCTATAGGTGCACCTCTGCCTAAGCCTTCCGCTAACACAGGCGTGATGTTATGTAATGTTTATTATTATAAATGTTGAAGATAAAGTAATTGCATCGAGTGTGTTACCAAAAAGTCTCGTGTTCATGGTAACCCAAAACTGTTGCACAACATTGTTGCAACAGCATGTTTTTGTACTTATGGTACCAGGTTGCTAGCAACACAAAGAACATGTTGCTGTAACAATATCGTGCAACTTTTGTTTACTTACAATGAATACGGGGTTTGGACCACATGAGTCTACCAAAATAGGTAACAATTTTGCACTTTCTTAAGAAGCTTTGCCTCTGTTCCGTTTAACTACTTAGTAAGAAGAAATAAACATGTCCTGTTTGGACACTCTGTTTCGTATAATTTAGTATGTTTGTTTCGTTCACCGATATCCTTTGTGATACTTGTATGACAAATAGGCGTCCACGCCATGGAGGATCCCGACCACCACGCCAATGTACTGAAAACATAAAGTAACGAACACTTTATTTTATAGCCCTCCATAAAACATAAAATAAAACACGAAAACGTAATATATTTTTTCGTGATCAACGATTAACGATAAAGAAATAACATTTTAATTGTTCAAGCCAAGAAGACTAAGCTTTGTAGACGTCTGTCGTCAAACCTTCATGTCGCAGGTCTGCTGGAAAAATCCTCATGATTTCATGAATTTTAAAGTGAGCTTTTTAAGCGTTGTGCTCTATTATCTATCTCTAGGAAATTTTGCATAAGTCCATAAACAAAAAATAAGAAGAAACAAAATAAAGCAGGTATTACAAAGCCAAGAAAACAGACCAGATAAACCTACCGTACTATCTATTTATCATAACTACCTATAATTGATTGTTGATTTTTATTTATTATTCACATAATCTACTCATTTCAATGTTTTTTTAATGAGTTGTATTGTAATATGCTTATATTACAATACAACTACATTAATACAACTATATTAATACAAAGCATTATTATTATTATTAATATATGGTTAGCTAGCGACCCAGACAATTGATCATATTATTCTTTTGAGCAACCGGCAGCAAGTTCGTCATGCTCCCTTAGACGTCAATGCTTGCGGTAGCGTCGGGGGTCGGGTTGCCTCCTTCCCTCAAATAATATGGTGAGGGGGGTAATGGGTGATCTTTGCGTTATGCTCGTGAACGGCCGCTGCTTGTGGTGACAGGTCATCTTGCCGACTATAGTTTTGTTATTGTTATTAGTAATTAACTGTTTCTTTATTTTACTTCGAAGGTCCTAGTTTATCATTTGTGACTACAAGTTACAGCTACATATATAAACATAGTGCAGCATTGCAAATGTAAGCGGGCACGCCCTTTATGCCTGGAGGGTTTTATTATGTATTAAGTTCTGTTTACGTTTTTATTATTTATTTCTGCTTGAGTATAGTTTTCAATATTGGCGTGTACTAGCTGACGTATGGCAAATAATTATAATGTTTTTGTGTTTCGTAATGTTAATACTGTATAGAATCCAGTTCTTCTAAATGAACAGACAGCAGTGCTGCTGGAGAGTTTGTTCCGCCACTTCTTCTTCCCAGCTAAAGCACTAGGAAGTGGTGAAAGGCAGGCGTTTTGGGGGGACTGTCTTATGTGATTTTGACTTTCAAAAAGTGCTGATTCTACGCCTAGTTTGAATAAATGACTTTTGATTTGGTTAATATTTTGTTTTTAATTGCGAAAGTGAGTGTATTTGTCCCAGTTACATGGCTCGATAGTCAACTAATCGCCACATTCCGCATTTTATCATGACATGCAAAATGAATCAGGAAGCCTAAAAAAGTCAGTGATTTTGCTATTTTACATAACCTCTGTTTAATGCTCTAATTACCTTAAATTATAGGAAGACTAACCTTGTTTCGGAATTTAAACAAATACTTTTCATTCAAATAAATATACATAGGTATATAAATAACATAAATTTAAAATACGAAAAATTAATCTAATCTATGTAGAACTCGAAACTATATGCGTCCAATTATCATCATAGGTCTGTCAAGTTTACTTTAATTGTATAAAGGCTCCCTTAAACAGGCGCGACGCGACAGCGCTACGCGACTCAAGTAGAACAATTTGTATAAAAACTTCATGGTCAATGCTGAATAATGACCATGAAGTTTTGTTTACACGTGCGTTAGAGACACGCGACGCTAATCGTACGCGACACAAAATCACCGCCTCGTCGCGCGACAGGCGGGGCCTTTGAATCGCGTGCGATTCGAGTCGCGTGTCGCGCCTGTTTGTAGGAGCCCATAAGGCAAGACGATATCCGGTTTAAACTATCCTACGAGTAGAATCCAGACTGGCTCGAAAGTGAACGAAAACCGTGACTAAACCAGCGCGGGACGAGCAAAGCCTACTGTGGTAGGCTTGAGTCACACATTTTTACTTATCACAGTTTGGGAGCAAAAACCGTGATAAAATGCGTGACTCAATCCTATCGCAGAGGCCGTGCTCGCCCCGTAGCATCGTGTAATCCCGTCTTGTACTTAAATAGTTAGGCATAGACTTACATAGACAGCTGTCATGGCGGGGTAGGCAGCATACATGTTAACGAGCGCGTACCGCGGGTACAGGTAGATGTTCACCGCTACGCCCATGTAGGATGATGCTGACAGGTATAGGAAACACGCCACCGCGTTGAACAGGCATTCCTGCGATATTTACATAAACGAAACAGATTCAAAACAGCACCTTAGTTGCGTATGGCACTCGCTACCTAAATAAATCAGAATAGAACGGTAGGTTAAAACATCCTGTAATGGGTTGCTGTCTCATTTATGGCAAAACACATTCAATTCTTCATGGAAGTCAAAAATCCCTTTCCCAAGGATTGCTGATAAGTTTATTAATAATAATATGATACAATTCTTTAATGGCATAAATAATTTTTGACAAAGTAATGAGGCCCTGACTCCTGCGCTAGGAATTCGACATGTTTTTGTTCATGGGTCATTATGGAAGACGCTGTTGCTAATCGTCATAACTAGAGATCGGATATTCGGATGCATGTTCACCTAAAGTTGAGGTGTTGGCTTTTATGAAATGCACTTTTGTATCGAAAAAATTCCGCGGTTCCGGGATCGACAGGTTACTGATTATAGAATTGGATGTGTATTTACTTACTTTCAAATGTTGACTTATATGGAATGCTTTTTTGTATCGATCGTAAAAACCGACACGATTACGAAATCGACAAGTTTAGTGTTTTTTTCTGACTATAGAATCGGATGCATATCTACCTAGGTACCTAATATTGTAAAGAAGGTAGGTAGATACCAAAGTGCCATAGCAAACAAGGTCAAGATAAGATAAAGGTCCACATTTATTTAGAATTATTCATGTAGACGTGCTTACCTATTGAAATACCTAGTTTTTTAATAAAATAGATATTTTTTTAGAACTCGCTTCCCTACTATACACCCGACTAGCTATGCATTCCGGTGTTCCTGGCACCACGGCTTTTTTTTTACAAAAAATGTATTTTTAGAAGCCTCTACAATACTTTTATAGTTAAAAATTAACTTAGCGATCGGGCGAGGCGCAGCGCATTCGTCACTACCGAACAAATATCGACCTTGCATCACTTGAAATAAAGTTGATAATAAAAAAAAAACATTAGTTCGAGAGCGCGTCGAAGAGGAAAGAGACACGCGTCTTAGGTTATTTATTCTAAACATTATTTTTAGACACGCAATGTTGATATTTGTTTAACAGTGACAACCGCGCCGCGCTGCATCTCGCCAGGTGTGAGCTGGCCCTTAGGGTTAGGGTAGGGTTAACATAAATATCGAAAAAGCTACATAAGACAATAAGAATAAGAAAATTACTGTGATGATGTGTATGAAACTTATATGATCGATTCTTGCAACCGAGCGCGAGCGGCCTCCATTAATTTATTTCAGTTCTTTAAAGTTTTTCAAGATGTTGTTATATCATTTTATACTTACAAAGATAGATTGCCGTATGAGTTGCTGCGTGTTGGAGGAAAGCACGTAGCAAGCAATGAGGAGTGCAGTGGTGAGGAGACAAGCCGAAGCCGTCGTCAGAAACCCGTGGAAGGCAGAGCCCATGCTGCTGGCCTCCGACATGCCATACTTCACCAGCAGACTCTGGCAGAGACCCCCCAACATCTGCCGGTAAGAATAAAGTCAGGTAAAGTAGGATAGGACACCAATTTCGTGTCTGTGCTGTTGACCGTTGAGGAGTTCCCTAGTCTGGAGCCAGTTCTGGGTGATCATAATTGTTGACTACTAGTAAAAGTGTAGATACGTTACCACAGTTACCCCGTCACAGTTGGATTCCCGCATTCTAACCAATTATGTATTTCTCTTTCTTCCTCAATAGACACTAATAAAAAAAAAATCTGATCTGAATTTCATGATTTAATTAAAATTTCCGGCAGCTTAAATTGTGATGTGGTTTTTTTTAAGTGATTTGCTTCATTGTTGCCATAAACTCACGTTGAGATTACTAAACTTCAGATTGATTGTATGTTGTATGTTACAGTTAAGCTGTTTACCATTTTGGGGGTTACCACCTAGAGGTCGATTTAATGGAAATGAGTCCACTTATTACGCACTAAGTAAAAATGTGGCGAAATTGATTAACCGGATGAAGTATTTACAAAAACCGCTCTACGCTTGACAAAGTTGCACAATAAAGACGTCTATTGCACTGATATTGAAATTGCATACTGCTGAAATTAAGGGCCGGTTTTTTAATCCTCAGTTAACTCAACCATTACTTAAAAATAGTAACGAATGGTTCAATATCTAACCATAGTTACTATTTTTAACTAATGTTTGAGTTAACTACGAATCAAAAAACCGGCCCTAAATGGTGGATCCATTTAGTTTTCACTAAAAGGGTTTTAAGGTGACGTGGTATATTATGTTGTGGTACTTACAGCTTCAGCTAGTTTAATGATGCCATGGTGGGAAGTCAAATATCCAAGGTTAAGGCACTCGCAGCATCGACAGCAGCAGCATTTTATGCCCTTACTACCACCACCACCGCCAGGCGGCACACGCACTATGGTCGGCCCACGAGTCATTTGAGATCACTGAAACTTCACTGAAAGCACACTGAACACCGGCTTGCAAGTCCATCAAAAATTTCAACCACAATGCTGAATAGCCAGACAGGAAATAAGGGAGAGTTCAATCCTCTTACACGGTCAGTATTACTCATAATAACGTATATTTAGAAGATCGCATAGTTTTTAGGTGTTTGGGAGCGCGTTCGTTCAACTCTGACCTACACAATAAATTTTAAAACAGGAACAACAAATTTTCAGTTCCGTTTTCGTACAAAATTGATTAATTTTTTTTAGAAAAACACTGAAACTGACTATAGAACTTTTTCAAACAAAAGACATGTCTGGAACGGAACAAAGCTTAAATAATTTTGAATGAGTCGCGTGCCCGCGCTGCGTGTGCGCTTAATTATAAAAATAGAACGACGCACTCGCGACGGGAGGGTAGATTTCTATTTCAGGATATTATTTACAAACTCATTAACCTTATTGTTTTGTTTTTTAGGTACAGCGACTTATCAACATGTGGTACCTATATTTAGTTAAAATCTGGTCGGCTAGTGTGAACAAATTATGTGTTTGGTGCTTTATAAGTTTTTTTCACGATAATAAAACGTATGTGGCCATCTGTCTGGCTGGCATGCTTCAGTTCAGTCTAGGGGTATAGTATCGGTTGTTCTCGTTTTTCTCAAGATATGTAGTGAGTACTACAAAAATACACATGCATAAATTGCGACCAAGAGTAGGTATGCGCCGTCCATCAGCGACTCTTAGGTTGGTATAGGTAGTCATTTAACTTCTTACCGATAATCGAAAGCCCAAATCGCCGAACCGAATGCTCACTCTTTGGATATGGATCCCTAATAAAGCTATCCCTCAAAAACCCCAGCCCTGCTAATCCATAGGTATTCATTCATAATAACTATGATGGATGAATATACAAGCTTAGTACTGCCAAATCTATTTTCAGCTCATTCATCAAAACCCTGGTTAAACAGATTGCTGATGACAGCAGATCAATTAAATACTTTATTAATGATGAAAGTGGGGTGGGTTTCTGTGGTTCCCGCTCTTGGAGGCAGGATCCAGGATCAGTGGGCCTAGCACGAACGCGCGGAGTACCTAAACATAATGTAAATTCAAAAAATTTTGGAATATATATTACTAGTTTCGCACAACTTTATTCATCTCTATGGATGTTACTCATTATGCTTTCCGCACAAACCAAACTGATATAGGATAAGTAGTCTTCGATCAATAATAGTACTATTATTGATCGAAGAGGATTTTTGTATTTTCGATTCAAAACACGTTCGAATTTATGAACGTACGTTACGTTTACGTCACGCGTTCGTGTAAGGGCCTCACACCGAATCATGGAATTAGGAGGAAAAGTAAAAACTGCTGTAGGTAACTGTAAAATTTAATAAAACGTCGTAACATATCAAAAGTACAAACATTTATTTCTTATTTCTCTTTTTAAGTTACTATTTCAAATATGTGTCCAAAATAGTCGTTTTTGTGGTCTGTCTACCTTTCACTTGCATAAAATCACGTAATTCACTTCATAAAAAACTCTAAACTGTCTGCATTATAATTAATTCAAAGGTGATAAACATTGGCAAAAGAGTACACGTCAAATATCTTGTAACATACGTCTATTACTAATTTATAAACATTTTTATTTTAAGCATATTTTTAAAGTTTAATTATTATACAAGGTGTAACAGAATAAACGCAAGTCCTGAAAGTTATTTGCTCATAATTGACTACTGAATCCATTTCAGTAGGTAGGTAACTATTAATATAGGTTTTTTTTTTTAAATTATGTATTTTGCAATACTGACCAAAGTAACTAGGACCTAACTAACCTAGGTAACTAGGTCCTAGTATGCTAGGATCAACACGATTTTCTTAATAACAATAGTTAGCTTTAAAAAAATATTGTTTTGGTCATCGTATTTAAAATGTTTTTAACTCAATACTCTAATTGGAGTGTATGAGGTCTTGCGTTAGTTATGTTACACGTTGTTTAGAGGAAGCTAATTAAACTCATCGCACTAGCATAAATAAAGTTACATAGGCACATATCTAAATAGACAAAACATCACGCCTGTGTTCCCCGAGGGCCTAGGCAGAGGTGCACCTATAGTACTCCCACATTTCGCCAGTTTTGTTTATAGGCCCATTTAAGGGGGCGAGCCTGTTGCCATCAGCCGGGCACAAATCTAGCCTTCGGGCTGCTAAATAGAGTTGACACATAATTGGACCGTTTTGTGCAGAAATGATCCAATACACAAAACATAAATAAAAGTTATGCTGATTTAAAACATTTGAACATTCAAAGTTTTCTTATGAGTGATATCCGACTACATCACGATATGCATATAGTTATTTAGAGAATTGAATATCGATTTTTGCATTAATTAATGTTTATTAAAAAGAACCCCTGGATCATTTCTGCACAACGCGGTCCATTTATACTTTTTTTTAAATACCTATACATTGTCGTAAGTACTAGAAGCTCTAAACAACTCTTTATTAATGTTATTTTATGAACAGACTATGTGATGTTTCCAATGTTTCAGACAATTCAATTCAGACAATTTTAACATTATATGCTTCGAGCAACGACCATAATATACTTATAGCCCTAGGCTATATGGTCGTTGGTTTCGAAGTACAACATAGGTAATGTAGAGGTTTTGTTTACATGTCTTTGCCAACCAACATCCACGAACGTTATAAGTTAATGGCATACATATCAAGAGATAAACACCTTTTCATATTTGTCAGCTGGGGTAGCTGACAGCGCCCGTCTAGATGTGAAATATGTAGTTTTACCCCCATAAGTAGTACATTTTTATATGGTTTTACCTCTAGAAATAATAATTTAAATACGCCTCTTATTGACCCGGTAGCGCTATGCTCTTGCAATACCTAGGTGCTTAAGTATTGTTGTATAGCTATAGGTATTCTGGTTGTGTACTAAGTAAGTAAAGTAAACGTGTAGGTAAACAAAAGATGTAGCACCAGTAGCACCTTCATTTATATTATATAAAACGAGTGAACACAAACATGTCATAAATTGTAATTAGTTTTGTCGTGCCCTTCGTTAGTCTTGCAGTAGTTGTCCTTACAGAACAGGGTAGATTTATTTGCACTAAATTAATTAATTTAACATTCATGCATTCTCCATCCATTCCAAAAAGAGAGCGCTTGCAGCGCATAAAAAAAGAAACTATCCCGTTAGTATCAACAAAATTGACACTATGGCGACAGTATGTTTAGACAGTTTGCTTAAGATGGCTATCACAATTTTTCTTGTATTTGAGTGTGTGACTCTTCAAACACTCAAATACAAGAAAAATTGTGATAATTATTTCCCTGGCTTTACCTACCTACTTATGAGCATTTTTAAGCATTCTTGTTTTCTGGTTTAATGCAGAGTTCTAACAAACAAATCAAAGCAAATGAGCAACTATTTCATAGGCAAACAATCAATCACTGATTATAACACGATAAGATAAATCAATTAAACATGATTTAGCAGATACAAAAATGGCAAATTTTCCTTATTCATTTTTATTTGTTGTTCTGTCAAATATTTCCGCGAATTGGAAAATAAATAGGTAAGTAATTCTAATAACTTCAGACAGTAAACATCATTAAAAATAAATATGGTAAAGTAAAAGTTACATCTACAGTAATTAGGTACTAATATTTTACTTGCTATGTATTCTAGATATACCCAATTAGAAATATTCATGCATCAGTTGTCACCGATGTAGAACCATTTGCCCCCAGACTAGATAGGCTTATTTGGCCCTATAAAACATAAACATTTTTGCAGTAACGTCAGACATCGAGTTCTTGACTTTCTCCTAATAAATGAATATTATAAGGGGGTTAAATTGTTTGTAAAGGGTAGGTAATCTCTTGAAGTACTGATCCGATTACAAAAATTCTTTCACTAATAGAAAGCAACACTAGTGCCGATTGTCATATACGGCCTTATTACAAAACAAGGTTTTTCTTTTGACATGGTTTAAACCATCGAGCCTGTTTTTGAAATAAGAACATAACTGAAATCGAAATACAGTTCCTTTTACAAAACTGTCAACTTAGTCCGGTCTTAGATTGTCAATTTTGTATTAAGAACTTTACTAAAGTCGGCATAAAGTTCCAAATACAAAAACTAAATCGAATGTGTAGGTTGGGGCTAAAGTTAGATCGTGTTTTGTAATAAGACGGATAAGGTTTTACGTTAAAACTAGTATCGTCGCGGGCTGAATGTAGTCATAACTAAAGTAAAGAACTTGATGTCTGACTAGTTTTGACTTTGTCTCACAATCAGACACATAAAATAGGTTGTAAACTTGTAACCCTACTTGGCTTGAGCATCTAGCCAATAACAATACCTACTTAAAAATATCGCAGATTTAAGATAATGAAAGTGCAATGTAGGAAGTTTATACGTCGGATTATACGTCCTTATCAGTGAATTATATCGAACAATGTGATTTATAATTAAGGTGTACGAGATAAAATGCGCATGACATTAATTATTTGTTAAGAGTTTAACGTGCTCTTATGGCACATTGGGTTTCCTGTCCATTTTTCTCTAAAGAATGGCAAGATAGGTATGTGTTTAACATATTGACTTGATACATACATAGGTACCTCTTAGTTTGAGGTGTTTTAAATGTAAGTACTCACCTAAATTCCAAAACTTTACCAAAGTATGTTATAAAGTTATATTCGAAATAGTACTATAAAAACAACTAGGTTCCGATAAATATAAATAAAAGCTAATATATAATATATAAATACTTGTACAGTACATATTCAAGGTCTGTATAATTACTATAGATAGCTGTACCAGGATATTTTGGCTAATGGCCCAAAATCGGAACTAACTCGGCCATCTCATTTCACAAAAGCATTTGCTTAATAATAGGTTAACAACAGTGGTCCCAGTCAACGTCATTCGAACGCCAAAAGATCCTTGTATTGCTAATATAGGCACAGTATCAAGCAGAGCACAGTATTCACAAATGCACAGGTTGTCCGCAACTGTAGCCGATACAGGAGCAGGGCCTTCTAAGGGTGATTACATGCCGAAGATGTCTCACTACGATACCTCGCGATCACAGTTTATCTCGCTACCTCGATGTCACCTCCATGTAAAACAAATGCATGATAATAGACACGCACGCATATGCTGAAGATACCTCAGTGCGATACATCGCGGGTTGCTTAGGGGCTTACATCGATGCCTAAGTGAAAACAACATAATTATTTTGTTTTTACTTCGCGATTGGCGGTAAGCATCGATGTGATCTGGCTCATAATCTATCAAATCGGTTCAAATGGTTCTTCTGTTGGAGTAGGTAAGAGCACAGCACAAACACACGACTGAGCAACTGAGCTTTGTTCCATGACACTGATCCATGTAGAAATAGCGAGTATCAACATCGAGGTATCAAGATCCCGAGCAATCTTCGGCATGTAATTACCCTAACTATACACTGGAATGGTTACCCAGGACATAGATTCTGCCTCTTTGCTGTTTTGTCGGCAGGTGAAGCTACCAGCATTTTTTACTTGCCTCGCCCTTGTTAACAGCAGGATCCACCATTTTTTTTGTGCCCTTTTATTATTCCCCTCACCCTTATAGTGTCCTGTGCACTTTTAACAACATCGACACGACAAAAGCAACCTTAATTTAATTTAGCCCCATAATTCGTTATCTAGCGTCTCCCATGACTTTCTATCTGGACAGAAGACTCTAGGTACCTATTCTTATTTTTGTAATTATGTTACTAATAGACACCATCCCATGTTACAAGTTACAATTAATGTAGCCTAGATTACATTTTTCATTCGATCAGCACCACTACCCGCTGATTAAGTTTCGTCAAGCCTTTGTTTTCGTGGAGGCACCAAGCACCAATATTGTTCATAGTAAACGATATAAGGGTCACTAATTACTATGTTTGACATTAAATAGGATCTGCTTATATAAAATTAAGTAATAAATTACTATAAGGTAGTGAAAAATGACTCGTTTCAAATGCTTCATTTAAATGCCTCGGTACTGACGATTTGCTATAAAAGTACTGAACAAATACAGGGCTGCCATGACTAGTCCCATGATCTGAAATAAAGAAACAGGAGGTTGTGTTTAGTTTCAACATGCCTATACTTAATCGAAATAATGCGCTGAGGTAGCCCGTGCCATTAAATTTTTTTTATACTTTGATTTGCTGGATGAGGAGCGGTGGCCGCCAGATAAGTAGCTTCTGTAATTTACCAGCGAATGACCTCATTGAAACGATATTTAAGAAAGTAAGTTGGTGTGTTTTCCTAGAGAGCGTATTTTGACACCATAAAGTCAAACCCCGCTGCCATCATTTATATGACAGCCGTCACCGCTACCATTATGTGGCGGCCACCGCTCTTCTATGAAACCGTAGCTGAAGCCCTTAGTTTCAGTTAGGTCCCATTTGGATAACTGACGCTCTGCAGAGTTATCAATACTTCTTTTGAACTTACCGCTGCTGCTAGATAAGGTTCATAATCTCTTCTATAATACTGATCCTTCGCATGATTAACTTCTATCATCAGAGTGATGCCAGCACACAGGTACAAGATAAACGCCACGCCATGGTATATCACCTCCTGAAAAACCAGAACAGATTTGGAAACAGAAGTATAGAATACAAATAATAATAATACCTACGTCTGTAATTGACGTAAACACTAGTCCATGTCTCTGTTCTATGTTATTTGTAAATGTTTATGTTGTTGATGTGCCTTAATAATAAATAAATACAAAACCGAATATAGAAAAGTCCTTCAGTTTTTAAAACTGTCAAAATCACAGTGATCTTTATTGCTGTTGCAATAAGGCTCAGAACAATAACTAATAAGGTTACTGTTGGGTTCGTAGACAGAGAAAACTGTCTACGGTTGGGTTGCTGTTGGCTTGCCGCCATTGACAAGCTTGTCAAATTCACAATGATCTTTATAAACGTTACAATAAGGTTGCTGCTCTCCGAGGTAAAATAACTGAATTGACTGTTTCTACCTCTTTATCTGTTCTGTGGTTTCTACTTTTTACACGTCAAACGCACGTGTACCTACTGCTTTATTCTTTAGTCATTGGTACTGCTCAATGACTAAAGACTACTGCTACAGGATCTGTTGGCGCTTGAATGACATTTACATAATGACGAAAACATTTGTGAACCTTTTTTAGCGAAATTGTAATGAAAAACAAGATGGCAGTGTTGGTTCCGATTTTGGTCACGAGCCAAAATAACCTTGGAGCTCTATAACTACTTACATAAGGATAAGTAGGTACCATACATGATCGGAAGAATCATCCGGTAGGTCTGTATGTGTCACCTATTAAAAATTCATTCCGTAGGTATGTATGTTACGGCTTCAAGGCCAGCTTAAAGTAACATCATTTTTAGGTACTAGGGTCATTTCGCCTGTTCGCGTCCATTTAGTGCAGTTGGCAAGTTTGACGGCGATAATAAAAATGTCCCAGCACTAATTTCTATTAAAAATTTATGTAATGTGTTCATTATATTAGTGTATTTGAAGATTAACTTACAGTTTTGTTCGAAACATCACGTGTTTTTTTTTTAAATATATAAACTTCAGAATTAGGCGTTTTACCCACTTTGCGCCCACAAAATCCAAATTGCGTCCACCCGTGGACCATTTAGCGTCCACCAGCTTAGAAAAGGAATATAGGGGAGATATTAAGGGATTTAAGGGTGATATGTTTAAGAATTTGTAAAGAAAGATTGTATTTTAACAATTTCTTTATTTAAGAATATAAATATTCATAATAATCATTTAAAAAATCACTTTAAAAAAATAAAAATAAAACTTCTCAACATTGATTGAACTTAAAATTAGGTAAGTAGGAGGTAAATAATGATTGCACCTTTATGAATAAACAGTAATCAGTTCTGTTAATTTTACCCTAAAATCACAAGGTACTTATATCATATTATATCCCGGTTTCTTTACTCCATCTGGTCTGCGCCCACTGATTTTTAACCCCCGACGCAAAAGAGGGGTGTTATAAGTTTGACGTGTCTGTTTGTCTGTGTGTCTGTCTGTCTGTCTGTGGCATCATAGCGCCCGAACCACTGAACCGATTTCAGTTTAGTTTTTTTTGGATGAAAGGAGACTTAATCGAGAGTGTTCTTAGCTATGTTTTATAAAAATCGATTGAGCCGTTTAAGAGTTATGGTGGGTTAAAGTGGGGATGGAAAAACCAAAATTCTACAAATGTGCCGTATCGGGGGTTTTTTAAATTTTTAATTTATAGTTATGTTCAATATTGTAGAATTTGGAATAGCATATTCTTTGCATATTTGTCTTATCGATTTATTTTTTTCTCGAATTTCATTTAACGCTTTATTAAATCGTCTTCTGTGTATGTTCTCTTTTCCTTCTTCTTTCTTGTCTCCGAAGAACTCATCTTAAATAGAAAAAAAATAAGAATGAAATTATAAACACGTAGTCTTAATGTACAAAAAACCCCCAAGATCCTGTTAACTGGCTTAGACCACTGTAAAAGAGTCATAAATTTCCTAAAACACGCTAAACAGTATAACCTGGTGTAAAACTATACAGTGTAAAATCAGTTTGTATCTTTATACGTAAACAGTACTAAATATATCGCTAATTACTGTGGTCGCTGATAATCTCAGCAGTTCAAAAAAAGTACAATAATAATAAACAATACATTTTAAATTATTTTTACAAGCAAGTCAAGTATTTAACGAAAATAGTGGACGCAATTTGGGTTTATTATTATCCCCTGTAGGTATAGTTTGCGTCCGTTGCGGACGCAAATTGGAAGTTTTGTAAATTCGATGTAGTAATTCGCGTCCACCTTATTTTAGCAGTTAAATATAAAAAACATAAGCAAATTCATAATTAATATTATTCCTTTTTTCATTATAAAAGTCTAGAAACCGCTATGTATCCTAATATTCACATAAAACAATAAAAAACTTACCATTGAACGCGCCGCTGCACACTATTTTTTATCTAATGTCCCGCGCGTACGCGCTCCCTTGTTGAACAGCCGAGACTAACTATTTTTTTTAACGGGATTGGTTTGGCGTACGGACCTTTTGGCCATGTCTGCGTGCCTCTTATACATTGAAGTATTCGCGGTAATGACTTTTCGTTTGATTGGTGTGTTAGTTTACTTATTTTCGATGATTTTTAAAGGGAGATCCGTAAAATGGACGCGAATTGGGCGATGGACGCGAAAAGGCGAACTTACCCTATTGTATGTACTATCTTTTTTTATTTTTTTTTTGTTTCCGGGCTGGAAAATCCTCACTGCGGGCCTCTTCGGGTCTTGGGGGGAGTGAGGTGTTTGACTCCCCCCGCGACGTCTAAGAGGGGCGCGCGTGGAACACTACGCGCCGCCACCTCGGGTCCTGGTGTGTGGGGGGCGACAGACGTCCCCGAGTCCGTCGCCCCTGGACCCATTTAGGGGGGCTGGAAGAGGGCGTTGTCCGCCCTCCGCCGACGCCCGGTGCGCCTTCTGCGGGCCGGGTGAGTGGACGAGATCTCCCTCTCCCTTTCCGCAGCCTCCTTCTGCGAGACGACTGTCTCACAGAAAGAAACCACCGCGTCCCAGGACTCGTCGCTGCCGACCATCGACTCGACTACGGCCGGCACTATTGTACTATCTGGGCCAACTGACTCAGGTTTACCTGTTTTACTGGCATCTCCATCATTTTAATGGATGGGTTAATTTATCTCTTTCTCTTTCCCTCTCATTCTCGTTCTCTGGATAACCAACCTCATGACGTGTTGCCGTCACTGTATTTAATGTTTTACTTACATAAATAGTTTTTGATATGATAGAAGCCGTAGACAAGGAGACGATGCACGATGTTATTAGGCAAAATGTGCCTACAAGACAGGCAACTGCGACGAGTAGGTAGAAGAGCTCTGCCTTGCCGTTGATGCCCGAGTAGCGCCCGTGGTCCATGTAGTAGGCCACCACACCCACGCATGCCGCACCCAGTAACTGGAAACCAGAGAATATAACTCTTTAATATCTAACTTAACATCGTAAGTGAAAAAATTAAGCCAAACTTTTATTTTCAACTCATCCATATTTTTGGCTATGTTTTTTATAGTTTTGTCTCCTAAGTACCAACAGCCAAGCGAAAATCAAATAATGGGAATATCATAACTACAGTGTAAGTCATATACAGGGTGTGGCGTAAGTAGTGGTCCACCGTTTAGGATGCGATGAACCAGATAATTAACTATAACAATTTAAAAATTTTAACCATTTTTAGTAGTAAGTTTTTTTTTTACAAAAATCGCTCTTGAACTTATGTGTGTTGTGTAACTGATGGTGTGTTAAAAATTTGGGTTAAAATTAGAGAAGAACCAACTTTTCTTCAAAAGAGCTGAATTTACATAAAAAGACATAATTTATCATGATGATTTATCAGTAATTAACAGAAATCAAAATGAAAAAATAATGCTTTTTGTTGAAACTACAAACAAATTTGTAATAAATGGTAGAAATTTCGTAAATAAAAGATAAAAAGGAAATATTTTTGGAACCCTTGGTTAAAAATGGTTAAAATTTTTAATTGTTATAGTTAATTATCTGGTTTATCGAATCCTGAACGGTGGACCACTACTTACGCCACACCCTGTATATGGGTCAAACCCAATGACTAAACCAATCCCATTCCATTTTCCTCTAGGGCATATTATGCCGTGTTATGCTACCTATCTGAGTAGTTCTAATAATTAGTGAGTAATTGATAACTGAACATTTAGTAATAGGAAAACATGGAACTTTAAGGACAAATAAATTATTTATGTAAGTAGGTACATGAGTTTCCTTATTTTATTAACATTGGGCTGCTGAACCTCGGCAGGTTTGGTGACAATCATATCAAATCTCAAATCGGTAATTGCAATCCATAATGTACAATTACAGGTGGTAGAAACAATTATGGACTCTGTCGGGCACAGCAAATTTTTAAATAAGTAGAGAGAGGAAGAGCGCTTTATTAATTGTCTTTGTTATTATGTTAGAATTATATTTTATACCCTATATTACCTATGTATTTATATTTCCATTCATTCACTGACATGTGGCTGGGGTGCAAATAAATGAAACACTTCAAACATTTGCAGACAAATGTTCTGCACAAGGTTTTCCTCAAACCAGCAGATTTCTGATTTTATCAACAAACCTCTGCTGCATTGAAAATACAAAATTAAGTGTTTTGACGCACTTTCGCGATGCAAATCATCGTTCGTTTTGTTTATTCTGGTTGCTCCGAGAATAACCTCGCGGGTGAAGTCATGGCTACCTCGTAAAACGCGAGGTCGGAGAAAATTACAATAGCTTTACTTCGGAAATTAATTTTTATTACACATAACTTCAGAACTTTGCTGTTTCAATAAATTAATCTATGGTCTTTATTTGTAAAATTGTGTTTAAAATTATTTCATGTAGATTACCTAGTTGTTTCTTTTTCCATATGATGGATGGATTTTTTAATACAGCAGTGCAAGTGGGACGTTGAAGTTCATCAATTGAGCATTGTTCAATTAAATTGTTACAATAAAACTGATTAATGGTCTAAATGCAGTAACGAGAGTTAATTGGAGAAGTTTACGTCCCACTCTGACTCATTCGATAAAGATAGGCTGCTAAACTTATTTATGTATGTGTACACTACTTTATGTTTCTGAATATTCTCGCAGACGATTCAATAAACCGCGATGACGCCATTCGTGATATCATCAGCCTTTTCAAAGAAATCCGGACGAAAGACCAAATACTCAGCTAACATAATTTACAAACTGAATACATTAGCATTAAAATCGCGACAGCCTATATGATCTGAGTGACAGCCCAGCGACACGTGGATCATTTTTAAAGATTTTGTAATTTATCTGCTCTTGAACTTATGCTTCCTCTGTTTCAGTTGGGATAGGTAACTGAAACAAAGTAGGTAATCAAGTAAGCTCAATGTAAAAGTTCTTATATTATTTGATTTTCTACGTGAAAACGTACATAAAATCGCTCGCCTTTCCAGCAGGCGTTGTGATTTATTATTAGATTTTCGGTCTTTAAAATTATCGACTGGTCATCATTTTAGCCTGTCTATTTGTCTCGTAACTTATATTTAGGTGCATAATTCAAGGAGCCTCTTGTTTTGATACGACCGAGTTTCCCAACCATGATATTTACGTAACTGAAACTAGGTTACACTCCAGATTAAAATATCTGAGTAGGCAGGAAATATTGTTGATCATTCACACACCATATGCTCACTCGATAGTAGCCAGTGTGGCGTTAACAATGCTATTTAAATATACTGTAGATAAATGGTAGGTACCTACATTAATTTATAAATTAACTGTAATTTTGTTGCATAGCACCCGTATCGATAAAAACCATTTTAGGTCACGTAGGCAATCCTACCCTTATTTGGCTAAATTGTGGCGTGTAGTTCCTACCTATGTAGGATTTTAGGTACCTAAGCTCTATCTTACGATTGACAAATCAGCCTTAAATGTGTTTAAAACCAATTAACAAAACATTAAGGTCAATTTAACAATGAGTAAAAAGTAAACAAGATGGCGCCCTCCTAAACTGGCACCCAGTCGATTCGATTTAGTAATTCAAGGCCATTGATGAATACCATCGTAATCGTCAATACTTTTATTTACTTCGAACGTAATTTTTAAGTGATATCTTTTTAAAACAAGGAGTTCATAACAACACTACTACCTAAATCGCAGGCTCTTGCTTGCTATCTGCTATCGAGTAGTGTTGTTGTGTTTTGTGAGTGTTGTGTCCTTACCAATTCTGCGAGCTTCAGGAGTCCAGGGGTGGTGCCCATGTAGCTGCTGTTGATGTATACAGGGGTGCCAGACGTGGCCACCGTCGTCCGAGTGATAGTCAGCGAGTGAGACATTTTGGTTCACTGTAATGTCAATTTAAAACTCGTATTTTAATAATGTACGGACTGCTGCGGATATAAGAGTTGGGGAAGACCAAAAAAACGATGTATGTGTTGTGTTAAAGATGATTTAGCTTAGAAGGAGGATTGAGATGAAAAAAGACGACATGCTGTACCGACACCAAAAAAATTGGGTGTCTGCATTGAAATATCTTGGTTCCTCCTTGGCTAAGGTAGTATGTGTAGAAGGTACTCTTTATCAAATGATAAAGACGATTATCTATCTGTACCTACTACAACTTTCTCTCCGGTTGATAGCAAATACTTTGTTCCCATAACACTTACGTTTTAAATGACTTCTTTCTTTTAAGTAGGTACATATATAAGTACTATCAATACTTAACGAGACTCTTTAAGGACTTTAGTACAATTAAATGTATCAGAAACCAAGTTGAGGGTAAGTTTAAATAAAAACAATTGGGATCAATTGGATAGAATGACAGAATCTATCTGAAATACGACCTTTTAATTAAAGAGTGGGTTACTGTCTGCCTTTATTTGATCAAAAGTATAATGTATTTCAGTTTCGGTCATAGTCCAGTCGAGACAAAACGTAATATTATGTCATTTCCGAATAAGGGTCGGTTAGGTCAACGTGTAGGCGTTGACGCGCGATGTTTAATGTTTGTATGCCAGGGTCGCCTGCTCTCACAATACTACAATATACCATACTTATATATTACCTACCTATATGTATTGTGACTGAGTTTATTCACTGGCTTGCACTCCACACCGTCATGCAATACTTCATTCGAGCATGCATCTAATACAGAATATCTTGTGGTAATCTGTGCATCCATTGATAGTGTAATCATCAAGTCACTACCCAGCCGTTTTGCCGCTGTGTTATGAATTTTTCGGCACAGCTGTTATCAGCTTATATTGGAATTTATTGTATAATAAATAGAGTTTTAGGTAAATACTGTTTAAATAAACTTCATATAACAAGTGGAAATATGTAATTGAATCTGTTTTAAAATGTATGCGAGATCCGTATTTTACACATTACTTGCTGTATACTTACAACTAACTTGGCTGAAGTAAACAAATGAATAATATTCTAAGAGGTAATTATTTTCCTTTCAGGATTTATTTGACAAAACTATCGTGAGGAAACATAAATTCTGTTTGTTGATTCTATAATAAATAAACAATAAAATGGTACTTACAGTGTTTATATTCGTCGGGAAATTATGGGAAATGTTTTAAAACAAGTGAAAAGCGCACGTATGCACGAGCGGGCAATGTTAGCACGACTGTGAGTGGGCACCTCACTCTGGCGGTGAGTCACCGGCCGCCGGCGAATATCGACATTGCGCACACAACGCACACCAGACAGGCAGCTTTGCGCACCAAGACTTCACCTGGATTCTATCGATGTGTTAGAAGTGGCCAGACATGAACACAAAGAACCTGACAATTAACTTATCGATAAAAAAAAAACATAAAGACAAGACATTACTCTTTTTCTCTAACGCTTGCGCACTTGCAACTCTATTAATAATACCGGCCTGCATGTGAAGGCGAAAGACCTCTTCTCAGACTGATAACGAGCTTAGATCACCCCGCTTGTGCAATGCAATTTAAGACTTATAGTATGCAGGTTTCCTTGCAAAGTTTTCTTTTACCGTCATTTAAAAATAAACAAACCCAGAAAACTTCAACTCTAACTACCTATCTATGGGGCGACTGACATCGGCATAATGACAAAGGAATGGTTGTTCATTAAGTAAAATATTTGATGAAATGGAAAATGATAAACACGTTTTTAGAGCAAGTGAAAATGTCCAAGAATGTCGTTTAGAATAGAAAAAGAAATACATCTCATTTTAAATTTAATAGGGAGCTTTTACGAAACATATTTTTGATATTATGTTTCTAAAAAGCTCACTGTTCAATTTTAGTTTTTGTGAAAAATGTTTACTACTTCGGGTTTGTAGTCAAAGTAGTTTTCTTTTTCGCAAAAAATGTCTCTACATATACCTACTTTGTTTTCCTAGGTATGAAATACCTACCCATCACCTTTTCTTATATAATAACCTTCAACTTACAATATTATAAATAAAAAAAAATACAACACAATTACGTTAAAATATATTTATTAACTTTTTACAAATTAGGTCAATAAAATTAACTATTGTTTAAAAACTTCACATAACACCCGACATTCAACACAACTTAAATATTTCAGTACTTAAATAACAAAAACATCAAAATGTATCATAAAGAAGTATTTTAGATAAGTGTAAGTATTGGTAGGTACCTAAATAAGTTTAAGTGTAGAAAAACGTGCTCAATCCCATTTTTAGTAGACAACATTTATTTTTAGTTACATTTGGAAAAATATTTCCGAAATACCATATTTTTAAGACTTGAAGCTACTTAATTATACAGTGTATTGGGTAAGTACCTGATTGGTAAAAGTCCCACGTGTAGAAAAATCAAACAAACTCATGAAATTCGGTTATAACTAAAAACAAAATAAAAAGAACTATGGGGCCTAGGTCAAATCATTTGAGCTGGGTAGATAGCAGACGACCCCACCTATCTGCCATTTTCGTATGTTCAACGTTCTGCCGAACACCCTGTAGATTGGTACAGTAACTATAATTATATTAACTTCGTAATAATTTAGAAAAGATCATTCAATAAAGATCTTGGTCACTGCGATACACAGATAAAATGTATCAGGTACTCAAACTCATGCATTAGGTACTAAAGTGCGTATAAAGTTGTATTTACCAAAATAATCCGTTCCAAATGACATTCAAATATATTATTTTACCATTAATTAATTCGTTTTAGATTATACATACATATAACTTTAATACAAACGTACTGATTTTTGTCAGACAACCTTTTTAACAGCCGTATGATAAAATAAGAGTAAATAGGTACAAAGAAAGAATTACCTTATTTATGAGCAGCCTAAGAATCTAGGTACTTTGTCAAAACTGGCCCCTCTTTTTCTTTGAAATATATTATTTTTTACTTTATATTTAACTAATCAGACGCTTCCGGTTCTTGTCGATTTAGTTTTTTAGCGTCACTTCTTTCCTTTTCATTAAGAATTAAAATAATGTGCATTATAATTTAAAATAATCTAGTTTTGGTTGATCTTAACAGTGCTGCTGTCCTTGCAGAGCTTTTCATACGACAGTCTCCGAAATGGTATTGAAAGTTTTTATAAAAGTATTGTTTTGTCAACATAGGTAAATTACCTAATTAAGCATACCAATTCGCTAACAACTGGACGAAATGAAACCTAAATGTGTCAGTTACATACTTTTTCTACAAAGGGAATACCTGCTGCCTTCCTTTAATTTACCAATTTTATAGTGTTTGTTCAAAAAATTATCCGGTTAAACAGTGGTTCATTGTATAACATGCCTTACCATTTTATATTCCTTACATGTACACAATCTATGGCCATTAATTTAAGTATTAATCTATTAATATTAATATAAAACCGTACTGTTTGTTACATGACTTTTAAATACAGTAAAATTATATAAATTACAAATACATTTATCTGCATAAAATGCAATGGTTTTGATCAACAAATATGAGAATTTTTTCAATCTGTTGTACAGAATAACGTAATATCAGATTTAAAAAAAATATCAACATTCGATATAGAAATCTATTAGTTTTATTATGTGTAGAATCAGCCTAGCAGCTAAAAACACATCCCTAAGGCCTTCGATTTTGAAGTCCTGCAAACATAACATATAATTTACTTTTACGAAAGTATTTTAAAACGTTTTTAAAGTAAGTATCTCAATACAAAAGCTTTGATAATAAAATATATTTTAATAATATTCTCATGAAATAAAATGCTTAACACCAATAGCTACGTTTTTGGTACTTATAAAAATAAATGTTTAAAATAAGTGCATATTGTAAATGTAAAGATCATGAAAAGTACTGTTAGATTTCGACGTTCAGAATCGAAAGCGAAACGAATGTGAGTGATACGTTAATAGGCTTCCTTTGAGGTTTATAGTAGAGCCGCGGCGTATGCGCGTATGGGTCACGCTCACGCCGCCTGCGCCGTCGTCACCGTGCCGCGGTACTCCTTGAACAACAGGAACGAGCTAGCTCCGTACGCCACAGTGTTGAAAATACCAAACACCTGTACAAACAAAATCATATTTTAATTTTTTAAACAACAGTCCAAATAACCCTTCGCGGAATCGGTGATGAGCGTCATTAGTGACGTTCTACGGCCATTGCGGTCACCGTTCCCTTTACTCAGCGTCGTTAGAGATGACCACAGCTAAAACTTCAATTTAGTGCGAAACCCGTAATTTAACCGTTTTGGAAAAACGAAGAACAATAGACTAACAGGTGACTATCATTTATGCTACTTACAAGTTCAACAATTTGGCCGTTTTCAATTATCCACATAACTTAATACTTAAGATATCAAGCAGGGGCATGAGAAAATGTCACATTACTTTTGTAAACGGCTTGTCAGACGTAAACATTAAAAACCCCAGCTTAAGTAACTGTTAGTTAGTTGAGTTACCTACTACCTACGAAAGTAAGTAGGTAGTCGATATTATGCAAATCAAAATAGAAAGTAAGATTTGATTCGTCGTCGTTCTCAAAGAAAACCACTAAATATACAACTATCTTCATTAGTCTTATAGACTTCACCCGTGTGTGTTCTTAATTATGTGCAATAAACCTACTTATTTATTTTTCGATAATATCTATCATTTTTATTAGACCTGAGATCATTCAAAGTAATTAATCCTACATTTTCTTAGTAACTCTTTCTAGAAATTCTAGACGTACGATGTTCTAAACTATATTCATATTATAATTTTATAAATAACGGTAGCGAAACCTATAAAGCTTGGCATTGATGTGTGTTTAGGAGTCTTTCGCGCTAGTTAATCAATTTTAATTGGCATATTTTAACCAAGCAACCATCCTAACCACCTCGTTAATTAGGGAGCAGACTGATGGTAAATGCCATGCTATCATCAGGAAAAAGGTGGCATCGCTTGTGAGGAGGATTCGGTGGAGTAGCAACAGCGTCCTGAAAGTCGTGGCTGAGGACCCGAGAGCTCCTGTGCTGAGGCACCTAATGCGGAATCATTGTCCGCATGAAATGCCTCGCAGGAGTACATGACTTCTGCCGGGGTTGCAGGAAAGTCCGAAAGGGTTACTGTGGCCCCTGGCACAGGCAACTGAAGGAACCGGGTGGGTTTTAGTCAGTAAGAGTCTGACACGCCCTCCCGCTCCGCCCAGAGCGGGAGAAGTTATTTGAAGTAGTCCATGACTCACTAACTTGATTGCCTTTATATTTTGTTACTAATCCTAGGGTATAAGTTGTAGTATCTAAAATACTAACAAAAATGGTTCCTATACCTAATGTCCCAAATAAAACAATTTATTATTATTATTATTAAATAGTTACTGCAAAAACGGTAATACTAAATTCGGTTACAGGTGGTTCTATACGGCATCGTAGATGGGAAAAGGCTAACTGATGACACACTTATAACATAACATGAACCTTCGCTTATTGCACTGAAGAACACAATTCACGATTGGTACTTATTGACTATTGTTACTGCCCAGTCTGCTCCAGATATGGTCAACAGTCTTTTGTACATTACTAACTACTATTATTAGCTCAACAGAAAATCATTAAAAAAAACATTAAGTAACTCTAAAGTCTGACGAGTCTTGTCACTTATTAGGCAAATCAGAAGAGAGAGAGAGGCTATCTGTGGAGGCTTGTAAATGGCTTGTCGTGAATTACTTCACTATTACTTTTGTATGTGAATGTAGCTGTAAGCCACCCAAACACAATAATATAAAATAAATATTACAAAATATGTAAGTAATTGAGTTACCGAAATCAGTAGGCGTAAAGTGAATCTGAATAAAACTCCTTTCAGCTTTTACTAAATATACTGGGTGTCTTCTCATCGATCTGGTATGATTATCATCATCGCCAGCCAATCGACCCTTAATCGTGCAACACAGGTTTTTCCTAGCATGGGGTTTTTTTTTATTCTGTGCCGGGCTTGGAGTTGCCATGGAGTTTCTTACTACGCTTTGGAATGAGCAAAAAGCTTCATCTTTCTGGGCATTCTGACAAACCGACTCCGATGAAAATTTAAAAGTAAATGGTTTAATTGAAATAAATGCTTTGAGTTTGAGCTATTTGCACTCTTAAATTAAGTGTCATCCTGTATCTGTACTTTTGTATGTCAAATAAATATTATGGAAATGAGCCTCTACAACCACACGCTCTGGGATGATGACGAAAATCGATTAATGATGACGATGGTTTAAAGATACTTACAGCAGCTGCAACATTGGCTCCATACGAGTGCGTGTAGTAGCTAGCCGTCGCTGCGAACAGGACTATGAAGGCGATCAGGTACATCAACGTCTCTATACTTGTGCTGATCAGCTCCTGGAAGAACAAATATATTTTTGTCAGAACAGAATTTCGTAGAGACCATTACAGACATTTAATGAGTAGTTTTGGGCCAGCGAAATTTTAATTACTGCAGTAACCGTACGTGTCGCTACGTAGAAGATGATGAATGAGGTGTTCAAGTAACATGTGCCACTAGGAAAGTCATGGTAACTTAGTGAGTAATTTATACCTACATTGATTGGGAGACTTTGATTAACACTATTTTCTGGTAGGACTAGGAGCATTTTAAACTATCCGTCTTGAAATGTTTTAGATATCTTGAATACAGTGGTAAAAACAAAGTAAACTCGGATAGTTAACGAACTTAATTTCTTAATCAATTAAGTAGCGGAAACCTCGATCCCTCGTTCAACAGTTATACACGTACATAGTTACAGTCATTAGAAACCTGCATTTCCGTAAGTAAATTGTAGAATTTTTATTTTTAAGGATTTTTACCACCAGGGACACTGTTGCGTGGCTGGTTCGTAACTATGCAAGTACTTACAGATAAAAGCCAGTTGATGGGTATTTTAAGCGCGTCCTTGATGCTGAGCAGGAAGACGAAGCTCCACATGAGCGTGGTGATGAAGCTGGTGACCGCGACGAAGACGAACCACGTGGAGTACCATGGCGACGCCAGTGCCATGCACAGGATACCCAGGATCTGGAATAGAAAGAGTAAGCCTGGTCAAAATATTATTCGAAAGTTGTTTGTTGCTAGTCATTATAATTAAATTTCTAAATGTTCCTATTTTAACGAATAGCGAAAACAGTAGCCAAATCGTTCGTCAATCTCTCAATCTCTTTGTCTTATGATATTTCATTAAAGTGTTCATAGTTTTGTGTATTTAAGGATAGTTCAAACAACACTTCGTAGATTCTCCAGTTAGATTTTAAGCGAACTCTGTCAGAATTAGCTTCAAAACCAAAACGATTTTAGGAGGTTATCGGACTACGTAAAAGTGAAATTGATGGCTCTTTCAAAAAAAGAACTCGTTTGAATATCGATGCCAAACATATATCGGGTTATTTTTTATTCCTTTTAACAATAAAATGACAAATAAATAAAAACAATAATAAAAAAATTTCAAAAAAAGTAATAATAGTAATTATTATACTTAAGGTTTTAACAATAATCTAAATTTTTAGTTAGAGCAACACTGTGTTTTTTTTTTAACTTACACAAGGATAAAGCTAAGAGCAGATATAAGCGCAGACCTTCAGATTTGAATCTCTCATAATACAAATCTCTACGTAATCGCTGCAGTCATCTGTGTCGGGCTGCTAAGAGACGCTATTTCCACGACCAACTCAATAACCGCTGTTCTTCCGATGTATGGAAATTTCTCAAGTCTGTAGGCATAGGCAAGTCATCTGCCAATCAGTGTAAAGATGTGAACCTCAACGCTCTCAATAAGCATTTCTCTCTTCTTCCCTTTTCTCTTGATCCGTCTGTCAAGGCTGCGACACTAGAGAGTCTTGCTTATTTGCCGTTACCACAATATTCTCTCTTTAAGCTTTATTATGTTACTGAGGATGATGTTAAGAAGTCTATACTTGCGATCACTTCCTCAGCAGTCGGTAATGATAAGTTGTGTTCAAGAATGATTACTCTTATCCTTTCTTCATTACTTCCTGTTCTCACTCACATCTTCAATCACTCATTTTCCTCTTGCTCCTTTCCGTCAGTTTGGAAACAGGCTCACATAATACCTTTACATAAAACTAAGAATCCTACTTTATTAACACACTTTAGACCTATTTCTATTCTCCCATTTCTCTCTAAAGTTTTTGAGCACATAGTTCATAGACAATTAACATTTTTCTTGACGTCAAACTCGATAATATCCCCTTTTCAATCCGGTTTTCGCTCGGGTCACAGTACTGTAACCGCGCTTTTGAAGGTGACTGACGACATCCGCTTGGCTATGGAGAATAAATCCCTTACCGTTCTTGTACTGCTTGACTTTAGTAGCGCCTTCAACTCAGTAGATTTCGACATTTTACTAGGTTTCCTTAAATCTATAAATTTCTCTACATCCAATTTAGCCTGGTTCAGTTCTTATCTTCGGGGACGCTCTCAGTGTGTTCGCCTGGAGGATTCGTTCTCTGATTGGTGTAGTCTCACTGAGGGTGTTCCTCAGGGCAGCGTTCTCTCTCCTCTTCTTTTTTCAATTTTCATAAACTCTGTTACCAGAGTAATCTCCTCTAGTTTTCATCTCTATGCAGATGACTTGCAGCTTTATCGACATGTTACTGTAGCTAACGCGGGTTCTGCAATTGCTGCAATGAATCATGACCTGGCTTGCATCAGCGATTGGGCTAAGTCATTTGGTTTGCAAATTAACCCAACTAAATCCCAGGCCATGATCATAGGCAGCAAATTCGTTCGCAATGCGGTTGATGTTAAATCACTGATGCCTTTATATCTCGATGGTGTTCGCATTGACTACACTGAAACCGCTAAAGATCTGGGTGTAGTTATTGACTCCAATCTTTCGTGGCGTGCTCAGGTCAATGAGGTCAGCCGAAAGGTGCATTTCTCTTTTCATTCGCTGAAATGCCTTCAAAGTCTTCTGCCCTTGAAGACTAAAATTTCTCTGGCACAAACACTTATTCAGCCGATTATAGATTATGCCGACGCCTGCTACCTGGATGCTACTGAGGAGCTATTAAACAAGCTTGAGCGCTTGCAAAACCTGTGCATTCGCTTTGTTTTCGGTCTTCGAAAGTATGACCATGTTTCTCACCTTCGCAAGGAACTCAAGTGGCTCCCAATCCGCCTTCGCAGGAACACTCGGATTTTATGTCTCCTCTTCAACATCTTACACAACCCGTCTTATCCTTCCTACCTGCGTGAGCGTTTTTCTTACGCTCGCTCTAGCGCGGCACCATGTAGATCACACCAGAGATCCCTCCTTAAATCTCAGCCTCACAAAACCAGCTACTATTCTTATTCCTTCTCTGTCCATGCTGTAAGACTGTGGAATGCACTCCCGCCTAGCATTCGTGATTTAAATACTTTTTCTCTATTTAAATTTCGATTAAAAGAGCATTACCTTTCCTCTATACTGTGAGTATTCATATATATATATATAAATATATATATGCTTATATATTTTAGCATTATGTATTTATTTAAGTATACATGTTAATTATTTTTATTTAGGTATATTTAATATTTTAGCTTTAGACACATTCATATTTTTCTCTTCTTGTTCTCACGCACTATTGTCTACGTTTCTTTTTTACTTCTCCTTTCGCAGGTCTGCTGGAAGAAATTTCTTAAGAAATAAGCAGTAGGTACCTTTGTACTCAATTTATAATTATGTCTTATCTCATGTATTTTATTGTGTGTACATAAATAATAAAATAAATAAATAAATAATTTGAACTTGGTAATGTCAATGTGTGATATTCTTTTTTGTTACAGGTGTGCAATCTTATCTTCCACCAGTTCTGATAAAGATGATCCCAGAGCATGACGCATCGTTAATCATAAATTTTTTGCTAGGGCGAGCTAAAAATAGTCATGCGCACAGCGAGCTGTAATTAAATAAAATATCTAAACGACGGAGGACTTTGCCATGGTTAAGAAAAACAACAGAGCTAAAGTATATAAAAGAGAAATAATGTAGCTAGTAGGATCCAGCCACTATGTAGGTGCCTAACAATATAAGCATGTACCTAGACAATGACTAACACAGCAAAAGATGTACCTGTATGACATTGTTGTTTATATTTCGTATTTCTTAACGCAGGAACGATAACATTCATTGTCATCGGTTCGAAGTTCGAGGGGATTTTATTTTGCGATATTTTCTTTTGATTTTTTTCTGTATACCTATAATATTTAAAACTGTAAATGTGCAACTAAATTGCGTTCGATCGATCGTCTTCGACGTCAATCGACCGGATTCAAGTGGACGTAGGGCTCTGCTTGCTGACACACCACTTTACACACACCCTTTCACGTGATCGGTGCTTTATCGGTACTTTTGACACATTGTGTATTTTATGATACGCATTTAACTGGGGAATAGTTTTGTGAACTAATTCCTGTCTGCGCCGTAGTAGGTACTGTTTTTAAAACTAAACTCGTTTTATCTACTTACTGGCATATTTTTATCAGTTAGTTACTAATTTTGTACTTAAATATTTTGCTACGTAATTTGCCTGTAAAAATAACGGAAACTGGTTATCTGTTTGAAGCACATTATTTCACTAATTAGTGTCAATAATAACATACAACAAAGTGAGCAACAAAATGATGTCACCGTCGTCGTCTATATCGTTTGCAATATATATTTTATTCATTTACTAGCTGTTGCCAGCGACTTCGTTTCCATTTCGGGATGAGAAGTAGCCTATGTCATGTAGTACCTAGGTCATGGTCTATTGTGTGCCGAATTTCATCCAAATCCGTTTAGCCGTTTTAGCGTAACAAACAAAAAAACAAACTTACTTTCGCGTTTTTAATATTAGTTCGGATTAAGTATATATTATTTAAAAGTAGAATAGAAAATAACATATTTATTTGCATTACAACATGGTACAATAATGGTCTTATTAATGGGGTTATGTTCTATATGTCTCGCCATGGACTGGCATACAAATATTTTAAAGAAAACAAGTTATAATTATGCACCTAGCATCAATAATAAGTTAATAACAGTGTAGTTATACAGTCATTATACCTACGTACGTACAACATTGTAATTCAATTTTTTTACAATGTTTTTAAATTGTTTTAAATCCAAGCAGTATCTATCTAAATAAATATCAGTAACTAACAGTAGTATCACTTAAGTACTTTTGTATCAAATAATTATTTTACACTGTAAAAAGTATTACGTATGACTCTATGAGCCATTCGTGTAATTTAGATTTAAAATATTTCAGAGGGAGTTCCCTAATATCTTTTGGGATATTGTTAAAAATATTAACTGCTGTGTTAAAATCAATAGCATGGAACCTACTTTGGTGTGTGGGCTTCTTAATCTTGTTGGGTCTCTACGAGTATATTTTGAATTATTTGCGATAACAAATAGAGTTTTTTCACAAAAACACATAGTTAATAGAGTCTATAGATATTCCCCAAATGAATAATGTTCAAGTATTAAATTACCTTTCAGCTAATTACTTGCGTTCTAATGTTCTTGCGTTGATGACAAATACCTTTGCTGTTATTATAAAGCTACCTAATGAAGTTATCCACGTGTAATTTGAAAATAACTTTTAACCAGCGCAGGGTAATAGATAAACTAGCGGTAATATTCCAGTACCACTAGGACAACGGTGTCAGGTAAATGTGAACCATTAGCGTCCATCGAAGAAGGTGGCAAGCGCGGGCGCAGGTAAGCCCGAGCGCAGGTAAGCGCGCGCCGTGTCGCGCCGCCCCGCACTCCGCCGCGCGACGGCCTCTACGAACCAAACCGGTTTGATATCGCGCGCGAACACGAACCCTCTGTCGCAATGCCCACTAACAGGTGTTGTTTGTAGAAATTCCATCCGATAACCAAAGAGGCAAACATTGTTTTACAATATATTGCGACCGGCCACCAAGACTTTAAACTACTCAAGCACTCTCCACGATCGGAACATAACTAATTGCAAGCACAACTCAGATGACATCCGCTCCACAAGTATGAATATGTTTACGTATACGTCTCTACCTTGCTAAGGAGGGACGGAAATGTGTGTCAAATGAGGCACGTGCACAGTTGCATATAATATGGAGAAAGTGCGTCGCTGGGCGCAGCCGCGGGGCAAAATTGTGTGGTCGTATATGTGACGCGACCGCCATACCGAGCTCTATCGATGGGTTCACAGACCATCATCGCTTTTACACGTTGCAGTCTCGCTCCAAATAACAAAACGTGGCCGGATTTCCGACACTACTGTATTCCGTATCTACATCTATTGACGATAGTGCTACAAATAATAGGACACACCCACGGAATTTATATGGAAGTAGGGACAGCACACCTAATAGTGCATGCATAGTCTTTGCACGAATAATTTCTCAAACTCTCTCCCGGTCAAATCTAAGGTCGAAACATTGACCAAGGTGCGAGTAATTATCATAAATTTGTATATCAAGTTGTTTATTGACCCAAATATTATAGGGTTTATTTGACAGGTGCATCGTAGGCGTTCGTCGAACGCATGCGCAGCTCAGATGCCATGACTACGTCACGGTTTTTCACCGACAAACTTGGGAAATAAGTACAGTATAAAAATTCTGGCACCGAAAACTTTAATTTTTTTCCAAATGCCTACAGCTATGTTGCTTCGTCAGATTACATTCTATTCTTCCAACTTTTATGCAGTTCAGTTTTTGGTAAATTTTATATAAGACTTTAATCTGTCATTGTTGTTTGTCAGCATGTTAAATAAATTATTATGACTCATGACAAAAATAATATTAAAAAAAGATACGAACATTCTACGCCTCTTCCACGGAGCTGCGTAGGCACTATGAAGAAGCTGTGGAGCACTGCTACGCCGAGTCAACGCTACTTCTTCGGACTTTCTACGCAGCTCTTTAGCGCTGCTGCGCGGAGGCAACGCTGCGTCTACGGACCTTCTTCGCAGGTCCATAGCACAGCTACGCATAGTCAATGCTACTTCTACGGACCTTCTACGCAGCTCCGTCGCTGTTCAGACGGTTTTATTCTTAAACTCTTCATATTACATTTATTTTACACTAGAGATTAATAATATTATTAATATTGACATCTCATAATTGGACGTTAATTCTTAGCTTGGAGCAAAACTTTCTAAAGTATTTGAAACTATCTCTGTTGTGGTTTTCTAAATCAAAAGTGGTATATATTATTTCTGTATTAAAAAAGGATAGATAGATGTATGCTTTCTCGGTAATATTAACAATTAGTTTTACTCATTGCTTAGCTATACTTGCGTGTATTTGTGCCGTTACTCTGCTCCCTTGTGAAGGTACAGTGCGCAATCGCCCTTGAAGTTAATACCAATTCAGAATGCCGGCTAATTAAAGTGCCTCCATCGATCCGTGCTTATTCTTAAACCGTAGTTAATGTAATCATTATTATTGTATCAAATTACATCGATAAACGTTTCTAAATACCGTTGCATGACTATTGAGACACTTAGTTTGTAGAATAATATCCAGGAAAATGGACACAAAGCGGTTAATAGTATAAAAATAAGTGATGAATGCGTTTGTCTGACATTGTTCCGTAAGTAGGGTGTTGTATCGGAGTCGATCCAGCAAAGCAACGGTTGCGAAGTGAAAATGCAATCAAGTAACATAACATTGGTGTCAATGGGTGCGTGCGGCGGCGCGGCGTGGCGGCACGGCGCGGCGTGGCGGCACGGCGCGGCGTGGCGGTACGGAGTGGTGGTCAACTTGCCCAAACACTGTCTAGTCAGTAGGCGGTTCATTGACCATACTTCCGCATAGGGTTCAAAATGTACTACGTGAAATGGAAACCGATAAGTTAACCTTTAGACTTAACTTTCACCTAGCAACTTGCCGACGTATTTATTAAACTTGACTGGCTCATTTTGAACGAACAAAATATTCTGTTTAATATAATAAATTAATAGTGATTTGCATTAGTTTTTAATAGTAGGTATTCAACATCACCACAAAAATGCCACGTTGTTATTAATCTTTAAATATTTCCTACTAAGTACGTAAGTATAAAGTTATATTCATTGAAAAACTAGTTATACAACATCATTACGTAAATTGGACTATTGTTTTAAACGACATACTTAGTCAGATGCATTAGAATTTTTATTTATTCTTGTAGCGCTAAGAAGACGAATGCTTCCTTGTCGAGTCGGTAACATTCAATTATCAAATATACAATGATGCTCATTGTATACCTTGGCAGAAAATATTATAAAATAGCATTAAATATACCCACATACTGACATACATAACATCATGCCAATCGTCGCCAATTTGACGTTGCGAGTGAATTTTAATTTAGTGCTCGCTCACGCTCTAGAAAATGACGCAATCCCCAGATCTAGTCAGAATTCGATTTAAGCAAACCAAGTGCCTGGCTACCAACTGAGTCGTCTAGTTTAATGGTAGCCACGAATGGCATTCCAGCCAACTAGATATCCTACTGTAACAACCTGCGTGCCTCCGCATTCTTCACTGCTTAGGTATACCTATTTCAACTTTATTCCATCCAGTACCTACCTACTCAATAACCTTTAACATATCGGCTTTGACCGCAGCTTGAACTTTATTAATATTGATTTCTACAAAAGTGCAAAAGCCAACCCGAACAGAACGATTTTCAAAGAAAGTTATTTCAATTTCATTGACCTTGATTTCGCAACCGTGACTGTTGAGAGTACGACAACGCAGCATGGATTGACGAAAGCGGTGTTTACTAACAGATGAACACAATAACATGAAACTGGCCTGCTTGCAAAGGAAATAAATGATAAAGAATTACGTTGGATACTCATAATTATATTGAAGTCGTGAAGGTATACGTACCTACGTGTCTTCTCCTTGTGACCTTCGGCAACTAATACGAAAGCTACACAGTTATACACAGACACACACATAGGTATACATATATTACACAGTAAACAACACAAACGAAGTATGCGCTGAAATAGCGCTGTATTGTTCTGATGATTCGACCCGAAGTCACATCAGCGATGAGTTCAGAAGCTAGCGGGTTGTAAGTAGTTGTGGGGCAAACAATAGACACTCGCTGTCGCTGTGTTACATTCACAGGAAAATGTGCTCTGAACTGCTCTGTGTGAATATATAACGTTGCGGTTGGATGACATCAATCCAAGCAGACTACAGGCTGCTGTTGGTAAACCAGAACTATTAATTCAAAAATCTCATTTTAATTCGAAGTGGTGTAGAATTCGATATAGGTTAATAAACTTATTTAAGGGGGTAACTTCAATCCATCGAGTGCTGTGGTGGAACAAAAAATTCAGCTTAAACAACGTACTTCTATCAACTAGCAAAAATATGATTCCCCCTACTAATAACCTCAGGCAGGCAGGTGATAAAAGAAACAAAATTGCTAACTATGACGGGCGTTCGTATCGGCATGAAAAAAAACGAAAATTCAATTAAAATTAATTTTATTATTCAATGTAATCCCCCATTACCAGAATGCATTAATTACATTTCGAAATTAACTTTTCAATACCCTGTAAAAAACTACTTCCCTCTTTCTCAAAAAAATGCGCATTTATTGCCGCCTTGAGCTCTTCGTCGTTGGAAAATCGTTTCCCACGAAGGTCTTTTTTCAAATTAGGGAATAAATAATAATCACTTGGGGCTAGGTCCGGGTTATAGGGTGGGTGGTTAATTTCTTCAAAACCTCAATCTCACACAGCAGCCCTAGGCTGCTGTGTAAAGTGAATGCGTAGGATGCTATGTTTATGGTTTCACCTTTTTTGTGTACTTAATCAGAATAATTCCCTTTGAGGAACAAAACAGTCGTTCCGTCTGCCACAGCCGTGATTGTTCCGGCAGACGGAACGACTTTGAATTTCTTTGTACCCTTCTTGTGCCACTGCATGGACTCCTGCTTACTTTCAGGGTCATAATGATGAACCCACGTTTCATTTCCAGTAAGAACTCGATCGAAAATCCTTGATGGAATTTCACCACAGAGCACTAAAAACTCTCTACAGCACTGGATTCGCACTTGTTTTCGAGGCGCCCCATGACCATTCGCGGCACCCATCTTGTACTGATTTTTGAAAGGTATAAAAGGCTATGAAGAATAGTGTGCACGCCACGGTATCAAACGGAGAGATCTTTGCTATCATTTTCATCTTCATTCGGGCATCCTCCAGTATAAGCTTCTCAACTTTTTTCACGTTTTCTTCCGTAGATGCAGTAACCGGGACGCCCGAGCGAGTATCGTCTTCAATACATTCTAAGCCCTTTTTAAATTCACTTCACCAGTTTTGAATCGTAGATAACGAAGGTGCAGAATCTTGGTAAACGGCCACCCTCTCTTGGTGAATAGTTTTTTGACCTTTTCCTTGTTTGGTAAGGAATTTAATAACAGCGCAGTGCTCGATTTTTTTCAACATTGTCACGTTAGTCATTCCAGTGGTCGTTAACTAAGGATAACTACCAAACTAATCATCACAACTATATGAAATTTGATCTTTATTCCCTTAGATAATGGCATTGTTTAATTAATTAGTCAAATTAGCCACATCATAAGTAAATCACCCTCATGCCGAGAATACATTAAACGCCCCTCGTAGGCCTCGGAAGCGTCGGAAAAAAAAACTGTACATTCAGAATGTTAAGGAGAATACCTATTTTAATATTGACCTAGGTTACATTTAGCAACTACCTGCAGATCAAGTTTTGATAACTACCATTAACAAAGCAGGTAAATAACATACTACAAGTACCTACACATGTATACCTTTATTAAACTCAGCGATTGAAATAGAATCCTAGTTATAGCTATAGATAGTATCGAAAATAGTTCGAATAAGAGTAGTAACATAGGTACTCAATATTTGTTCGATAACTTTGTCCCTAATATCGTCTACGATAAACGATAGTCCATCATCATCAAACTGGTTGAATTCATCTGTCATTCTTCAGGGGGGGTCCATCATCGGTTTTGTTTAAAGGCTGGATTTTCAAGTAAGTAAGGAACACTAAGCCTGTATGTAACTTTCGGTACCTATAGTTTTGACCACGTTGTTTTTGACCAACGGTTACTCACCCAGTAGATATTGATACCGCCACTGCGTCATAATCCAATCAATAACTTTATTGTATTTTACTTTCTTTGTTATCGTACATAAGTAGGTACGCTAGTAAATAGTAGTCAGTTAGTTTAATCATGATCTGGCAGTTTGAGTAATTTATGCGGCCTACTCAAATGTCCTTTCTTTGGTATAGTTCGTCGAATCGTTGCACTCCTTAAGTTCTGAGTTGAGCTACACGATTGCTGTCAATTGCGTGCACTGACTGGACAAGTCCACTCAAACTGTGTGGTTCTTTCCTCAAAAGACCATTTTGGATACCGATCTACATAGCCTTCACATGATCTGACCAAGATTTTGTCTGGACTTTAAAAGAAACTGTGATATCTGAGTTGGTTTCGGCCTTTATTCTCAGAGTAGTCAGATAGGAAACGCCGGCCTCAGCTAGATTAAAAAAAATATATGATTGACGTGTACAAGTGTTTGTACAAACCACGGTACAAACCTACTTACAGATATAAAATCATTTATCATTTAAATAAAAATATAATGTCAAACTATCATTCCACGATATTACAGTCGAAACATTTTATCAAACAATGTGTGCCATTGTTCAGATCTTTCATGGATTCGATTATAGTTTCAGGTTCTAGTTCTTTGATATCACCCAATTGAAAACTTGAGGAACTCATTAATTTGGCGTTTTAATGTCGCTTTAAAATAATGTGGCTTGTATATAAACAGGAAATGGAGAAGACGTTAGAAAGGTCGGAATAAGAAGTGATATCGATAGGAATATGTATTAAGCAAAAAATAACAGGCATATTATAAATAACTGACGATTAAAATTTTGCATTCGTAGCTTATTCGAGAGCGACATCGGGTGAAAGTTGGCATCAAAATGAAAGTAGTACTGTCAACATGTGGTCCGCCATGGCCGGCCAGCCTCGTACCTACGCGTGTTTGAGTCGACGCGGGCCGGTGTGACAACTTGTCGTTTTCCCATCATTTCAACCGCTCAATAACGTGTACTTGCGTGAAGTTGCGTGTACTCATAATCGTTTTCACTAGTCAGACATAGTTTACCTCAAAAACTAAGTTAACTGGGCTACGTCTAGGTTGAAAGTTGAATGAGTTGCTTACGCAATTCGATAGGAAAGTTTTCTCTTTGCTTACTTTCATTCGTAAAAGTTCAGCTTCGTTTGTTCCAAAAAGTTTGTGGCAGTATTTTATAATCTTACGAGGATTCGTCAGTCATCGCTCTTACATTATCAAGCTAGGACGACGGCTATCCACATTATATGGCTTCTAAAATCCTCGCTATACCTACTGACGTCTTTTTTGGTTATTCATTCCAGACAAGACTGTTGCTACGAACAACTAACAACGTATTAGCTTGGCACATTCATTAAACTGAAACATTGTTACTTTGTAAGTGAAAATCCATATCTAAGAACACGGTTAACATAACAGAATAACTACCTGTTATATACTCACTTCGAACACAAAAATGTGTTTCGAAATTTTCGCATTGTATACGCTAGCTTGCGACACACCTAAACGCTTAGGTAGTTCAGTTGTACTGTATGCAATATGTAAAGCAACAGTGAATGCAGGTCTTAACTTGGTAATAGGTTCATATTTACAAAAGAAAATCAACAGTATGATATCCAAATAACACACTTAGCGCATAATTATCACAGCGCAGTCTGTAAATAGAGTCTCAATGCTATGATTTCAGTACGATGCGCTGAATAATATTTTAACAACTCGAGATGAATGTTATTAGGAATGGGTAACATTTAACAATGGTCATAAAATATTGTTGCGTAGTTGTCAAGATTTGGCAGTTGGAAAATGCAAGGGCTGAATTGTGAGACTCACGACATTGGGTGCGTAATGTGCAGGAGAAAGCTATCTTTCATTATGTCATGGCTTTAATCGCGTAGTTTATATTCGTCTGCCGCTACAGCACGGTCGGTTATTTCGGGAGGACGCTCATCTGTTGTTCTCTTATTTTTCTTGTTAGCACCGTCCGAGAAAACGGGTCACGGAGATCATAGACAACTACAAACATACACTTTTAATAAAAACGTTTTCATAACCCAGCTGTAACATCGCACTTTTAAAAGGAGAATAAGGCAGCGTTATACTCGTACTCGTAAGATGATTGTATAGTTCGTGTACTTTCATCAATTAGTCTAAAAGATCCTCGAGGCATTCGTTATGTGACCCCTGACTTTTGACTTCCAACACCTCTCAAGTCGCCTCTATTGAGTTACTGATCCTTTCAGCCTTGGGTTCAATTTTTTAATTAAAAATAATTTCGTTAGGCACTGGTTAGATAAGTAGTAGTATGATGGTACTTAACTGACATTTTGCCCAGCCTTGAAATTGACAGCTTCAAATAGACGATATGACGATGTGTATGTAAGTAGGTATATCGATGGTCATTCAGTAGCCATTTTTACCTCAACCCATAAACAACCGATTAACCGTTTTTATAAAGGCGTTTTGGGGGGACTGTCTTATGTGATTTTGACGTTCAAAAAGTGCCGATTCTCAGCCTAATTTGAATAAATGACTTTTGATTTGATTTGAACCTCTAAAGAAGTTAAAACCATTCTACACATCAGTGATCAGTCAAAGCATCGTTCATCACGGAACCCTAACACAATAGAGAAATCTGCCGTGTTTACAGAAATCGAAAGGAATGATACACACAAAAACCTTAACAACTTTAATGCAAAGACTGTGTACATGTGTCATCGTTTGCTTATTCATGGATATTCATAGAATGTTACGTAAACTTTGCAAATATATATAAAGGCTCGTACTACCTGGTTTTCGTTAATAAGGTATTAACATAATGTGGCAAATGCGATCTTATCTTAACTAGCCGGAAAAAGTGCCACAAGCAGTTTTTTTTTTTTTTGTTTTATCGCGGTAGGTACCTAGCAAATTAATTATTTAAATTATGGTAACCGCTTCAAATTCCTGTTAAATTAAGTTTTCAAATTCACATGTTGTGAGGTTTTTAATTAGAATTCACACCTACAGGAACAGACGAAGGAGGGCTCGAGGTATTCGAAATAACCTAACATTACGCTGGCTACACAGACGAGGTCATTTGAAACGCTTAGGTACCTACGCCATTATTCAACTTAAACCCAATACTACATTGTCAACCTTATGGTATCGTATATTTCGCTCCATAAACAGTTTATCGTTCAACGATAGTGCCGCCAAACGCTAAGGTCATAGTTGAATGACATTTCTAGCTTTAACTGTACCTAACACACTTTATAACCGATTGAATTTCAGATAACAATCTGTAACTAATATTTGTTGTTTGATTAGCTGATAATCGATGTACGAATGTTATATATTTTGTTCCTAAAGTTCCCATGCTTACTATACATTACATAGTACCTAATAAACACACACACACAAATATGTTGTACATATTATGTATGTATATGTATATAATGTATGGCTTATCGTCAGTTGTCTTACCTACTCGCAACTTACTCGGTTTTAAACAGATTTTGTTTGGATTGGTAATGTCACGTAATATGAAAGCGAAAGCGTTTACAAGCGTAAGTTTTTACTGTAAGTACCTGAACACCGGTCCATAATACTGTTATTCAACTGAAACCTTCGGATCATAAAATCAATGTCGTCGGTAGGTATTTGTGTTGTGTAAGGAACATTGCCCTTCGGGGATCTGGGGGTCATAATATACATATTATCACCAATAAATATTTTCCCTTACAAACAATTTAACTATTGCGGCAAGGAAAGAACTGAAGAATGAAGCACTTCTGCCTATTTTCTAAAATAATAATCAGCTTTATCGGAGTAGAGAAACAGAGAGGTTATTGAAGAACATGAACTCCAGAAGTAATTATAGATCCATGTCCACAACAGCTTAGCAAAACTTTAAGATACCTATTTCTCTACTTTTCATTATGGGTATAATCCTACAGGATAAGTTAATATGAGCTCCAATTAGAACAATTAATCTAATTGAAGCCAAAGACGAGCAAGGGGGAGTAAATAACCTATTACGGGATCTTACTCATCAAAACTTGTTGCTAGCTTGCATTCCGAGTAATGCTATAATTGCACTTTGCACTTGTTCTAGGAATGGTGATACTGATGACGAGGCAGATTTTATAAAACAGTTAGAATATCTTTTTATACCTAGGTTCCTAAAATACTTATCAAATCCTAATGCTTCACAATCCTTTCAGCATTTAGTAGAGATAGATAATATTACCGTGGCTAAGCTTAGTGTTACAATATAGAAATATTTCCCCAGCTCACACCAAATAAAGATTGCGTGTTAAGTGAGGATTGTAGTGTGCTTACAATATTAATCCTACTAATATGGACAGTTGTATTATTGGAGCAGAGGCAAGGACGGACGATGATATCAGCGTGTAGAGCCCGAGTAGGCGAAGGCAACTCGCGCCCAGTCAAAATATGACGAATCCTACGTATTAAAGTTCAAATAAGGCGATACTTTTAGTAGTACCAACTTATATTTATCGCTCCGAGAACTAACTAACCATTTCAAGGGCGCAAAGGTGACATAAAGAATGACAATTCAGTGACTTACGGCCAATGTAATTAACGAGTCACAGGTAGAGACTGAGGGTAGAGAAATGCGCGATTGTTTCTCAGTTTAAGGTAGGTATAAATTAGTGTCCCATGGAGATTAATTATCTAATTAATCCTTAATGATAAACGACAATATGGCAGCAGTTTTCCTTCATTAATTCAACAGCGCTCTGGATAAGGCGTCACTTAGTGGCTATACTCTACATTGTCCCGGCCATTGTGACTAAACGAAAATTTTACAATGAAAGTCGATACAATATCAGCGAATTCAATACATTCATAATAAAAATACCAGAAATGCTCGCTATGACTAAGCTTCTGGCTTATCATTATCGTGTAAGATGGATAGCATATGTTGTATTAAGATAGCAAACATAATCTATAGAATAAGCAGAAACACAAAGAGATAATAGAATTTAGTCATCTATATACCTATGTTAACATTCAACAGACCTTAGAATCAGAACTTAGAACCCCAATTAATAAAAAATAATATTATAGCCCCTTGATAACGAATCAACTTGTAATAATAGAAGCTATTTAAATATACCTTTACCAACGTTATATAAAACGAAATCGATTAAGTAATTAGATGTAAAATGACTTCATCTGTGATGAGACGTAGAAACTCAAGAAACATCTTCTAGTGAATGACAACACGTTACAAGAATGTGTAGTACAAATAGGGAGGCAGGTACTATTAACTGTAGGTAGGTCCTTATTTACCTAATTAAATACAACCTGGGTAGCACTTACAATACAGCTACTTGTATTTGACATTGCGGTCTGCTTGCTATGCACTTTCTTTCTTTCACATAATTGTCCCGATTTTCAGTTCAATTAACTGTAGGTACCTTACCAAAAAATATTTTGAATCCTTCTATATAATTCTGGACTGGCAGCTGCTTCTAGCTGGTTTTAAGGATTTTTGGAGCCTGGGTTGCTCTACCGTTGTAGGTACTACTACTTCTCCGTTATCTGTTAATAGTTTTTATAGTGTTAAGGATTTCATTGTTAACGACTGAAAAATTTGTATGCTTATTATTACTTTGGCCTATCAGTTTTGTTCTTAATAGTACTTTTACCATCTTTTTATAACGCGTTTTTATGCAAATAAATATACTATTATTATTGAGTTTTTTGTATATCTCGGGACCATAGGGTCCCGGACCTTTGAAAGGCGTACGAGGTGCCGAAGCCAACTCTGACAAATTTCAACTCGAACAAGAGGCACCAACCGACGATTATCCTTGTAAGCACTATACAAGTGCACCCAGGGACAACGCCCGGTCAGTGCAGGACTATTGCAGGATATGGAAATAATTAAGATATTGGAATATTTATTTAGATGGCTAAAGTGGACTGGTTACCTAGAACTATGGAAGGACTATGACCTCTGCCTGATCAATGTTTTATTGTATACGGAAAACATGGCAGGGGGTGACTTGCACAGCACACTCAATAATGGACCCCCGGAAACTGTCGCTAGCAGTTAGTTACGTAGCGAACGTCACTACGTTACACAAGGGGGCAATATATTCCACGGCTATCAGGACAATCCCACAGCCTGGAAGATGGTCAAGATCCTTACCAGCACTTACTGGAATACTTCCATCCTCCGAGCACGTTTGCTCTTGCGAATCTCCACTCCACTCTACAATGAAGGCAAGAATGTGGTGTAAGCTCTGTTCTTCGTCAGTGTTCACTCCAGCCGGTAAATAAAGGCGAGCTAGAGATGAAGGACAAGACTTCTCCCGGGAGATAGGGTCCGTGGGGTCGCTACTGCCCAACAGCTCGCCAACTGCTGCCCTGCTCATCACCCTAGACCCGTTTCGGCAAAGTAAACTCTACCAGCACAGACCTAGAGTTCAGGAGCGCGCAAGCTCCATACGACGACAACAACGTAGAGATAATTAGGTATGGCGGTGGGGTTATATTTTTTTTTAAAGCGGAAGGAGCCGCAGGTCTCATGGTAGAGGCGTATACCTTGAATAGCCTTACTTGCTATAGTCTGTAGTTTTTTTTTTGGGTTAGGTACGTTGGCCCAAGCAACGTTAATCCCTTTTCCTCTTTACCAATTTAATCAATGGGTCCTTTCTGAAAGAATATAATATAAAATCATACGCAACAGCACGTCATACAAAACGCTTCGGATGGAATGTAGGTACTGATTCAATATTAGTTGTTTCTTAGAGCGTTGGTGAATGGAGGAGTAAGATTATCTCGCCTCCTCCGCAAGTAGCTCTGCTGTCGTAAGTACAACCTGCGTCGTCAGCACCCGCCGGCCGCGCCCCGCCGCCTCTGGCTGCCTACTGACATGACCTCCACGACACCAAAAAGCATTCTCAGCGACAATATGCAACGTTTAATGGCCTCGATAACTCTTATGCATAAAATAGGTACATTAAGCTTGTTGTGTATTCACGCTCTCACGGTACGAGCGTCGAACGCGGACGCCCGTAACTTTAATGACACACCTAACTTAGGAGATGTTGAATATAATATTACTTTTAATCTAGCTTTTTATCGGTAACTAGGCATAGTATAAAACCTAGGAACGTATAGAAATAAGGTACCAGGTAGTTACGGTACTAAACCGATGCTGTAAGAGGTAGCGTTAGTAAATTCATTAGATGACCAATATAATGCAATCCAATGAATTAGTAGTTAAGGAAACAAGAAGTTTGAACATACATAGTTATACAATTCATACATAGTTTGTAAGTGATTTGCAATAAGTATTGAGGACAAACTTTCTTTTATTTTACGGGGCTTGACATTTAATCCACAAATTATTCAAAGTTGTTATTAAGTTTTATACCTAGAACTTAATCTGACTTGAATAACATCTACATCGCTGTTATTCAGGTTAAATAGTTGGAACTTGAAATAAAAAATAGGTACTTACAAGTTGTATTATTTTTAAAAGGCCCGGTGGAGTTACGAAATAGTTAATGTCGATTTTAATCCAATCCAGCGCGCCGCCTTGCTGCTGAGATGGAGGTGCATTTGGTTTGTTGTGTTCCGTAGTCACCACTGTCTCGGGCGCCATCATTATTTGAATTAAAGGTTCGTTTTAAAAAGCTGAATTCGTGTGCGTAGATCACGAGCACTGCCACTATAATATTTAGATTAGTACACTGTGGACACGGCACACATTTTCGTACGTCGATAGCGAGCGTAGTATCGTCCGTGCAGCGCACAACTGTCGAGCGGAACCGAAGAGTGGCGGGACTGCCGCCGCGGGGAACAAGAATGGTGGTGATGGCGTTTGTACGCCACAACTGCGGTGCGGTGACGGAATGCTACGCATATTATTAGTTATGTAGGTGCTCATATAATGTGTGTCGCGAAAATAAAAAGGCAAGTACCTAGCATAATTACTCACCAGTTAGCAATATATTAGATACAAATAAACTGTCTCAATACACACTTATAGGTACTTCCTTGACTAGTCATAAGGTTTTTTTAATTTTTTTATTACGGAATTTTACTTCAACATTAATTAATGTAATGCAAGCTAGGTTCAAAACACTAACCTGGGCACCATAGGCCCATTTATATCGATATACTCGTAGGAACTATATAATAGAGGGTTCTTCATTTCTTATTGATGAAGTATAAAGATAATAATAATTAAAAGCCCCCTACTAGATAAAAGAAAGAAGTTAATGCAAGTACCCAATACCACACAATGGAGCACCAGGCCCTCCGCTTTCAATAGGGCGGTGTGAACATTCTAAATACCCTCAAAAGAACAAGCGGGTGATTTGATTCAATTCAAGTGCCCTTTACTAAACACTTGAAGACGCCAACGCCATCTATTGTTAAATCATAGAACCTTTTTTCTCCTGAAGAGGCCTATAATCCAGCTTCCAAAGGGAGAAAACGTCTCTAAAAAAGTAGGTAAAAGCCAACGCTAGACAAGTAATTGCCCTCAGGAATATCTAGCAATTATTAACCTTCAGACCTAGACACGGCCGACCGCTGCTACATAGCTAGTTAGAATAGGCAATAAAATAAATGCCTCTGGCTGGTAGCAGTTTGTTTTTTTTACTGGTATTTTATAATCGAATCTGCAAGTTAGTATAGGTATGACACATGCATAGGCTTGCTACAAGGTAGACGGGTCACTGCCTCTCACAAGGGTGTATATCGTATAACACGTGGTTTCCGGAACGAAAATCAACGACTAGCCAAAATGAAACGTCGAATGGGTGTCATCAATCATGTCAAGGTACCCATAGACTACTACATTAAACAAACAGAGCAATATGTAACGACATGCATGATACGATTGGTGCTTATCTCGACCCAAGAAATGTTGTAGATTGTTGATTAGGGGGCAACCGCCAGGGCAGCCGGTAACTTTCTTAAGTTTTTTAGCAATTTGCAGGTCAGTGTCAGGTTGTATGTTGAATAAAATATGATTCATGACCGTAACAAGTATGTGTTTACAGAATCCCTATAATTTCATGAACTAGCCATTCAATGGGATTATAATTATGAACTGAAAGGGTTGTATTGATGATTTCAATTATTACAATTGTTCGCGGTCGCGTTTCATATTTTAGTCCACATACAACCTAACACTGACCTGCAGATTGCAAAAAACGTAAGAATATTTGCATTTCGCTAGCTTCCCTGGCGCTTCGCCTGGGAGATTGAAAACTCGTGAGACAAATCAGCGTACACTCGGCTGTATCCATTCCCTTCTTGGAGTGATCTCGTTGCTTCATACAGGTGTATCGTTGCTCTAATTATAGGAACTAATTTCCCATTCAGTAGGCAATCGTGTCTCATGGGCGAGGTAAATGTGAAAAAAAGTCAGGATATACCTATTGGCACAAAAAAAATCCGACGCCATTGATAGTGCGAGATGTGGATGTCAGGGGGTAGTGGTTAGTTAGTCGATCAAGCGGTCAAGCCCGTAAACGACATCGGTAAACAAATGAGAAACACGTCAATAAAAAATAGGGATGTAGTCAAAAAAGACCTCATAGAATGGTGTGGGGTGGTTTGGGGTCTACCTCCTAGTAGTCCACCCCTGACCCCGGGCAACGGCACCACAGGCTTGCCTGTGGTACGCCTGAACGATCCCACTTAGCGGTGGTAGGCTCCGCAAGGGGCCGCTTGGCTCGCGACCACCATCCCACCGGAGTCCGGCGCCAAGCAGCTTGCTGTGTTCCGTCGGTGTGTGTCTTTGGGGGAGAAGGAGGTTGTCAGTTGCGCTGGTCACAACCGGGCTTGGTCTCTGCGCTTAACTTGCCGGGTAACTCCTCTTGAAGGGTAGTGGGATCCGAAGCACGGTGCCAGCCGCTGGCCGACCGCAGTCAGTAGGGGACCCAAGTCGCACGCCAGCCACGTGCCAAAGGCTGCCCCGCCAACTCGCGCAAAATCCCGGTATGCTCCACCGTGCCAGCCGGGGACTGGATGAGAGGACTCGGTGGCCATATCCGGGGGGGTTCAAGCGTCCCCGTAGTCTCCAAATGAGTTCCCCATAGGTTTGGTTAGTTCTAGTGTTCCACTTGGTTCACTGAGCAGCGCCTCGACAATTCGACTTTTTCCCCAACATCACTACTCAAAATAATGACCAAAGCGAAGAAAAATAGGGTTAAGCAACGGCTGCACTTCCTCCCGCTAAAAGTGCACCTTACCAACATCAGAGGGTTGCACTCTAATCTCGATCCGGTCCATCACCACCTTGAGACCGAGAAGCCGCACCTGTTTTTCTTAACGGAGACGAAGATAGCAACCCCGTCGGACGTGGCGTACTTCAACTACCCAGGTTACTCTCTTGAACACAAGTTCAATAAGCAAGCCGGGGTCTGTGTGTACGTCCGCGATGACATTTGTTGTCGTCGTCTCCGTTGCTTTGAGAGATCGGATTTTTCTGCGATATGGCTACTTGTGGATACTGGCGTGGAGAAATCTCTCTACATTGGCGTCTACCGATCGCACAGCGGTGACCTGGAGGCAACAGCGCTCTTTAATTTCCTCGTGGAGTCGACTGACGTGGCCCAGCAACGGTACCCAACAGCGAAGCTCATTTTTCTGGGGGACTTCAACGCCCATCATAAAGAGTGGTTGTTCCCGTACCAGAAGACTGACCAGGCCAGGTTGGAGGCGCGAAAGTTTGCTTTAACGCTAGATCTAACCCAGATGGTGAATGTGGCAACGCGTGTACCGGATGTCGACGGCCATACGGACAGTCATTCAGTTTCAGTCTTAGCCCCGCTGGGAATTTCTGACCACTGTCTGATGAAATCCATCCATATCGACCTGCTCTCCTCCAGATGAGAGTCCCAGAGGCACGAGCGAGTATGGCGTTACGAGTCAGCAGACTGGGATGAGATGCGGCACTTTTTTGCGTCTTATCCTTGGCGGCAGGTGTGCTTCTCCTCCCCTCGTGCTATGCTGACGTGGTTGCGGACGTGATTTGGCAGGGGATGGAGTATTTTATTCCATTCTCCGACATGCCGCTCGGTCACAAACCCCGGCCTTGGTATAATGCAGAATGCGCCCACGCCGAGGCCCAAAAAGAGTCTGCTTACCAAGCCTTTTTTATTTTTTTTTTCCGGGGTTTAAATTCCTCATGGATGTCCGCCGCCCTGGGCCAGGCGGCGGGGTCTGTCAGACTCATACTGACTAAAAACCACCCCGGTGTTCCATCGCACACCTACGCCGGGGGTCGCGGGAACGTACGATCCTTCCGCAACCCCCGACTGGTGCCGGCCCGCTACCGCGGGCCTCTTCGGGTCTGGGGGGGGGAGTGAGGTGTTTGACTCCCCCCGCGACGTCTAAGAGGGGCGCGCGTGGAACACTACGCGCCACCACCTCGGGTCCTGATGTGTGGGGGGCGACAGACGTCCCTGAGTCCGTCGCCCCTGGACCCATTTAGGGAGGCTGGAAGAGGGCGTTGTCCGCCCTCCGCCGACGCCCGGTGCGCCTTGTGCGGGCCGGCTGAGTGGACGAGATCTCCCTCTCCCTTTCCGCAGCCTCCTTCTGCGAGCTGCTTACCAAGCCTGGGTCATGGCCCGCGACCGTAAAGTTAGAGCACGTAGGTTCCCGCGAGAAAAAGAGCCAGAGTAGGGCACGTTTTGACCATGTCGGACGTATTGGGGCCAAACTAGCATCACACCCTCCGGGTAGTAAACTGTTCTGGTCCCTGTCTAAAGCGGCTGAAACGAATTTCGGTCGTCCCACTTTACCTCCAATGATAAAACCTGATGGGTCGGTGGCTCACTCTGCAAGTGAGAAAGCAATTATTTGCTTCTCTGTTTGCAAGCAATTCACGTCTGGAAGCTGGCTCCAAGTAACCACCTACTGTACCTCATTGTGACTAGTCGATGCCGGAGATCACAGTTCATAATAAAGAGGTACGAAGAGTATTGTGCAGTCTATACGTGAACAAAGCCAGTGGGCCTGACGGCATTCCAGCGAGTGTTGAGGCAGTGTGCGCCTGAATTGTCTCCTATGTTGACACGCCTGTTCCGCCTCTCTCTTGATAAAAGAACGGTGCCAAAATCCTGGATATTGCAAATGTGCAACCAGTGCCCAAAAAGGGCGACCGTGCAGACCCTGCCGCCATTCTATGTAAGATTATGGAAAGGGTACTGAACCACAAGTTGCTGACCTACCTTGAAGACAATGATCTCCTCAGTGACCGTCAATATGGCTTTCGCCGGGAACGGTCAACTGGCGATCTTCTTGTGTATGTCACGCACTGCTGAGGCGAGGCCATCGAGAAACACGGCGAAGCACTTGCTGTATCGCTTGACATCTCGAAGGCCTTCGACAGGGTACGGCACGCTGGTCTTCTCAGCAAGCTTCCTGCTTATGCCACCCCAGCAGATTTTTGTAGTTGGATATCAGACTTCCTTAGTGAACGGTCGATCAGAGTAGTCGTTGACGGTTGCTCCTCTGACCTTATGGCTATTGATGCTGGAGTTCCTCAGGGGTCTGTTCTCTCTGCAACCCTTTTCCTGCTGCACATCAATGACCTACTTCAGTCTGGTATTGTTGGATACGCAGATGACAGTACTGTTTCAGAGAAGATACTTGTCCAGCGCAAAAACCAGCGGGGTTGAGGTTCGTTCCTTGAGAGAGGCCATGGTAGAGCGTACTGATTTGACCTTAAGCCTTGTCTCCCATTGGGGTGATGACAATCTGGTTTCTTTTAACGTCACCAAAACACAGGCGTCTTTTTACCGCTAAAAGGAGTCGTTTCGACCAAACTCCTTCTTTTCGGGGTACATCTGTTCCTGTAACTGATCGGCTCGAGCTCCTAGGCTTGGAGTTCAGGTCTCAACTTCGGTGGCACCATCGAGTACAAAGCCCAAACAGCGGCCAAGAAACTGGGCATTCTAAATAGAGTGAAGCGATACTTTACGCCTGGACAGCTTTTGACCCTTTACAAAGCGCAAGTCCGGTCCTGCATGGAGTATTGCAGCCACCTTTGGGATGGCTCAGCAAAGTACCAACTTGCCGCGCTTGACTCGGTGGAACGCAGAGCTAAGAGGCTCATTGGCGACGTAAAACTGGTGGATGCCAAGCTTCACAGCTTGGCTCATCGCCGTAAGGTCGCCTGTTAGTCGGTCTTCTACAGATTGTACTTCGGAGAGTGTGCCCAAGAACTTTTCAGAACTCCAAGTTAGAAACGGTGAAGTAGGGTCAGAGCAGAGGGTCCTTTAATCTTCTGCTGAGAAAGTAAAATTAGGAAAAGTACAAAATGAAATATCATTTCATTGCCACAATAACTTTTAACTGAGAAATGACCATTGCGGTTTCACAACTTTTGTCTGATAAAAGTTATCTTTTTTTCTTTTGTGTTGATCCGCGATCAGTTTTACTTTTAGCGGATGAGTTAGGGTTAACTCCAGCGAACCATCTACTCGTACGTATTCGTGCTTAGGTCCACACAGGTATGGGTGGACTACACGATGTCTTTCCTTTTAAGTCTTTTCCTGTAACTTCTTGTTTTCAGTGCGGCAGCCAGATCGTTGGGGTGCCTTTGCAGTGTTTCCTGGTACCTTTTTGTGTTGTTCTTGATTTCATCCATGACAGAATTCATATATACCTCCTTGTGTATTTCAGCGTTCGTGACAAGCCAAGGAACGCCACTAATTGACCTCAAAATAGCGTTCTGCATTCTCTATATGATGCTAAAGCTTGAGTTACAGGCGCTGCCCCAAAGTTGGATTCCATAAAGCCACATTGGCTTCAAGGTCGCTGTATATATTAAAAGTTTGTTATCGGTACTCTGTTTCGTCCCATAATCCAATGTAGGTTCTTGTATCGGATATTAAGTTCGCGTCTCTTGGTCTTAAGATGTTTCTTCCACGTTAGACGTCGGTCAATATGTAACCCTAGGTGTCTTACGCTTTCGTGATGAGATAGTGTGACATTCTCGAGGTGTACTGGTGGTGATGGTGGCTTTTCGCAGCGTAAATGTGACGTGGGCTGATTTGCTTGCGCTGGTCTTTATCCGCCATTTTTGTAACCATGTGGTTATTTTGTCGAGACTCCCTTGCAGCATGTGTGAGGCCATAGCAGGATCTGTGTGGCTTGCCAGTATTGCAGTGTCATCAGCAAATGTTGCTGTAGTAACTTCATCAACCTGCGGGAGATCTGCAGTGTATACTGTGTACAGCACCGGTCCCAGTTCCGACCCTTGCGGTACTCCAGCAAGTTATATTGCAGAATCGTGACGTCACATCTGCTTCTTTCACCTGAAATATTTTTTCCGACAAATAGGATTTCATTAGTGAGTAGTACTGATGGGGAAGGTTGATTTTCAGCTTGTGCAACAGACCCTTATGCCAAACCTTATCGAAAGCCTGTTGGATGACCAGAAACACTGAGGAGCAGTATAGCTTTTCTTCTAGGCTTTTCCTTATCTTGTCGTAGACTCGATGGACTTGTTCAGTAGTAGAATGCTCCTGTCTGAAGCCAAATTGGTACCTAGTCGGGAATAATTTAAATTTTTCTTTGATGTAAGAAACACAATGGCTTTTCTGGGCAGCTGTTTTAGTATTTCATTTTGAGATCGTACCCGGGACCTTTCTTGTCTTGAAGCTTTGTTATAAGCCGCCAGACTTCGCGTAGGTAATAGGGCGCGGGGGTGGCGACATTTGGAAATCTTGTTGTATGGCGCTATCAACTAGTTCCTCATTTGCCAAGTCTATAGGTGGATTTGGTGTAGACTTTTTCGACCTTTTCCTAGGATGTTCGCGCCCATCCTGATGCGGTCTTAAGAGGGTGTGTATCAGAATGGCGGGTGTAATTTCCAGATTTGCCTAAATTTATTACAGTTATTTGGTACCTTCTGTGTACCTTTACGTACCTCTCTTGAAAATCTGTGTACCTACACCCGTATGATGATATTTTAAAAATTAGGTACACCCGCCATCCTGATTTCAGAACCGCGGGTGTACTGCTAACCAATACATGTAGCCAAGCGTACTGTTTATGTAAATGTAGTACCTCTTGTGTACCTGCAGATAAAAGTATTAAATAAACGAAATACTGCAAGGTTGCTGCAAAAATAAAAAAATATTTTTTTATTACACGACGTTACTTTGTATTTTATAATACTAACTAACAATAGTAACGACGTCAAAGGATAATAACAATCTTCGGTAATTGAACCTAGAACCTCCATATTAAACATATTGCCAAGATACGTTTAATGTGTAATATCTTTAATAGTAATCCCAAACCTCCGTGTATCATTTAGTCACTGTTGCGTGCGTGACTATACCGGGAATCGGAAATGAAATTAACGGACACAATTTACACACAGACTCAGGACAACACTTTAAATGTGATCCGCAAATTGTTGTTTTATGTGGAGATCAAACCCACAACTTCGTGTTCAGCAGTCGCATACTACGACCACTGGACCACTCTACAATTAAACTATTTTTATTTGATGCATTTGTATTACTCTGATGCAAGGACGCGGTCATTATATTTCCTTGTTGCCTGTTTCCTAATGATTCTGATATCAATAGTAATAAAATATGGAATTATTTCCATTCAGTTCCAGGATCGAAATAGATTCATAGCATATATCAAGCTAGATAATGTATGCATATAATTTTCTTGTTGAGACATACTTGGTTTATCGTTTCGAATGAAGGTAGACGTAAATATTAATATATTACACCAACCCTCTAACGACCATTTGACGCCCGACTTATCTTTCCACCCTGTATACTAGTCTAATTTTTATTACATTGATTATAGTTTTGTAACAAATTATAAGGCCGAGTTAAATGCACATGGAATCAGTGCGTTATTCATATATTAATCCTTACTTATTTCGTTATCGTGAAAATTAATTAATATATCCTTTAAAACTGTCTCTTGTTTCCTTTTGATTCTGGAAACACTGATAGACAAACATCCTAATTCTATAAATCCTTCACAATTCTAAAATGGGCAATATGTAATTTTTGTAATTATGTATACATATAGTTTTTTTTAATATTTAAGATAAGTTATCAATACGTAGATTGTTATTTTAAAAGATACGTCGAAGAAAGAAAATATTTATTTTTATTTTTGCAGCAACCTTGCAGTATTTTGTTTATTTAATACTTTTATCTGCAGGTACACAAGAGGTACCAAATTTACATAAACAGTACGCTTGGCTACATGTATTGGTTAGCAGTACACCCGCGGTTTTGACATCAGGATGGCGGGTGTACCTAATTTTTAAAATATCATCATACGGGTGTAGGTACACAGATTTTGAAGAGAGGTACGTAAAGGTACACAGAAGGTACCAAATAACTGTAATAAATTTAGGCAAATCTGGAAATTACACCCGCCATTCTGATACACACTTAAGAGGAGGCCTAGCATTGAGGCCTGTTATAGTTTTTTGTGAAATACACAGTGAATAGTTTGTTGAAGCAGTGGCTGTTAACGACTCCAGTTGATGTTCCAATTGCATAGAATTTATTTCAGGTCTCCAGAGGCTTTATTAAATAAAAGTCTGCCCTTAGTAGTAGTTTCCTAAAAAGTACAGTAATAAACCAGTAGTGGTTAAAGCCTCTCATGCACAAGTTAGTGGGTACAATTCAGGACAATTACCAATGGGATGTTCATTCATAATGTGCTTTCTGTTTTTATTTGTGACATAAGTGAAGAAAAACATTGAGGAAACCTGGATTTATAGTTATAATATGTATTGTCTGAAATCACCAACACATCTTGAGCAAGCGTGGTGGCTTATGCCTTCTCTGTATGAGAAAAAGCCCTTGCCCTGCAGTGGAATAATAGAAGGCCAGTATTTTTATTTAAACCAGTAGGTACAAGTAAAATATGCAAGGAAAGAACTGCAGAAAACTCAAATTATTATTGCTCTATATTAAAAATATTTAACACAGTATCCATGTTTTTGGAATGATTGCAAAATATGATTAAATTAAAACAACTAAATAAATTTTCATTTATATTGAGTAAACTTAGAAAAAGAAGCCTAAAATTTTTCCTCCAAGATGTTTCCTTCTGGCTTCTTCATGGTCCATGATTCCACCACTGGTTGTCAGAACCAGGTAGCTGAAAACGAAATAAATATAAAATTAGTATTGTTTGTAATTAAACAAAAGGTACTTGATTTCTAACAGAGTAGTGCCTAATTAAAATTTCCTAAATTATGTACACTTGTTCAAAACACCACTAACAATATCTATCAATGTGAAAGATATCAATTTGTGACATTTTATTCAATTTAGCATAACATATCAAATGCCGACCAACAAGAACTATTGGCGATCCGCGGTAGTTATGCAAATAATAGTTCATTTTCCTATGAAACATGGATTTTAATGTGGGATGATATCTTTCAGCACTATTAATTAACCCTTTCATTATATTATTGTCTGATAAGTAGATGTCTTGAGTTATGAATAATGTGTAATCAGTTATATTTTGAAATCATGAAATGATATTACACTTCACTACTCTCTGTGGATTACACAAAGATGAGGGATAGCAATATTTGCATAGATGAAATAAAATTATTTATTCTGTAAAGACAAAGATAAAGGAATCAAAAAAATCTGCTCATATTAAATAATTAACTCGATGTTTATCAAACTGCCACAAATGTTAAACTACTGTCACACATGGCAATAATTAATAAAACATTCACATTATTTTAATTACTCACCAGTTTTTCTTCACATTTACTGTTTAGACTTTCTAATAATGTAGCTAACATACCATGCTTTAGGGACAATACTAATTAGAAGTAAAATTTTAAAAATCAGTATGGAAACCTTTTAGATAAAAACATGTAAGAATGTCTTGCAGTGGGATGGAAAAAGCTGTAGATGATGATACTGACTTAAGAGATAAGCTTCGAAGTACTCAAGTAGGTACTTCTTCTGATCAGTTGTCTGGTATTGGCCTATATGGCAGTAATGCCATTATTTAGCTAGTTTTACAACTAAAGCCTATAGGATGTAAGTAGATCTCGAATTAAACAACTTACCCGAACTGTCGTGACGGTAGCAGGTTAGTCCACCTCTCAATGTCGTTGATGGGAACGTCGAAGCGGGGTGAAATGACTCCACATTTGTTCAGTCTGCCGGTCAGATTGACAACAATCTTTCCAGCTCTGTGGTCATCGACGATTTCAAATTCGCCAATGTAACCGTGCTTCATCATCACAGTTAAAAACTTGACGATGACTTTGGAACAAGGCCGGATTAGCACTTGTCTTTTGCCGCGCTTCTCAGCATTATGGATTGATTTGAGAGCATCACTCAATACGTTCATACGCACCATGGCTGAAATAACAAAGATGTAAATGAAAACTTCGTATAACCAATAAATTTGGTAACAAGGAACTTCACATCTGCACGAAGAAACGTCAAAACACCGTGAATCGCCAGAGGTTATCACTGAACATCGATTCTTTTAACCAAAATATTATGTGGAACGAAGTTCACAGTAACTGCTTTGCAATATTAATTACTTTCTTGTGATTTTATGGCGTTAAAAACAATGATTACCTAGGATTTAATACCCGCCGCAGCGAACCGAAATGACAGAACACTCCGAAAGAAATATTTTAGTGATGGCTGTTTGGTGGTGTGAAATTAAAATTCTACTAAGAATGAATAAATCTACTAAAAGTTACTAAAAAGTATTTATATGTAAAAAATTAAAAATCACAAAATTAATAAGACACTATTATTCATTTAGAAGAGGTATAGAATTTAGGTATTTTATAAACATTAAATTGCATAACTTTCTTAGACCCGACTACCTACCTCACTACCTGTACCACAGAACACTATTATTCCTAGCACCTGTACATACTATTACCGTATACCTACTATCTCTCTAGAGTGTATTATGTTCTGTGATTACTATGCTCTATGGAATGGACCCGAGTAATAAACTTCCACAACAAAATTACAAAATTATTTCCATGTACTTAAGCTATCGTTTTAACACTGTATCGTTGTTTATTTAGATTATAGTATACGCATTCCTAAATGTATACTAGGTATCTAGTTTATGTTTTATTATTTTCTATCGCAGGAGTTAGCAACAAATTATGCTACGGTGTGCGAGGGCGAGCGCGCGAAGTTTAATTCGCGTTATCGTGACAAATGTAACCGTAGCATTAGTATAGTTAAAACTTCTTTATGTATTAACTTCTGAGGCTTAAATGGCGTCGTTTGGCAATTTGTAGAGAAAATAATGTATGTCAATCAAACCACCCTATTTATTATTCAGATAAAAATTGTACTCAGTTATTTTTTTATTTGCCGTGGTTTTTCAGGATCAACTTGTAAGAGCCAAAGTCTAATTAGATAAGTAGTTGTATTGATGAGTTTAATTATTAGTGTAAATAAATAAATACATTTTCTTTACTGTCTTGATTCATAATTATTATGATCAACCAACAAACAACATGTTACCGAACAGCAAATTCACAGAACATTATATACTCTAGAGAGAGCAAATTGCAAAAAACGTAAGGAAAATAAAATTTTACCGGCTACCATAGAGCATTAAAAAAAATACTTTTCTGGCAATATACTCTAGATCACAGACACAAAGTCCAAAACAGAAGCTATCAGGCTAAAACAAATCTGCAGCCAACCAATGAAGCCCATTGACCACAGACCAATCCATTGACTTAAATTAGGAAGCCAAACAAAGATTTTGAAGGAATAAATTGTTTCTTTACTTGCAACTTATTAACTGGCAACAAAATAATCGACTAACAAGTTTCCGTAAGTGTGTCTCTAGCGCTAGTCGCTTCCGATAACAGCCGAAGTTTTCCGAACACTGCCCAAAAGAAACGAAACAAAAACAATTTTGCCGTAGGTCCCGTTTTGCTCGTCAAGTCAAGTCGCGTCCTTCGACGATTGTGCAATGAACTTCATGTCATGAAACTTTCGAAGTTTAAAAAACTTTCAAAAAAAAAAATTAATTATGTTGTTGATATTTTAAAACTTTTTATTAGTGAATTTGTTATTATGCAAAAGAAGTGCAACATCCCAATATTTATATAAACAAAGTTGAGTGAACTTATGAAGTTGTGAGTAATCCCTACCTTGTTCATAGTTGCAAGGCGAGCGAATTCCACAGGTGTATAACGAATGTTGTGGCATCTAAAATCCTAGCAACCGATCTGAAATGACGGAACTCACTGTACAGTTGTACTAAAGTGTAAAGGTGCTTATTAAATACTGAGAAAAATGTAGACAAAAGTGTGTATAAAACACGAACAACGAACTTTAACGTGTCATGGAAGAATTAGAGCGGTGGTCCAAGATGTATTGCAAACAGTTTCGTGGAACTTTTATTATATTATTTTTCTACTTTGTACATCCTATAACACCAGTAAATATCACAGGTAAGTCATTTATCGTCATTTTTAATTATTAAAAGTTTAAAACAAAACTGAAGTCTTTTGTGTTACTGCATTTCAAAGTTTTTAAAAAGTTTTAACGTATGGTCCCTCACCATTGAAGTAATGCATTATTGTCCTGTGCTTCTATGTAAACTAATTCCATAAATCCTGACAAGACACTAACCAATTTCAAAAAGTTACAACAAAAACAAGTTTGTTAATAAATCACAAATAACTTAAAAGATTAGTATTTTTTTTAATTCGAGATTGGAGAAAATTACTACTTACTATTGAATGATGTACCTAAATTGCTTATTATTATAATGAATTCTAACTTTTTAGTGATTTTGCTAGTAGTTGTGTTTAGATAAAAGTAGTTAGTCTAATTCAAAACTCTGCCATGCTTATCAAATTGCTTGTATTAGTAATCTGCTACTATATGATCACATTGCTACTGCATTCACGATAATTATAAAGTTAAGGTTGTGTGACCTCCCAACTATAGCATAGTGTCATAGCCGTGATACGAATACAAGTTGATAAGGAGTAAGTAATGATGTCCGGTTGTATTAATCTCTATTTTGTTATCTTCTAAGAGATATAAAGAAAGTAATTGTTGACATAGGTGTATTCAAAACGTGAAGAAACCTGTACTTAAACTTAATTCCCAAACTGCCAATCTGCCTCTCTGTATGAGAAGAGGCTTTTGCCCTGCTGTGGGCTGTTACAGGCTAGTATTGTAAGGCCCATGGCATTTTAAAATCTATTTGTCTTTAGCTAGTACCTACTTAGCTCAAAAATGGGCTGGGTCGATCCAGGTGCCCATATTTATTTAGTACTGTAGGCAGACATAGTTATTATGAGGTTATAGGAGAGTACACACCCACATTTAAATTTACATAAAAACAATAGCATTGATATTAAACTAACTTGTTTAATTGTATTTATGATCTGAATGTCTGTAAGACTAGCAATTGGAAGGCTCTGTGGTTATAGTATTCTCATAGAATTATTGGCCTCTGAGACCTACCTAAACTCTCCGCACAAAACCTATCACTTTTGAACAACTGACATTCTACCAGCTACCAATCAATTAAACAACAGGAATTGGAAAACAACAACTTCCTTTCACAACAACTCATTAATCATGACATGACCTATGCTCGTAAGACTGCATGCAACGGAGAGGTCAAACTGTATCTTGAGATTTTCTTAACCAATCAATATAAAACAAACCTTTGTTTGTAAGCCAAGCTACAATAAGGACATTACAAATACAAGACAAATACAATGTTTCTGTCATAAAGTTATGTGATTAAATACGAAGGATGTACAGGCTATTGATGAGTCATTATTATCTAAATGGCAAAATATTAACTGTTGTTGAGACTGGCGTTAAGTAATATAAAATGTTTTAGCTAATCGTGTTTTCTTACATTAACAATGCCGTCATTACAGTTACGCACATCACTAGTACAACTGCATAGACCCGGAAGTGCAAGCGAGAGGTCCAATGAATTCGATTTACGAACCAAACTGAATTGGTTTCGTAAATCGAATTCAGACTAGGTGCCTGCCTACTTAGATTAGGTACAAAACAGTAAAAGTTTATTTGAAATAAATTAATTTATTGCATCCTTCCGTATATTACAAATTATAAAAATTATCGATTCGTGTTCTATAGCCGTTGATTCCTGATTTCCGTATAAAAATACAAACTTGCTTTTGCCTGCGGCGATCGCCGGAGTGTTGTATATCGGAAATTCGGAATACGACATGAGGCATAATTTCAGAATAGCCTATGTACTGCCTACCGTCGTCAACATTCGCGTTGATTGATGTATAGTAAGCGGTCATTAACATCCCATCAACCAATCTTGGGAGACGTCCACTGAAAGATCTCATACACAGAATGCTACGACAGTCTGTTCTCGTTTGTTCGCGCCCCGGTTTAAAAACTGTTTTTTTTTTACTTTCTGTTAATAGTGTAGATTTCCGTTTCTACGTCAATTAAGAAACAAAACAGTCACTGCTTATTGCAGAGCCCTTTCTACTCTCGGCTCGGCCCTGGTCCCTGTGATGATACGCAAATTCTGATTTCAAATGGGACAATTCTGGAATACCGTACTGTTGAAACTGTGACGGGAATTAGTTTTCTGATTACCATTTGGCAAGATTACTTTTAAAAACGTTTCCGAATATTTACAGCTTACAGTCATGTTGATTATGTTATATATCTAAGTTGATAGGCTCCTGTTTGCTTTTTTTTGTGGGGGTTTACCTACGTGGCTCACGTTACGTTATAATCAGTCATAACGTTAACAAAGCCATAGACAGCCAATGTATATGCAGGAGTACCTCTCAATCAAAGACTTTAATGAACTTGGCTAACTTAGAGTGGACCTAAAATATTCACTCACGAATTACCGACAGTCCCCATTACTCTCGTGTTATTCACAGGCAGGTGGTTAATTAAACGCCTGTCATTTATTAATAAGGCGCTAGAGTAAAATGTAACTTTATAATGTTGTGAGGTCATGCCTCAACTAAAATGGACTATGAAAAATTTTTTTCAAGAACCGGCTTAGATATGGAACTATTATCTATTATATATTGTGGTCTATGTAGATATAATATAATAAGCAACAATTTACCCCAGCAAATTAAAATGCGTGCGTACCGTAACCTATTCGCAACTACATAACATAGTGAATCGTTGAAACGAGTAAATAAGGCCTGGTGTCGTCAAGGATCTAAGGACTAGCTGTTTGAGAAATGCATTCATGGGCACGCTCCCTTAAGTGCGTCGCTGCTCCAAACTTAGGGTTACCATAATAAATAATGATGTATTTGGATACCACGTGGATCTCCGCCCTGAAGACCCACGGCGGAAATCCGGGTTGTTATGGTGATGAATTTTCTTAAACACGCAACGCGACTTCAGACTATCACCAGCCTTACCTACATTTTCCTGGCCTCTCATCCAGCCACATTAGTTCACACCTAGATGTACCTACGCTGAAATGGCGATATTAATGTTTTAGAAAGAGCAGCCAGGCTCTTTCTAAAACCCGATGAATTAATCGATACAGCTTTAATTTTAATGTGACCCTTTCCAAAGTGCGTAAGATTTAAAATACAGTCGAAAGACCTCGAAGGAAATTATATTCCAAGAGCTAAAAGTATGTACAGCTGATACGCCTGCTACTAATATACTTAAGTATGTTCCTATCTACTTATTAAAAAAAATATTAAATTATTTACATACAATATAGCTTTTCCTAACTGTAACCATTATGTCTATTCTATTCAATATTTCCTGAGCAATGGTGGTAACCCTACTATACGCACATTACGAGGAACGCACACTGGCAAACTTGTACACTTGCCATGGACTTTCGACCAAACCGTGTAGGCTTAAACTGTTTCTGAAGTCCACATTGAGTTCCGACTAAGGAAACTGAAACCTAGGTTAAATCGATTTAAGTTCGCTTTTGCTAATAATTTAACGATTGTCGACTCGTAATTAGAAACAAAAGTTCACGAAACTTAATGAAGCATTAAATAAAGCTGTTTTCTCCAAAAATAAGTAACACAAACTCACACCCTTCTAAATCCCCAATTAGATTGAACACTCCGAACACTCCCCATCGTAAATTGAAATAGCTGACCTCAGTAGCTAGTTTATTTCAAAGGAGGTTTTTCTAGTAAGAAAGTTTACCCTCTCTGAGGCAAAAACCAGCGTCGAGGACGAGCGACGTGCGCGAGTCGGCGGTAAACATCATCATAAAAGCTCCAGTGTCACATGTAGGTAGCTACTGCAGGAACCTCCTGTATGGGGTTATTAATATTAAAACACTGCGAACCGGGTAAATACAGGCAATGAAGGATCAGAACGCTACATACATAGTCGAGTTGCCTTCCTCCTCCATTAACTAATTTCACAATTAAGGTTACGGAATGTCTAATACTGTAAACGCTTTGAATTAACGTAATATTATGTTTACGCAATAGACACATGGTATGTTAGTCCGTACGGTGCATAGAAGTTCACGGGTACATTGAACTTTTTATCAAATTCAGTATTATAATATAAAAGAATGTATTCTACGATAAACATTGACGTCTTGGCGTAATAGTTTTGTAACGCTACTTAATTAACGTATCCTACTTTTGTTTCGATAAATATAGGTACTTTATACTTTTGCATAGAAACAAAGTATGCGAAAATACTTTATTTCTATTCTTTACTGTACTGCGTAAAATGAAACACTCGAATAATTACTAAACTATTGGGTGATACTCATGAATCCTCATGACCCCGCAAACTTCGTACCGCCTAACATATTTTTTTTTTATTTTTCTCTCCGTATGAACCATCCTTGTACTTCAAGGAATATTCTAAAAAAAGAATTAGCAAAATCGGTCCATCCGTTCTTGTCTTGAGTTATAAAATTACAACGAAAAGTGGCATTGATTTTTATAGATAAAGGAAGGATGATAAAGAATTTTCAGAGAAAAATACTTTTGACCAAAGGCAATAAATATCTGTAGCTTACCAAATTAAAAAATATCAGTTTTTATTTACTCTCTCTTCCCGCCACTTCAGCTGTCACTAGAGTAGAAACAGATCGACCATAAATTTAATAAAAAACGAATTATTAATTTATTTGAACCCAAATGTTGGTAGTAAAACGAGCTTTGAAACTTTCAAAGACAACAAAAAAAATAGCGTTTCCTAAAAAAACCCATAAAATTTGAAAGAAATTGTTTTTCTTCCAAATACTTTTTCAACTCAAAGAATTTGATACGTAAGTTTTCTTTAAAAAAGTTGGTAACCCTAGTTCATACCCAGTAATCTGAGGGCCTAGACAGAGATCGCAGATAGAATGTCAATTCTATCTGCGATAACGTTGGTGAAAAGTCAAAAATATAATATGGGATAGTTATGCTACCAAAATGCTTATAAATGTCAATTGTTGAGTAGTTGTAGAAATACGAAACGCTTTGATAACGTTTGCCACTTGTCAATTTTGCCTTGTCAATGCCAATTTTTATCTTAAACTTATTTCGTACTAGACATAAATTAATATTCATAGCATACTCTTGTCGTTAACCAAAATCCGGAATATGACCACCAGCAGCATCAGTAACAACTTAATTAATACAACTTTTAGTTGATGAGTTTGTTACTAGCAGGCATTATAATAAAATGAGTTTCTAAACAAATTTATTATTCTAAACTATAATTTCGCAAATAACTTTAAAAATACTCCCCGATAAATAAGTTTAGTCATTGCTACGGGTTGTCTACTTCCATGAAAATGTGAACTACACGATTTTACCATTTCGAAGGAGTATAAATATTCAAACGAATCAATCGCTAAATGCACCGTATTTCGTATAGTAGGTAAGTATATATGGATAGAAGCAGAAACTAGGTTTGGTCCAAAACTTTATTTGAAGTAAGATTTGACTTAAAAATAATTTACTAAGTAATCGTTTTTTTGCGAGTCCACCTGTGTTCTTTAGGTTTTTTCGTGGTCCAATTACATAATAGCAAATGTATTTATTCATTTATTCAATTTTATGACGACACTCGAACGGATGTGTTTGTCAAGTCCCGGAAGATACGATAGTTTTGGGCGACTATAACCCTGGCGACCCTTATTCATTATTCAAGTTATGCGACGAAATCTTAACTGTATTTGTTTGTAGGTACGTAACTTACCAAAGATCTAGAGTACTTCGAATGTGTTTATGTACAACAATCACAAACCCGCGGGTTCACTTTTAATTATAAACAAGTGGGCCATAATAAACACTTTTAATTTAATAAACCCACAATAAACCTCTTTTCATAGTCTCCCATAAGTAATTGACATGAAAATGACAAGGGCAGGTAGTATTTATAGAGTTCTTAATCAATCAATGTTCGGATGTTCGCAGGATCATAGCAACTACCAACTTTAAAAAGAATCACAATTCAAAACGCGACATCCTTTGACAAATTACACCACTGGCACTGTGTCCAAGAGTGTCCGAAACAGCTTCCAAGTGTTTCGATCACATCAAAAAAGATGCTCCTAAATGCATTTGGCTTTGTCAGGCGCAAAGGGCATCTTATTCTCATCGGATTCGTTCAGGTTTCCGAGGAACCGCCATCCTGGAGTCCTGCTCACGATCTGCCAAAAGAAAAGGACATAGTATTCGTTACTTCAACTTGGTATCCAGATGAATTCAAAACATTACAGGAAAACAGTACACGGTACTGTGTCGATTTAACAACGAGTCTATTAACTCGCCATTGTTTGACCGCCCCCTTTTGATCGATTCGATCGACAAAAGACCAATGTAAAGTCACGGAAAAATAAGCTGTAGTGAATGTCTTCAAATTCACTCCAATCATAATTATGTGAATGTGGTGCACCTACAAAATATGAAATTGATAGGTAAATATAATCAAAACAGCAGTTTCATGAAGGATAATAAAATTAATTTAATAGTTAACTTCTATTGAAAAACTTAGTATTAACCTACCTATATATTCTGCGTTTTGTCTTGAGTGCCTCAGTTCAAGCGCGTACAGTAGGAGCACTTTTTGAGTGATACGTGATACGTATCTGGCTTGACACACTTTTACGAGCCCTGTTCAAATATTGCGGTGTTTGACAACTCCTAGATCCCTGAGAAGAATTCTAAGACTTCACTGAGGTAATCTTTAAGATTTTGCGTTTTCCCAAATGATTTCTCTCTAGCAAGATCAATCAATGCTTTTTTTTTAGCCTGCCACCATCATACTGGATGTAGTAGTCGTAGTCAAGCGTTTAAGCCTCGCTCCCTTTCTATGTTTTTATTATGCATACTACTAAGTTTTGTAGCCGACAATTACACCGGGGTCGGGTTATTTTTTCCTGAAAATTGTATAAACATTACCGTGCATAAAACAGTAATGTTGATTAAGTTTCGATAATTCATATAAAACAAACAAGCAAAATAAATAAAAGGGCATTTAGATATTACGCACAGCAGCACAATTTATGATACAACACATTTTGTAAACTGATGAACAACCAGAAATACTTTGGACTAATGCCTCTGTGGGGACAGTAAAAAGCATTGAAAAAACCATTACGCACCGTATTTATGGAGCCTAACGCGACACAATTAGGTATACATTATACGAACATATTTAAGATATAAATACTATGGTGTATTATAGTATATGTATAATATTACACATAGATTCCCCAAGTATGGTGGCGGTGACACTCAAATATCTTAATGCTGGAGTTTATCCACCATGTCTATAGATTTAGGGTCTACTACAGAAGTACCTTTACAAACCTCTTTTAATATATTATAATCAAGTTTGTAATCTAACAATCGGAATAGTGCTAAATTTCACGAATTTTTATGGAAACCCGAATTTGTGCTTAGCGACACCTGTCTTGTTTCCAAAATTCCAACACACATTGCGAAATTAACGATACGATAAATTAATCATAAATCACAAGTAAGCAAGAGTTGAGCTTTCTCAGTTAATTTTCGCGTGTTCAGTTTAACTATATACTGCCTTTGCTTTAACGTTACGCGCAAATTATATGTAATTAATTTATATGAATCTTCTAAACAACCGCTAAATAAACAAAGTTAAGCCACTCGGAAAATAAATTAAGTAACCGCTGAGCGAGCAGTGGCCTGAGAGCGAACAAATTAAACATACATAGGACCAGCGACACGGCACTGCAACTCGGCGGAAGTATTGTGATCTGATGGGTTTTTTGGAGGACTAACCCACGAATCATTTGTAAGACACGGGTAATCCTGACATTCTCTAAAAATTTTCCAAGGTTCTATTAGTGCGAGAGCCGGCTGCAAAACTACCTACCTCATTGGCTACCCCAATAGGCTAGCTTTAAATCGTTAACCAACACTAAAAAACGTAAAAAAAATCAGTTCTTTTAGTGAAAATTGCTACGTAATTAGTCATAAGATACCCGAATTAAAGTGCTGGCAACAGTTTACAATTAATTAATTGTGTTATCAAAAGGGGATCTGCCATTGCGCACCCGGCACTTGGCAGACCCCTAAAATGCCCTTCCGACACCCTAAACCTACCTCATCGAGTACCCGGATGGAACCTACGCCAAGTAATAACCAACATGCCCCTGATAATAAATCCAAAAGTCTTCCAGGTGTAAACTTGCCGGAACTTAGTGTTCAAAGCATTTGAAGTTGGTAGGGAGCATAATTTCACCTGAAGCCAAAATAACTTTTTTTAAACGTTGCGCAACACTAGGAATTTCTCCTGTATTGTGGGTGCGTTTACAAACATTTAAACTCTCAGTCAGATTGTTCTTGACTCTTGTCAGACTCTTACTGACTAAAAACGTACGATCCTTTTTTTTTTTTTACGGGGGGAAATCCTCATGGACTACCGGCCTGGCCGACCTGGCCGGACTCTTACCGGCTAAAACCACCCCGGTGTCTCCTCGCACGTGCGCGCGGGGCCGTGGGAATCCAAATTCTTCCGCAGCCCCACACTAGTGCTAGCCCGGTCTGTCCGGGCCTCGTCTCCTGCACGGGCTAGTGAGGTGTTTAACTACCCCGTGCATCGCCTCAGAGGCGCGCGCGACACCCGCGCGTGCCTCCGCCTCGGGTCCATCGAATAAGTCCCTCGCCCCTGGACCCATTCATGGGGGCCGGAAAAGGGCGTTGTCCGCCCTTCTCCTGCGCCCGGTGCGCCTTCTGCGGCCGGGGAAGGGAGTCGAAATCTCCCTCTCCCGTTCCGCAGTTTCCTTCTGCGACATCACGTCCTCGCAGAAGAAGACCACCGCGTCCCACGACTCTGCGCTACCGACCATCCTCCGCACTACGGCCGGCAGCGACAGATCGCCTCCTACTTCATTTGTGAGAACACGGCGCTGCTCCTCCCAAGCCACACACTCGGCAAGCGTGTGTTGCGCCGTGTCCTCCCCGCAATGGACGCAATGGTGGCACCGAGCGTCCGGCTCCCTGTCGATGCGGCACAGGTACTTGCCGAAGCAGCCGTGCCCCGACAGCACCTCCGTCACCCTAAACGACAGGGAGCCGTGCCTTCTCCCGAGCTAGTCGTTGAGTACTGGCCGGATCGCCTCGACGGTAGTGAGGCCGGCGGTAGGGCGCAGAAGCCTTTGCCGCCATTCCGCTCATTTCAGAAAGACATCTCAGCACATGGATGTATCGCCAGTCGACTTGACATTGCTGCAGAAATACCAAAACAGACGAGGTCTCGATACAACTCAAACTCAAAGCATTTATTTCAAATAAACCAATTACAGGTACTTTTGAATTGTCAAGGGGTCGGTCAGTCAGAAAGATGAAGCTAGTTGCCCATTCCAAACCGTAGTAGGTACCTATGGAGAAGAACGGGCAAGAAACTCCATGGACACTCTTTTAAATTAAAATATTGTTACAAAAAAGTGGTTACATCATTCATGTTGTAATTATACATGTGAGAACGATGTAGAAAGACGTGCACGTTAAAAGCGTCCGTAATAAAAGATAAAAACAATTACGGAATTAAAATAAGCCGTGGCAGCTAAGAAATGACCATGACATGAACGAACATGACGTATGGAGCAGCACCATTCAGCTCAACCATTTTGAAGGGAACTCAATGATCCAATACACACGCCACCACCAGCGACACATTTGAGTGAGCATGACATACTCTCAGCCTCCAGGGCACATTCAAGTCAATGAAATACGAACCCCGTAAGCTTTATAGTGGGTACATAGTGCTCACACATGTGCTAAAAAGAGCAAGAGTACAGATTCAAAAGCCTTCTCATAGTCCACAAACCCAAGACACGTGGGTCGATTATACTCTTCGGAATTCTGTATAATTAACCGCACTGTGTGGATGTGACTGTATCCTCCTCGAAATCCGGCCTGTTCCGGTGGCTGAAATTCGTCGACACTTCGCGCTAGACCATTCGTGACGACTCTTGAAAACAACTTGTATACGTGGCTTAAGAGCGAAGTGGGTCTGTAATTCTTTAAAAGGGTTTTATCTCCCTTTTTAAAAAAGAGAACGACCACGCTCCTTCGCCACGCTTCTGGAGTGCTCCCTGAGAACAAGACAGAGTTTAGGAGCTCCTGAAGCTTGTTCAGTACAGGACTTCCTCCCGCTTTTAGCAGCTCGGTCGCAGTCCCGTCCTCACCAGGGGCTTTTCCATTTTTAAGCTGTTTAAGAGCCGCCTCGATTACGTCTCGGCTCACTTCTAGCTGGTCTTCCGTGAAACTGGAATCCTCATTTTCGGGATCAGGTCGCGATATATGCGATGCGTATAATTGGCCGTAGAAGTTTTCGACTTCCGAAAGGATTTCCGGCTTTGAAACGACGATATCCCCACTAGATTTGATCTACTTCGTCAGGTGGCTCATCCCACGTGATTGGACGAACACTTTCAACCCCCGATTTTGCTCAATCGCTTTCTCTATAGAGCGTGTATTGGAGCGTCGGCGGTCGCGTCGTACCAACATTCTAATATTTTTGTTGAGTGACTGTTGTTCTGACGAAGTGATATAAGCTCAATAATCTCTTCTTAAAGTTTGGACTTCTTGCCCGTATGCCGCATTTTGCAAAATCGCGTACCTACCTCCCTGAGAATTTCCACCATTTGGTCGAGCGCCTGGTCGACGTTATTTGTGGTTTCCACGACAGCGAATCGGTTCTCCAGGTCTGACTGGAACGCTTCAGATCCTAGCATGGGTTGGAGCATATTTGGACCGAGCCTAGGCTTCATCAAACGAGTTCGCTCAAGCTTGAAGTTCATATTCAGAGAGCCTCTAACAAGTCTGTGATCACTGCCGGTATTGAACCTGTTGATCACCGAGACATCCCTGAATATATGTTTTTTATCCTTTATCATGAAGTCTCGTCATAGTGTCGGGACTTCGCCATGTCCACTTCCTTTGGGGCTGTTTCTTAAAGAAGAAATTTATCAAGAAAAGCCCCTCTTTCTCAAGGAAGTGGACAAGCATTTTCCCCCTATGATTTCTGCTGCCAAACCCGTAGGATCCTACTACTAATTCGCTGCAATCCTGTACTTCCACTTTAGCGTTAAAATCCCCCATGAGAACGTTGTATTGGGCCTGCAAGTGCAGTGGAATGCAAGGCCTTGGAGATGTCCTCGAACATTTCCTCTACTTCTTCATCCGAGTGTGCCGAGGTCGGTGCGTAAACCTGAACAACCTTGTGGCTATTGGTTAGCTTCACTACGAGGTACGCTACCCTGTTCGAGACACTGGAGACTTCCACAAGGTTGTCACAAAGGGATTTGTTTACCAGGAATCCGACCGCCGCGCCGTGGGATAGCTGGTCTCCCTCTCGATGATACAAAAGGTGGCTCGATTCTAGGGTTATTGTGTCCTCCCTCTCTCTTCGGACTTCATTCTACCCAAGAATGTGCCACCTTATTTTTCCGAGCTCTTCTTATAGCTGAACTAGGTGTTCGTCGAGCCGTAACGTGCGTCCGTTATATGTCGCCAAGGTCAGTCGGGTTTGGCGACCATTCGTAACCCGGGGATTCTTAGCACCCCCTACTTTGCCGTTACCGTGACCGCCGCCAAAATCAGGAATAGCAAGGCGGGCGGGAACTGGGGCCGTGGTTTATTTTGGTTTGCAATTTGAGGTTTTGCCCATAATCGCCACGCTGGGCATGCGGGTTGGTGATCGCAGATCACAGCTTCTCCCACTAGTGACGCTGCTGGGGGACCAGTGGGGTACATCAACGGGTAAAACTGATATACCCCATATAGTTTCTTGTACAAGTGGCTCCTGAACTTGTTCCTGCATTACCGAGTACTCGGCCTCATGCAGAGCCCATATGACAGCACTATGTTCCATCAATCACGGGGTCCGCTAGGGCCGATGCCAGCCAGGGTTGCAGGAAAGTCCGAGAGGGATACCGTGGCCCCTGGCACAGGCAACTGAAGGAACACGGGTGGGTTTTAGTGAGTAAGAGTCTGACACGCCCTCCCGCACTGTCCAGAGCGGGAGAAGTTATTTGATGATTACCAAACCTCAAAAAAGAAAAACGTACTATGTTCCAGATGACTCCTGACGAGTGCGTCATACAGGACCCCGACTGTTGCGATGTTAGTGAAGTGCCTTGTCTGTCTCAGAACAAATCCCAAGTTTCTAAAAAACGCCCTTTTATAGATCCCCGTAATATGATCGCGAAACGACAGTTCAGGAGTGACAGCAACTCACAAATCCCGCACCTCATAGACTCGTTGCATAGGTTCTGCGCCCACCGCCTACTCGTCCATTAGAGAGGCACGCGCGCGCGTAAAACTCATCACCGAGCACTTCGACACGTTAAAGAAAAGCTCGTCCTGACTCCATTCCACTAAAGAATAGACGCTACGACTCTATTACACAAGGTTTGCTTGAATTTGAAATAACTATTAATTAAATAAATAATAATTTGATTTATATCAAACCCGAAAAAAGCAACGTGGTTTTAGAAACCCTGTGCAATATAGCGAAAAATCATAAATAAACAAATAATAAAATTTTATTGATAAAAAGTGATTGAAAAGTCGCGCTCGTGATCTTAATAAGAAAAGGGACCCTCGAAATACTAACCAACTCACACTGGAATGGTTTTATTACTGTATTATTACCTACCTACGCGAGGCTTAGAATTACACAACACAAATCACTTGGGATTTTGGGATATATTACAAATCCCAACAATTTTACAATCTTGCGACCTTTTGAGACTACAATATTTTAAATGAAGCCATGTGCTAATATTATATGACTTTGCTAAAAACTATATTTATACTTCATTGAGTTTGACACAAGTGTGAGAAAAGGTCAGGTTTCTGTTGGGTACTGTACCTGTTGATGATGTAGCGAGCGGCTGACACGAATAAAAGGATCGATTAACTTCTATTTTTACTCATGGTCGTGCGGGGCGGTAGCTTAACGCTCTGGTGCCTGGGCTCTGATAAACAAAGAACACCGGGTACGTAGGACGCCCAACAGCATTTTCATGTTCGCGCAATGTCTCATCGTCACAACGACATTAATCATTGATTGTTCAGGATTTATAGGCGAAAATATTAGCGTTAGCGAGCGATCCCCACATGAGCACTGTCGGTATTTATATCTATCTTCTATTTTGTCCTTATATTCAGGTCTCCAGGGTCCAAAGGTTTGTTAACGCCTTCTACATGAAAGGGCTTTTTTTTCTCTTCCCGATATTGTCCCACGGCTGGGCTAAGGTTGCCCCGAAGTCTTTGCAGGCACTTTTCGTACACCACTCCGAACAAGCGCGTTATTGTTAAAATACCAATTTGAAACCCAAATGATAAATGACGATGATTGCCTCCTTTGAAATCTCTGACCTAATTTTCTATTAAAATCAATACATCCAACTTTCTTACTTAAGGTTGAATTAAATATGTACTTATAGTAAATGTATGTACGTGAGTCATTTATCATCCGTATGTTTCATTAAGGGGTTTTTGTGATATTTCGGTTCACTTTGTCTAAAAAAAAATATAAACCCTACCAATAAATAATTAATTACTGCCTTTTTTTAAACGTGATATACAACAACATTGAAAATATTGAAACTGAATACAATGTCGATTCTAAATTATTATGCTAAGTACGAGCCATACTTATAAAAAAATATTATTAGAAACTGATAAAATCCAATTAAAATAATCACTGCATAATGCTATGCCAGTCACTATGTTAACCATAGTGACTGGCATAGAATCACCGTAACCAAAAGAAAGTTGAAATAAATAATATAAATGACTGAAAATCTTTTTATATTGCAATAATCCACTCATCATGTCTTCAATAAAGAGTACCGTACCCATCAACAGTAACACTTTCTTGTAAGCTGAACCACTTCCAATCCAACATCATCTGTTCAAGAAGGTTAACAATGAAAGAAATCACCGTAGAACAGTGACCTACTTAGTAATGGGCATTTAAGTACAGTTTCCTGGCGATGGTATTTTGTAGGTACTTTAAAACCGTGGTCAGAAAAACGTTAAACGCCATGCATGCAACACATGTTACATCACACACGCATTTTTGAATTCTATGTACCTATTAGGTCTAAATTCAACTAGTATGATGGTGCGATAAAAGAAGCCTTTATTTTCATAGCATTGTGTGTGAGTATGTCTGTATTCATGCTTTGGGAATTGAGCCGTTTTATTCGCAATAGCGTTCGTTGCGTCGGCATCGACCGGTTACTGCTGTGGTGCGCTGTGGCGTGCCGGTGGGCGACTGCGGTCAAACTGCACACATACTTCAACAACGACATCGGACTCGCTGAGAGAGTAGAGCAGCAACATTTAGAAGGACTAAAACACTGTCCATTCTTTGTGACTCAGCTCATTTGAATCCACCAAACGGAAGTAGTCTCACTTTGCAATAAAATTTACATGGTCAGATTATAGCAGCTTCTGACCCCGATGAATGAATCGTTATACAATCGACTATTTACATTGCCGAGCCAGAAGTTTACAGTTAATTACGGAGTCAGCGAGTACAATTTATTCTGGAACAGCAGAGCCCCACTACTGTTTATAAATCGTTGATAGGCTGCTAATATGTAAACTGAGGAGCAGATATAATGCACACATTTTCAACAATGCATGTAAAGAGGCAAAGAGTTTTTAGTATATCAATGGAGGCAAATAATTTTGCTGTCAACTGTGTTTCAGCTGTCCGTATGCTGTTCCTTGAAAACTGCATTTGAAAGTCTTCGTTATAAAGGGACCTAAAGCTAATCGAAGGGTTTCCCGTACATTGACGTATGAGTAAATATATACATATGCTCGCAGTCCATATGACCGGCGTTTGTGGTACAAGCTCAAGTTACAGTCTGTTATTGCAACCCAAGTGACAAATTTAATCCTTTCTTTTTGCTTCGTCGTTGTTGAGTAAAAACAGGAAACTAGGTTTGTCACAGAATTGGTATAGTCATACTGATACGATGCCAATTTTAATTGTAGCATTGAATAGGCGTAAAATGCGACATTGTGATTTGTGGTTATAAAATGTACCAATTACAATTTTGTAAATACATTAAATTTTTATTACCACTAATACCTAACACATTTTATAATACCTAATAGGCTAGTTGACAGTTTTTCCAATTTCAATGTGGTATAAATTCCGCAAAATTTGAACATTTTAGCGACTACCAAATTTTTATACGCATTTTAGTTTTAGTTATCGAGTTTTTTTATTGGCTCCTTGAGTGTCGTCATACTTTTTTTCGTCAAATCATCAGCTTTTATAATATGATTAATCTAAATCACCTGAATTCAGTTAAATAAAAATCCTTAAGAATCGAATGTCGCTTATTAGTATGTTAGTAGTCGCTGGCTTCAACTAAACGTGCCATAGGTGTGAGTCACGTAACGGAAACGGTTCTTTCGATATTGATGTCTCAGCTTGATGCGTTCCCATGTTTTACTTTTACATAACCTCGCTTCTTACTTTGCGAAAGTAGATGAACAACTGTAATATTGAATACTTTTTATTTCTGTTTATATTTCAAATCCCTTTATTGGCAAACATCTGCGCATTCGAGATACCCGAGCGGAGCACGTAAATTAAACTTAGCTAAACGAGCATTTTATTCTTTATGAAAACTCTTAAAAACCTTCTGCTAGCGAATGGGAATACTTTTATTTTATTGTGATCTAAAAAATGGAACGCTCCCTAAAATAACTTTGATAATGATATCGTTTTGGCTGCTAAAAATAAAGTAAGTACCTACAGTAAGAGTTGTTCGAAAACTAGATAAAGTGTACTTAGTTTAATTAGTACATTTATTTAGGCTCTGAAATGCAGGCACTCAGTACCCATATTTTCTGTAACGATACCCGCATCAAGCAGGCAGGGCGATGCATACAAATAAGACCATTTCTAGGTAATATGATTTGACATTCTAGTGCCTTGATGATGTTCGATGTTGGTCGTCATTAGACCTACACTTTAGTTGCTCTACTTGCTCTGTCTGTTACTAATTAATTGTTATCCTAATTTGTATTTTTGTCCGTAGGTACCTATGTAGATTACTTTGATTAGACACGCTATAATTTTCCGAGTTGTAAATCCAAATGAACAATGATTAAATTATATGCTACGAGTAATTTGGTTTTATTTTCACACCCACGAATTTTGTTTAACAAATTAATTATGTAGGTACTTATCTAGTACCTAAACTTCATGAACGTTAAGCCTCTTATACGTATCCAGTGACTGTAGCAGATAGGTAGCATCTAGAAAAACTAGCTCATTAGTTTTTAGATTTTTAAATACAAACATGATTTTAGGAAAAATAATAAATAAATATGAACATCCACACAAGGTCTTCGGGTCCCGAACTAGGTAGAGCCTGTACTACGGTAACCTGATGACTGATATACATACTTATATACATATATCTACACACCATGAAGACCAAGAAGTTTGTGATTGATAGATAAGCCAAATAAAATTGTGTGCTAGATATTCCAATGACCTACCTGGTAAAGGTAGGCGTATCTTATCAGTTTATCAGTTTTGATATTGCCAAATTAAGATAGACGAGTGCATAGTCGCTTTAACAGTCTGACATGTAGTAAAACAATTAACATGGGAGATTACTTCTCTCTGATATTCATAGACGTTATCTTAAGCCTTGAACTAGATTTTAGAAGAGGTACCGTAGGTAATCATCTTACCTCTCCTCTCTTTCCTGTGCGTTCCGTAACTTTGAAATTAACCTTACGTTTGTATGACATTGCTATTTTGTTTAGTTCTCATCATCATCATCAGCCTACAGCAGTCCACTGGTAGACATAGGCCTCTCCAATTACACGCACTGATTGACTTTAGTCTTTAGGCTCTCCGGAATACGTGACGAGAAGACTCGACGAAGCTTCCCAAACGCGCCTAGCCCAGCCGAATGCTTCTGTTAGCCCCCCTTGTCAAAGTTGTTCTTACCAAACTGCAGCGTTTGCCCGAAAACAACCTTGAGAGCACCGCCATTGACAGCAATCGGCCCCGGAGTGACGTGTTCGTTGAACACTGAACATAACCTGGGTTTTGTCCAAGTTCATCCGGAGACCAATGCATGTAGAAGAACCAACTAGGCCGTCCAGCATCTGCTGCAAAACATGCAGCGATTCAGCCAGTATGGCGATGTCATCTGCAAATCTCAAGCGTGAGATGTAGGTACTCGCCGTTGATGTTAATGCCGCGTCCTTCCCATTTCTGCTTATTAAACACATCCTCCAATGCGTTAGAGAACAATTTCGGGGAAATTACGTCCGTTTGTCTCACCCCTCGACGCAGGAGGATATGTTCAGTTCGCTGGTCCAGTTTGGACGGTCACTGTCGCGTTTTCATAAAGACATCTCAGCACTTGGATGTTTCGCCAGTCGACTTGGCATCGCAGAGACTCCAAAACAGACCAGGTTTTTCTAGTTATACCTAACTCTGAAAATGTAAACATTCAAATAAATAAAAAAATAAGCAGGAACATCTGGCAGAAACGAATCCGCTCATCGCTAGAAATGCTCATGCTATTATGATCATGATCATCATTCTCCTGCCCTCATCCCTATATATTTGGAGTCAGCGCCACATATCTATATGGTATAAAAATAATACAGAACTTTCAATGCAATGCTGTACCTATTAACTTAAAACCTGATCTTTTATTATACATGCCTCAACAAAACTTCAACCTCACTGTTTAAATTATGTTACGCATTTGCTTAGAACCAAACTCTGAAAGCCTTATTTTACTTATTCCACCCTTTACGCGTTATTAGATTTAAATAACGACCGATATTCAAGCGGCAGTCCAACTTAAAGTTCGTTGGAGAACGTATTAAAAGTTTGTTTGAAAGCGTTTAACAAAAGCAAAGGCAAATGTATGTACCTACATTGTATTCAATTATACAAACGAGACTGACGTCTGAAATATTATTTAAGTACGTACACGACATTAAGAAACACCGTATTTTGAAGAATCTCTTAAACTATGCTAGTGCATAGTTTAGTGTCGGTATACTTAGAGAACTGTGTATATGATTTATACAAAAATATTCAACACCACGAATAATAACACCAACATAAGCCTCACCTTTTTAAACAACAAAAACAATGACTTACTTCCGTAATGCATCCTAATCATAACAACTGAGAGTTTTCATCTCTGCGTCAGCAGTGGTCGCTTGCTTGGTATCAATTAACCTATTGTGTATATTTCCTACTTACTTATCTCCGAGAAATGTTTTGGTAAACTTTTAACTGTTCCCGTTTAGGAAAAGGCTAATGTACGCTAACTTCAACCCGTCGGTATGATACTCAACACGTGTTGACTGGTTGGTAACTGGGTCAGTCACTGCAGTCAATCAAGAGCCGCGTAAAAAATAAACAAATTCACTGTTTCTTATAATTGCATCACAAGAACATGTTCAACATTATGATTTGGATTAAACTTGGTACAAAATTCACAAAATTAATGAATCTCTTATGTTACCTATTGGAGAAGGCTTTACCTACCCAATAGGACGCATTCAGACGGCATGAAAATGTGTTAAAGCCACCAGTCCACCCTGACTCTTTATTATTTCAAACCTCATTATAAATTCACCGAACGTCCAAAATTGTTAACAAATGCTTACAAGATTGTCAACGACTTACAAACTTATTAGTAGTCCCTACAATACCACCATAATGTTCAACATGCGGATGCCCCCCCCCCCCCTATACCTACACTGAAACGGAAGTCTGGATTGTTCAAAATTATCTTTTATAAAACCTAACTCTATGAGTAAATACGCAATATGGTTATAGGAACGCAAAAGGATTTGCCGAAATTTATACGTGGGCAACTTAATGATCCCACAGAGACAATTACTAACGAAAAGGGTCCAGAATAGAGGTCAACCATATGTTACAATCAATGTTAAATAAGTGTCATCTATAAGGATTTTACAGTTAGTAGTATTGACGTGAAAAACTGCTTCCAACTTTTATCTTCGAAAAAAGACAAAGCTCCAGATACATACACCGTATTTTTGGAGCTTACTAACACCGATCTGTCAACGGCTTATTCGACGTGTTTAGTACCGATTTATTTCTTTCTCCTAGTTACTCTAATCGTGGCGCAGTATTTTTATCCATCTGTTTTATCGTAAGTTCCCATTACTATTTCGACCGAGGAGTAGGTTACCTCGGCGGTTAAAATATGTGTGTAAGTGCAGGAATTTATGTGGGCCGGTTATTCTAAATTATATGGGGTGGAAACAAAATCTTTTTACTTCTGTAATTTTCTATTTATTTTACGCATCCGTAAAATGTACAAAACAAATAAACATTTAGAATCAGATAAACTTGATTTTACATGATAAGAGAGAACGACGCATATAATACTTATTGCATAAATATACAGTAAACAATTACGTTCATCATTTTGGGGCTCCGAAAAGAATGTCGTCTTCCTACCATGAGGCTCACGGTAAAAAAACTTCCCTCTTTCAGTAACCCACCATTAGGATCTCTTTGTTATCCGTCAGTACGACTTGGCTGGAAGTTTCGTAATATCGGGTACCTACGCCTTTAGTTTTGCTCTCGGTGTTAACAAAACGGAAATTAGCCGGTCTGTAATACGTTCTAGAAACAAGAGAAGCAGCTTTAATCAAGACAACCACTCATTAAATGTTTTAGGATACCCGCGGGAGCGTAAAAACAGGACATCCAACTTTTGACACAAAAGTTGTCTCATCGTAGCCGCTATCTGGTTCAGCCACTCGGAAAAGAGCGATATTTTAATTGAATTATTGTATTTGCTAATAGAATTTCTAAACTTTATAAATGTCTTAATGTAAAAGGTTTCGAAATCGGATTCATGAGTTGTTCCGCAACGAGCTTCGACCATCCGCAGTAGCGATTTGATGGGGAGATAAAATCGGTCAATGAGCAACACGCCTTCCACAATATTGCTCAGGCTGGTTCAAATATAAAGCTATAAAAAAGAATTGGAATTTCTGGGTTCACACAAAGCTGTTAAGCATGTAGGGCAATTAAACATTATGTTTTAAACGTAAAGTGACCGGTGCCTAGCTAAATTAATTATTTGCTACACAATAAACTTCTGTTCTTACTAGGCAAATGTTTTAAACTGTTTTTCTCTTGCAGTACAAATGCAGCCACCACGGTTTAGTATGCAACCGTCATCTTCGAATAGTATAGTCAGAGAAGGAACAACAAAAATCTTACAGTGTTCTGCTATGGGTGAGTTAATTTATTCCTTCGCCACATAGTACTATAGCAAACTCGAATATGTACCCAAAGCCCGATAAATGTGGCCCTAGCATAAATAATTATGTTGTTTCGCTTATCATGGGTTATCATGATACGTTATAAAGCGGGCTTGCTTCTTCGGCTGGTAGGTACGTGCTAGCGCGAATACATAAGATAAAAGAAAGTCTCAGATCATATTATACGATCTGAGGCATAAGTCTTTTAAAGTATAATTTCAAATACAAATAAAATTAAAAAAAATATATATATCCTTGTTCGAAAAAGTAGAACTCCCTGAACAATATAATTTTGCACATTTTAGGCATACCACAACCAATGTACAGATGGTCGAGAAACGGTGTACCGCTCAGTGAATATTCATCAGAGTCGTTTTATAAGATTCATAATACCCAGCGGCAGGATGCCGGAGCGTACCAGTGTATAGCGAAAAATGACGTCGGAGCAATATTCAGCGAAAAGAACAACATTGTCGTCGCGTGTAAGTAAACTTTCATGTGTCTCTTTGTTGTGTAGGCGGAATAATCTTGGAGAAAAAATATGTCTACCGTCCTGGAAGCAACTATTTTGTATAAAAAAGAAGTTTGTTAGTCAACCCTTAAACATCTGAATGCCAAATTTTCTGTGTTCTAGTATGTACTTATAGAATTTCTCGAATTATACAGATGGTCCAAATAGTTACGTCAATAAAAAAAATATAGATTCCTCATACTTATGGGTATCCGAAAATACCTCATGTATGTTCCGCGGTTTTTGATAGTGTATTATATGGAAAGTTTTTGAGGAAATTGTTTCGTGGACATTTTTTTAAACGACACTGAGATATTTACATTCTTACGATTAAAAGTTTATTTTCTTTTTAAATTTAAAAAATGTTTCAGGTTCTACTAATAATTAGAAAAATTTAAAAAGAAAATTAACTTTTAATCGTAAAAATGTAAATTTCTCACATTCGATAACAACAAATAAAAAAATAAAAATTGTATCTTGCACTAGTGTTAGGCAGATTTTTTTTTACATATGAATGTTTATTTCATGATAGTGCCATAGCAAAAAAAAACCTACTTAAAAAGAGTTTATCGAAAAAAAGCTATAATTTTTTAAAGATGTCCCCGAGAAATTCCCCAAAAATTAAAAAAAAATATATGATACATATATATTTGGACCACCTGTATAGTCTCAATTGATTAACAAATCTTTGTTTTCAGATATGGGTGTATTTGAACCTATTGCTGAAACTGTAATAACTATTGAATCTGGTAGAGCGGCACTAATAGCGTTTCCCCAGATAGAATCTGAACCACCACCGTCGGTTATATGGCAGGACGAGAATGGCGCTCTGCGATATGATCAAAAATACGCTGTCACTGATAAACATGAACTCATCATACTGTGTACTTCACACGAGGATGAGCGAGCATACAGGTTAAATTCTATCGTATTCTCAAATGAGTTGTGCCATTGGTTCAACATTTTATTAATCACTTAAGATAGAGATTTTTTATATTATGTTATATTTTAGAGTACGTGCCATAAATACACAGCTAGGAAAAGAAGAAAACAGTCCCTACATACAACTTAACGTTTTTGGAAATGATAGCAAGGAAATACCACCAGAAATAATTATAAAACCAGAAGACACGAAAATAGTAAAAGGCCAAGAATACACGAGTTTATATTGTATCGCAAACGCTAGGCCCCTACATGAATTAGAAACCTTATGGTTTAAAGATGGGGTAATGATTGACTTAGCTGGAATCGCATTCGACCTAAACGATCAATGGAATAGAACCCTTACTCTTATATCAGCTAATCTAACGCACACCGGACAATATACATGCCAAGCCAGATTAAAAACAGGAGGGTACGCTACTGACTCAGCTTCAGCTTATGTCACGGTGTTAGAAAAACCAGTGTTCCTATCCAATTTAAAATCCGAAACATTTGGAGAATTCGGAAGTACTATAGTTCTGGACTGCAATGTTCAGGGCATTCCTTTGCCTAGTATTACTTGGTACAAAGACGCTAAAAAGATCGCGAGTGTCGGTGCTGGCGCTGAAGAAGCTGATAACCCCGATGTCGACGACGGCGGTGGCAGGTACCGAGTGGAAGTGGACCGCTCACTCGTCATTAATCACCTAAAAATGGAAGATACGGGCATATACCAGTGCATTGCTAGCAACGAAGCAGGAGAATCTTCTATTTACACATGGCTAAAGATAAAAAGTAAGTAGGATCACTAATTCAAACTTTAACAACGCCTTGACATTTACTGTGGTATTAAAACTTGCATATGAGATTGTTAAAGGTAAAACTATGCATGTCAACTGATGTTTAGATGTTTAAAAATATAATGTAAATTAAGATCATATATTATTTATTTCTGGAATTCGTTCTCCGGCGCGTAATGCGAGTCAACTAGTCCGTCAAGCTCTGTATGTCTCAGGGTCGTTGTCATAATATGTGTGTATTTAGGTAAAATAACAATACTGACTAATTAACGTATGCCACTATCGTGCAGTGAAGGACAATAGGCGGCTTCCGCGAAGTCACATGAAGTTAATAAGAATGAGGACCTCCGATAAAAAAGCAAAAACGTTCAGATTTGACACCGGCAGTAAGAATTAAATACTTGTTGTGATTTAACAATTCACTTAGAGCATAGATGATTTTCTTTTTCAGCACAGAGTGATGATTGCTTTATGTACCTACCAATATTTTTATTCCCTTGCCTTACGTGATATGCAATATTTTAATTACTTACATGTTATGTTATTTGATTTATTCTTAGATTATAGTGATTTATTAGAAACATTCCTGCATTATAATATTAATGCGTAATCCGTAGATAGATCATAGATAATTAATATATTAAACAATGTAGATTAGTTTTAAATACACTTTTAAGGCAGTTTTATTGAGCCATAATAGGTATATTAGCATGACAAATAAAATAAGTAATCAATATCAGATCTTTTTCTAATAGACGTAAATAACTAACTTGGGTGGAGGAAATGTAGGTAACATTTATGTGGTACGGTGCGTGTAAAACGCAAGAATTTAACGCACATCCTTCTAAAAAATTCATTTATTCCCAGCAAAATTATAGTGGGCCACGAGACACCTGTGCGGTTTACTAAGTGTCGGCGCTCAATATTGACCATTTAAAGTTGTGGTGTTTATACCCGCTCCAGCATGAAATTAATAAATACCCAAATGATTTCACGCTGATTCCATTTTTTTGTAAATACACCCATCGTGGTTTACAACAATTGAAGAGATATATTATTATGTATTGTATTTTACTATTGGCAGCATGTTTATTACTGTTTATTGTTTTTTATTATTATTCAAAAAATGACAATATGAAATTATATTGATCACATCAAGTATTAAATTATAATTATTAAAATAAAATCGCATGCGCTTTTTACATAGAGACGGTTTGTCACTGATTTTGTGTGTTATACTAACAATAGTTATAGAAGATTTCGTCGTAATTGAAATAACCCGCTAGTTCGGCTCGTGTTCTAACCGTGTGCGTGTGGCTTGTAGCGTCCCCGCCCATAATGCAGACTCCGCCGAACAACCTCACCGTGCTGGATGGCAAGGACGCCACCATCACGTGCCGCGCCGTCGGAGCACCCACTCCCAACGTCACCTGGTATTTTAATGGTTAGTAATTGGGACACTTCTGGCATCTGTTTTTACTGAACTTCAGCCCTTTACCAGAAAAAATATTGCTTAAATATAGTAGCAGACATACGTCGGTACTCAAGAGTCGTTACTTAAAATTAATGAATAATTTACTTAACTGACCAGTATAAATTGGAACACTGTCAGTCAAAAGTATGTCAGATTGAAAACGTTTCAATCTTGGTGACATGTGCCAAGATATGGTGGTTAACCAAAGTGAATGATTGATTAATTTCATGTGTCGTCTCTGAGTGCGGCAGTATGAGTAATACATTAATGAAATGTTTTATTTATTTTCAAATTACAAATAATAATATGTATCCTTGAAATATTAAAATCTTCTATGTATGAATTTGCCACAAAACTGTACATTTCTTTTTTGTGCCTTAAAGAAATCCTGTCGTCAAAAAGAGCAAGAAATCACATTTAGGTCCTATTCTGCAATAATGTACTGACATTGTTTTCAAAACTCCTACACTTACAGATTCTTTAATCATTAACTTATTGGCAAGAGTACAAGCACTCGAAGAAGGCGACCTGCTAATCACAAGTACGACAACTGCTGATAGTGGAAAATATACCTGCGTACGATCAAACGATGCTGGGAACGTATCGGGAGAAGCTTATCTCACTGTACTAGGTGATAACCTCATTTGTTAAACGTGTCATTTAAAAGTTTATAAGTAAATAATTCCGTTTCATGTCATGAAATTCTCGTTAATAGTTCATTTGTAATATTCCCGTAATTGATAAGTTATAAACTGTAGAGGTAGCCGATAAGATTGGATTTATCAACGCTTCGATATCATCAATTTTTACTTTACTTTCAGTTATGTTGTTGTGGTATTATATCCGCTATCATGATTATTATCATCTCTGCTGGGTGAGACAACATATTTTAACAAATCAGTTCAGTGTAATTAATATAGGTCATGTAGTTATATGATGTATCGTACGAATCATCAGCCCTGGAGGCCGATAATATTATCTGAGAATTAGTTAGGTAAGATGTCCGTCCGATCTATAACTCCACCGATATTGATTTAGCATTTCTTTTACTACTTGTATTCTTTGATCTGTGGTTTTACCTTTCGGCAACGTTTGCTGATTTCGGCTTCCCCTGAAAGGATTGACTAGTCTAGATTATGTAGTTATAGTTGTTGTAGTTATGTTGTTGTTGTGTTGTGTAGTGTTAGATTATACTCCACCGAAGCCAATGATGAAAGTGCAAGCGATCCCGAATTCGCGGCGCATTCGATGGCGGATCCACTACCCACTGTGCTGGATTTATCGGTACGAGTCCGCCGTATTCCTCGGGTTTCACTGAGTGGACGCTCCCGATTTGTTGAGAAAATATTAACCTGTTGATCTTCATGACTTAACGATATTTTTTCCTAAAATAATACATGGGTAAAATTTATAAATCACTGTATTCGCTTTATAGTCCATGGACTTATTATAAGTCCATGTTATAGTCATACTTTGGCATTAATAGTAGCTCGACTTTTTTTTTTTTTTTGTACAAACCACTTCGAAGACAAAGTAGGTATTAGGAGATTCATTTTCTTAAACCATTTAGATAATATCTTCAAAATGAGGGGAAAGCGCCCGAGTGCACAAAAGATAACCCTTTTCAATGTCATTTTACTTGATGAGATAGAAAAGATTTTTTTCCACCGATATTAGACCGCTTTTGGTAGATATATGAAGGTATTTCCTTAAACCCTTTTTCTATATTCAAATCTTTTTAATCCATCCTACGTACTTAACAGCGTAAAATGATACTCAACCACATAAATATGCGGTATTTTCATTTCAACTCTCAAAATAGAATTTTAGAAAAAACAATTGGTATAGTTTCCGTTTCCTATTTTTCATACGGAACCGTAAACGGAACTTTCTTTTTTCAGTGAGAACGCAAATTATTGCTCCACCTGTGGATACACGAGTGCTATTGGGTCTCACGGCAACGCTACAATGCAAAGTATCGAACGACCCGAATGTGAAGTACAATATTGATTGGTTCCACAACAAACAGTGAGTTGGGAAACATTTACTATTATTGCTTTGAATAAAAGCTGGTGACGTGTTAACTATATTATTGTTTTTTATAGGCCAATGACAGCTGGTACGCGCGTATGGGTGTCAGCAGATGGGGCACTGCAAGTGCAGGCCGTGCGTGCGAGTGACGCGGGCGAGTACACGTGCGTAGTGACGTCGCCGGGCGGCAATCACACGCGCCATGCGGTTCTGTCCGTCATCGAGCTTCCGTTCGCTCCTACAAATGTACGTGCCTTCAGACTCGAAGCTGCGTCACAGCGAGCTGTCAATGTCTCGTGGACTCCGGGCTTTGATGGAAACTCGCCTATACAAAAATTCATTGTACAACGACGTTTTGTTCCCGAGTTTGGTAAGTCAAGCTGTCGCAGATGAACACAAACCTACAAAAACATAAGAAAACAATCTTTAAATCCTCAATTATTTTTATCTTAGGTCCCACACCTGACCCATTGCTGAACTGGGTGACAGATCCGATGAATGTATCAGCAAACCAGCGTTGGGTTCTCTTGACCAGTTTAAAGGCCGCTACATCATATCAGTTCCGAGTATCAGCCGTCAACACTGTGGGAGAAGGTCCTGCTTCAGATCCAACTGATGTCATGACATTGCCTCAGGAAGGTATGTAAAATGAATACCTAACAACCCATCAGAAAAATATAAATATAAATCACTGTATAGCCTGAAAAACGCGCCTAGCGTATCACTGTGCGGAAATTTCATTTTATATTTTCGTTGGCGGCAAAGTGACGTCCGAAAGCAGGCACATACTATTTTCCATACAATAAAAGAAATCTGAAGTGTCGTGGCGGAACACTATTCCGCTGCAACGGATTCACCGATACCGACAGTAAGCTGGACATCGGGAATAGTAAATTATAAAATAGAATGATGGACGGCATTACGCTGCGGCAAATCGGGACAGAAGTTGCACTCAGTGTGACGCCGCGCGCCGGCTTTGCACTATTAAAATGTTTTATATTTCACATTATCTGTTGTTAACTATTCGCACAATAAATGGTAATCGCACTTTAAACATTCTGTACAACTCTGTCTATGTCTAATCCTTCGGAATCTTGACCAAATAACTTAATTTTAAGTCTTGGGCAGGTAAGCTATTTTTTGGATGTTCTACATCATATTAAACTGTATTCTCTTTGCGATCAAGCAGCCAGTGATCTTATATGCTGCCAAGGTATGCGGAATATTTTGAAACATTAGATTGCATTTGTTTTGACCATGCCTTTTTCGTATTTTAAATACCTATTTTAATTTTTTGACTGCTGTTTTTAATAAGTAGCAACTTTTTTAAACATAATTTATTGTATGTGAGCGTTTTTTTTCTTTTACCAATAAATAAAGTGTTGCTTATGAAAAGAAAAATCTTGTGTAACTTGTGGTGTCCGATAGGTTGCATTCATATTGTGTATCGTCTGCATGAAACGTCACTTGTATTATTAATTTATTGGGAAAAGGCCTCCCTTCCCTCTTTCCACTTTTCTATATTTATTAAAAAAAAATATGGCAGTAGTTACGAATGTTACCGATTGCAATATTCCTGAAATGCATGGGGTGCATGCAGATAAAAAATATATATAAACTTATTATTCAATATTCTTTCAACTCCATCTTTCTTGCTTGCTAAACTGAAACGCGGTTATTGCAATTTTTTTCTTAATAATCCCTATTAAATAATTCAATAAAAATAATATTTTATTCCCCAAAAAGAAAACAATAGCGTGCTTTTGGATGAGCAATCTTTTCGTGAGAAATACTCACGTTTCAATCATCATAATTGAAACTGAAAATTAAACTCAATTGTTAATGTTTCCAGCACCATCCGGTCCTCCCATCGGCTTTATGGGCTCTGCACGATCTTCGTCCGAAATCATAACACAGTGGCAACCACCACTCGAGGAACACAGGAACGGACACATCCTGGGTTACGTTATCAGATACAGACTCCGGGGTTACGACAACAGACCGTGGACGGATCAGAACATCACCAATGAGGCACAGAGGAACTATCTCATTCAGGACTTGATTACATGGAAGGATTACAATGTACAAATTGCTGCTTACAACGACAAAGGCGTAGGTGTCTTTTCGGATAGCTTCATGATAAAAACAAGAGAAGGTGTGCCTGAAGCACCTCCCGATAGTGTTCGCAGCGAGCCATTCAACTCCACATCATTAACTGTTTGGTGGACGCCACCCAATCCACAGAAAATCAATGGCATCAATCAGGTGCGTGCTACTATCACAGAAGCACAAATGAATGCTTGGGTACACACGGCTACACATCAAGCTATATATTTCCAGTTTACACTGACCTCTCATTGTAAGGAAATCCTATACAAAGCGAGGTCAGCTTATACTGGAATGTATAGCTTGATGTGTAGCCGTGCGTACAAGCTTCTAATGATACGTATTATTATCAATATTACATTTTCGCAGGGCTATAAAATGCAGGCGTGGATCTGGGACGAGAACGCGGGTGCTAATATTGAGCAGAAACTAGTTAGCGTACCCCCTAACCTCCTGGATCCTCTGACTGAACAATCGGCTGTTATCAGCGGCCTCGAGAAGTTTACGGAGTACAACATAACGGTGTTATGCTTTACGGAACCCGGCGACGGGCCCCGGAGTGACTATGTCCAAGTTAGGACGGATGAAGACAGTAAGTACCACTCCAAAAATAATAATATTACCCATATTTAAGTCATACTAGAACATTTACCATCGTGTATATGTATTAATTGAATTATGCGACTAAAATAGACATGCAGACCTTCACCCGTCTAAAAGCTATAATAAGATTACATACGTATGATGTACCAATGAACGCATTTTTTTTTTAAATTCTTTAGTTCCGGATGAAATAGAAAGTCTACTCTTTGACGATATATCAGATCGCGCAGTGAGAGTGTCTTGGACGGCACCTAAAAAATCAAACGGAATCCTAATGGGCTACAAACTATCTTACGAGATGAGAGATAGTAACGAAACGATACGAGAGGAAGTTGTTCCACCGAATGTTACTAGCATTAGGGTGGAACACTTGCAGGTATGTTTGTGCAGTATTTTTTTTTGTTTTTGAGTGACAATGTCAAACAAGTTCGAGTCCATCTGATGATAAGTGGTTGCCACCGCATAGGGACATCTGCAATACCAAAAGCATCGCAGATGCGTTAACATCTCAGTGAGAAAGCCAAAATGTCTCATGTGCCTTTAATTACACCGGCACGCATGCCCTTTAAGTAAGCAGTAGTTGCCCAGTGGAAACAACCATGATATACGAGTTGTAGGTCGTAGGTTCGAACCCAGTCAGGCATTTAAATTTGTGTAAATTATTTCATCACAGTGGTGTGAAACAATGGCTCTCAAAACGGTAAAGGAAAACATCATGACGAAACCGGTCTGCCCTAGAACTAAGAATTCGAAGACATGTGACATCCACCAACCCCCACTGATCCCGCGTGTTGGATTACGGCCCACTTCCTTTCATAGAGAGGAGGCCTGTGTCCCAGCAGTGCGAACATTATCGGTTGATTATGCATGCCCTTTCAACCGGAACACAGATACGCTACTTGGCTGCAAAAATAAGTAGAACATCCGCAGACGAGCAACTTCGCCAAGATCACTAACTACTCCAAAATAATCATAGCTTAGTAACAAAAGTTCAACATATGTGCTAACAGTATAATTACCTCGTTTAAAGGCTAGTACACACTACAAGTTCTGGCTATGCGCCATGACGATGGCGGGCGAAGGACCGGCAAGGGCCGCCGTTATTCAGTCCGGTGTAGAACCAGTACTTCCCGATGCTCCTCGCAACCTCGCACTCTCCAATATCGAAGCATTTTCTGTACTACTACAGTTTACACACGGCTTTGATGGCAACTCTTCTATATCGCTATGGACAGTACAGGTAAAATTCTGCATGCTTTTTCTGGTATAGCTTTTTTTTAAATCTAAATATCAATAAATTAAATAAGCTCATCATAAACCTCTCAAAAGATCTCGTAAAAGGCAGCCTGCAAGCATAAGTTGGTTGTGATAGCTATAGAAACTAATTCTAAAAGGCTACATTACTCGGATTTCTGATATTATTATGATAACATCAATTTTTTCTAAACAGCATCATGCGTTTTTTTTTTTTACTCCAACAGGCTCAAACCGCACGAAATTCATCATGGGTGACAATTTTCGAAGTCAACGCTCCGGATGCCCAGTCTATACACGTGACTGGTCTAATACCATTCACTACGTACAGACTGCGACTGATCGCTACCAATGTGGTGGGCTCGTCACCACCTTCGGAGCCTTGCAAGGAGTTCCAGACTATTCAAGCGCCGCCTCAACACCCGCCTAAGAATGTGACTGTACGTGCAGTTAGTGCCACCAATCTACGCGTCAGATGGATTGTAAGACATTTCAATAGTAATATTTAAAAAATATCTTGTTTATCAATATTTTCGCTTTTTTACATGTTTATTTCGCATTGGCCCGACTAGTTTCAAACAGTGACGAAGTTCGCAGGCATGAGCTCACGCGGCAGAGAGGCTTTATTAATAACATGAATTAACCTATGCTTTTAGCCTCTACAACAAAGCGAATGGTTCGGTAATCCAAAAGGATATAACATAACGTACACCAGAAGCGATAGTAACGACACATTACATAGCATTATTGAGGACCACACGGCAAACTCCCATGTACTGTCTAATTTAGAAGAATGGTCAGTGTATGAAATACGAATGACTGCTATCAACGAAGTAGGGACTTCAGTTGCAAGTCCCACAGCTATGGAAAGGACGAGAGAAGCAGGTTAGTTTCAGCATTTATGCTTTTTGGTTGGTCTTGTATAAAATTAAAAGAAAAACAACACAATAATAATGTTCATGTTATATCTCGAAAAAGCGTCAAATTCTATTAAAACTTTTCAGTTCCGTCACGAGGGCCCATGGACGTATCAGCTAATGCAACATCTTCAACAACAGTAGTCGTTCTTTGGGGGGACATCCCACCGCCAGAACAAAACGGTCTGATCGAAGGATACAAAGTGTGTTACGCGGCAGTAGTGCCACCACCACGACCCGAACAAAAGAAGGTGGAGTGCCAAGCTGTGCCGTCGAACCAGACTCATACAATCACGCTTACAGAGCTGAGGAAATATGTTGTGTATCAAATACAGGTTTTGGGATATACGAGGTTAGGAGATGGAGCCTTGAGCGACCCACCAGTTACAGTCAGGACTTTCGATGACAGTATGTATATTCTTGGTCTTATAAAATGTGGAAACGACAATAAATTAAACATCATAAATGTTCACGTTTCCAGTCTGCATAAAAAAATCTATCAAATATGAATAGTTTAGTCGGCTGAACGGCAAAGCAAATAGTCGGACCATCACTAAGTTCACTACTACACTCGCGGACGAAGAATGCGGGTCAGTACGAAAAACTTAAATTACTTTTAAAATAATAGAGCTAGCGGCATGAATGAAACTGTATGTTGTAGATAATTTACCAGTTAATAAAACGACACCAAATGTTAGACACATTATTAGTTTAATTTTCAAAATGACGTAAAAAAATAAAATATTAATAATTTTTATGTAGAACAAATAATAGTTGGTACCTCACATACAAAACAAAAACGAACCATGTTTCAGCATTGCGATTCTATAACCATCTCACCGTGAAAACTTAGGTGAGCGTTGAGTGAGCTGCCAGAGTGTAGTCTCACTGATGCTAGGGATTGACCAAGCATCATCATCATCATCAATCATAATCGATTCCGAATTTGAGGTTTTAAAAATTTTTACTTTTTTTATTACGTTGTCGGTCATTTATGGTTTTATTTAATACAATATTAAAATTCTCTGTAATATAAAGTTAGTTTCATGCATGTACCATTATTAATTTGCAAGTTACAGGGATTTTCGTCATCGACCCGTATTATTTTTGACCGCGAGTGTATTTACCATGTTTGAAAGGAAAAAATTAAATTAGTATTTATTTGATCGTTTCGTAATACTACACTGCAGCATGCCTGTTTTTTGTCGTCTCCACATTGTGTAGCTGCTTTACCAAATAATAATTAACACCTTGTAATGATTTCCTTTCATTTTGCGCTCAGCTCCCGGTCCCCCATCTAACGTGTCCTTCCCTGACGTGACGTTCACGACCGCGCGCATCATCTGGGATGTACCAGAGGACCCTAACGGGGAGATACTGGCGTATAAAGTGACATATCACCTCAACAGCACCACACAGCACGTGTTTTCTAGAGAGTTCCTGCCTTCGGACCGAACTTTCAGGTAAGAGCTTTCTGCTTGGATTTTATACTTGGTTCCATATTCAGTTGTACAGTGAATACAGATCGAAAAGTACGAGAGAGACAAAGCGAATGTGCGGCCAGTTGTCTCTTTCCAGAATTCTGATTTGTCCAATGATGTTTTGACTTTAATGTACAGCTGTACAAACTCCGTACACTGTGCGTGTGTAGTCAGCTTCACGATGTCGGTACCCCCATTCAAAGTAAATTTTAATACAACCGGGGTACCCAATTGGTGAGGCCCACTGTACATTCATGACTGTAAAATATCATTATAATCGTTGAAATTTAATCGATGTATTTATTAACAATCAACCAAATATAGCTATCAAGACGTAGTTGGCCTTTAAAGAGAAAAAAGACACTATTATTAATGTTATAAAATAAATGTTTTCATTATTGTTAATTTTAATGGCCTCAATTTCTCTTGTGAAGAAAACAGTATTGGTAAAAGCGTTGAGCCAGTAGAGACTAGAAATAATAATTAGTAACTTAGAGAAATAACTCCTTTTTCTATTATTTATTAGTCAAAGTAATTTTCAATGTTTTTCCTATTAATTAAAATTGGTACACTGCGTGCCTTTGTTATTACAGGCTTGTAGAAAAGAGACAGGAATTAGCCGCACAGTCGCTTTGTCTCTTTCTAGACAGTGGTCACTTTTGTGAGGCTAACGCTCAGTCCATTCTCTATATCTATATTTTTTTCTGAAGTATAGGTCGACTCTAAATAAGTATGGGCCATCCTTATTTAGATCGATGGTATGGTTGGAATTGTTGGCTTTTATGGCATGAGCTGCACAATCATAGGTTCAGTTTGTTTGTCTGCTTTCTTGTCCATTCTTTACGGTTTCAGATACTTTATTTCAATATGAGGAAAAACATAAAAAATTAAAAAAGTCAAAAAACAGTTGGCAAATACTTACGATAACATGGTGCTTTAATTGATTGATATCGGTGCCTTTAAAATATATGGTTAGCCTGCCTACTTATGCGCTTTTCAACAACATTCTTTTCCAAAAAATTATTTGTGTATGTATGACGCTATTAATTATTTTAAGTACAAGTGTGCAAGTGTTATAAAAAAGCCTCGTCAAATTTGACCCAGAACCGGCGCAAAAAAGGTGAAACTCATGTTTTTTCTTGTTAATATCAGTGGCTATCATGTATATTGCTATGAGTATTTATTCAGGAAAAATATTTTTGTACTTACTTGTTTTTCGTGTTTCTTTCGTGATGGCTACAAAATAGTAATTTTGTACCCATGACGAGAGAAACACCTACGAACTAAAAAAAAACCTAACCTAAAACTTTAAAATAAACTATTTAGTAAAATAGTTTATTTTTTAATAACAGGGACTAATAATGTAATACGTTTTAATACAGGGATAATATTTCAGATTGACTTTCTACAGATTTCCTTCATAGCGAATTAAAGTTTTGAAAAGATATTAGAATTACGTATTATAATAAATCTCAGGGCTAATATAGTATGTATTATCATGCGTTTGTATTCAAACAACTGATGAGTACTGAAATTAATTTTACGAGTGCGAATGAGATCGCAATATTGGCCTGGAATGGGTTTTGTTTGATATACGTCGGAACAAAACAAATTCAGTTGTAATAATAAAATGTAAGTAAAAAACCTTTTTAAAAACAAGCTTTTAATGAACTCAATTTTTTTTTTTAAACGTTGCCCCACACTAGGAATTTCTCCTGTATCGTGGGTGCGTTTACAAACATTTAAACTCACATACACAAACAGCCAGACCCGGAACAACTACTTGCAGGTCATACAAATATTTGTTCCTTGCGGGGATCGAACCCGCGACACGTAACGCAGCAGTCAATCGCTTAACCACTGCGCCAACCGCGTCGTCAAAGTCAAATTAGAAAATAAAACTTACGTAAACATGAACTTTAATATTTTCTTAAAAGCTTGAGGCGTGGTGGACGTCCTTCTTACACTTTAAGATTAACCGTATGCTTTTAAGAAAATATCAAAGCTCTATGTTTACGTAAGTTGTATTTTGTAGTTATGAGTTTATTTTAAAAAGGTTTTTGTACTTAAATTTTATTTTGTACCATTTTGCGTTAGAATTTGTTTAAATATCTGTTCTATCTATCACTTTCACTTGAAGGTACTTGTTATGACAAATCCCATTCCCAAACACGCCTTTAAACAAGTCATGGAGTGAAACCAACCGAGTTGTACTATCCAAGTCATGCTATATTTTAGAACGGGTCAACGGCTAACATAAATGAATGCATATACAAAATTTCGTGCCCGTGCTTTCGACCGCTGAGATCTCTTGAATGGAGCCAATCGTGGGTCAGCAAACAGCTCATGGTGTATGAATGCGGAGATAAAATTTAGTGGCTGTGCGGTGACCGTTTAGGAGTTGCGTCGTCTGGAGCCAATCCTGAGTGCAGCAGCCAGGCCATGGTGGAATTTAGAACGGAATATCATAATTAAACGCGTAAATTTCATTTCGTGTCTGTACTGTAGGCCGTTGAGGAGATCCCTCGTCTAGAGCCAATCCTGGGTGCAGCGTTCAGGTCATAGTGAACTTTAGAACAGACTTTCATAATTCATTTCTTTCATAAAAATTCGTGTCTTTTTTGTTGACCGTTAGAGTTCCCTCGTTTGGAGCCAATCCTGGTTGTAGAATCAGGTAACGAAACAGAATCGACATGGAATATTTTCAACTCCGTAGGATAAAAGGAAGTGGTTTAAATTCAGCTTGCAAGATTTGACCTAATATACTTTACTATACTAACTAACAAGGCAAGTTTAATAAAAGCTTGTAAACAAGAAACATTTTAAAATAATCCGTAAGCACAATATCGAATGTGAACTGGCAATCGGAACTATCTCATATTTTGGAGGTTACCTATTTTGATTCAATTTTATACTATTTTTAATATTAGAAAGAAACATGCAATGATATATTTGTTATAATTACGTACATAATTAAAATATTTAAAACTATCACTTTTTTATGCGTTTCGTCGTATTCGACGTAAACAAGTTTTTTCTTCATCCTGTTAATTTGTCAATAATACACATAATAATAATAATACACAAAGCAATATTTATATAATTATGTTGGTCACGACTTTTGGTAATAGTGACCATCAATAATTTGAAGTACTTACTTAATATGTACTAAATTAAAAGATAATTTTCTTTAGCGCAGGGGGGCTGGATAAATTTCGTATGGGCCGTGACGAGCCTTCTTTGGCCAATATACATGAATTTTGTTTCTTTAAAAACCTTTTGACAAGCTTTTGTCCATTGGAATCTTACCATTTGGCAGCTTTCTGTCTTAGTGACTGATCACAGCATTATTTCGGAACAGGGCCACAGAGCTATCGTCGGAGCGCTTCTACCAGTTCAGCGTGCGCGCACAGACGCGGCTGGGCTGGGGCGCCACGGCGCGCGTGCTGGTGCTGAGCACGGCCAACCGCGCCGCGCCCGCGCCGCCGCCGCGCCCCAACGTGGCGCGCTCGCTGCTGCAGCCGCACCACATCACCTTCTCCTGGACCCCTGGCGACGATGGATATGCACCACTCAGGTACTACTTACTACTACCCGACGAAGGTTGCCCGTGAAATTCCAATTTTCATACGCTTTTTGCAATTTGCAGGTTAGTATGAGGTTGTATATTAAGCAAAATATGATTCGCGACCGTAACAAGTATGTATTACAGAACTATAATAATAAAAATCATCAATACAACCCTATAAGTTCATATAATTCCTATTGATTGATTGATATTTTATGAAATTGTCGTTCAATAGGATGACACTGACCTGGAAATTCCTAAAAAACGTAAAAAAAAATGAATTTCGTGGGCAACCTAGCACTTCCCCCTTAAGTAGGATGCATGAAGGTAGCTCGCGAAATTAAAATTTTCGTACGTTTTTTTTGCTATTTGCCTTAGTATTAGGCTGTATGTCAATCAAAAAATGATTCGCGACCGTAAAAAAATATGAATTTACAGAATTATAATAATAAAAATCAACAATACAAATCTCTAAGTGGGAACGTAATGCTCATCTCTACTACTACCCGATGAAGGTATTAATGGGAAGTCGGCTGTTTCAGTACTTAGCTTAATAGTTACCTCCATCATCGAAACTTTTAACAACATAACAAATACCAATTTTACGGCTTCGGGGATAGAACCCCCCATGGGTTCATGGGTTTGGTAGATAGGAGCAATCAACCGCACGTCAGTGGTAATGAAAAATCACACTTACTGCTACAATATAAAGCCGATATTAAATTCAAATCAAATTGTCAAATTGCTACTATGGATGTGCGTTTGGCTGTACTTAGATACAGTAACATCACACAATGTCTACAATTTTTATTTTTATTAGATACTACACTGTGCAACAAAAGGAAGATGGAGGAACTTGGCAAACGATTCCCGAGCGTGTGGATCCCTTCGTGACGTCATACACAGCCGAGGGTCTGAAGCCGTACACGGCGTATCAGTTCCGAATTCGAGCAACCAACGACATCGGACCCAGTCGGTACAGTAACGCAACCGAAATTGTGCGGACACTGCCCGCTGGTAAGTACTTACTAATTCCGGTTTTTAGTGATACTTACCTACTTGTACAAGTATATTGTAAAGACGTTCCACATCACAAAAATAAATCGTTCAATTATTTTTTTTGTAAATGGTTTTTGTCTTTTTTAAGAAACATTTAAAATATGTATTTTATATGGGAAAAAATGACCAATTACTATTACAATTTCGCAGCACCAAGCAAAGCTGTAGAAAACCTCCACGTGGTTCCAATCACGCCAAGCAGCGTACGCGTTCACTGGACGCCACTGGGCGACGCGCACTGGAGCGGCGACACGCGCACCGGCGGGTACCGCGTGCGCTACCAGCCGCTCACCGACTTCCCCACCGCGCTGCAGCAGGCCATGAAACAGGAGGTGCCCGGCATCAAGGTAACTACTGCACCTATATTCTATTCTAAAACTATCTGATGAAAATGTTAAAAAAATATATCAGAATACGTACATGTGGATTCATTTCGTAGTAGTGCCACTTACAAATTGAGTGCTTTGATTGGATTATTTCATTACATAGACCCGAAATTCTAATTTTAAATCACTTTAAAGTTGTCTGTCATTTGACAATTGCCTCAATTTTCGTCGCTGATTTTTCAACCACAATTTAATAATGTTATTCAATCAATAATAGTTGGAAATAGTGGGGAGATATGACGTTAACTTAAAACCTTCTTAATACAAATGAATGTGTTACTAATTCGTTTTACTAAGTGATTGCGTAAGAAATTTAAATAGTTTGTTTAGACTTTCATCAGATACTTTTGGAACTGACTCTACATAAACAATGGTTTACTATTCCAAATGCGTTAAAAAAAATGCAAAGTTATACCTTATTGGACGTATGGCGTATACCTTTTCAAGCAGTTAGGATTGCTATTGTTATTAGAATTCTGACCGCCAATTGTACTATACGCTCCGAAATCGTTAAAAATTGCAGTTAGCCAACAGTAACAGGGCGAATGATAAGCCAATCTTCACTTGTCAAAACTACCACAAATACTCATAATTAACAAATCTGTCTAAATCTAGCAAAAGGTATTATCAAAATAACAGCAACTTAGAACTTGTGTGAACTACAAACATCGCCCTTACTGCTGTGAAATCTGTTACCATTCTATTTAATTAGCCGTAAGATTTCCTAATAAAATAAAATAAACATTAAGGGTTTTTTTTTCCACCAATCTCGTGTCTATTTCAGAGCGAGGAAGTAGTCCTAACAGACCTCGCCTTGGACCGCAACTACGAGATCAGCGTGTGCGCCGTGAACTCGCAGGGCGCGGGCCCGGGCGGCACGCCGGGCGTGGTGTGGGTGGGCGAGGCCGTGCCCACGGCGCCGCCCGGCCGTGCGCAGGCGCGCGCGCTGTCGCCCACGGAGGTGGCGCTGTCGTGGGCGGCGCCTGCGCAGGCGCAGCAGAACGGGGACCTGCTGGGGTACAAGGTACAGCATACTGACGACCTATCGTGGTGTGGGTGGGCGAGGCCGTGCCCACGGCGCCGCCCGGCCGTGCGCAGGCGCGCGCGCTGTCGCCCACGGAGGTGGCGCTGTCGTGGGCGGCGCCTGCGCAGGCGCAGCAGAACGGGGACCTGCTGGGGTACAAGGTACAGCATACTGACGACCTATCGTGGTGTGGGTGGGCGAGGCCGTGCCCACGGCGCCGCCCGGCCGTGCGCAGGCGCGCGCGCTGTCGCCCACGGAGGTGGCGCTGTCGTGGGCGGCGCCTGCGCAGGCGCAGCAGAACGGGGACCTGCTGGGGTACAAGGTACAGCATACTGACGACCTATCGTGGTGTGGGTGGGCGAGGCCGTGCCCACGGCGCCGCCCGGCCGTGCGCAGGCGCGCGCGCTGTCGCCCACGGAGGTGGCGCTGTCGTGGGCGGCGCCTGCGCAGGCGCAGCAGAACGGGGACCTGCTGGGGTACAAGGTACAGCATACTGACGACCTATCGTGGTGTGGGTGGGCGAGGCCGTGCCCACGGCGCCGCCCGGCCGTGCGCAGGCGCGCGCGCTGTCGCCCACGGAGGTGGCGCTGTCGTGGGCGGCGCCTGCGCAGGCGCAGCAGAACGGGGACCTGCTGGGGTACAAGGTACAGCATACTGACGACCTATCGTGGTGTGGGTGGGCGAGGCCGTGCCCACGGCGCCGCCCGGCCGTGCGCAGGCGCGCGCGCTGTCGCCCACGGAGGTGGCGCTGTCGTGGGCGGCGCCTGCGCAGGCGCAGCAGAACGGGGACCTGCTGGGGTACAAGGTACAGCATACTGACGACCTATCGTGGTGTGGGTGGGCGAGGCCGTGCCCACGGCGCCGCCCGGCCGTGCGCAGGCGCGCGCGCTGTCGCCCACGGAGGTGGCGCTGTCGTGGGCGGCGCCTGCGCAGGCGCAGCAGAACGGGGACCTGCTGGGGTACAAGGTACAGCATACTGACGACCTATCGTGGTGTGGGTGGGCGAGGCCGTGCCCACGGCGCCGCCCGGCCGTGCGCAGGCGCGCGCGCTGTCGCCCACGGAGGTGGCGCTGTCGTGGGCGGCGCCTGCGCAGGCGCAGCAGAACGGGGACCTGCTGGGGTACAAGGTACAGCATACTGACGACCTATCGTGGTGTGGGTGGGCGAGGCCGTGCCCACGGCGCCGCCCGGCCGTGCGCAGGCGCGCGCGCTGTCGCCCACGGAGGTGGCGCTGTCGTGGGCGGCGCCTGCGCAGGCGCAGCAGAACGGGGACCTGCTGGGGTACAAGGTACAGCATACTGACGACCTATCGTGGTGTGGGTGGGCGAGGCCGTGCCCACGGCGCCGCCCGGCCGTGCGCAGGCGCGCGCGCTGTCGCCCACGGAGGTGGCGCTGTCGTGGGCGGCGCCTGCGCAGGCGCAGCAGAACGGGGACCTGCTGGGGTACAAGGTACAGCATACTGACGACCTATCGTGGTGTGGGTGGGCGAGGCCGTGCCCACGGCGCCGCCCGGCCGTGCGCAGGCGCGCGCGCTGTCGCCCACGGAGGTGGCGCTGTCGTGGGCGGCGCCTGCGCAGGCGCAGCAGAACGGGGACCTGCTGGGGTACAAGGTACAGCATACTGACGACCTATCGTGGTGTGGGTGGGCGAGGCCGTGCCCACGGCGCCGCCCGGCCGTGCGCAGGCGCGCGCGCTGTCGCCCACGGAGGTGGCGCTGTCGTGGGCGGCGCCTGCGCAGGCGCAGCAGAACGGGGACCTGCTGGGGTACAAGGTACAGCATACTGACGACCTATCGTGGTGTGGGTGGGCGAGGCCGTGCCCACGGCGCCGCCCGGCCGTGCGCAGGCGCGCGCGCTGTCGCCCACGGAGGTGGCGCTGTCGTGGGCGGCGCCTGCGCAGGCGCAGCAGAACGGGGACCTGCTGGGGTACAAGGTACAGCATACTGACGACCTATCGTGGTGTGGGTGGGCGAGGCCGTGCCCACGGCGCCGCCCGGCCGTGCGCAGGCGCGCGCGCTGTCGCCCACGGAGGTGGCGCTGTCGTGGGCGGCGCCTGCGCAGGCGCAGCAGAACGGGGACCTGCTGGGGTACAAGGTACAGCATACTGACGACCTATCGTGGTGTGGGTGGGCGAGGCCGTGCCCACGGCGCCGCCCGGCCGTGCGCAGGCGCGCGCGCTGTCGCCCACGGAGGTGGCGCTGTCGTGGGCGGCGCCTGCGCAGGCGCAGCAGAACGGGGACCTGCTGGGGTACAAGGTACAGCATACTGACGACCTATCGTGGTGTGGGTGGGCGAGGCCGTGCCCACGGCGCCGCCCGGCCGTGCGCAGGCGCGCGCGCTGTCGCCCACGGAGGTGGCGCTGTCGTGGGCGGCGCCTGCGCAGGCGCAGCAGAACGGGGACCTGCTGGGGTACAAGGTACAGCATACTGACGACCTATCGTGGTGTGGGTGGGCGAGGCCGTGCCCACGGCGCCGCCCGGCCGTGCGCAGGCGCGCGCGCTGTCGCCCACGGAGGTGGCGCTGTCGTGGGCGGCGCCTGCGCAGGCGCAGCAGAACGGGGACCTGCTGGGGTACAAGGTACAGCATACTGACGACCTATCGTGGTGTGAGTGGGCGAGGCCGTGCCCACGGCGCCGCCCGGCCGTGCGCAGGCGCGCGCGCTGTCGCCCACGGAGGTGGCGCTGTCGTGGGCGGCGCCTGCGCAGGCGCAGCAGAACGGGGACCTGCTGGGGTACAAGGTACAGCATACTGACGACCTATCGTGCTCCTGCTGCAGGGCAAAGGCCTCTTCTCATACAGAGAAGGCACGAGCATTGACCGCCACGCTTGCCCAAGACTGGTCAGATTTCATCACGATGTTTTCCTTCACCGATGTCAGTAATGTCCCAAGATAAACATACAACATACAGATGAATTGAGAAAGTCACATTGGTATTTGCCTGGATTTGAGCCCACAATCTCGTGCATGAGCGTCAAAGCCTTAACCACCGGGCCATCATGACACATCGCCAATAACTTTTCATAATTTAAATTATTTTCCCTCGGCAGATCTTCTACCTAGTGACTGATTCTCCTGAAGAGCCCGAACCTGGGCGTCGCATAGAGGAAGAGATCGAAGTGGTACCCGCCACGGCTACCTCGCATTCACTCGTCTTTCTCGACAAATACACACAATATCGCATACAGGTATTTAGTTAGGCCATGTATTTAATCAAAACCTATAATAATTCCCATTTTGCCATCCTAAAAATATTATTGAACACTCTAATATTATAATGTATGCGAGAATGAATCTTTTTGTGAACCTGAAATAATTCCTATTCTGGGGTCTTCAAAATACTACATAACCAAGTAACTGCAATCAACTTCGATGTAGAGCTCGCCGGCCGCTGCCGCGACACACCTCGCTTCGCTCTCTAGGCTCACGCGCGGTTGGTTACAATTCTAACCCTTTTGGTTGGGGTGCCCCAGCTTAGTTACTGCGACCAATTCGGCTCACACGTGGTTCGTCACAGTTCTAACCTAACCCGTTTGGTCGGGTCTTAGTTACTGTAACAAACTGTGAAAAAAGGCCAGAAAGTTAAAAAGAGGATCGCTTATTAGAAAAAAGCGTACATCATCAGAAAGTCAATAAGTATTTAGAGGATTAGTTATATATTTCTCTTTAGTCACTAGTTAATTTAATGGCATATCACTTCACAACAGATTAGCTTTGAAAATCTTAAAGGTACTTGTGTTCAATTAGTTAACATGTGTTTAAACAAATTCGTCCAGGTGCTAGCATTCAACGCTGCCGGCGACGGTCCTCGGTCAACCGCAGTGATGGTCCGCACACTACAAGGCCTTCCGCAAGCTCCACGCAACATTACCTTCACCGACATCACGATGAATAGCCTCGTCGTGTCTTGGGAGCCGCCCTATAGACGCAACGGTCTCATACAGGCCTACCTTGTGACTTACGAGACTATAGAACAGAATGAACGTGAGTATCATATGTCTACTCAAAATGAGCTTAAATTACTGAAATAGGTATGGTGAGACACCTATAAAATTACAGGATTACACAATTATTTGGTTCTTAACGATATTTGATCATGTTTATTCTTCAATCGAGTTTTCACAGCAAATGATAAATTGTTATAAATTTTAGTCAGTTTTTAGGGTTCCGTACCCAAAGGGTGTTAACGGAACTATTACTAAGCCTCTGCTGTCCGTCCGCCTGTCAGTCAGCGGGCTGTATTTCATGAACCGTAATAGGTAGACAGTTGAAATGTTCACAGAGTGGATATTTTTATAGCTGCTATAACCACAAAAAAAAATTAAATGGTGTCTCCATATAAGAAACATGTTTTGATTCAGCATTTTTTGCTGTATCGTACAGAACCCTTCGTGTGCGAGTCCTACTTGCGTTTGGTCGGTTTTTCGGATACTTTTGCCTAACCTTCCGGGGCACACAGGCGTGTCGTTTTGCTCGTTTAGTTTCATATGATGTGAATCGATGCACCAGGTCTTTCAAAGGTCGTTTTTAGCGATAAGACCGCTCATTGTGTCACCCTATGTAAAATTTCTAAAATATATCTGCAATTCGTCCCTAATTTGGAGCTCGTTGGCAACTAGCACTCGCGTGGCCTAGCTGTAGGTAATATTCAAAGAGGATTCTATGTAAGTTTCTCCACGGCGCAGGTTTCAGCAAGCAAGTAAAACAGAAAGTGACAGAGCGTCGCCTAGCGGTGGGCGGACTGGAAGAAGAAGTGGAGTACCAGTTCAGCGTGCGCGGGGGTGACGGAGGGCGGCGGCGCGGGCGCGGCGGCGGCGGCGCGCGCGCGCACGGGCCCGCAGGCCGGCTCGCCCGCCGCGCCGCGCGCGCTCGCGCTGCAGCCCGAGCCCGCCGCGCTGCGCCTGCGCTGGCGCAACGCCGCGCCCGGCCTGGGGCCCCTCGAAGGGTACTACTTTGAGGCTCGCCGGAAAGGTGCGCGCTACTCGCACGACCGATATATTTTCATATACACGTGTCACACGATCAAATTAAATATAAGGGAAACTTAAAACAACAAAAAATCACAGGGTCAATCTTCCGCCCTGTAAGTAGTATCCTGCGTCCTAACCGAAAGCGACCGTCGCGCGAATATGCGAGTTAATTGATCGCGTGATTATGTCATATTCATCATATAAACTACATAAATATAGTGCGACGATCGCGCTCTCGCTCGACAGTCCTTTTCGGTTAGGAAGCGACAGAAACCTGAAAAAAAGAATTGCTGTTGTTTACCGTTACCCATCGAGTTTGTATTTTGTTAACTAATTAAAAATACCATGCATACCAACCTAAGAAGTAACATCAATACACAGATCATAATAATGCGCATCGATACGACAAAGCTGACCGTGTGATCACGAAATCACTTGCATATCGTATTAGCTTCCATCTCTATCTAATCCCAGATCACAAAGTAGCACTTAAAGCTCTTTCGATCCCATATTTCGTGATCGACGAGTACATGAATGTTATATTTTTAATGCAGCCAAGGAGTCGTGGCAGGCCTGTAAGTTTATTCCTTACTGTGTGCACCTTGTAGAAAACCCTTTCACTAAATTATCGTTCAATTAGAGCCTATCACTGTAACCTTATTACATGCAGTTTCCGTAGCGTTATCATAAAAATACCCAAATACATCAATTGTTTTTGCCATCAGTAATCAGAATCACAAAAACATCTTAGTGCACATTTTTGTTAACGATCTAAATCACAACCTATAAGATTAACACCCTTCCTAATTAACGACGGAACGTTTTTTGTTATTGTTCTGCATACAGATGACACAAGATGGGAAACGATCACCAGAACCAGCAATGGCATGCTAGAGGAGTTCACAATATCATACCAGAGTCTCCTGCCGTCGACGGCGTACTCATTCCGGGTGATAGCATACAACATGTACGGGATCAGCAACCCAACGTACAGCGAAAAAGTCATCGTAACGCCTTCAAAGCTGTATTTGGAGTACGGATACTTACAGTATCGACCGTTCTATAGGAGCACGTGGTTCATGGTCGCGCTAGCGGCTGCTTCAATCATCATCATCATTATGGTCATTGCAATTCTTTGTGTGAAGAGCAAGAGCTATAAATACAAAAGTGAGTTTCTTTTTTTATATTCTAATCCAGTTTGTCAGCAGCCAATCATTAACCTGGCATTTTTTTCCCAGAAGAGGCGCAGAAAACTCTGGAGGAATCTCTGGCAGGAGAGAGCGACGAGCGCGGCACGCTGGCCATGGAGCTGTACCGCTCGCGCCAGAACTCGGGCGCCAGCGCCGGCGCGGCCACGCTGCGGCGCGGCGCGGCGCTGGCCAAGTCTCCGCCGCGCCCCGCGCCCGGCTCCGTGGCCTACCACAGCGACGAGGAGAGCCTGCGCGCCTACGACGAGAACCCCGACGACTCCTCGCTCACCGAGAAACCCTCCGAGATGAGCTCCTCCGACTCTCAGGTGATTACCATAAAGATCAGCGTCGTCTGAACCCTCGCTCAGAGCGTACGAACACTAAATCGCCCCTTATTTTTTCTCCACCACTCCCTGGAGCGCGTTACGGTAAATATCGACGACTGAGCTCTCACTACTGCTATCTTTATCATTTTGGACACGCTTTCGACGAGATCAGCACTTTCGTAGTTGTATATTTATTGGTTTGAATTGAGTATATTAGAAGGGCGCCTTAGCGGCGTGTTAGTGTAATTGTGTATTATTAAATAGCCTTCTATGAAAATACATGCTAATAAATAAAAATCTTTTAACGTCAGTAAAATTTGAATTATTATACAGTCAATGATAAAGGTATAACGTTTTCTTTCTTGTTAATAACTTATGTTAAGAGTGTAGATAAAGATAAGTGTTACTAAAAGCACGATTGTTGTCATTGTTATAACACTTTTGAGACTGAAAGCAGTACTTTTGATGTTGACTGTACATTACATAAATTGAAAATACATAAACCAGTACTTACTTTTGATGTTGACTGTACATTACATAAATTGAAATACATTTAAATAAGTTATTTTTTTTTTATAAATGAATTAAAATATTGGTAGTATTCGAGATGAATAATAGTTTACTTTTATTTTTAACAGAATTCTGAGAGCGAAAACGAGAGTGTCAGGTCGGAGCCGCATTCTTTCGTGAACCACTACGCTAACGTTAACGATACGTTACGGCAATCGTGGAAGCGGCAGAGGCCGGTGCGGAACTACTCGAGCTACACGGACTCGGAGCCCGAAGGCAGCGCCGTGGTCAGCCTCAACGGCGGCCAGATCGTCCTCAACAACATGGCGCGCTCGCGAGCGCCGCTGCCGGGCTTCTCGTCCTTCGTATGACACGAGCCCGTCGGCACGGCGCCGCACGAAGCCGTACACATGTAACTGTTCACTGCCCATTCCCAATTATTTAATTAATTCGTTAGCAACTATTGCAATTGTACATATCGAATATAATGTGTAAGCTTTAATTAAATTGGTAAAGCATCTGAAATTAAATTATGATCCTTCAGATTATGTATTAGGGATATTCTTAAAGTATATTCATGTAGTTGTAAGTTCAAAATACAATTTAAAATTCAATTGTACTTATATGGGAATTTCCGATTCAATCAGCTTGTTATAAATTAATAATTACAATATTTTCAATATTTTATGCCATACCACAAATTAGGAATTTCGATAAGAAGCACATAATAAATATTTAGTAAATATCTTGACCAGTGGCGAATGTAGGCTATTTAATAGGACGTAACTTATAGATGGAGATCTCGTTTAGTTAATTTGAATTTCTTTATTTGAATTTGAACAGTTTACCTAAGTGACTTCAAGTTGTTAACAAACATTTGTTTGATAAGATTCAGCGTGTATTTGTATAAAACTGACAGCGTGAATTAATTCAAAAGGCCACAAGGCAAGGAAAAGATGTTGGTTTTCATCAATCTACACTTCTCCGAGCTAGTATGCTTGTTAAATTTAATCTCAACCTTCTTTGAGTCAAGCTTGATGCAATTAGCAAGCGCGTGGTCACGAAGCTTCACAAATATAGTGAATTTTAAAATTCAGCCATTCGGAGCCCGCCTTTAGCATAGTCTGGTGTAATTGACCGAACACCTCGTTATACGCAAACGCCCTATTCCGCTTGGAAATTAAAGATAAGCTCAACGCCCGACGTCATTTCTATTGATGAGACTGAAAGATCTTCCCATGGCTCAATAGCTCGTTTATTTGTGTTCGTTACCTTAGCAGGAAAGTGGTTCCTAGAGTGATATGAGTGAAACATATAATCAGTGCATAATCTGCTGTGTATGTGCACCACATAAAAAAATTGTGCGCTTTCTCGTTTTGGAAAAAAACTATTCCTGCTAGAGTAACGTTTTTCCAGCAGGAAAATTCTAAACGAATGATCGGAGAGAGAAATATTGTGCATGGCCAGAGCTTATATTTGTGTAAAAAAGTGCACAGAAAATATAATTTGTGCGTCTTCAGGTTTTCGAGACTAGCAGGAATCGTTTTTTCCGTTTTTTTCCAAAACGACAAAGCGCACCATTTTTTATGTGGTGCACATACACAGCAGATTATGCACTGATTATATGTTTCACTCGTATCACTCTAGGAACCACTTTCCTGCTAGGGTAACGTACAGCGTTTATTTCTAATTTTAATAGATTTTTGTTGATGACTGTACCTACATCATAAAATTCCACAAACAACAGTGCTGCAAGCATGTATTACTGTACTACTATAATGTGCATACATTAAAAATAAAGACTATACTTAATGTTGTTTTTAGGTAATTTCATTAATTAATAATCGTCTAAATTCTAATTAAACAAATAGTGTATATTTGCGTTTACCTATGGCCCGCTTGCACCACAAATCACTAAATATATTTAGCGCTAAGCAAATTTAAAACATCATTCTGTTTCTGTCAATCATCCAAAGTTGACTGAGACAATTATATTTTAACTTCACTTGGTGATTTGTGGTGCAAGTGGGCCCTAAATTTATTGCAATTTATGAATTTTGCATATACTATCTTACACGTAATTTAATCAATCTTATTGATAAATCAGTATTGATTAGTGCTTAGAAAAGTTCATAATCGTAACTCCAGTTTCAAGTTAGTGTTAAGTAATAAGCAACGTGTCTGATAGATCAGTACGAATATTCGTAGTTTAGCATTTTATAATATTTTTACAATTACAATTATTATATGCAATTGACTGATAGATGTAGTGTCTAATTCTTTACGTATAAATATATCATAAAAGTTTATGTATTTGAACAATCTTTGGCACAATTTCTTCAAAAATAACCTGTGATCTAATTATGTATTTGTATTGTGACTTTCTAAACTAAATTAATATATTTTAATATTTCACCTATAAATAAGAGGGGAGGTCAAAAAGTTCGCAGAATGAAAGGGAAGGGGGGTGAAATTAAACATGAAATTATTTTTCCTTTTCAATATATCCACTTTTCAGAACTTTCAAATAATTTGAATAAACTTTCGAAAAAAATTTTTTGTCAAGGCTTGTAAAATAAGCAGAAATTGCCGACTTCACTTCTTAGTAATTCTTAGATTTCTTTCCACTAAGCTCTTTTTTTATGTTTGGCAACATATTATAATCAGAAGGGGCCAAATCTGGACTGTATGGAGGTGGTTTTAAAGTTCTGAAGCCGCATATGTTTAAGGCAGCCAAAAAACTGAACTTAACTGAAGCCATAATCTTTCTGGCCGATTGTGACACATGATTCAGTCTCTGCCTTGCTTGAAGACTATGCCACTTTTAAATCATCGTTTTTCCAGGGCAAGAGTCCCCGCAATCAGATGATTTTTCTTCCATAATATTCTAAGGCGCTTTTCCTTGCCTAGTGAGGAACGTAATCTCTCAAATGTTCTCCATAGTTTATATTTTCTTCCCGATTGAGTTGTTTAACCAGCAATATCTCAAAGGTTAATGAACCGATTGGGGTCAAACGTAGTATTTATAATGGTTTTCAATCACCAGGTAGTAGTGACAATTAAAAATAACTATCCCTTCCCTTCTCTAACCCCTCCCTTCCGCGAACTTTTTGACCCGCCCTCGTGCAAATATTTTGCTTTGCTATAGAAATATTAGCAAAGAGACAATCTAAAAACGTAAAATGCACATGATGGTGGAATCAATATTATGATTCAGATCATCATCACCATCCTCCTGCCTTTATCCCAATTGTTTGGGATCGGCACAGCATGCCTTCGTGATATTGATATTAAATTTATTTTAAAGAAAGTTACACAATTTTTTAAATTTGTGAACCAAATGATTTTAAAATTGGACCACTAAGTGTTACTAATATTTGTAATTAATACCGAATGTACTTAACTTTTTTCGTAATGCTAATACTATAGCTACAAACGGAATACAAATTTCAACGTCAATTCATTGTAAATAAGTCTTGATTAAATGTATTTCACTTTAGTTATACATGTGTTTACATTTAATCGATAAAGTTTTTATCTAAAATATTGGCACGTGTGGTATACTACTGTAAGCAATATTATTAAATTGAAGGTATACTCCCACGTTAACCGGATAATCAATAAATATACCGTGACCCCGTGTCCTAATCTAAGCGACTACGATCGTTACCATGAATTGACGTACAAACGCGACTTGATTGATCGCCCGAGTATGTACGTCATTTTAATATAAACGAGCGCGTTGATTACTTACACGCGCGACAGTCGCTTTGTTAGGACACGACCTAAAGGTGTGCCATCAGTTCAGACTAAATCAACTTTGTCTTTATGTAGTTGTATGATAGGACATAAATAATTTTATTTACTTTAATAAATAGCATAAATAATAAATTACTTGTTTTTGTTACTTTCTATTTCAAACCTTTCAGGTGGAGTTTGATGTTTATTAAACTGTGGGTCGAGATTACCGGCCATTAAAGTATCACAGGGTTAGAGTCGTGGATGGGTAGGAAACCGAATAAAAATACTCGAATTGTCAATTGTCATTTATTCTGGCATAATGTAATATTCATACAGTGGGTACATGCTTATTTGAATTTAAGGTAAAACATCAAAAAATTATAAAAACAATTTGTCGCATTTGTCTAACCAAGGTTTAGGAACGTACTTTGGGACATTCTTCCATTGCTTAATTACATTGTAAGCAGCTAAATCCACGATGGAAAACTCATTTCCGTAAATCCAGTTTTTTTGTTGTGAAAATAATTTCATAACAACTACTTCTTTATTCTTTTCTGGTGTTCTTTCCAACACGTGGCAGAGGTCAAGTAAGTAGTCAACATGAGGATCATTAGCAGTGTATGGAATAACACTTGGGTAAACATATGAAAGGTATCGTAATATGTTTACATTGCCTACAATGGGAACATCCAGAGTAGACAACTTCAACTCAGTGTCAGCCGAAACTGTAAATAAAATAGAATTGCATCAATAAAACTTCCACAAAAAAATGAGCTTAGCATTAATCAATATAAATATATATATTTTGGCATAATAGCCAAGAAGAACTTTGTTCACTGATGCGCCAAGCGTCATAAGAAAATCTCCAGTCCCGCCCAGTGACGCGCCTGGCGTGGCTTATCAAAACTACGGTAAGACAGATTAAAGATAGTAAAAAAAAAACAAAAAGTACCACTTCCACTTTGTATCCTAAATTATAATATATATATTATAATATATTATTGTTTTGGTAAATAATTTTTGTTTCTCAGCTCTCTGGCTAGTTTAAGCTACATTAACGGGCCCAAGCCAAGTCAACGTAGCAAGTGTGGTGATTTTTTATCTCGAGGAATGAATTATGTTAGTTATTTATGAGGAGAGATTATTTATATTATATAAATTATTATTCTAATGGTCCTTCGATTCGAAAATATCCTATGACCCTCTGACCAAAACTTTATATCAGCGTACTTTATAACTTTATAGCAGCAAAGTACAACAAATAAATGGCAACTAGCTAGGTAGGTACCTATTCGGTTTTTCGATCTATCCTAGATTTTTAGTCTCGGCCGAGACCGAAAACGAGGGCAAAATCATTTTCTAAGATCGAAAAATTATAATGGTTTAAAAAATCCTGAGAATAATTCGAAATAATCATAAATTTTCATCATCCTAAGAACAAAGCTTTGTAAGAGCAGGAGTAATACTTAAATAAAAAAAACTATTTCAAGCGAAAAAGACATTATTTTTCTTTCTTTCTTTACAGTAATCAATATTAAAACAGGTAGGTATATTATAAGCTGTCCTGCTCTACAAACAGCTTGTCAACGGGCGACACATTGGTGCCGTTATTTTTTACAGCGGTTTTTTATTTATTTCATAAGGCAATAATAATGTTAGCATTTCTTTGAAACCTTGGCTCACTAGGAAAGATACCAAGCACTTGTTTGTGTCTCTCCCATCGAACATAGATCATCATCTAAATTGCGCGAAATTGCTTAGTCTCTGAAGTGCATCAATCAATCTATGCGGCCAGCCTAAAGAATTTAATAAAATTGAAGGTGGCATCATATTAGATATACTTATAATGAACTTTTAATATAACTACTTGTAAAGCTACGGCTAAAAGCCCAACTGTTATTTTTATTTACTAAATATAAATTGAGAGTCTTACCACACTTGAATATCAGCCTTAAATTTATTTTAGAGTTATCTTTTGATGCTTGAATATGTTTAACATAGTTTTTAATTTTTGGCACTTTCTCATTGGGTACTGAAGAGTGAATATGCCATGAAATATTGAGTGGCACAGATGATTCTTTTAGGATAACATTCAGGTACCAAGGTAAACTGTCTGGACTAAGGACCAGTACAACTTCTTCAGGCGCAGGTAACTGAAATGAAACATAACACAGAATTATTAATGGATATGGAATGAGTATTTTTAAGATATAAAAATCAAAACAATGTGAAGCAAAGGATAGTGGACAGTTGTAAACTGATTATTTCAGATTTGTTTAGAATTCAAGCTTTATGAGTGATGTTAATACAACTTCAATCAAATACATTATGATCCCATATGCAGTACCAACAGAGATATGACGCTAGCTAAGTTAAAAGGTTTATTAAAATATAAATGACTAGCAACCTGCACCTGCTCTGCACGGTTTTTATGACTTGAAAAAACATAAAGATTTCCTTGTTTAAGTTTAGTATGAACATATTACACGCATATACATTCAGGAATAAATGCTCTAACTAATTGATGGTGAAAACTGCTTCAAAATTCATTGCATATTTAAGAAATTCTAAGCAGTCACACAGCAGGCAGACACGAAAGGTAACTATATTGTTTTATGTACAGATCTTACACATTTCCCTGGTTTGCTTGTTTTAACATCTTGAATATTTGATTCTTTGCAATGTGAACTTATCATCTTAATTCTGTTGTATAGGGTATCCAATTTTTTTAATAATTGTTCCTGGCGTTGTTCCAATTCAGACATTTTATTTGATCCCTGTAAGATAGTAAATCGAATTTTATATAAAACACAAATAAATATGCACGAAGAATGTGCGACAGCCAACCGGACATCATTGGGCAGTTTGTAAGTGTTACTTACACACACCATCCCAAAAAAGTAATAGTTAATGGCGTAAGAATCGCAGGTGGCATTCTGATTAGGCTCATTGTTATGTTAGATCATTAAACGTCCAGAATGGGTAGGTATATGTGTTAGTAAGGGTGTAGTTAGTATATGGATAGAATTCATCCTCGAGTCACAATGTACTTTACCAATAACATATTACAATAGTTTAAAAGAGTAATCCCAATGGGTGTTGGTTTGTGTTAGTATTATCAACGACCGACAACATTTATACAGGAATAAAAATATTAATTTAATAACTTCAGTGACATAAACCTTAAGAAACTTGATAACCTGGTTACTGATATTGATGTCGCTATCATCTTCTTTAAAAAAATCTGTCCGATATTTTACGGAATACATGCAGTTCGGCAAAAGGATTTCTTTGTCATGAACAATTATTTTCTTCATATGGTACATCATCTTTCAGAGATGACAAAAAAAATTGCTATTTTATTATTATTCTTACCAAACTGAATTGGATTGGAATTGATAATTAGTTATAGTTATTACTAAAATCACTAAAAAATACTCGACTCGGCCTGAGCCACGTTTCGTTCGAATTACGATCACAGATTACTAATTATGTAGGTACCTAGCAAGAATTACGAACACAGAACATTATATTCGTAGACAGAGAAACTCAATGACTAAAGACTAAGAGGAGAAACTTTACGATCCTATACTATATTGTAGCAATCGTAGACAGAGAAACTAAATGTACTCTGTGATTGTAGCCTGTGACCCTGCCGAATATCGACGATTGACTGGGTTTTTTTTTTTTTTTTTTTTTAATGGCCTGGTTGCTGGGACCTTTTAGCCAAGTCTTTGATTAACTTGGTTGGTTCGTTCGTGAGCTGTGCTGCCAGGATGTAGCCCGCTCCAAGTCGCCTAAATATATTGCCCAAGTAGCCTAAAGTCGCCCAATTTTTGTTTCTGTCAAATAACCAAAGTTCACCGCATTTAGTTTTCTCTGTCTACGGAATTGAATGTTCGATACCACACTTATTTTGCGAAACAAGAAACAAGAAGAATTTCATGATACATTTGCTACTTTTAGTGAGAAAAATTACTGAACATATAAATGAACCATGTACTTTCTTATTTAAAAAATCTGGACATTTTACCATTCGTCCCCATATTGTTTGCTATTATTTTCCACGTTTTCCATTTTGACATAACAAGACTACAACCAAACAACCATACACTCAAATCACAAGAAAATTCTCTCAAAGTATGCAGAAACTTTTACTATAATTGATTTGTAGCCTACACAAAATCTACAATTTTTTTGTATTTGAATGCAATGATACAAATTTTAAACCTAAACCGAAATCCACGAATGTGTATTCATTATTCAACACTTTACAAGCCATAGTCAGCTTTACGAGCCGAAACAGTGTATTATGTTCTGTGCACATAACACATAAAATTGGCAGTGGCGTCAGCGCCGATTTCTGCGGCGCGGCGCCCCACTGTGGCCCCACCGCGGCGCAAATTCCAGTGTTATGTTCTATTCTATTCTATTCTATTTTTGTCTATGGCAATGGTGCCGATGTCGACAATTCTGCCAATGTCAGATGTGATATGAGAAAACGATGAGAAAACGTGAGAGACGAAAATACAAAATAATATATTAAGAAGAAAAAAAAATGGATTTAATGTGAAACTTGTTGACGAGTATTAGTACACTGAAACAAACAAGTACAAATATTGTTAATTATATGTACATAATAAAACAGAACAATACAAATAAATGATCACAGTCTACACAAAAATCATCATAATTTGATGTCATTGACCCGAATAAAAAACATCAAAGACTCAAAGAGCTTTGGGGAAGAATGTGTTAGTAGGGATGAAAAGTTAATTGGGACAGAGATTTTTAATTTAGGGAGATGACTATACAAGTCATGGTCTGGGTTATTATTGGAGCAGTTAAAAAATATGTGCTCCAAAGTACCTTCATCCAACCCACATTCGCATAGCGAATTTCAATCATTCGAATACCGGGGAACAACAGTGGCCTATACGGAGACGGCAAAGAGTTGATAATACTTTCTTGGATATTTTTTTATAAGGGTAAAACCAAGGCTTGGGAGTAACATTAGGTTGTATTGCGTGATAAAAAGCACCTTTCAGTTTACTTGAATTTTGCCACTGCACCTGCCATGAGGTTAGCAAGCTCTTTTTTGGAAGGCCTAGCAGATCGTAGCCCTGGCATTGGAAATGTTTAAGGTCAGCGGCTTGGGACGTAACAGCATCCTTAGCAAGAGCATCAACATATTCGTTTCCTCTTATGCCACAATGACTTGGAATCCAAACCAAATGTACGGTTTTGTGATTCTTGGCACAAGAGAAAAGAGACTTTTTGATTTGAAGCAGGATTGGACTGTGCAGCTTACTCTTGTAAGGATTCTGCTCCAAAGCTTGCAAACAACTAAGTGAGTCTGTGAAGATGACACCAAAACGTATGCTATGAGCCTCTATGAATAAACACGCTTCCAATATGGCCACGCACTCACCCGTAAACACTGATGATTGAACTGGGCACCTGAATTTTAAAACGATTTTGGAGTTTTGGTAGTATACCGCAGCACCAGTGCAACTTGTATCTGATAATTTGGAGGCGTCCGTGAAAAACCTTTCGAAATTGTACCATCGCTCACCAACCACCGCATTGAAAACCGAGTTCGCCGAAGGAGACCTTTTCGATATGCCGATATTGTAGAAGATATCTGGTATAAAACAAATAATTTCATAGTCAAAACTGAAAATAGGGAGTTTCGGAAATTTATTAATAGGGGAATCTAAATTTTGATAAACACGGAGGGATTTTAAAAACAAGGGGACTTCTTTATGTTTCCAATAGTTGGAACTTCGGCATGCAACATCTAAGTCCTCCACTTTTTGAACCATAGGATGGGAGGATTTGGTAATGACTCTAGCCCAAAATCTCGATGCTAAATACTGTCTTCTCAAGGCCAACGGTGGTTCTGCGCACTCTACTTGCAATGCGTTAATTGGTGAGGACTTCATACAACCCGATATGATACGTAGGCACTTAGATTGAATTCTGTCCAACCTGGCCAAAGCACCTTTGTTGCAGGGAATTAAAAGGAAAGATCCGTAGTCCAACATACTCCGGATTAAGGCATTGTATACCAATTTCATGGTGTAGGGATGTGCCCCCCACCAGACACCGGCAAGCACTTTTAGAACGGGAATAGTTCTCTCGCATCTATTAACTAAATAATTTAGGTGGTGTAAACCACTCAATTTGGAATCCAAAAGTACGCCTAAAAATTTTACTTTTGATGAAACCGGTATACAATGTCCTTGGATGCCCACTGAAATTTGTGGGATCAACCTCCTGCGGGAAAACACAACTACAGTACTTTTGGGGGCAGACAAACTCAGACCGTGAGAATTTAGCCATTGGTTTAGAGAGTCCAGGGATACGCAGAGAGACGATGCAGCGTCACTAACTTCGTTACTGGTGACATATAAAGCCAAGTCGTCAGCATATTGAAGAATTTGACAATCGTTGTTTAGGCATGACCCGATGTCAGCTGTATATAAATTGTACAGTAAAGGACTAAGAACAGAGCCCTGTGGTAGGCCCTTCCATGACATCCTAACGTCAAATTCCTCACCCGGGACTCTCAAAATCAAAGATCGAGACATGAGCAAACTACAGATGCACTGTATCATTCTCTCCGGTATTCTCAGCTGTTGCAATTTTTGCCTGAGAATGGGAAGAAGGACATTATCATATGCAGAGGAAATGTCTAGAAAGGCAGCTACTACAGATTCATTTTTCGAAAACGATGAGCGTATATCTGAAAACAAAACCCCAACACTATCCATGGTACTGAGTCCCTTTCTAAAACCAAATTGAGACCTAGGTAGTAAGTCTCTGGATTCTACAATAAATTCTAGTCGGTTCTTTACTAAATGTTCAAATATTTTTGCAAGGACTGATGACAAAGCGATTGGTCTAAAGCTGTTTGGATCATCAGCGTGCTTACCAGGTTTTAAAATAGGTATGATAATTTGAGTTCTCCACTGATCGGGAACCCAGCCATAGGTGTAATAAAAATTTAAAATATCTAAAAAATAGTTGTTTGCTCTATGACCTGCGTGTGACATAAAGGAATAGACAATACCATCTATACCGGGGGCAGAGTCATGAACGTGTTTCAAAACTAAGTTAAGCTCCTGCATAGAAAATGGTGCATCAAATGGATCCTGCGAAGAAATAAGTGATGGCTGGTTATGTTCTGTCTCCGATGGAACATACGGAGGAGCCAGTTTATCAAAGAACAGCTCAGCAGTCTGTCGAGTGATGGGGGAAGAAACTGAAGGGGAGCATCCAGATCTAAAGCGGTTGATCTTCTTCCATACCACTGATAAAGGAGTGGAGGGGGCCAGTGAACCACAAAAAACAGCCCAACCAGCACGTTTCTTCCTTCGCAGTAACCTTCTAGATTTAGCGAGGGTCCTATTGAAAGCTATTAGATTATCGCTAACCATCGCCTCATTATACACCCTTTCAGCGTCATCCCTTTCCCTTATGGCAGCTGTGCATTCCTGGTCCCACCATGGTGGAGGAGGAATCTGCCCACGTGCCGAGTTTTTAACAGGAAAACATGAGTCTGCACTAGCTGTAATGGCAGAAATGAGGTTATTATAACAGTCTGTCACATGGAGGGGATCAGGGGAATCAAAATCACGACCAACTAAATTTGGAAGAGAATCTATTTTTTCCTCCAATAATGAGGAATAACTTGCCCAATCAGGATTAGACAAATTATACCTCAAGAGTGGAGGGTTAGATTTTTCTAAGTAAGTTTTCTCAGCCAAAGATATTATAATTGGATAGTGGTCACTACCATGTGACAAACTGGTACACTCCCAATGACAAGACGCTGCGATGTCCAGTGAGCAAAATGTGAGGTCAACGCAACTCTTATGCTGTCCAGGAAGAGACCTACGGGTTGAGCACCCATTATTTAAAATACAAAGGTTAAGGTCATCTAGGATCTCAACTAAACCTTCCCCAAAACAGTCGCAACGTTCAGAACCCCACCTAAAGTGATGGCAGTTAAAGTCCCCCATAACAAGCACAGGGCCCTCTATGGTTTCCAACATACGTTTTAAGATTGGAAGGAAACTTTGATGAGGATGAGCAATATAAATAGATATGAGGGTTATTCCCTCTACCCTACTAGCCACAATGCTAATATCATCACCTAAAGGAGGCAAAGATACAGCCACAAGCGGAACACGATTATTCACACAGAGAGCCGACCCGCCATAGCCATCAGATCGGTCGCATCTGAGAATATTGAAGGAAGGTAAACGGAAACTAAGACTCGGAACTAGCCAAGTCTCAGCGAGAGAACAAGCTAAAGGTTTGTATTTGTTTAGAAGGAATGTGAGCTCGTGCTTCTTATGAAACACGCTCCTCACATTCCATTGAAGGAATACGTACCGAGGCATTATTATGGGATGAAAGTGAGTTAATAAGTGAAGTAGCAACGTTGGACGGTAATTGAGTTTTATTGGATGAAGACACTAAGGTTAACAGAAGTTTACTAAGAAGTTCAACTATTGAAGACAAGTTTTCAGGAGATTCGGATAAATGATTATTAAGACCACAGCCATTAGGCTGAGTAGATTGGGGAGTGCTAGTGAGCTGCTGATGGGCTGTTTTATCGTAGGAGGGAGAAAGGAGAGCATGGGTCTTTGGCTTAAGAGACACAGTTTTGCGGTATGACTGAGTCTGTGATTTAGCAATGTCTGCATAACTACGAGTGGAAGTGGGAACAGTTTTACTTGCTTCTAAATAAGAAATTACTTTCTCAGCCATAATAGATTTAATTGTCTTCTGCCTGCTGTACTCCGGACAGGCTCTGCTATTTGCAAAGTGACTTCCAGAGCACAACACGCAGAAAGCTTCGCTCTCAGCAATGCTACAACCATCACCGGGGTGATCATTGCCACACTTGCTACAGCGGGGTTTGGAACGACAAACCGATTCTACATGACCAAAACGGCAACACTTGCGGCATTGAATGGTGGGGTATACATACTGTTCTACGGTCAAAGATGTATAAAAACAGAAGATTCGTTTTGGTAAAACTTGCCCATCAAATGTGATGACACAAGTTTCAGTGGGCCTATATTCAGTTACACCATCTTTATTAAACTTCCTATTCAATCTCCTAACTTTTATAATTGGACCACAGCCTACTGGGACTTTTAGATATGTCAGGACTTCCTCGTCTGAGAAGTCAGTAGGAATGCCACTTACAACACCCATACGGGTTATATTAAAAGACGGAATAACAGCCTCATACAAATTTGTCCCTAAAACATTATTACTAATAAAGGCATTTGCATCCTGAGGGGATGAAAACTCAACTGATATACGATTTCTACCAACACGCTTGACTGTGACAATATTTGATATGTTCTGATTTGTCAAAAAGCGCCCGAATGTAATTGGGTGTAGGGTAGTTCCAGAATTAGGTTGATTTTCTTGTCGGGAAACATGGACAATAAAAGGTCCTTTATCTATTACTGAGTATCTAACACGGCCAATATGAGTTCTTGGTTGTTTGGTAGGGCGATTGGATACATCCTCTTCATTACCGGGACGTTTACGGATATTAGTCTGGGGTGGAAGGATCTGGGACTCCAGATTACAGACCACATCTGCAAACTGGCTTAATGGGTTGGGTGTGGAACTTGGGCTATACGAAGAAAAGCCAGATAGGGGGGTAGTAGTAATATCATCAGGGGGGGGGGGGGGGGGTCAGGGGGTTTATTTTTATCCATATTCATATTGAATATGAATAATGGTGTCCAATATCGTTAAAAAAACAAACACTAAACAAACCTGATAGCAGGGAACAACGAGACAACGCACAAACAAACACAATAACAAGTCACAATAAACACAATAACACCGAAAAACAGCCAAAATTCAAACACACGTGTTTCCCAGAAGCACACTGTCGGCTATCTATCCAGTGTTATGTTACAAATATATAAAACAAGACGCATGGAAAAGCATTTGTGAAATCACTTATGAAAATTACAACGAAAAGGCGCTACCGAAAAATCAAAACTGGGAAGTAGTGTGGTCTTTTCTTTTGAAATAATTTGTCTATCCACAATAAAAAATCACGAGGAACTGGTTACCCTACCATACGACAATAAAACGCTCTTTTTCGCGACGCCGCGCCGGCCGCAACGCAATCTGCCGATTTTAGCGTTGCGGCGTTGCAACGCGGTTATGTGTTTCGGCCCTATTTCGTTCGGTTTCGGTAGATTTAAAACGTGTAAAACATTCTTTGACATTTCTTTAATTTCCCTCTCTGATTGACGTTGGACTACGTAAATTGTTGAAGTATGGTATACTGAACTGTCACTAAAAAGTAAATAATAGTTCAAAAACCCTCCAAAACGGCGCTAGGGTAGGCAAATGGTGTAGTATGTATGTAGCAGTTGTACGGACTTGAAGTATGCCGAGTTAGATTTTTTTTTTGTGGCTAGAGTAGTTAGTGACAGTTCAGAATACCATACCTCAACAATTTACGTAGTCCAACGTTATTTCGCAAAATTATTCCTTTTAAAATTTACCCGGTGGCTACTGTGGCGCCACCCTTATGAGGAACATTTTATACACAGAGATAGTTCTCCTTGTCTCTAGTGTGACAGTAATGATTGGTGATGTAATGATCATAGACCTTGTACCAATTATCTCTAATTATCTCCATAGTATACTTCGTAAAAGATAGCTTGATCTCTGCGACAGCTGTCAGTAAAATCACGCCTATGAACGTAGACAGAGAATGCTATAGACGCCTGCAAAGCGTGTCGCAGAAAGAGACAAAACAAAAATACGTCACACATTTAGGGTTACCGTGTGAGGAAAAATTTACCCGACAATTTAAAATGTCTATAGAAAATTTATTTTTCTCATAAATCGTCTTTAAATCAGTGTCCGTTCAAAATACATATTTGGGAACCTAGATATTCTGTAATACAATCGGAATAAATACACCCTAGCTACAGATTCCTAGATATAGGAATATGTTTGATTTACAAATTATTTTGGTACTTATTACGTTTGCATGAACTACGCATGCTCCCTCAACCCCTTAAAAGCAGGAGAGAGTGACGATGGATGATGATGATGTGATTCTAAATACCTACATTTTCTTAGATGATAGTAGTATCTGGCTTTGTGAGTAAATAATACAACAAGTTTATTTTTAATTAGCTTTTATTGATTTTACACGTTATTGTCCTAAATTGTCCGTCAATAACGTATTTCAATAAGTATATTATAGTAATGTGTAAGTACAAATACTTGTACTTAGAAATTATTATAATATACTGTACTTACAAGAATACTTAAATTATTTTCAATTTCCATATTCGTTTCTTCATGTAAACTGATGGAGGAAGATGATGGAATACAGGCCTTTGATTCCTAAAAAAAAATATTATCTTTAAGACGTTAATACAAAATAGATGTAAGAAGATGTTGTTTACGGAAAAAGATATTTTAAATTCTTGATCGATATTTTGAATCGCGTTCAGAGTTTAAGATAAGCCTGTCTCAGTCATTTATTGCACATCAAATTTACAAAATAATAGTTCGCAACAGATAATTGTATAAGTATAACAGTTTTAAAAACACTGAACATATATAAAAAACATATAAAACCTGTATCGAAACTTAATAATTATGTTATTAACTGAATGTTTAGCAGAATAGGTACTGTATTCGGTAATAGCAGTGTTAGTTTATTCTTTTTATTTAACATTTTTTTTTATTAAAATGTCTGCTGCAAATTTTTGATGACCGTTTTGGTGTCCAATCTGTTTGTTCTGTAGCTACGATCCAATTCCGACGTAAATTATCATATTCAGGAAAACTGCAACAAGCCATTAATCTTTCAGATATACAATTAACTAGCTGCGCCCCGCGCTTTTACCCGCATGTGTCTCGGTTCCGTGAGAATATTGCGATAAAAAGTATCCTATGTCCTAACCCAAGTAATTTACCGATGTGCCAAATTTCATCCAAATCTGATAAACCGTTTTAGCGGGAAAGCGTAACAAACAAACCAACAAATAAACTCAATTTCGTATTTACATATAATATTAGTTAGGATTAGGATACACACTACAGAATACATATTTCCCATAAAAGTGGGCAATCATTTATGGAAAATTGGCAACACCAAAATCCTTAGGTTAGAATTTAATAATGTTAATTTTGTGCTTTTTATCGATGAATTTACGTCTAGGGTACATTATTCACAATGTATGAACACAGTAAACTGTTATTGATAGCCTAGTTACTGATAAAAAGTGCTATACTTACGAATGAAAGGACAAGTCTGGCATTTTCGTTTCACCTATCACTTTTACACCTTAGATCGCTACACCGCACCATGTTTTTTTATTTAATGGTTGAAATATTAAGGCTAAATTGTTCATAACATAAAATAACATAAATTACTAAACTTATAGCACATAAAACTGAATTTTACAAGAAGACGATAACTATCTGTCAAACTTTGTTTAGCAAAGTACTATGCTAAAACCGTCAAAATCGTGGCACGCGCTGTGAAACAAAAAATCTCATCGTTCTGTCTCATTTCTTTACACGACATCGGCGTAACTTGCTCTTTTTCTTGTGTGAATGCGACAAAACACATCAATTTGTCTATAGCATTCTCTGTCTACGCCTATGAAGTTCTGAATTTCATAGTAGTACAGACACGTAGACAGAGAAAACTATAGACTACTGCTCAGCGCGTCGCTGTAAGGGACAGAAAATCAAGGTACCTGAAACTTTAGGGTTACCCCCTTCAAGGTGATTTTACCCCGAATATTCACATGTTTTTCAATTTCTATTATCTACTTTGTATGTACTAACGCACAGGCTTTATAAATAGAAAAAACACATCAAAGTCAAAATAGTTTATTCTAAGTAGGAATTCTTTCACCTACGGGAAAAAGGACATTTAAAGAAAACCTGAGCTACAGCATAAAAAAATCTTTTTATTACCCGATTTACTAAAAAGGATACTGGATAAGGATACTGATAATACGGAATCGGCTCAAATAGACATGACCTACGGCCTACTTCACAGCAGAATAAGAAAAAGGCTACGAAGAGAAGAGTGCCGTAATTTCTATGAATTACTGCGCCTCTCACGGAATATCGAGGATTCATTCGGCGAGGTAAATAACATTACGCCTACGGCGAGTGAGCGTCGAACACAAACGCCGGCAACATTACCGACGTCCACGCAACCCGCCGCTCGCGAGAGCACCCGCGTCGCCGCGCGTGATCTCGGCTCCGCACGGGCGCAGGCCTACGGCGCACCCGCCGCCGCGGTGCCCGCCCCGCCCGCGCCTCCCGTGCCTGTTCCAGCCACGCCGGCCGCGCCTATTCCACCAAAGAGGCCGCGGCCCTCCTGCACATACTGCAGGCGGTTCGGCCACACCAAAGAAAATTGCCGTAAGTTGCAGAATCAAGGTGAGAGTGAACAAAGTAAAAGTTGTGGTCAAAGTTTTTATTCCGTACGATCTCATTCAGTTCCTAAAAACTTCGCGTCAGACAATGTTTGTGATGAAAGTGAAAACGATTTTATTCCACGAGAAAATGTGCGTAACTCTTTTAATAAACAAAGGGATGTTATCCCACAACGTTTATCTAATAATAATAAGTGTAGTTCTACTAATAACATGTGTAATTCTGCTAATAACTTGTGTAATTTTAATAATAATATTTTATGTAACAATTGTAAAAATCGAAAGGAGAATGCCCATCCACGTCAAAACGATAATTTTTGTAACAATTGTAAAAATCAAAAGGATAATGCCCATCCACTTCTAAACGATATTTTGTGTAACAATTATTGTAAAAATAAAAAGGACAATGTACATTCCTGTCATACAGATATTGTATGTAGTGATTTAAATTATCAAAAGGATAATGCCCATTTATGTTCAACCGACTTATGCTTGTGTAACGACCGTACGGGACCCTCTATTGGTCGTGAGTTACGACCTATTTTTAATATTTCAATTTTGGGTTTTTCCGGTACCGCGTTAATTGACACGGCCGCCAAACATTGCATTGCGGGTTATACGCTATATACTCTCCTTCTACGTCAAGGTCATCCCTTCAGCTCTTCGACACGCGAAGTTAAGCTTGCCGACGGTGTAATCCGTACAATGGATGTACTTACCACCACGTTAGAGGTGTGCTTAGAAACGGCAGTTATTACGATTCCGTTCTTAGTTTTTCCCGATTCGACAAATAACGAGACGTTATTAGGTATCGATTTTATAACCGCCGCGGGAGTAGTTATTGATTTTTGCAAAGAAGTTTGGTATTTTAGTAAATGTGATAGGGTAAAATATAACATGTGCTTCGAACCTATCTCGCGCGACGTGTTCTGCGCCGCTACAGATATACTTAGGGATGACGAAGGTATTCACCTTAAACCAGCTGAGCGTCAAGCGCTCGCTGCCGTCCTCACCAGGCACGCACGCGTCTTTAGAGCAGGGGGAGGTCCAACACCGTATGCGGAACACTGCATTGATACAGGTGAGCATTCTCCAATTGCTGTTCCTCCTTACCGCCTAAACCCTTCGAAGAAAGAGCTGATGAAAGCTGAGATAGGTAAGATGTTACAGGAAGATATAATAGAAGAGTGTGAATCGGCTTGGTGTTCACCGGCACTGATGGTGCCGAAGGCCAACGGTGGTATCCGCTTCTGCGTTGACTACAGGCGTTTGAATGCAATCACCAAAGCTGACACATATCCGATGCCACGCATCGACGAGTTACTTCAGAGCACAAAACGGGACTGCTACATGAGTACGCTAGACCTTCGATCTTCATATTGGCAAGTTAAGGTAAGAGAAGCTGATCGAGACAAAACTGCTTTTGTGTGTCCTTTAGGTACTTACCGTTTCAAAAGAATGCCGTTTGGTCTCCGCAACGCGCCAGCTACCTTTCAGCGGCTCATCGACCGTCTCCGATCCTGCTCTGTTTTACAAGATGTAACTTTATTAGCTTATTTAGACGATCTGTTGGTGATATCTCAGGGATACCAACAGCATCTGCAAGACCTCGAGGCAGTTTTTAAACGTCTGGCCGAGTTTAACCTCCATGTGAATAGGGAGAAGTGCGCTTTTGCTCGCGAAAGCGTTAAATATCTCGGTCACGTTATTACACAAAAGGGTGTTTCCACCGACCCAGGGAAGGTGAGTGCTGTACTCGAGATGAAGGTACCAGAAAACTTAAAGCATCTGAGAACCTTTTTACAAACTTGTTCGTGGTTCAGAAAATTCATACCCAACTTCTCAAAAGTTGCCGAACCATTGACACGCTTGACTAGGAAAAGTCAAGTATGGTCTTGGGGCTCAGAACAGACCCAAGCATTTAATGAACTAAAGAGTCTACTGACCACAGCTCCAATACTGGTGCAAGCCGATTTCAGTCGTCCTTTCATTCTGCGTACAGACGCAAGTAACTACGCCTTGGGCGCAGTTTTATTGCAGGGTGACGGCAATCAGGAAAGGCCAATTGAATATGCAAGCCGACTCCTCAACACAGCTGAACGCAACTATTCCACCACGGAGCGTGAGGCCCTCGCTGTAGTGTGGGCGGTAGAGCGTTTTCGGGCTTACCTAGACGGCCAACCAGTCGTTATTGGAAGTGATCATCAGCCTCTACGCTGGTTGCTATCACTTAAATCACCAGCAGGCAGATTAGTCCGTTGGGCTCTGAAGCTCCAATCTTTTGATATCCGATTCGTATACACTCCAGGGAAGGCGAATGTCGTAGCAGATACGCTAAGTAGACCAATTTGTTCCAGCGACACTAGCGACAGTTGCGGTGTTTGTACAGTCATCTGCGATCTTCCCGCGAAGACACCAAGTCAGCTTCGCCTGGAACAGGTTTCTGATCCTGAGGTAAACAAGATTGTAAAGGAACTGGAAGGGCCTGATGATGTGGCTTCCAAAAGATGGTTAGAAAGGGGGTACCTTATGGACCAAGGAGTATTGTACCGGTTCAACCCAGACTCTGAGAGTGAATCCCCTCAGTTAGTTGTACCTAGTGGTCAAGTGGCAGCTGTTCTGAAGGAGTTGCATGACTCTGAAACAGCTGGCCACCCAGGTACCAATAGAACATATCAGAAGGTGGCACATTTATACTATTTCACAGGGATGCGGCGAATAATCACGGATTATGTCTTATCCTGCATCCACTGCCAACGATATAAGGCGAAGAACTCCAAACCACCAGGTCTACTCCAGACACCGGTGATGAGCCAGCGGAACGAAGTGTTGGCTATGGACTTGTTCGGCCCACTTCCAGAAGGAGACCAGGGGGAGCGGTGGGTCTTTCTCATAGAAGACACTGCTACCCGATGGACAGAGCTGTTTGCGCTAAAAGAAGCAACAGCGGAAGCCTGCGCTCATGTCCTCATCGAAGAATATTTCATGCGGTTCGGTTTGCCTCGCAGGATTATTTCGGACAACGGTGTCCAGTTTGTTTCCGCAGTAATGCGACAATGTATGTCAGTCTTAGATATAAAACAAAATTTCGTTCCGCTGTATCATCCACAAGCTAACCCTGCAGAGCGAAAAAACCGCGACCTTAAAGCTATGCTGGCCCACCTCGTGGCAGATGACCACACCTCCTGGCCGAAGAAGTTACCAGTGATCCGCTTTGCCCTGAATAGCGCAAAATGTCGCACAACTGGCAAGTCACCGGCTTATTTGACCTTTGGCAGAGAGATGCGGTCACCCACAGAGGTCGTTCACGACCTTCGTGCCATCAGTGCCAAAGAAAACTTTGTCCCACAAGTGACTCCTTACCTAGAAAACTTCCTGCATTCACTGTCAGCTGTTCGAGAACGCGTCGAGATCCAGCAGGACAAGACAAAGCAGTACGCCGACGCTTCGCGCCGACCATCTGACACCCTCGAGGTAGGTGATTTAGTGTTGCTTAAATCTCATTTATTGAGCAAAGGATCAAAAGACCTCACTTCTAAGTTCTACCCTCGCCGAGATGGCCCTTACCAGATCACTAAAAAGGTAAGTCCAACAACGTACACCCTCGCGAGCACAGAACAACCCAATGTAGATATAGGGAAATATCATTCCGAAGATCTTACACGTTACCGAAGTAGCGACGACTCCTTACCAAAACCCGTTATTCCAAAACGAAATCGCGGACGTCCAGCTAAGGCTGTTAGTGTACCAGTCCAGGACCGAGGGCGTTCTCCAGGACTGGAGGGGGAGTATGTAGCAACCCACACACAATTTCCTCCAATACGAGCGTCCCGCGGTCGCGTCCCGGCACGATATAGAGAATAAGCTCTCTCTTTCCCTCGCGTGCGTTACGAAGAAGGCGCGTGTAATGCGCGCTAACCAGTCCGCTGCCCACACGCATCCTGCGTAGACGCGTATCTCACGTTCCGCGCCGGTCGCCACGCGCCTCCCTCGTGCCGCCATTGTTACGCGAAAATACTAGTTTTAAGGGTCTTCGTCCCCATTGTTTATTACAAGTTTAGTGTACCTTTGTTAACTTTTGTGTTTATTTCTGATTATACTCTATTTCTAAAAAGGTGGTTTTCCTGAGATAACCTCTCATAGTATAACTTTGTTATAATAACATGAGACAACATCCACATAAGGTCTTCAGGTCCCGAACTAGGAAGAGCCTGTACTACGGTAACCTGATGACTGATATACAAATACACACCCAGACACAGGTCAAACAGACATGTTCATGCACACAAATGTTTGATTTGTCCGGGGATCAAACCCGGGACTAGCGGCTCAGAAGGATACGCTATCAATTCGACACGTATGTATGTAATATTATTGGAATTGCAAGATATTGACTTACGATAATCTATTAGGGCTTCCAATCAAATGTACAAAATTATATACAGTATGCAACATGCATACTGTATATCTGCAGAAGACTGGAAGAAGGTGGTAACCAAATGCAAAAAAAAATGGAAGAAGATTGGGAGCGGGACGTCAGATTTGATAATATTTGTGAACAAGAGTTTATAATAAATTTACAAGATTGTTCTAGCGATTCAGAAACTGATTCAGATATGGATTTGGGGTGTACTCCTTTACGAGAATAAATGTATTTTATATTCAAATATTCGTTTAATTTAGTAACGTTAAATTAAACCCAATTAAATGTTACATTAGCATCGATAATAGTAAGAAACGTCGATAATTTCTATCGACAATTTTTTATATCATGACAACCCTAGGAATGTCAGTTTGACTTATGTCGCAGAGATCAAGCTATCTTTTACATAGTATACTGTACAGGTTTCTTGTGACGACATGAATGCTACAATATTGGACAATAATTTGGTCTTTTTCGATTCCCCATAATTACCCATTTAAAATGGACTACACAATTAAACTGAATTATACATACCAAACTTGGTATGTATAATTCAGTTTAATTGTGTAGTCCATTTTAAATGTTTAGAACCATATTAGAATGTACTCTGTGGAGTACAGTATGACCGTACAAACAAGTACAGTGCAACAAAGATGTTTTAGCGTTTGAATGAGACAGGGGCGTGTTGTCAGGTGTTGTTGACAAAAAAGATGGCGGCGTTAGTTCCGAATTTGGCCACGTGCCAAAATATCTTTGTAGCGTTGTAAGCATGTGTGAATTTGTATTGAAAAAAGATGGCAGCGTTAGCTGCGTTGTGGTCACGCACCAATAGATAGACCCTCGTTCAGCAAATATTCATGTATAGTAGATTTACGGTCTGCTGTCTTTTTTTCTGGTATTTTTTTTGTCTGGTATCGGAAGTACAAACCTTTGTTAAGTTGCATAAAATCAATGATCACCAAAGACAATAAGTCCCAAGTTGACTATATCCGTTTTATCGTTTCCGTACCGAAACTACAAAAAGAATGGATAAATTCTAACGAAAATTAATGCATAATTATTTAATTTTTTTTTAACTCACAATTGTTTAGTTAATATGAAGAAATATTAAAATTACTCCTAAAAGAAATTGAAGTGAGTCTTCTGGTCGAATAATTTCGAAAGAAAGAAAATGGCTGCCGATGTGTTCCGTGCGGCAACTACCATTCCTGCCAGTGATAACTTTCGATAAATTATTCTGCAATACAGCCCCAACCTGTTATATTTTCTTGTATGAATGATTGCTTGTGGATCAGTTAATTTCAAGGATAATGTTAATTCGTCATAACGAAAATTCAATACCTACAAGTTACGAAAACGACATGGCGGACTGATAATCAACCAATAGGAAGCCAGCATCAAGCGTTTCTGAATTGCATGTACTCGCATTTCGCGTCATTACGTTTCGGTGCCTTCTTTCTCCTATAAAATTTAGTAATCTTATGATATCAGTGAGTTGATTGACTTTTCAGTTAATTACTAAGAAGAGAGTGTGAATATTGTGTTTAAAATTGTTTTGAGACGATCGTTTGATGTGAAGCATCCCGACGGCTGGTATCATGACTGCGTTGGATTTAGGATGAACTGAAATGCAATACCATCTTTTTGTTTTTGTAAACAAGACTATGTTTTTACGATACACGTGCGAGACTGTATACAATTGACAGTTGTTTTCAATGATGTCGGGAAGGGGGGCAAAGAAACGCGGAAGGCCTCCAAAATCGGGGAGTTTCGAGAAAAGCAGGAAATTCCAGTATCATTTGTTAAAAAAGCCAAAATATTTATTAAATCAACAAAACGCAGGGTCACCTTCTCTGGTTAGCACACCCTCAGCATCAAGAGCATCGTCTCCTCAAGGGAGCGACATAAGTAGACGAAGTACACGAAAACAAAGAGGAGGAAAGACACATAAAAATAAAAGAGGTGGAATATCAGGTTCCTATTCACGAAGAGGATACAACCCACAAGCTGCTGATTATCACGAATCGGAATATCATTATGGATCTGATTTTGGAGATGAATACAGTGATAGGTCGGAAGCTGAAGAAGATCGCGCTAGTGAAAGTTCTGATGGCAGTGTTGTAGGTGACGCTGCTGCGAGCGATAGTGACTTTTCGGTCAGCAGCTTCAGCACTACCAGTGGTACACCTCGTAAGGTTAACAATTTACTCAGACCACCTAGTCCAGATCCTCTATGGCTTCAACAGGAACGACAAATTCCATCTCTAGGCCTTCCTCCTTCATCAGATGACTTGCTAATTCCACAGAATTTAATTTTACAAGTTGTTGGTGTTTATGAAGTGTTAAGACACTTCAGGCATCTGGTGCGACTATCACCATTTCGCATAGAAGATCTGTGTGCAGCAATAAGTTGTGAAGATCAGAGCAATCTACTTGTAGAAGTACATATGATGCTACTAAAAGCTTTGTTAAGAGAAGAAGATGCTCAACAAACACATTTCGGTCCACTGGACCATAAAGACAGTGTTAATATTACTTTGTTTTTATTAGATGTCATGACATGGCCTGAAGTCCTTAGAATTTACATAGAAAGTGACAAATCATTTGATCAGAATGTTGTCAGAATTTTAAATGCATCTGAATATCCCTTCACAACTGTGGATGATCGTCTGGCTGTTCTTCAATTCTTATGCAATCAATTTTTAATAACTAATCCAGTTCGTGATGATTTGCTTAGTGAAGGTAAGTGAAATTAAACTAAAAAAAAAACAAAAATACTTAGTTTTAATAGATCAGGCAGTTTTTGTGAAAGATGAGACAGTATAAAAATCAATCAGCCCGCAACCCGCTCACAAATGGCACAATTTTTTTCTGTCTCGAAATTCCACTAAAATTCTCTTAACTACTTACCTAAGTGTTTTTTGTACCTATTGCATGAATGATTAAGTAGATTGTGTATATTTTAAATAAAACTTTATTTTATTTGACTCGCCTTACAAATGTATGTATGAGTGTAACCTATATTTCTAATTTCTATAATGCCTGTCAGGTTTTAATTCTTATGATACACTCTGAGTTTCTTAGAGCCTATTGTAGTCTTACTGCCTCACTCGAAAGACAAATGATTGATTTTCTTTAAATTGATGTCTCTTTCTTTACAGTTCCAATACATTATGATGATCATTGTCGAGTATGCCATCGTCTGGGAGACCTTTTATGTTGTGAAACATGTCCTGCAGTCTTTCACTTAGAATGTGTGGATCCTCCATTAGGTGACGTACCATCTGAAGACTGGCAATGTGCCCTGTGCAAGCAGCATAAAACAATGGGAGTCACAGATTGCCTCCCAGATGCTGAAAAACAGGGGTTAATGTGTAGACATGAGCACTTGGGCTTTGACAGACATGGAAGAAAATATTGGTTTATAGGTCGACGTATATTTGTGTATGTATTCCGTATAAAATGTTTAAACTAAAAATAATCTTATTTTATTGCATGGGCTGTTGGGTGGCTAGTTCACAACAAATATGTTCTGAATCTTGTATATGTTCCATAAATATATGATTATTTTAAATATATTTTAGGAACTGTTGTTTCTAACTTCGTAACATCATAATAAAGATAAAATTATATTTTTAGTGAAGCTGAAAATGGTGATGTGTGGTATTATTCATCACCTCAGCAATTCGAAGAACTACTTAAAGTTTTTGATTCTGATGAGATGGAAGCTCCACTAGTTCGGGAACTATTGGAAATGAAACAAGAAATCTTAAGACAAATGGACATTACAGAGCGTCTGACAAACCAAGTCAAGGGAAATCGGAAGTCATACTTGGAGATTGAAAACGCTATTATAGTTAAACAGCGAAAAGTCAAAGCGGAACAAAAACAACATGACCAAAATCCAGAATTAAAAATGGAAGATGATAAGCTTGATAATGTGTCATCCCTAGTAAATGATGGAGATGTGGTAAACGAAGTGACTGTGGTCAGTGAAGACACAACCCATGAAGACAATGATGAATCTATAGAAAATGATGATAATAATAAAAAAACAAAAGGCAATACAGTTAGTAGAGGAAAAACACCGCTTCAAAAAAAACCGGAAGAAGGTATAGTTTAATATTATTTCTTTTGGTATTCATCTATTTTCCAAAGTGCTGCACTCTTAGTAATGCATACACCACATGACTACTGATTGTTCTTTGCTCTCTTTGGGTAGGTAATGTGTGGCGACTTTCACCTTTAACTTTATCTTTGTGAATTTCTCTACTTTAGTCTGCTCTTCTGCCTTGCCTTCAATATGGAGTTCAATAATTAATCATTTATTGTAATCGACATTTAACTCTTACTGAACAAAACTCCTCCAAAAGTAGGATGCGGAGGTCATATGGAAATCAGTTGTGCTTTCTCAGTAACCTGGATGTTTGGGCGCGACTGAATCTGTGGGGCCCTTCAGAATAGAAAAGGGCAAAGAGAGACGCCGTGGCCGCATTTATATTCAAGCTGTTTCTGGAGCGCAAGTTTCGAGAATGAGGCATTGTCGAAAGGTGCGCTTCAGAAATAGGTCTTTCCATGCTAATAGTGAACAAAAAGCTACAAAGACAAATCTTCCCAATGGGCAGTTGAGAGAGATTTCGTTTTTATCCGAAACTAATATTGTAGTCTGTTCAAAAAGTATCTGATGGAAGTGTAAACAAACCCTGTTTGGGTTAAATTCCGACGTAATCACTTACGATAGTGACACATTCATCTCTATTTCTCAAGGGTTTCAACTTTATATCACACCACTTTTTTCTAACAATTATTGTTTGAATAACATTATATATTATATTTGAAAAATCATCGACGGAAATTGAGGTTAGAAAATTAACCTCAATTTGTCGAATGAAGAACTCTTTAAAGTAATTTAAAATTAGAAGTTTGGGTTCAAGTATTCAAATAATCAAAGCAAAGCAGTCCATTTGTAAGTGGCACTACACATCCATAGGTATGTTTTCATATGCATTTGTTTAGTTTTTATCAGATACTTTTGGAACAGACCATACATTTTCAGCTTCTATCTAGTCTTTTGCTATCTACCTTAGGGAATAATCATGTATTTTTTTATTATTTAGAAGACTAACGCAAACTGCTTGTTGCTTAAAAACAAATATTTAACACTTACTTACATTTTCTACTAGGTACAGTTCAAACGTCCGTTACGATACGATGTGACTTCATTATGTACGGTACTGCTTTGTTTACATCTACATTTTTTCTTTCAATTAAATAATTTACTTATCGATATTTTTGTGCTTTATTCAAGCAGAAATTGCACTTACAATAATAACCTAGTGAGATTTCAAGCAGTTTGCAAAGAATAGATGATTGTTAACATTAATTTTTACTAAAAATAAGTAATGCTTTAAAAATGTAAAAATTACCGCATTGTTTCTTGACTCCAATACAATACATATTTGAACATTGAAAAAGTTTTGAGTTACTTGCATATTCCGAACATTTTGTAACATAACATTGTTTAAAATGTATGAAACAGAACTAAGTAATATGAAGCACTTTCCACCTACATAAGTATTCGATTAATGAAATCTATATAAAGTACGTTTTTTTTTTTCAGTGACGGAAAGGTTGACCAGATTAAAGTCCAATCAAATCTCTAATGGAACTTACCTATTTAAATTAGGAAATGAAAATAGTTTTAAAAATTACGTAAACCAGTACTCTGCAAATCCTTTAGCTTTAAACAAGCCACAGAGAAATGAAGAAAGAGACAAAAAACGATACATGTCCCATAAGTTTTCTTTGTCTTCAGCACAAGAATTCAAATGGGTAGGCTTGCTAAATGGTAACTATAAAGAAAACTTATGTAAGACTAAAATCGATCCTGTTACTTTTTCATGCAGGAATGTAAAATGTTTCTAACGATTTTATTCTCCTTCAGCTACAAAACCATTACTGGAGACTACACTTAGACAAACCTTACTACAATTAGAATCAAATATAGTATTACAATTCATGCACCCCAACTGGTCGCTTTTGAGAAAGCCATGGGTACAAGCAGTACAACTTTGTCAAGCACCTCGTGATTTCGCTAGAGCCCTTTGTGTTCTACAGGTTCGTATTTTTTTATTTTTTTTTACGAAATATATATGTCTACTGACTATGGATACTAATTTGAATATTATGTTTGACAGGCATGCATTAAAAGTGTTGTTTGGGTACCAGCGTGGCATGAACAACTAGGTCACGTTAGGTTATCACGCACGACTGCAACCGAAAGGGAAGAACGCAAAAAACTAGATAAGAGGGAAAAAAAGGAAAGAGATGAGGAAGAAGAAAGATATCGTACAGCTTACAATTTTGTGAAATATTCTCTCGGTCTTCGACATCAGGTATGTCTACAAACTAAAATGGTTAATATGGTTCCTGAAACCACAATCTCTAAAAGTTTCAGATTTGCATATAATACTGATCCATCTGAATGGATCACCCTGTGGAAATTATGTGTATGTGTATCGAAATTATGTCCTAACTTTTTGAATGCTGCATAAATTCTCAGACAGTTTCTCGACTCGAATAGGAGATTATCGAAAGGAGATAAAAATAAAATTTGTACCGCGTAAATAGTTTTTAGGATCAATTCACACCAATATGGCACCAAAGGGGTCTTATTAGTATAACACATAGTACCCGTATAATACATTTAGGTGTGTACTGAGCCCTACGATACTCGCATTTCAAAAAAAGAGGATCGCCTCGCCTTTCGAATATCAGATCATCATCATCAGACAATCGTGTTTCAAGTTGTCAAACAAACAAACGTTCGATAAAGTCGTTTATTTGACAACTCGAAACACGATTGTCTCGTATGACATTTATATATTCCAGTTTTTTTTTGTCTACTTTGTAAACACATGAATGCGAATGCTTTTAATTGTCTGATGATTCTCACCGACTCTCGACGGTCAAGGAACACCTCTTAAAAACGTCGTACGATATTGTAGTATGAGCCAAGACTATGCACGCTACAAATGTAGCATTCTACACTGTGGCTCTTAACATAACTTATTAACTTTGCAGTTATCATTGTTTAACTATTTTTTAAGATTGTATCTGTTCTTGTTCCAAAATAAACGATTTTTATTTATTATTATTAATTAAACGATAAATCGTCAATGGTACTTTTTTACATGTTATATAAATCCGATGGCATAATTCTCACACATTTTAATCAGATTGAACTATTTTTAGGTATGGAAACAAAAAGGAGAAGAGTACAGAATTCATGGACAGTGGGGTTGGTTGTGGAATTCATCTACCAGAAAATATAAGAAGCATAGTAACACAAAAGCCTGTCTTTTAAATGGTCCTGCTAAAATAGCTGTGCGAGTAAGAGAAGGCAGTACTATAAAAGTTTTAGCTGTTGAACCAAAAACGTATGACTATCTCATTTCAAACGAAGGAGAGAATAAAGATGTTATGGAAAAATGTATGTATTATGTGTACTTTTCTTTTTAAGATATTTAATTTTTTGGGGGGCTCGTGGTTAAGAACACCCGGTACGGGTCGATCGTAGGTTGAGCTATGCTTCCCGAGATCGATATGTGGATGGGTGACTATCCATTACATATCGAGACTCCTCCGTGTCTCGGATAGCACGTTAAGCCGTTGGTCCCGGCTGTAATTCAAAGATCTGGCAGTTGTTATGGGTAGTCAGATATCCAAGTCTGACAACCAGTCTTACCAAGGAGTCTTGTGTTACCCAGTAACTCATTTGGTTAGACTGGAAGTAGATCCCAACATAGAAAATACCTACCAGTATAGGAAAAAGCTAGGCAGAATATAATTTTAATGTATTTAATATTTTTTTTTAATGATGACTTTTTTATTATAGTGCCACCATCAATGCGTAATTTAAAAGTTGACAAGGATGAAGATGGTTTTGAAGAAATAGATGTTGAAAAGGCACTGAGCTCCTCAATAAGAAGGTATTACCCAAAAATTGCAAAAAAATCCAAATTAGATGAGTTTTTAGCTCGCCGGACATACTTAAAATTCATGGAGGAGAAGAAGTTAGCCAGCTTGATAGCTAATGTGAAAAAAGAAGATTTAGAAGTTAAAAGTGAGGATGATAAGAATATTGATGTAGAGAATGATGATCCGGAACCGGACATATCAACAATTTGTGGCACAGTCAGTGGAAGCAAGCAAAAGGATACAAACAATACTGAAAACGTAGATGCACTGAGAGATGAATATCAAAAAATATCTCAGTTAACAAAAAGATATCTGTGTTACTCACATTGCTGTAACAAAATCGATACATCAAATATTTTACAAAATTCCGGAATAAAAATTAATTGTTATTCACCACTGTGCATTAAAAAAGGGAAACTTTTGACCCAATTAGTAACTTTAATAAAAAGTGGAGTCGTAAATTCAAATAATCTAGTTGGAAATTCTAAAGATAATACCAAAATGTCAATATTGGAACAATATTTGTTAGGTAAAAGTTCATCTTGTACAAGTTCAAACGAAACCATATTGACTGACCTATTATCGGCAGTTGCGTGTGCTCAAGAATGCGACAATAAAATCAATGATTGCTATGTTAAGAGGAAATTAAGTGGCGATGACAGCGATATTAATTACAAAGTTGAAAAGCATGATATTCATGATAACTCATGTGAAGTTAAGTCAGAGAGTACTCTTGAAGAATCCGCGGTGCCAGCCGTCGGGAATGAAATGGATATTGACATAACATGCAACAATAATGAGGACAATGAAGTTGAAATAGGTCCACTGAAAGAGTTAACTGATTGTGAATCCTCAGAACAAGATAATAATACTAGTACAGCTAATGATAGCATGGAAAGACCGCCCATTCCTAAATTGAAAATAACAAGAGGGAGAGCATCTAAAGCATCTTCTAATACACAAAGTGTCGGAAATAACCTTGAAGCAAAGGATTCATCTTACAAATGTTCCGTTACATCAGCTAAGACTAACGACAAAGCAAAATATCGTGCAATAATCAACAGGAGATTTGGTTCTGCAAAGACCTACAAAAGAGAGGACAAGTCTATCAAAGATGAAAAAACTGAGGGGAATGTAGTAAGAGTATATTCTACAGAGAACCCTTCTGGAAAAGTATATCTAAAACGAGTTCAAACATCAGCAGTAGAAAAGAAAAAGAAAAGGACCCCAGTGAAGTATCCACTGTGTTCAACATTCCATACAAGGAGTAAAGCCAAAACTTTAATGGTTTTACCTCATCATGAATTGCGAAAACTCTGTAGACAATCTGGGCATAATTCTGTGGCTGGGTTTAGTCATAATGCAAAACCTAATCAAGCAGTGTGGCCCTATCCATGTCCTAGGCCATTATTTAAAACATGTTGGCTATATCGCACTGTAAATCTTCAATGGTTAGCAAGTGCAGCTCTGCAACTTCGTATTATGTGGGCTTGTCTACGTTGGGACGATATGGCGGCCAAACCCGCTTCTGCTGATGGTAAACATCAGCTCACTACTGATACAGAAATAGTATCACTTGAATTACTAAAACATCGACATATAGGACAGTTTTCGGAGCGGACGCAGTATCTTCGCCGGCGGGTAGTAATACCACTCGAGTTACCCAAAACAGTTCGTGAAGTGACATCAATTCGTAGTGGGTTAAGGAAAAGGAAGCGTGCCGAATCTCCTCAAAACACCGAACCCCAGGTAATTAAACTAAACAAGTGACTGAATTGAAAAAAAAAAGAAAATACATTATAACCTTGTTTTAAACAGAGTATAAAGATTTCTAAATGAAAATCATTTATTTGTCAAGGTCTCTGAAGAGTGGGTCGATGAAGATAAACTGGAACTTTGGGAGGTGCGTCAATACGGTGAGCGCACGGAACGCGCTACCCCGGTCACCCGCACCTCCACCGGCAAGCTGCCGCAGCGCAATGTCGCGCCGCCGGCTAATGCTGCCGATCTCAAAGATAAAATGGAGCAACAACTACGTGAACAGAGAGCTGCCCATCAACAGAAAAGAGCATTAGAAATGTCACAAGGTATTTATATCTAGCCACTATTGTGTAACAGACCCTATCATTAGTATTATACAATACCACCAGCTGTAAAACTAAACAATTAAAATTTTTAATTACAGAAAAAGCGAAAGCTACTCCAAACCAGAACTCTGGCAAAAGTACACTCACATCTTTACTGGCTACGAATGCCAGCACCCCCACGGGCCAGAAAACAGTCATTGGCACCAGAAGAATTATTATGACAAAAGGTGCTGATGGTTCAACCCGAGTTATCAGTCAGCCAATCGCGGGGCCAACAAAATCAGCGCAAAGCGATGGAGTTAGTTCGAAATCCAATGCAACGCCACAGAAAGATGGGCCACAAAAGGTACAAATAATTCGGGCCCCAGATGGAAAGATAACCGTTAGAGGTTTGTTAGCTGGGCAGCAGCTAATTCAAATGCCCGATGGAAAGTTACATGTCGTAATGGCAGGTCAACAGGGTGTCACGGGGCAGCTGGTAGCGGCTTCCCCGGTGACTAAAACAGTCGAAAGTGGTAGCTCTCCCGCCGAAGTCGCTCAAGTAAAAACCGCCATCGAAGAGCCGAGACTAACGCCGCGCACGGCCGCGTCCACCGCTCAGCAGGTGGTAGTGCAAGGTAACCGGCAGATCGTGATGCAGCCGGCGCAACAGATGGTCGTGCAGCAGCCGCAGCAGCAGGTGGTGGTGGCGCCCGCGCAGCAGGTGCTGGTGCAGGCGGGCGCGCGCGCCGGGCCCGCGCAGAGCGTGCTGGTGCAGGGCCAGCTGCTGCAGCGCCCGGCCGCGCCGCGCGCGCCCGCCGTGGCGCCGCGCCCCGCGCCGCAGGCACCGCGCCCCCGACCTGCGCAGACGCAGCAGATCGTCGTCAATAACCCCGTGCTGGTGCAGCAGATCGCCGCGGGCAAAATACAACTGGCGACGGTCAACGGGCAGCAAGTTCTCATACGGCCCACTGGAAATAACCAGGCGCAGATAGTCGCCCACATCGGGCAGAGTCCGTCGGCCGTGAGCACGGCACCGGTATCTTCCCCGGCGCCCGCAGCCCGCCCCGCGCCGCCCCCGCTAGCCCCGCAACCCACTGTACCTCCGGTTCAGCCACAGCCGCAACAACAACTTACCGAAGACGAAATTGTAGAGAAACGAATTTTGATCGGCCAACCTCCTGGCACTGTAATAAAGACTGTAACAGTACAGGTAATTATGATATGTTATACAAAGTTGACACATGTGATTGCAGGGTAAAAATTTAAACGGCTTGAAGAGTGTTATGAGCTTGATTTGAGAAACTAAAACTGTGTTGTATTGCTATTCAATGTTTCTGTTTTCACCATGCATTACTTTCTTTTAAACTCACCCTAATAGTTAAATGCTTAATTGTGATATATGCACATAGTTTTTTTTTTATCACAAATCATTAGAAGACAATATTATTACCCCAACTAAAGTATTAGAACTTAAATGAATGAATTAATTAAACAAATTTAATTAATTCCCGTAAACTCAAGCAGAAAGCGCAATTACAATAAAAAATAGTGCTTAAGATCTTCCTAATATACAGAATGAATTCTGCAAAGAACATAATTATGATTGGAATAATTAGTAAGAAGATAGAAATGAAAGAAAGAAAAATTCAAAATTCTGCACAAATAAAACACACATTACAGTACTACTAAAGCAAATACTTAAACTAATAATAAAGCCAAAAGCCCAGTATTCAAAAGAAAATTCATAAGATTTAAATTTAAAAGGTGCAGTCTTAAATAAACAGTGTTTAAAAATATAAAAAAAAAAATATTCAAAGCAGACAATTATTTGTATTAATGTATTCATATGTAGAATTGTTTATAAACATGGCTTGTTGACCGTTTTATAACACCATATGGTGCAATAGCAATATGTATGGCGGCATGGCAAATGAGCTCTATGTAAAGTGGGTGGACTCGAAAGCATTAAAGAGGTTTTCAGATGTCTATGTCTATCTTATTGCTATTGAGGTTTGCCTCACCTGCACGTGATTTTAAGTTAGTATCTTGTCATGGAAACTTCAGGTATGAAATTCAACAAATTCGTCCAGTGTTTCAGCCACACTTTCCATCATTACAGGTTATGCAGACAAGTAGTGGACCTAGCATTGTACTACAGGGACTGCATGGATATACTTTGACACCACAACAGCTGGCATTAGTACAGCAACAAGTGAAACAACAATTGCTAAAAGGTAAATTAGTAAATATCGCTATTTATTTAATTTGTTAAACTTCATGGTTATCCAAGCATTCATTGACTGCACTTACAGCTCAAGAGTCTACAGGCAAGCAGGGTATGCTGGGTCCCAGGAAGATGTATCTGGCCGTGCAGCCGGCGCCGAGCGCGCCGCCGCCGCTCGCCCCGGTGGCGCCCCAAGCTCTGCACTCTATTCAGTCACTACAACCACTACCCGTGCCTACGCATCAGGTAATATATTACTATTAGATGACGATCTGGACTCGAATGACATCTATTTACTATGTATGTATGTATATTGCGAACCGAATCATTCTAAACGTACATAATTTATTGTAAATGGATAAACCAGCATTCCATACATTGACGAAATACTGTTATCATACTGCCTTACTAAAATCCGCCATATATTGCAACATTATTACTATTGAGTAGATGAGAAATGGCGGATTTAATAACAGGCTCGGTTTCATATTGGGGTGGGATCAAAATGAGCGCTGTATTTTTATATACCCCGAAAAAGCAAATTTAATTTCATAAATAATAAGTTAGAAGTTCTAACAAGGAATGCTGTTTCTGTTGGATGCACTTGTTATGATCAAACCCTTAATAGTTATGTACAAGACATGTCTGTGCATACAATAATGTATTATAATTTGTAAGACTGGCACATATTTATGTTATTAAAATTGTGTGATTAATAGTTACTACTAATAAGTTATTCGTGAAAAACACCAAAGATTTTGTAAATATTAAGTATCCATGTATATTATAATTTATATTTTAGACTACACACGTTTATCCTCCTCCTCTGATTGAAAATAGGTAGTAGTATAGTCATAAAGTAGCATTTATCTCAGTATTATAAATCTTTACAACCGGTATGAATTCTTTCATAATATTTTAAAATAGACTCATTCAAGACACTTATTATGCGGAACAACAGCAGAATACCCACATCAAGAAATATTGCGGTTTATTTTATCTTTTTCTTTGCTATTGTTTATGAGTAGAACTCATAAACCCATATCTGTCCTGCAAACCTATCCAAATGCATATCTGTCCTTGCAAACCTATCCAAATCGTCACAGACACCACCTTCGCCGCAGTCGACCATAACGGCAATGTCCTTTCTCAGACTTTTAGTATTGGGTAGCGCAAAAGTAATTACTAAATTTTCTAAACCAACTTTTTATACGAAAAGTGCTTTTCGTCGATAATACCTACTTATTTGGACGTATTTTTTTCTGGTTATTGAATGAGTAACATGTTTCAAGCCGCTGCCAGAATTTGCTGCCAGAATTTACAACATTTTATATTTTCAAGATGCTTAGGTTAATCTAATTAGAGATTCTAAAAAAATCTAATTTAATAATCTTAGATAAAATTACATCTAAAAATAAGACCACCTTATAATTTTTTTCTAAATGTTGTTGTTTTCATTTTGTGAAATATTTTTGAAATGACGTAAACGCCTGTCGGGTCAGCTAGTAAATAATAATAATGTTTATTTATCCAAAGTAATACATCGACGCAGGTTGAACACAGTCACAGTATAACAGAGTAACAGTATTACGTTTTCATATAAGACGGTCGAAACGAAAAAAGGAAATTGTACTGCTTTAGTTGTTCAACCAATACAAGTATATACATGTCATTGTCATTTAAGAAAGGTAGGTATAAAATTTAATAAATATCGATATTTCGCTAATGTTCCCGAATGGAGGCATCATTCTCTTGCCCTTATCCCCATTAAAATTTTCCCGAATGAAATATAAGTATTAACTCTCGTGTGACAAACAAACACTCGTGTTTTAATAACCTCCGACTCCGATAGGCAGCGATAGTAGTATATTGGGTATTTTTAACCGACTTCCAAAAAGGAGTAGGTTTTAGATTTGGCTGTGTGTTTTTTTTTTTTTATTGTAGGTATGTTCACCTATTTCTCCGTGAATTGTGTCCCGAATTTGAAAGAAAAAAAATTCACTCCACCATCAACACAGTTCTTTTTGATTACGTTTTTTTTTTCTAGTACGTTAGATTTACGTACAATATTAGTATTGCATAAATGTAAGACTACACTTGTGTAATGTTATTTAACTTTTGTTTTGCTCTCCTGCTATTTTAACGCATTTCTGTATGGTGCAATCATCATACTTTCTCTCTTTCACTGACGGTTCGCTTCCCATTATGGTTAATAAGATATATTAGTTGCCTCACTTATTCTTAGCGCACCTGAGTTTCTACGCGAGCAGTAGCGCAAATGTTCAGTGGATTTTAGTCGAGTATGCCTACGCAGTTGCCGCTCTGGCTGCGCTGACCCTAAGCAAGTAAAATATACATTAAACTGCAAATATTTTTTGATGTGATAGTGATCAACTGCTTCTATTAGCTCTTTCGCACATAACGCTAGTCAGTTTGTCTCTTGGCTACTACAACAATATGTTTGCTTAAAACACATATACGCCTTGCCGAAGTGTCTCTAATGTACTGTTAAGGCTAGCGCAAATTTCGGTGGGCCACCGCGCAACGCAACGCGTTACATAAATCCTCCTACTTGACTTTCGTACATTTTATATGAATCATCGCACACTACAGGCAGGCCACACACACGGCTTTTTGGTTTTGCAATGCAATGCGCTGCGGCCCAATGCGGCTTTAATATGCGCTTGCCTTTATAGTTGAGAGGTCGATATCTGGGTCGTTTGTGTACGAAATGCATAGTCAAAAGTGCATGAAGAAATGGTAATCATAATACTCACAACTTCGTGACAATGTCTCAAATATAATGTCAAATGTGTCAATTGATAAAACTGGATAGATTTCTGCAACGGGAGGCAAATACACCCGTCTCCCCTTTCTTACGGCATGTATATGCTTTGATTGCAACAGTTACAATAGGTATTTTGTGCCGCAATAATGTAAGAATATTCATGGAGCAGAACAAAGTGCCGGTTTTTATAAAGTTTTAAATGAAAATAATATAACAATATCCATAAATTATACAGGATGTACGGGGACGCGCAAAATGTCACCATGAATTCAGTATATGACTAGACATTCATGGTAACAGTTTGCGCATCAATGTTCCTTACACCGTGTATATTCTTGATTATAGTAACAGATTTGGTATTGATAATTTTCATTTGTCAGTAACTCTTATCACGTCTCTATATTATTACGTCAATATTATGATCAAAAATGATACTGAATATTAAAAAATATTATCAATAACAATCTTAGTTCTAGTACTATTGAATTAATGCCCCCAAATAATTATTGAAGTATAAGCTACCGGTCTAAAGAATTGCTCATACACCACCTGTTAACATGTATTATACCTGTAAGTTATTACAAATTGATTCCTTATTAATATATTGATAGTAAATTAGTATCATTTGAATAAAATATTAAAATAATCATCGACTTTTATTTAATTACGACCTGTTTTTTTTATGTAGTTTTTATTTCTTGTAATTTTGTTTTTCTTACAAACGTTTTGTGGGGGTGTATGGGCAATTTAATGCTACTAAGATTGAATTTTTTTAATTAATAAATAGGGATTGTTTAAAGTTGTCTATAAAACAAATAATGGCTAATAATTTAACTGACATGAACTGATATATTCCCACAAACGGATGTTGATGGTTTTTAGTTTTTCTTTTTTACATGAAACCCTATTTCTTAATTTGAATTTTCAATAAGGTAAATATTTTCTAGGGAAAAGGAAAGGAGATGATGGTTCATATTTTGACACATATTACACCTTTTACTTGTAGGATGTAAGTGAAGAAGATCAAAAAAAAAGACAAACACTTTTGAATGGTGAAGAAAATGTGGCCGAGGCGGCGAGCCATAAAGAGGCGACACCTTCCAAACCTGAAGATATCAAAGAGAATAACACGAAAACAGATATAATAAATTCGGGCCCAGATGTTCTACAAAGTAATAAATTCGTGTTAACCCCTGACTATATTCAACAAAGTAAGTATTTTCCTTTTAATTTTTTAACGGAATATCTGGTAATTCTCGTCATGAGTTATTTCATTGTCTAGCAACAACTAGATAAAGGATTCACTACACTCAAATCGTAAAGTTCTTATACATTAAAAATAGTACCGTAATGACTTTATGGATGATATTTTTCCTAACCAAATAATGAATTAACAGTAGTGTATCAAACTTAGGATAATTAAAACACGAGTCACTAGAGGTACCTACTTATGTGCAGTTTCATACACTATTTTATCTAAACTCATTTTTTTTAAAATACTATAATCTTGTTATCGTAAAATATTGCGCTGATCAACTGTTCCGTCATCCACCGCCATTACGCATGCGCTGTAGCCAAAAACTATGCACTGCCACAGATAGAAAATCTACCTATTATTCAACTAAACTATAACTATTTCGTTGCATAATTTCATTATTTTGTGCGTCGACGGTAACCTCTCGAATTGAGAACTCATTGTTCAGGCTGTACATTAATACAAGCAATAGTTAATTATTATATAAGTGGGCAAAGTTTGCTAAAATGGCCCGAAAACACTGAGTATATCTTGCGCCTCGCACTAGCCGCTGCCGAGGGCTTATAAGGCTTGGCGTACGCACGGCTGAAGCTGCAGAGGATTTGTATGTAATGTGAAAAATTAGCGTAAGATACTCACAGTGTGTTCAAAACGCATGCCAATCAAAAGTTTTTTTTTTTAAACGTTGCTCGACACGAGGAGTTTCTCCTGTATTGTGGATGCGTTTACAAACATTTAAGCTCACATACACAAACAGCCAGGCCCGGAACAACTACTTGTAGGTCATACAAATATTTGTTCCGTGCAGGAATTGAACCCGCGACACGCAACGCTGCAGTCAATCGCTTAAACACTGCGCCAACCGTGCCGTTAGTGGGTAGGAATTGAAAAATGTGTATTACGAAATTTACCATAATTTTCACCGCTCTTTATTCACGTCGAGGCAAAGGAGTTATCCAAAATAACTCATCACTTTGGATAACGCCAAGTCATACGCACCACGGTCCCGCCTGCCGAGACCACGCTGCTTGTTCCGCCGCAACTCGCTAAGCCAAAATAAACATTTAAATTGATTGGTTTTAACTATACTTCAAACAAACAAAATACACTTGAAAAGTAAATAATATTTGATATAATTAGAAAATATACATAAACCTATGTGTTCCTCCAAGGGTTAGGCCGAGGTTTAGTGACCTATAGTACACCCACATTTCGCCATAATGTTTTAAGTTCCATGTAAAGGGGGCGCGAGCCTATTAGGTCGGCGTTTCCTATCCGACTACTTACTCTGTGAAGAAAGGTCGAAATAAACTCGGAAGTCACGATCTCTTTTAAAGTCCAGACATAATCTTGGTCAGATCATGTGAAGACCATATAGATTGGTGTCTGAAATGGTCTTTTGTGTAAAGAACCGCACGGATTGAGTGGACTTATCCAGTCATTGCACGCATTGGTCAGTAATCGTGCAGTTCAACTCTGAACTTATGGAGCTCAACGATTCGACGAAAAAACCAAATAAATAACATTCGGGTAGACCGCATAAATTACATAAACTACCAGTACCAGTCCATGACTAGAACTGACTGAGAAATTAAAAAATACATTGACCCACATTAGTATTCACATTCATTGATTTAACCATTGGATATAAAAGAACTAATATAAGTCAATATAATTATTTTATAATTTTTTGTGCGTTTTTTCTCTAAACTACATGTTTTAATTTTTTCTTTTCAGTCTAGTATATTCTTTATTTAATGAATAAGTCTAAAGTCAGCTAAGAATAGACTTGAGCGGTTTACTGGGAGCCACTGAAGAGTTCCACTTTCCACCGCCTGGCTCCATCGTCCGACCCTCGTTGCCCAAGTCCAATCTATTGCTCTCGTCAAAACGAATCATATGAACCCAAACTTGAGGGGTTTATTAGTAGCCACTGAAGATTTCCACTATACACTTCCTGGCTCCATCATCAGACCCTCGTTGCCTAAGCCCAATGTATGGGACGCGTCAAAGCGAATCATATGAGCCCAAACTCGGGGGTTTACTCGTAGCTACTGAAGAGTTCCACTATCCACCTCCTGGATCCATCATCAGATCAGCTGCTCCAAGATACCAAATTATTGTTTTGTCATCCGAACTATTTATACATACAAACCTACGACCTTTCGATACGACAATAAATTAGAAGTAGGTTAAAAATGACTTCTAAGATTCTATTACATTGTTTGTTGCAAGTGAAGGCAATAAAAGCGTGTTTAAAAATAAGTTTGCAAAAAAAAACAGTAGGTATGTAAAAATTTGAGCAGCTCAATCCCAAGCCTTCTTGTCCTCAATATAATCTTTAACGGTATAAAAGGCTTTCTGGCACAACTTACGTTTAATGAATGATTTTAATTTATTAAGGTTTAGATCTTGAACGTGGTTTGGAAGTTTATTATAAAAGCGTATACATTGTCATCTGAACAGGGCACCTATTTTCTAGAACGTTGTCACGGTAATATTATCTATACAGTATTGTAACTCGGCCGTATCTTTGAAATAAATGCCTACAGCCGCGCGGTACGTGAACATGCGATAGGGCTGCCCGCATCCAGCATTTTAATTACATTTGCCTACTTTGTGTTTCTACTTAGTTTTGTGATTGTAAATATACTTTTTTATATAAACAAATAAAATACTTTGTGGATTGAATAGGAAGTCTTCAATAAAAATGCGTGTTGTTTTTTGATTGGTAGATGTAATTAAAAAACCATGTTTGTGTTTGAATAACAAATCGGTCTTATAAATTTGCTAGTATTATTCATACACACAGTACAATTAACAACAATTATTAATAATAAAATACCACGTCTTTAATTTGAATTATACAAACTAACAAAACAAAACACACATGCCCCGAGGTTTTAACACAAGCGTAGGTACCTACCGTATCATGATTCATGAACTGCCTATAACTACCTATTTCACTCGTGTCTTTTTTTTCGGGTGATAAAAGGAAATACTTATCCATTAAAAATACACATTATGTACCTACCTACTAGTAAGTAAAATTATTTTTCGTACCACTTGCTCAAAAAAGTGACATTCTATGCCACAAAAAGCGAACATAACAATAGTCATTTTTAATCTGTTAAAAACAGGGAAAGAAAATTGTACTGAATTTCATTCATCCTCTAGGGGGAGAATGTGATTTAAATTTGGAATACTTACCGAAATTTATACTGAACTACATCTGTGTTTACACCATTGAGTTTGTATATAAAGCATTATACCTACATCTTATTGAAAAAGGAATACGCATTTATTATGCAGTTATGATTATTAAATAAAATTACGAAAACCGACGAGGCCGTATGAGCTTGATGCCTTTGCTTTTCCGAAAAAAAATATTAATCTAGGAATTTGCCGCGTTTTTGTTTTTTTCAAATACATAAACGTTAAGTTTATTTTAATTTATTTTCATAAATAAGTTAATGTAATAAAAATACGTTTAATTGTCATTATTTTTAATAAATGCTTATCTCATATTATTATTGTGTTAATTTTTTCGCAAATGGTACGAAAAGTAGAGTATTTTCCTCGGTGATAAAGCTGCCTTAGTCTTGGGTGAACTTAAATCCCTCGCTACACTCAGGACTCGTCTTAAATCCCTCGCTTCGCTCGTGATTTAAGTTATTAACTCCCTCGCTACGCTCGAGAGTAAACCTCGAGTCCTTCATTACGCTCGCGATTTAAATCGTCACCCGCGACAGAAGACACTGCTTTATCCCCTGGGTTAATAATCTACTAATAGTCTTACCTTTCAGAGTTTCCAGGTAATCTAAAAAAAGTTATCTCTGGATGCGTTATTGACGAATTCATGCAACCAAAAACAGCACAATATAGCCTACTCGTCATATTAAATATGTACTTGAACTTATTTTTAGTGAAAATATCGCGCGGTTATTGTTAAAACAAAAAAACACACCGACCGTTCGTCACTGCGGCACAGACGCGACTGTCTGCATGCCGAGCGCATTCCGAGGTCGAGGCCCGTAGGTATAGCTCGCGTTTCGTCCGTTTGTATGAAGTCGAAATACTGTATAGTATTATTACCGTGACGTTGTTGTAGGTACAACAAATGTGTGTTTGTTCCTAGTATGTATGTATATTATAGATATCAAAGGATATATAAAAAAAAAAAAAAACATTCAATATTATCAATATTTTCTCAGTTTCCATTATTAATCACCTAGGTCACCAAAGAACAAGGTTATTGAATTATTACTTAAGAAAAGTTTTATTTTTAAATAAAATACGCTAAAAATATGTTGGCCAACAGCGTATGCTTCATTCCAGTGAACGCAGTAATAATGTTTAAAAAAAAAAAAAAAAAAGTAATGGGCGTAAAATAAATAAAAAGTGAATTCAGCCATTAGATTCTACGGCTCAGGAAGAAATATCACTGTAAGCGGATGTCACAGTCTTTCCGCCAAATAAAACTAAATGAATTCGCTAATATGAGAAAATAATTAACCGGTTTGACATTAGATGCCATTAAATAATCAAACCCTAGTTTGAAAAGGTATTAACCTGTTTACATGCACAATGACTCTGAACCTCCTATCCTATTACTACATTTTCTAATTACATCATCTGATTATTGTGGTTACTCTTTACCTAATTGTAATATAAAACACCTTTTAGCTGGCATAGAATCAAAATTAAGAGATTTTAACTTAAATGACTACTGTGTAATTGCGTCAGGAGAAACGTGACATCAGAGACAATGGTGCCGATTCTCTTGTCACAAAATTCTCTAAACTAGACTAAAAATCACCAAAATTTAGTTTATTCCTGTCAAACGACGATTTCCCATTCTGAAATTGACTAAAGTGACACAACTTAACTATATTTAAGTTTGACAGCACTAAGTTGGCACTGAGATTATAATTTAGTGAAAATGGCAATTTTGCTTTTCTGAATTTTACGTTCTAAAATTTTGATTGTCATCTAAATCTGACTATTTTTAATCGCGGTTAAAAAGGTGTGGAATAAAATTGGTTGTCATGAACTAAAATTCATACCAACACCTCGACTTCAGATGCAAAAACAGTATTGTATCTTTTTTTTCTTTTCTTTTGTTTATATCTCGAAAACGGTGTGTCTTATCGCAAAAATAATGAAAATTTCGACCCCCTGTATAAAACATTAAACCTATAACACTCAACGTGTTGGTAATATTTTTATATATTTTCCATACAAAAAGTAAAAAAAATCCATACAAAACAAGTCGAGGCCGCAAATAAAGTGCGCCTCCGGCTCTAAAAAAAAAATAGTAGTACCACGTGGAGTAGTCACAAATGCCAAATATGATTTTAGGTGTGTCAAAATTATTTTTAAATTTAGAGATTTTATTTTGCAGAATAGCGTTAAGATTCTCATAGCCAAAAGTAAGGAATTTTAGTGATAGTTTAGTTAGTTTAGTTCGGTGTACAACAGAATCGGCTTCATTGATAACTTCATTGATTTAGTGAGAGAAATCAATGAAGGTTTAGCAAATTTAACACACACTAATATAATTGTCAGCACGCCCACGTATATACGGGGGGCACTCATTTACAATTACAAGGTGGAACAATTTAATGACCTCCTTTGCATGGACATACATTATAATAAATACGCATATTTGTTTGACTCCAACCATGGACTAACACTTGACATGTTTTCTGGCACATCGGGAAAATTAAATAAAGCTGGAACACTATGGATGTGTAAAAACATTATGGATAGAATTAACACTTTTACTGTCCATGCATTACATGTAATGCACTGATGAGTTAGCTCCGTACGTCCGTGCATGACATAGGTACAATACACTATTAACCACCAAGAATAGTGTTGTTCATGAGAAACTTGAAAAATCAATCAAATAAAAAAAAAAACAGATAATTCTTTCAACCTGCCAAGTACGTAATCTGGCTCCCTAGGTTGCCATATCTAATATGTAAAAAAAATAAAAGTAAAACTTGGTATATTATATTCTAATCAAACAAAAATAAAAATGGTTTTTCTTACTAAAATTCAACTTAAATAAAACTTTATTTTTATTTTTTTGGGCCGTCGATGCTAATAAACTTTTCTTGAGACATAATAAGTCACCTCCGCAGTCGATACAATATACTGCATTAAGTGCCACACAATTAACTTTGTATCGTGGCACTATGTCACCTAAATCGTTAATGGCAACAAATGTATTTTTTAAATCCTCACATTTGCCTGAAAACATTAATCCCTCGTCGTTTAAGTACACCATTGTGTGTTTTGGTAGAAATTAAAAAAACAGTTTTGTCCATATAATTCTTGGTAGACCCAGATTAAGTCACATTTTAGATCATGTACCTAATCAAAACAAATACTTGATCAACTTGGTAAGCTATATTATAGCTACTCGTAAATAATCACAAAAGTCTTAAATGCCTTACATTGTCCAATAATAACACTTCATATTTTTCCAAACTGGCGTCGACCTACTGTTTCAGTAATTGGATGACTTTCGCAAAGCACAAACTATAAAGGCGTTTTGGGACGTTTCTTTTACGAAATAAGGACTCCACTATTTTTTAATAATCCATTTTTAAACTATCTTAATCCCACAATACAAAGGCTCAATTTTCGTAATGGAGATAAAATTTTCATTTATTTCTTCTTTATTCTTTTTTCAAAAATCATTATTTTTTTTTATTCTGACATTCCGATTTAATAATTAACCTCATTGTAACATGAAAGACAAAAAACTTTATTACAAGCTGTACATTGAGTTTGTACTTGCTTCGCTCCTTTTCGGGCATTAGAAGCAGTCGTTTGACTAGTCATTTTTTATAGCAACCAGTACATCGTCGCTGCACTATCCTTCCGTTGGGTTTTCGTGGTATATTAATTAATTCATGTGTCATATTCAGTACTGGCTGTGTTGGTGATGGATCTCGTATGTTCAACAACTTTTCCACAATCATTTCTTGACCTTTCAACATTGTCATTGTTGTTGTATTTATTTCATTGAATTTACAACTGCAATAGAAATAAGATCTATTGCGATCTTTTTGTACCAAATGCAAGACTTGCGTACTGGTGAGTTATAACTAGCAAGTTGGTCGGACAGGTCTATTCCTAATTTTCCCTTGTAGTCCATGATCATTTGCGGTTTCATAATTGGTCTGAAACCTTGTCATTTCCATCTCCTTACCATGGCAAGTCGAGAGCATGACAACGTCTCTTTTATCATGCCACTTTAGAACAGTCATACAGTCATTTTGCATTACGGCAATTTCACCCGTTTTCAGTATAGCTTGCGCAACCTCTTTTGGCAGATGTCGTCGGTTCCTGCGAATGGTGCCACAAAAATCCGTGCTTCGCTCTTTAAGATATCTTGCTAATGATACACTGGTGTAATAATTGTCAGTTATAAAAATTCTGCCTTCATTTAAAACCAGGTTTATCAAGACAAGCTGTGACTTCATTATCTCCTGCAAAAACTTTATCGGCCTTATTACAAAACAAGGTTTTTCTTTTGACAAGGTTTAAACCATCGAGCCTGTTTTTGAAATAAGAACATAACTGAAATCGAAATACAGTTCCTTTTACAAAACTGTCAACTTAGTCCGGTCTTAGATTGTCAATTTTGTATTAAGAACTTTACTAAAGTCGGCATAAAGTTCCAAATACAAAAACTAAATCGAATGTGTAGGTTGGGGCTAAAGTTAGATCGTGTTTTGTAATAAGACGGTTTAAGTCCATGTGTACCCTTTGTCTGTACACAATTTATAAATTCGCATACCGTATTTAACGGATTTGTTTGGACTATATGTTCTAAAAAAAAGTCAGTCTTCCTCTGAATTTCACTACAGATTCGTCAACTGCAACTACTGGTCCTGGTGTATATATCCTTTTAAAATTTGAAATGATTTTGTCAATTAATGGCTGTATTTTACAAAGACGTCGTTCATTATGATTCGTGTTATCAACGAAATGCCAGCATCTCAAAATTAGACAAAACCTATTATAAGACATGTGGATATTGTGAAATAATGGATGATAGTAGATTTTTTTTATTTTTCCAATATTATTCTATTGTAGGGAACGGAATCAAACCAGTTAATAATATGATGCCCAAATATATGATCTCATTTCGGTCCTAGTCACCGGCGTCCATCTTTTTATACGCGAATAAGTTGGAAGATTTGCTTGTTGCAAAAGTTGACTCGCATACGTATTTGTTTCCGCTATCATGAAATCGATTTTAACATCTGTCAAGATTTGAAAAAAAAACAGTCCACAATTCGGAATCGGCATTGAAATGATGAAATTGTCGTTTACTCAAATAGCCTGTGAAGCATTATCTTTCTAATATTCATGTTCCAAGTAGAAGACGTCGCGAAATTATTTTCCATTAAATTATTTTCATTTACGAATTCATTAATGGCTTCAATAGTTTCTTCAGGTCCATATATTTGCAAATTCTCGTAATCGTTCTAGTACCTCATCTTCACCATCGCTATCTTCTAAAATACGCACTAAATCATCGCCTGATACAATCCGAGTCATGGTTGATAAAATGAAGCCAAGACCAATAATAGAAAATATTATAACTATTCACCAATAAACACACAATCAAAAACAAAATGACATTGTCAATGTCATGTCTATGCAATTATTATGGTACATAATTATCTCTTTCGTTTTCCTCGTAGAGGTTTATCAATGAAACAGTCCGCCAAAATATACACGAGATCAACGATTTGACCATGTTTGTTACCTATACATCGATCGTGTTTCGACGTACTTGGACAACACTATTGGTCGGCGGTTGAAGTTCATACGTCCATGCATTGTATATAACGCACTATTGGACGTGCAATAATTGTATTGATAATTGTCTTAGGACAGTGAAAGTGTTAAAATTTACATGAAATTTTTCCCAGTGAACCACCCATCAAACAGTCGGCTACAGGTACAAGCTCAGCATGAAATTAAATGCCACAAAGGTACACAGACACATTATTTTTGTGCCCGCAAGTTGGGGGATATATCGTTACCAAATGAACCTGAATGATTGGATTATTTTTTTCGAGAATAAATCAATTAATATCCTGCACCAAAATATAAATGGTCTGCTAAGTAAAATGGCTTTAAGTTTTTTCGTCTTTATCAGCATAAATATATTGCATCAAAATTCAAAACATTGCTGGTCTTTTAAATAAGGTTGACCTGCTCACAGTCCATCTTCAGGAATTATCTAAGAAATAGAAATGACAGCACCGCGTTAGTAAATTGTCATAATCCGGATACCTATGAACAGGACATAAATAAAACCCTGGAAGACGTCGTACACTGGCTTGGCAAAAACAACTTAGGGATAAACTTACAAATAACTAATTTAATGCACTTCCATCAACGAACAATTTTAAAAGAAGTATCTGTAGACTACAATAAGCAAAAAATTTACCAAGTTGAAGTAGCAAAATTTTTGGGGATTTACATTGACATACAACTAAATTGGCAACCACAAGCAGATGAAATTTGCAAAAGAATTAACACAGCATACGGCATATGCCCTTTCAAAATTATCCAAAAAAGTTGACATTCAAACAACATTAGTAGCTTATCATGGTCCTGCATCAGTTCTAAGATTTGGTATTATTTTCTGGGGCAATTGCAGCTCAAGGGAATACCATATTCAAGGCGCAAAAACGTTGCTTTAGAGCGATGTGTGGTTTGAAGACCACAGACAGTTGCAAACCAAAGCTTAATTCCGTAAAAGTGCTTACATTTCCGTCACTGTATATATTCTGGAAATGGCCATGTCTGTAAAGACCAATATAAACCTATTTCCAATGATGTCAGAAACTAGAAAAGGACCTCTTAGAAACCAATACAAAAATTTATTACAAATCGAGCCCTTTAACACAGCACTATTGAGCAAAAGTGTTATTTGTATGGGTCCTACCATATACAATAAATTGCCAGATGTAATGAAAAATGATATAATTAAATACTTTAAAAATAAATTAGTGGCCTTCCTAATAGAACATTTTTATTATTTGATTAATAATTTTTTTATTGGGAATTTGTCTAGTAAATTATAATTAATATTATCTTGAACATATATGGACTTATTATACATTTATTTTAAATTTTATTTTATAGTACTTAACCCTTTGATTTGACATTTTTTCAATATTAATTTATGTATGTATAATTCTAATAATTCTGACTGTGACATTTTAATTAGTAATTTTACTTCTGGATAGCTTCTTAACAATTTTTATAATTTTTGCGTGCCTATTTCCAGGCAGAATGTACATGGCTCACTTCTATCTACTCCACCTGTATTTAATGTAACCTACATTCGTTGCAAATAAATGATTGATTTATTGATACATTATGGCAAAATGAATTAGGGCATTTTGTTGGCTATCTCGCCTTGCATAATTAATTATGTGATCACTACCGTCATTATTAACAATCATATAGGTACGAAATAAATGTGCTCGGCGCCTCCACCACATACAGTGCTCTTATGAGCCCTTGCACCAGAATAGATACGGCGTTGCCGCTAAAGAATACTGAATTTTAGCTATTCATTTCAAGACCTGTTCACATAAACGTGCCTTAAACAATAGTGTCTTATTCTAAACCAAAAGCTTCTTTTACAATAATTATGAAACTGATTAAAAATTCGCTTGAGTGATCGAATGAAACCAGAATCAGCTGCATGATGTAAGGTTCCTTTTTGCACACAACCTTTACAGTAGACACACATTTACATTGGATTTACGTTAAATTCCAAGTGAATTACTAACATTCAAATAATGAGCTTATTGTTCGTAACTTTTTAATTACTTGTATGCTTACAACAAAAATATAAGTAGTAGTTACATAACGTTATTCACAAATTACATTTTCAAATCAGATCCTATCTACACTACTAACATTACTTATCCTACGCAAAAATAATTGTGCCTACTACCCTACCCTAACACAAATATGTAGTTCTAGGCACATGTTCCGAGTTGATTCATGATATATATACCTAATCATACAAAACATAACATCCTTGATAGCGGAAAAATTATGTCGCTACTCAACGCGTCCAGCGGTGGTTTTTGCGTATCGGGTATTCACAAAAAATCAAAACATTCTTATTAGCAGGGAACTGATATAATCCATTAATATATACTAGGACTGTATTTGACTGTTATACTTATTCTAGTTAAGGCCGTCTGCTAAAATTCGTATGAAACCGAGTCATTAAAGAATTTTACTGATGTGATGGCTAGTAAACTCTATGAAAATGTATAAAAAAATACTTAAGACGCGGACTGACTACGATTTTAATCGCTATTACCGCACTCACACAACCGCATCTGCGCGTTTTACGGTAATTATGCACACACTCGCAAACGCTAACACGGGCGTTTGTGTGCTCAAGGAAAGTTGCATAGTATACGTAAGGAAATCAGATGTTTTCTGTTGAATATACTTACTTATGACGTGCGTTCTAAAATTCGATGTAATTACAGTGTCGGTTCATAATATGATACAATAAATAATTACACATAACAATTTAAAAAAAAACATCACTACTGTTTATTTTTATTACAGTACATGATAAACAGGTCAAATATAAACATTCCGAATTTTACCCGACTGCTCTAGAAGGGGAATTATGCTTTTCGGGTGTAAGTCAGTATCAGGGATGGAAGGGTTAATTAAATGGGTAGTTATGCCATTTCAAACTAATGTTTGTGTTTTAGATAGGTACTTAGTGGGTGCGGTAAAAAAATAGAAAACAAAACCAACATAAAGGCCCTCGGACCACTTAAAAATCACATAAACTCTAAATAAATGCAATAATATCACAGCTCCAAAGTGACAAATGCCATAATGTTTCTAAGAAAATGCGGAGCCGGGACGGAAGCTAGAATTCTGAAAAATTTTGACAATAGAGGGATCATCCACGGGAATGGAATCTGCTGCTGGCAGAATATTAGTTGGTATTTGCTAAAATTGGTAAAACAGTGCGTGAATTGAACTAAAGTTCTGTGGCGGACTACTAAGGCTACTCACTGCCTAATATTGAAGTGAAAATTCAGTCTCAGTGGAAATATGGGCAATAAAAATAAAATGTTGCGAAAGAGTTTTACAAGAAAAAGACGAAAAACTCGAAAAAATGATGGAATGTTTGGGTAAGTAGGATGATTACGGTATTGTATCATAACATTTGAAATTTGTATTTAGTTTAGTTTACTTACGAAACTGTATAAATCTATAGAAACGGCATTGACAATTTCTACAAACATTTTGCTAAATCCAAAAACAAATAGGTGCACTCTATTTTGATGTCTATAGAATGCATATTTGAATGCGCCTAGTGCAAACGTCTCTGGTCGAAGCAACCATCGAGGCGATAGCCATATTGCAATAGTAGGTATAAGTAACAAAAACAAACTTGCAGATAAATCAGAGTGCGTTCGTAATTATTATAATAATATAAATACTGCACACTAGTTATATATAAAGCATTTTGATTCTTTTGTAAGATTATTTTTATAATATTTATTGAGTCATTAGACCAGTGCCGATAATTTTTGAAAACGAAAAAAGTCACAGTAGGCTGAAACCCATTGGAAAAGAAAGAGAATATAACAAAAATGAAAGGAAAAATAATTTACGGGCGATCCGAGGTCGGGAAGTGGGGGTTATCTCGATTTCCGGCAAAACTACAAGTCTTATGGAAAAAAGTGTAATAGCAAAGTTGTAGGTAATAAAAAGATCTACAACTTTTGTATTCACACTTTTTTCAAGTAACCTCAAAGTTTATGTGAAAAATTCAAATAACCAAGTTTTTGGTTTTATATTTTTATCTTTTACACAGCATTTTTTTTTTCGCGAAATTTGCCGAATACTTACCTTACGTTTCAAGCACACTGTATTTTTATTGATTTAAAATATTTGTTTTTTTCACCTTATTTTGACCTAATATCGAAAAAGCACCCTAATTTTCAATCGAAAATTCTCACGTGAAAATATCTGCTTTTTTAAAAACTCGGTAAAAAAAATAATTGCTGTGTAAAAGATAAAAATAAAAAACCAAGAACTTGGTTATTTGAATTTTTCACATAAATTTTGAGGTTACTTGAAAAAAGTGTGAATACAAAAGTTGTAGATATTTTTATTACCTACAACTTTGCTATTACACTTTTTTCCATAAGACTTGTAGTTTTGCCGGAAATCGAGATAACCCCCACTTCCCGACCTCAGATCGCCCGTAAATTATTTTTCCTTTCATTTTTGTTATATTCTCTTTCTTTTCCAATGGGTTTCATCCTACTGTGACTTTTTTCGTTTTCAAAAATTATCGGCACTGGTCTAATGACTCAATAAATATTATAAAAATAATCTTACAAAAGAATCAAAATGCTTTTTATATAACTAGTGCAATATTTATATTATTATAATAATTACGAACGCACTCTGATTTATCTGCAAGTTTGTTTTTGTTACTTATACCTACTATTGCAATATGGCTATCGCCTCGATGGTTGCTTCGACCAGAGACGTTTGCACTAGGCGCATTCAAATATGCATTCTATAGACATCAAAATAGAGTGCACCTATTTGTTTTTGGATTTAGCAAAATGTTTGTAGAAATTGTCAATACCGTTTCTATAGATTTATACAGTTTCGTAAGTATACTAAACTAAATACAAATTTCAAATGTTATTATGATACAATACCGTAATCATCCTACTTACCCAAACATTCCATAATTTTTTCGAGTTTTTCGTCTTTTTCTTGTAAAACTCTTTCGCAACATTTTATTTTTATTGCCCATATTTCCACTGAGACTGAATTTTCACTTCAATATTAGGCAGTGAGTAGCCTTAGTAGTCCGCCACAGAACTTTAGTTCAATTCACACACTGTTTTCAGTCATAAATTACTTGAAAACTACAATCGAATTATGCACAGAGCGTCCGGTGCCAACCATCCAAGTCGAGCGCTGCCCGACGACTAAAGTATGACCGCGTAAGCTATTGTCACCACTATGGAGCGTCAATAAGATTGAAAATTGAAAATGATATTTGTGTTGAAATGTGACGTAAGCTGCGAATGGGCATTTATTTTACTGCTTTTCTTTAGATTATTTAAAATATAGACATAAAATTAAATAATGGTTTGGTTAAAGTTTTAAAAAAATGGAAAACCTACTAAATTCTTAAAAAAAAAACTGTTGTTATCGCTGGAAATACAGAGATCTTCGACGTCAAAGTTTATTTTTGTGCTACAACTTCCCAATTTTTTATTGGGAATATCAAACTATTATTTATTATTCTGTTCGGTTTAAATTCTTCTTTATACCCTTCTCTGTTCACTGTATTTTTCGCGTTACTTATTTTTATTACATTACGTCATACTCGACGTTCTAAGAAACCAATTTTTGGGAATATTGAGATAACACCCCGCCTTAAGTGATTGTCTATTAGACACAGATTTTAACATTAACGTGGTAGTCTGGTGGACACCTTCCTTCGTAAAATAGCCTTTGCAGTTGCCGCGGAGTTTTGGTGTACTAATTGATGCCTAGGAACGCATCAAGAAGTTACTGAGAACCCGGGATTCGTAACATTTAAAATAGCGACACAGAACATATTTTTTAATCCACGTCGCAGAAGGTTAATAATACAATATTTAAGCCCAACCGCCAGCAGCGGTGGTGACATCATCAGTATCACTATGAATATTATGTACTTCGTAAATAAGTCACACTATCAATAATATTTGTCAATCAAAACAATAATACCTATATTATTATACAGATTGACTGATGAAGGAGGGGTACCTGTTCTGTTACCAACGGGTTAAAACGACTTTTAGAAAATACTTCTAAAAGTCGTTTTAACCCTAGAACACTTGTCTTGCCAACCCATTATTCCTATCTGGGAATAGCCAGCACCCCACATTTAAATGGCTGTTGTTGTGTGAAATTATTATTGCAAATATAAGCGAGAGAAACTTAATATCAAAATTATTTTAAAAAGGAGACGATTCAAAGTGTACCCAGCTCGGGCGCTAATGATTTTTTCTCCAGATTATATAGATACCATACTATGCACCATCGCTGTATCGGGTGGCCTTGATCTGACATATACAAGGTGTTGTTTTGCATCCTCGTCAAATTCGAGGAGGTAACTATGCTAATGATTTTCGACACGAATCAATAATAAAATAAGTAGGTATTTATTTTTACTTTTTGGATTTTTCGGAAATCGGCATGTGTAGGGCCCGTGTGATACCGCCCTGTAACTGCGCTGTAACTGTAACGCATGCACACAGCGACATAGTCGTACGACACTGCCTACCACATACGCAACGGGGCGATTTTGTTCTTTGAAAGTGGAGTATTCTGAAATACTGTCAAACTTAAATACCTAAAAAAACAAGTATGTATTAATTATTGAGCAGGATCGTAATTTTATTTGATTATTTATGTCTTTCATAACAGCCTTCTGAAATTTGACGAGGATGCAAAACAACACGTTGTATATTTTTTTTTGTCTGGAGAAGTTTTATCACACGAACTCATTTTTGGATCAAAATATTCGTAATTATTTATGTTTACCCTATATTTACATATAAACATAATCGTAAACCTTGAAGAGAAACAAATCGAAAACGCAAAAATTCAAAAATTTGCTCTGCATCAAGCAGCACCCAAAGGTGCATGAATAGGATGTGATCTTGATCGCCGTGTAAGGCCATAGAAAAAAAACACAAAACTTTTTTTTTCACGTGGTGAGCAACTAATACCACCACCCATACGTTAATAACGTAAAGGGAGGTATACCAGAGACCTTACAATTTTTTTATATATTCCTTCCTAAGTTTCTATAAATACCAGAGACCTTAATTCTTTTTTTCATTCTTTATAAATTTTCTATAAATATGGAATTCGATTTTCAGACCACTGTGTGACGGCGACGTCGTTAAAAGATGCCCACCCATAGATAAATATAACCCATCTCTCCTGTAGTCCATTGCCCACTCTAGGATGCATATCCTGTATGGCTCTCAAATCCTTCCCTATTCTAAGGTCACCTGGTCTAATCTCTCTGTAGCACCATGAAACATGAGGCTTCAGGGGCTAGTACAATTCTTGGGGCTCATTTGATTAATCGAATCGATATTTTTTTGCATAACCCGTTTTCTGTCAAAAACAATAGTCTCATACATTATGAACATTGATTTATTTTTATCATCTGCCAAACCTCTCTCGGCAGCAAATAAAGAAATATGTAAAATACGCTTACGGTATTCCTACACTGCGGCGACTGCCAGGTTTGCGGGAAAATCCAAAAGGTTACCGTGGCCCCTGGCACAGGCAACTAAAGGAACACGGGTGGGTTTTAGTCAGTAAGAGTCTGACACGCCCTCCCGCTCCGCCCAGAGCGGGAGAAGTTATTTCATAATTTACCTGCCTCAGAAAAAAAACCTTGCGGCTAACGCGTGAGTTCAGCGCAGCGGCTGCTGCAAAATTGATCAATCTGCAGAGACTATGGCTAGGGGGAATTACACAGCTGTATCAAAATGTGCATCCAAAATATAACGAATGAAATTAAAAAGAAAACTGGGAGAGCTCAAGCACGCCAGGTAGGGTTCCAGGCTGATAAAAAAATAAACTTTTAAACACCAAAATGAAACTGCGTTCAGAATTAAGTTTCCAGTGTTGATTATGTGATTTTGGAAAAATAAGTAATGTCTACATATTAAGTTTAGCTGTTTTTGCTACAACTACAATATTTTTATGACACTTTCAATAATACTATTTCACTCTAAAATCAAAATTTGTTCTGAGTGACGTAAAGTTTCTATTTCTAAGGCCGAGATACGAGAATGCGAGTACGTTACTTAACTTTGGCTAACCATTATTCCTGTCACTGTCGTGCAACTGTCAAACTACAAGTGCAAGACAGGCGGGACCATTGTCAGCCAAAGTATTTATTTATTTATTTAACCATTTATGTACACACTTATATAAACAGACAAGAAGAAAATAACAGAAAAATAGGTACAAAGGTGATGCTTATTTCTAATGAAATCTCTTCCAGCATGCCTGCTGTTATTAAAATTTAACGTTCATAAATCTCGGCCTGCGGCCTAATCTGCACGTTATATTAAAATACGCTATTTAAGTAATGGTGCTGTTTGTATGGTTGCAGCTATTAAAAGTGCGCTAAAGCAAGAGAACTTGAATCCAGAAATAGAAGAAAAGCTACTACAGCTTCAACGCTACCAAGAAAAACGGATGAAGCCTGAAGTCCAGCCGGAAAGGGAGACGCGGGCGATCGCCGTGGTCGTGCGCTCGCCCACGCCGCCGGCGCGGCGCCGCGCCACTTCCTCGCGCCACGACGAAGAAGACGACGAGTGGGTGGACAGCAGTCCGCGCAAGCGCGGGCGCGGCGGCCGGCCCGCCACGCCGCCTGCACCCGCGCCCCCGCCGCGCGCGCAGACCCGCGCCGCGCCTGCGCCCGCGCCGCCTGCGCCGCCGCCCGCGCCTGCTGCGCCCGCCGCGCTTCCGTCTGGGATCGATGAGCGCCGCCGAGCCGCTTCCAACAATTCCCGTCTACAGATGCTGCTCTTCAAACATAAAGAGATGCTTAAGAAGGACATCATTAAAAAACGAGGTCTCCTTGAGAAAGAACTCGGTGTCGAGATACAGGTAGATATACTTTCTAGACTGCTACATATTTTCACGTGGAAAGAACTCTCACTTGAGTATTTAATTTATCATAATGTTGCAGAAAGAGCTGTCTGCGGAATTGGCGCTCCGAACGAGAGCAGAGCGTAGCAAACAGGAAGAGGTTAGGGGTGGCAAACGTCGTGGAATAACCGCGCCGTCCACGCCTAGACCTAACAAGAGATCTGTAAAGAAGGAGAAATTACTATGTATATGTCGCACACCATACGACAACACCAAGTGAGCAAGTTTACTCGGTTCTTAATATCTGCCAACTTATATTCATGTCGTCGTCATCTGTCTAAGCCTTTTCCAAACTATATTACCAACTTATATTCCTGTAAAGATATTATTTATTTTTCGCAATTTTAAATTTTCACAAAATTCGCAATTTTCCTATGCAATTTTCCAAAATATGTAGACGCCAAATAATATCTATCTCAATGACGCGTTACAATAATATTAGAAATGTTCGAACAAATAATCTCATTTCAAAACTGGCATAGTAAAATGAGATAATCGAAAAAAAATGTAAAATCGATGGAAATATGGAGAAGCACTGGAAGGGATTATTCTCGTCCTTGTCGCGCGGTACGGTCAATGTACGGCGCTAGTATAAAGCTTCATAGTCGTGACGTCACTTCTGTGATAGTGCCGTCTTTGTCTAGCAGTTATATTATAGTAGGGTTATAACGTATAACTTGGCATTTTTTTCCTTTTTGACACTTATTAATATTGTTTGTACTATTTGCAAACAATTTTTTTTCAGTTTTATATTTAAAAAAGTCATCATCCCATATAGTACTGTAATCTCGAAATCTATATACTTACATAAATAGAAAACACAAACATTCTATCAAAAGAATTTTCAGACAAATGACAAAGACCGCTCCTTTTACTTAAAGCAACATTTTACTGAAGTCCTGGTTGAATACTCTTCAACCTGTTACAGAAGTTTGACCTGATAGAAACTAGATGAGAAGTTCGGTAATGCGTGGTATTATTTCTTGAGACGAGTCAGGTGTATTAGTGAATATTTTAACTCTGGGTTCTCGCCAAAAGTGTCTACCTGTTAAAAGGTATTTCTTATCTTCATAAGTCGTCATTAAGTCACATGTGGTCCTTGATACCCTTATGGGAAGCGGCAGGCAAAGGTAATTGAAATTGCACCTGCACCCAAAGGAACAGTTTAGGATAACCGGCTTTTTTGTCTGACTTTCATTTGGCAAATGTCAATTTTCAACCCTATAAACTTATTCTTTTGTACCCTAGATTCTACCATACATAACATAATAGGTCAATATTTTGAACAAAATCGTCGGTTTTTGTGGTGGTCCATGATGGTCCAAAGTTGGTTACCTGAATTGGCCATAATTATAGTTTTCAAAGTTTTGGTATTATTTTTGAGGGAAATACCCTTTTCGTGAAAACATGACGATTTCCCAAAGAGTGCCGAATCAAAGCTAGAAGAATAGTAGTGCCACAAATTTATTAAATCTTGTTTTTTTTTTAGGTTTTATGTTGGCTGCGAGCACTGTAGCAATTGGTTCCATGGCGATTGCGTTGGGGTCACGGAAGAAATGAGTAAGACGATGGAAGAGTATGTTTGCCCAGATTGTCGTCGTGCTGAGGAAACACAAGAACTGTACTGTCTCTGCCGACAACCTTACGACAATTCACAGTACGTCTATTGACCTTTATAATAGGTGTATGAAAACGAAATAATAATTATATGAACCACACATTAATTTTTGACATACGTAGCTTAACAAAACTTTCGCGTGTATTACATGGACTTGTCACTGCCGAAAGAGGGTACGAGTACGACCTCTCCTATGACTGGGAGTTCGTGTCGGGGAATACAACCGTGATTTATAAGGACTTTCTGCTTTCATTCCACTTAACTACATTTTTGTAGCAGCCATAAAAAAAGGTATAATTTTGTTCTAATTATTTTTCAGATTTTACATATGCTGCGATCGCTGTCAGGATTGGTTCCATGGCCGTTGTGTTGGAATATTACAATCAGAAGCTGATAACATTGATGAGTACACTTGTCCAAATTGTCAAAAAAACAATTCTGTCAATTTCGCTAATATGAAAGAGCTTACTCTTAAAGATTTTGAAAACTTAAAGAGACTTGTCAAACAAATACAGCTACACAAAAACGCATGGCCGTTTATGGAACCTGTAGACCCCAGAGAAGCTCCCACCTACTACAAAGTTATCAAAGAACCAATGGGTATGTTTTATTTTTCCCTATTATTTATGCACCATTCATTACAATAAATCGACGTGCTTTCTAAATATATATTTTTTTACAGATTTACAGACTGTGGAACGAAAAGTGAATGAACAAACATATAGTACTTTAAGTGAGTTTATTGGTGATATGACAAAAATATTTGATAACTGTCGATACTTTAATCCAAAGGACTCAGAATTTTACCGATGTGCTGAAGGTCTTGAAGCCTTTTTTGCACAAAAAATCAAGTACTTTCGTGAAAAGTTATTTGAAACGACTCAATGATGAAAGTGCTAGTGTACAGTGTCTAAAGTATAAAATGTGATGAATTCGGTCTATAGAACACATGGTTCGCTGTTTTCACTTCTCTAGTTTGTTTTTAGGATCTGTCTGTAAATTGTAAACTATGTGATGAAAATTACAAAGAATAATTTATATTAAATTTCAAGCTGAAGGTATCTAATAGAGTTGGTCAGTTTTGTTTCACTGTTAAAGTATTTATTGTATTTATTACACACTTCAATATTATATCCCTGAATAAAGCTGACGCTCTTTAGATATAAGACTCTTGACGGGGAATATTAATATGTATACATTTTGTGAGATATTATGTTAGCTAATACAAATTAGCAACTTTATTTACGTTAGTTGTATTTAGAATAAGACAAACGTATTGTATGTAAGTAATAAATTTTTAATAACAACATCTTGATATCAATTCTGCAAATTAAATCCTGCATTTGAAACAATACAATCTTAAATGTACATATTTTATTGAAATTGTTATATTTTATTGAGTTGGTACCTACATAACATAATGGTGGTGCTCATAATGTGATAAATTCTGGATTTTTTGCTAAATAAAGACTGATAACCACTAAAATATTTTAAGAGATGTCGAAGTGCCGTTTGATTTGGGTGCCAACTTATAAATTAGACTAAAAACAAAAATAATGTAAGAGTTTTGCTCAACACCAAATCCATACATTGAGGTTCAAACTGTTCCCAAACAAATAAACAGACGCGTACAGTGACGACGACTCGATGAGTATCTTGAGATTATTCTATGTTCCCCAAAATTATAATGTTCAAAATGTTTTGGTCTTTGTCCCACTTATTCATTTTCATGGGACAAATTACACTCGTATTTAACTCATCGTTCAATTTTCCCCACTAGAGCTGGATGTGCGTAAGGATTGGGGTCATTCTTGTGAACCAAAAAACGAATGATAATAAGATTTAGTAGAATTGGTACTTATAACATTTTTTTTTACAAATTTTTTTATCGGTTTTTGCATTTTTTTACAACTTCTAACTAAATCTAGATATTTTTTAGTTTCACGAATATGGCCCTCAATACCACATAGGGCTGGTACTTGATCATTTCACTTCGTCAGCTTCATCTCCGCCGGGATTATCTATGGCCCTATAATTTACGGTAAAAAGTTAGGATTACACGTCGACTCCCACTGTTCAATACAGTTAGATAAAAACGGATGCAATTTGAAACTGCTGTGTGATCCCAAAATTATAACAGTAAAATATAGTACTGATCATCGTTGTATGCACGTGGCCATGAGCAACTTTCCGTTTCCTTAAAATTAAATTTACTTGGTATACTTATGAAATGGTATCATTTTGAATTGTAGACGGCCAGAGAATTCATAATGTTCGTCTCTACATACCATTTTTTTGACGCTCACGCGACACACTAGGGTCTTGCAATAGGTCCAATTCGCAAAACGTCAGGTTTCAAAAAATTGTCCTCTTCGTAGAACGTCCGATTCGCAGAACGTCCGGTTTTCATTTATTACTTTATTTGAAAGAATGTAAATAGATTATACTTAGACGCTAATATTATCGCTTTAATTTTATAGTTTGTAATAGTGTGTAGTTATTAAGTTATGTAAATATTGTAAATGCAAGTAATTACACAATAAAACACATGTTGAATAGTAGTCTGCTTTTATTACGAAAATCCTATTTATATGAATGACTTAGGTATTTATTTTAAACGATGTAGGAACAATTAAATTACAAAATAAGTATAATACTATTAAACAAAAAGAATTGCACATAAGTATGAACAAATGTTAAATGTTTTTACATTTTAAGAACAACTTCAACCTGACTTCTTGCGAATCGGACGTTCTGCGTATGGGGAACCGATCACTTCCGATTTTTTTTGTTCGAATTTCATTTTATCGAAAACTATTGACCGACGTCTTTTTTACTATATGCATTATTTGACATATTTTTACATCATCGAAGTATCATGTGTCATAGGTATGATAGTCTAGATCTAGTCTCGCCGTGTGAGCGTATATTTCGCCGATTTACAAAATAACTTTTCGCTATTGGCCGAAACTAGTTTTGAACTTTTTTCATTTGCCAGAATACTTATTAGTAGCCATATTTTCACCACACCGAAACAACATTTAACGGAATATTATTTGGTTACAAATATAGCCCGTTGCTTGGTAGCTTTTTCAATATTAAATTCAAATAGTGTCATAAAAAGTCAATATGTTGTGCTACAAAATTTAGGGACAGAAACGCATCGCTGCAAAACCGACTTCACGCAGTCTTGTCTGCCCTACCCCTAGAGTGTAATTTAAGCCCGCGTAGGCGCGGAGGGGTGGGGCGGCCCGCGAGCTGAGGAGCAGGTGGTTTCAACGCTCGCCGCCGCGGCGCACTCGCATTAAAAGATTAGGTTATGTTAGGTTAGAACTGCGGCCATGAAGTATTACGATTGGTGCTCGACAGCCGGTGGGACTTCGGGCCCCACTTCCGACGGTTAGCCTTCGATCATAAATACCCTAGATACACTAACAACGCCTCAAGCGCGGTATGAATCAATTGTGCTAAGAACGCGTTGTAGCACAATTGCGCTCGCAGTCGCGCGCCGGTCACCGTCAGGTCAACATGCCGAAGTGCTCCGTGAAAAAGTGCAAAAATAATACTTCAAATAGCTTGAAAAAGGATGGGGTTTCTTATTTTCGGTAAGTATTAATTCAAGATTTCATAATGTAATGGATTTGTTGCTAAATTTACCTTCTAACTAAGTAAAAACATTGTCTTTCTAAAATAGTTGAAGTAAATCGCTTACGCGGTTGTCCCTTTCCCGCGCGTGTTGCTACAAGACTCAAGGCTACGATCCCCACGCAGCGTAAACTGAATTATACTTAATTCTGATTGACTTAAGGTGTACATTCGTACACCTACGGCCGACGGTCGTTAAAATTTTACGACTTATTATCGCATTTTGTAATGTCACAACCGCCTAACGCGTGCATTACAAATAAAACCTTTTGTGTAGGGAATAAAGTTGTATTCAATTTTTATTAATATAGTCTTAGTACATTATACATTGTGAATTTGTCTACTATACGTGCATACTTATAACTAAGCGAGTCGGACACTTTTTCGGCGTGAATTTGTAGGAGATGTTGTATCTAGGGTATTTATGATCGAAGCGGCTAGCGCCCAAATTGCTGGGCGCGGCTGGCGCGCTTGCAACGCTGCTTCCCAATCTGGGGGGCCTGAGCGCCACCTGTAGGCGACTCTACGTGACGATCGTGCGATCCATGGCCTTGTATGGGGCCCCGGTGTGGGCATCTGACCTGACGGCCGGCAGCATCGCAGTTTTGCGAAAGCTGCAGAGAGCGATGGCCGTCAGAGTCATCAGGGGGTATCGCACCATCTCCTACGAGGCGGCTTGCGTACTGGCCGGGTCCCCGCCCTGGGACCTCGAGGCGAAATTACTCGCGTCATTATATCGGTGGCGCGAGGAAGCGAGGGACCGATGTAGCGACACATGGAGCTGCGTCGGTTTCAGCTTCGCGACGTCCTGGTGGCGGAATGGCGGGACGGGCTCTCACGCCCTACCTACGCCTCGTCACCATCGAGGCGGTCCGGCCGGTGCTTGAGCGCTGGCTCGGGAGGATTCGAGGCACGGCTCCCTGTCGTTTCGGGCGACGCAGGTGCTCTCGGGGTATGGTTGCTTAGGGAAGTACCTGTGTCGCATAAACAGGGAGCCGGACGCCCGGTGTCACCACTGCGTCAACTGCCGAAAGGACACGGCGCGACATACGCTGGCAGAGTGTGCCGCTTGGGAGGAGCCACGCCGTGCCCTCATCTCAGAAGTAGGCAGTGACTTGTCGCTGCCGGCCGTAGTCGAGTCGATGGTCGGCAGCGAAGAGTCCTGGGACACGGTGGTTTCCTTCTGCGAAACAGTCGTCTCGCAGAAGGCGCACCGGGCGTCGGCGGAGGGCGGACTACGCCCTCTTCCAGCCCCCCTAAATGGGTCCAGGGGCGACGGACTCGGGGACGTCCGTCGCTACCCACACATCAGGACCTGAGGTGGCGGCGCGTAGTGTTCGACGCGCGCCCCTCTTAGACGTCGCGGGGGGAGTCAAACACCTCACTCCCCCCCCCAGACCCGAAGAGGCCCGCAGTGGCGGGCCGGCACCAGTCGGAGGTTGCGGAAGGATCGTACGTTCCCGCGACCCCCGGCGTAGGTGTGAGATGGAACACCGGGATGGTTTTTAGTCAGTATGAGTCTGACAGACCCCGCCGCACGCCCCAGGGCGGCGGACATCCATGAGGATTTTCCACCCCGGAAACAAAAAAAGGGTTAGAACTGCACCCCCTGCGCACGAGCCGAGCAAGCGTAGCGAGCGGTGCCGCGGCAGCGGCCGGCGACTGCCAGAACCGAATTCTACATAATATTTGAAATAATATTCTATTTTATTTGAAATTAAAATATGGTACTTTTAACAGAGGTATATTGAATGTTCGGAAACATAATACTTCGAACAAACGTTATATCGGCTAAGTGTAACTTCGGTAAAAAGTTTTTCGACCAAATGAAACGTCTGAGTAGGTAACGAAAAAAATCGAATTGATTATAGGTCAGCTGATACAGTGCATACGTGACTGCGATGAAGTAAAAAAAAAACGAAACTAATACTTAGATAAATAATTATTGGTCTCGCTGCGCTCGACGCAGCAAGACCAATAATTTATCAAATCGTTAATAGTTGAAAAGTTTTAGGTGAAATTAAATTCGGTCAAATATTTTTCGAACTTAGGATAGGTAACCGCGTCAAGACCTCTGCCAACATAGGCGGCCCGTAGACAGCCAATCTAGATCGCAATCCGCGGATGCAGATGGACCGTGTATGGAGTCGATAGACGGATTGGTACATGTATGGAGTTGATAGACGGATTGGTACATCGGATCACAAAATAATAGGTCTTCACCTACGCAGTTGCAGTTTAACAATACTGGCCATTTGAAACGTAATCTAACTATGGCTGGCAATTATTTCTAAATTCAATCATTTGTTTATTGATTATAGTGTTTTGTATTTTTTCATCAATATGGACACGATAAAAATGAGTTTCGTCGCGGTAGCAATGCCGCACAAACAGCTCGCAATATTAATTACGTGTACGGAGTGAACACTACAAACGAACGCACGACTCGTTATTGATTTGAACGCTTCCGACACGGAAATTTTGATCTAAAAAATTAACCCCGTGGTCGCCCGAAAACTAGTCAACGACGAATTAAAGGCGATAGTGGAAGGTGACGATACTCAATCTACGGCTGAGTTAGCAGCAGCTTTCAACGTTAGCATCAAAACAATGTTGGTCCATTTGCGTCAATTTGGCAAGGTACAAAAACTTGATAAGTGGGTGCCGCACGAACTAAACGGTCGCCAGCGCGACGAACGCGTGGAGGCAATTTAATGGTCTTATTAACCTCATTGCGTGGAAGTATGCCTCGCGTTGGTTAACAGACACAGAAATTCGAACAGCATTGTCACTTGCGATGGAAAATGGTTTCTCTTTGATAATCGTAAGCGGTCATCATGTTGATTAGACCCTGGTTCAGCGCCTAGGCAATGCCCCAAACGAAAAACATACCCCTAAAAAAGTCATGGTCACTGTTTGGTGATCTAGTGCCGGTATAATTCATCACAGCTTCATACCAAATAGTACAAGCATTACTGCGGATGTGTACTGTGAGGAACTGGACACAATGATTGAGAAGCTTGCAAATCTCCGGCCAGCCTTGGTTAACCGCTCGTCCCCGCTGCTCCTACACGACAACGCTCGACCTCATACGGCACAACAGACAGTCTCTAAGCTACAAGAGATAGGGTTGGAAGTTTTACATCATCCACCCTTTTTTTTTTTTTTTTTGTGGGCGGGAAATCATCAAATAACTTCTCCCGCTCTGGGCAGAGCAGGAGGGCGTGTCAGACTCTTACTGACTAAAACCCACCCGTGTTCCTTCAGTTGCCTGTGCCAGGGGCCACGGTAACCCTCTTGGACTTTTCCGCAACCCTAGCAGGCATCGGTCCTAGCAAACCCCCTTCATTGGTGCTGACATCTCTTTGAGGCGCGCGTGGAACACAACGCGCCGTCGACCCGGGCCTGGTCCTTATCGAACGGCGAGCTGCCCATTGCTCGCCGTTCGCAAGCCCGCGCCTACGGTGGCCGGGAATCGGCCTGCGATTCCCGACGCCCAGGGCGTCTCCTGCGGCGGCTAGGGGCGTGAGGGCGCAAACTTTGCCTCTCCCTCACGCGTTCCGCCTCCTCCTTCGCGAACATTACTGCTTCGCAGAAGGAGGTGACGGCTTCCCAAGCCCTCTCGCTCCGTACCATGGCCTGGACCAAGGCCGGACGCGAGAGATCGCCACCGCCAATCGCCTCCACGAGGACACGGCGGTGCTCCGCCCAAGCCGGGCAGACCTCCATCGTATGCTCCACCGTGCCCTCCGGGCGATCCACACAATGGTGACACCCGGGCGTTTCCTCCCGCCTTATCCGGAACAGGAACCTCCCGAAACAACCGTGTCCGGTGAGGACCTGCGTCAGGTGGAAGGTGAGGACGCCGTGGCGCCTCTCTAGCCACTCCTCAAAGAGGGGACTTATCGCCGCAATTGTGGCGTGCCCAGCGCTGGGTTGCGACAATCGCACTCTCCATGCCGCCCTGAGATCCCGCCGGAGCTCTGTCCGCTGTACCGTGATTTCTCGCGGCAGCGGAGCTACGCCCCGGCGTTTCGCCTCCTCGCGCCACTCCCAAACGTGCGCGAGGACTTTTGCCTCCAGATCCCATGGCGGTAATCCGGCAAGGAGGCTCGCCGCCTCACCGGAGACCGTACGGTATCCCCGGACCATCCGGATGGCCATGACCCTTTGGGGCGCGTTCAACCAGCGGGCTGGCCGCCGCCTCAAGGAACGCGCCCACACCGGTGCCCCGTAAAGGGCCATGGACCGCACGACCCCCGCGTAGAGCCTCCGGCAGGAGGCGTTTGGCCCCCCTAGATTGGGCAGGAGCCGCTTTAAGGCAGCCCCGGCCCTTTCCAGTCTGGGAGCCAAACGTCGGAAATGCTCCACGAAGTTCCACCGGCTGTCGAGGACGAGTCCCAGGTACTTCATCGTCGACTCGACGCCGATGTGAACCCCTCCTACCGTTATTTGGGAACCCGACGGTGGCGTGTTCCGAGGACCATGAAAACACATGGCCTCGGACTTGTGCAGGGCCACCTCGAGTCCCAATTGCCGGATCCTCTCGACGATTGTCGCAACCCCGCGTGTCGCTAGTTCGGCCGCCGCCTGGTGCGACCTCCCCTGCGCCAGGACTAGCGTGTCGTCAGCGTAACAAACCACGCTGACGCTGCTGGGGAGGTCGGCGCGCAGCACCCAGTTGTAGCCGATATCCCACAGATGCGGCCCCAGGACCGATCCCTGTGGGACACCGCACGACATCTCTTGCCGGTTCCATACTCCCTGGTGACCGGGGTAGATGACGGCCCTGTCCGTCAAATAGGCCTCGACCACACGACAGAGGTAGGTCGGCATCCGGTGATACCGGAGTGCCTCCCTGATGCAACTCCAGGGCAGGGTATTGAAGGCATTGGCGATGTCTAGAGACACCGCAAAGACGACCCCACCCCGGGCCACAGCATCCCCCGTCGTGAGGGCCCGCACGCGCATGATGGCGTCCACCGTAGAGCGCCCCCTGCGGAAGCCAAACTGGCTCTCCGCCAAATCCGGCCCCACCCGCACCAGCCGCCCGACGAGGCGGTCTGCAATGACTCTCTCAAAGAGCTTGCCCACCTTGTCGAGCAGCACGATGGGCCGGTAAGCGGACGGAGAGTCCGCTGGGCGCCCCGGCTTCTTGATGAGGACCAGTTTCCCCGTCTTCCAACGAAGTGGGAATCGGCCCCTCTCCATGCATGCGCTTAGGAGCCCCCTTAGTCGAGGCCCGAGAGCCTCCGAGGCCAGGACCCAGGCTTTCCCAGGTAAGCCGTCGGGTCCTGGGGCGGTATTTTTAGCACTCAGCCTACGTACCGCCACTCGCAGCTCTACCTCGGTCACCTCCGGAGCATCGTCGTCGTCGTCGGCGGTGTGGTCCGCATTCAGCACCGCAGTAGGCGGAGCCATGGGCGGGGAGATATGGTCCCCTCTAGAAGGGAACAGAGTGCTCACCACGTCCTCCACGAGCTGGGGCCGGAGACTCTGCGTCAGCGGGGGAGCCCATGGGCGGAGCTTCTCACACACCAATTTGTAGGGGCGTCCCCACGGGTCCCTGTTCAGAGTCTCCAGCGACTCCTCGCGGGCCAGTCCCTTGGCCCGCAGGATCTCCGCTTGGAGGGCGGTCTTCGCCGCTCTGTACCCCTCGTACAGCTCCGCCTGAATGGCTTCCGTATCCGGAGGGCGAATACGGAGCCTGCGGTGCCTGCGTAAAGTCGTCAACTCTGGCGACCACCAGCACACCTGGCGCTGAGCGCGTCCGGGCTGGGCCCGGGGCATTGCCACGTCACATATTTCGGACATGGCCTCCCGGAACCACTCCGCCTCGACGTTGATGTCAGCAGGCCTGTCCGGTGATGACACCCAGGCCTGCACGATCGAGGCTTCCAGGAGGAGCTCCCGGTCCAGCTGCTTCAGCGCCCACCGCGGACCACTCGGGGCCTGTCGGACCAGCGCGCTCGAGGTCTGGGCGGAGACGTCAAACCGGATGTACCGGTGGTCGGAATAGGTCTCCACCCCCTCTATGACGCGCCAGTCAAGGACACGCGGTGACAGAGTGGGGCTGGCGAAGATGTCCACCACCGATTCACCCCGCATCCGCACACACGTGGGGACAGAACCCCGATTTAGGACGACCAGGCCTGTCTCCAGAGCCCAGTCCTCCACCATCCTGCCCCGTGTGTCCGTATACCGGGAACCCCAAGCCACATTCTTGGCATTGAAATCCCCGAGGACGAGCACGGGGAGGGAACGGAACCCGACGACGACGACTTTCAACTCCGCAAGGGAGTTGTGGAACTCGGCAAGAGTTCGGTTCGGGGAGAAGTATACCCCCACCACTACAATCTCCCCGAACCGTGCTGCCACGCAACCCCGTCCCCTCGTGACTGCCTCGAGGGACGGAGTACCGGCGGCGGCCGACGAAATTAGGGTCACTGAGCCGCTCAGGTCCTCCACCCAGTCATCCCTGGGCGGGACAAAGTACGGCTCAGCGACCACGGCGATGTTAATCGACCACTGCGCCATGCTCTGGAGCAACAGATCCTGAGCAGAGGCGCAGTGGTTGATGTTCGCCTGGAGGAGGCGTAATGGGGCCGTTATTGGCACTCCATGTCAGCCTCCTCCCGAGCCCTCTGTGAGGGCCCCGCCGCAGTGGTGACGGCGGCGACGACGACGGTCGAGGCGGCAGTGGCGGCGGCTGCGGCAGTGACGGCGGTGGCGGAGGGCTTGCCCCTGCCCCTGGCTCGAAAAAAACGTACCTACCTTTAAATGGTGCAGGCTGATTTTCGGTTGTCGCATGACAATAAAATTATGAAAAAAATATTTGGACACATATTTTTGAAGAAAAAGCGTATGTGCACAGAAAGTATTTTTATAAATCGATGGATTTAATTTAGTGGTTCCTGATAGAACATTGTTTCAATTTTAAATGAATTAAAAATGTTTCCGAAATGTGTAAAATTATGGTGTAGCAATGACAGTTTTCATCCTTAAAATTAATTTTTTAGATGCTTTTTGTACGAGAGCTAACGAAGCGACAATTTAATTTCATTGTTAGATAGTTCATTTATCATTCACACTAAGCATTTCATTTCAGTTAGTAAAGAAAATGTTTAATAAATTAATAAAAAACTTGTCTCGCGAATTCGCGACTACTGGACATGTCTGGATAGTCACGCGGTTTTTACTAAAATACCCATATATCATGCAAATTCGGTTTTTATAGCAACCCCAAGTACAAATGTCACATTATGAAACGCCATTTTCAATTTAGTTACGCAAGGTGTCCAGTGAGTGCGGACGTTTCTTGGCACAAAAATTTTGGTCTAGAAAAATCTATTGGGGTTAGTAACGTTTTTTTTTGTGAATATGAAGTTTGTCTTTATTTCTTTTTGAGCTGTACATAACTTAAACACTGCTGAAAGCATAAAAGTAAGACTTGGTAGGTTTCTGATAATATTGTTTGAGTATTTTAATTTAGTTTTAAAACGATCGACATTCGTCACGTCCTGTTAGCAACCGTTACTATAGGATGGACAAAAAATTTTACGAAACGGACATGTAAAGCTTAGGACTCAATCATTGATGACAACGGTTAGATCCTACTAATACACTTCTGGACACATCTATTGGCCCACCATGTATTTTCAGTTTCGTTTGGTCCTAGCTAAAATTTTATATTAGGTCGAGCAAAAAGTTTTTATGCAGTTTTGAACCTGGCACATTCACCATTTCTATCAATAGTCTTTTTTTGAATTTCGAACACAGAATTTAAAGAAACAAAAGACAATGTGGAGCCTGTTTGTTGATATCAAACAATCGAATACTAAGAAAACTTGGTTTTATTGGTTTACTTGGATTTAATTCTTGAAAAAGTGATTGATATCTTTGGTTTTGCAACAAACATTACTTATTCTTAACATTAAGGTGAGGTTCTATCAATAATCTATGGATACTTCACCTGAAGTCGCCGCCCAAGCTGTGGCACTTATTCAGGCCGGACACACTCAAAGAAACGTGAGTGCTCAACTTAATTTAAGTCGATCTGCGGTCCGAAATGTTTATCGAAGGTACCTAGAGACTGGCGGCTTTGTTCGTCGCCAAGGAAGGCCACGATCTCGGGTCACAACTGAAAGGCAGGATCGATTCATCGTGACGACCAGCTTGAGAAATCGTCACCTTACCTCCATTGAGATACAAAACCAACTTCGCGACTTCCACGGAGTATCTGTGAGCGCTCGAACTGTTCGGAGAAAGTTAAAAGAACGCGATATGGTACCACACAAGCCAGCTAATGGGCCCAAACTAACGCGAGTCTACCGAACAGCGCGCCTTCATTTCGCACGCAGTCATTTAAATTGGGCACAGCAAGATTGGAGCCGTGTACTCTTTTCTGATGAGTCTAAAATTGTGTTACATGGCAATGATGGAAGGAAGAAGGTCTACCGACGTAAGGGAGAGCGTTTCGCACAATGCTGCTTTGAAGAGAGGGTTGCTTATGGCGGTGGCTCATGGACTGTCTGGGGCGGTATATCCGCGAGCGGCAAAACTCAACTTGAGGTTGTTACAGGACCACGGCTGCCAACATTAAATGCTGAAAGGTACATTCGTGAGTGCTTAGAACCTCACGTGATACCATACGCGGACTATGTGGGCCCAAATTTCCTTTTTATGCATGATAATGCAAGAGCCCATGCGGCCGGCATCGTCAGGGAATATCTTCGGGATGTGAACATCACAGTTATGGACTGGCCAGCCAGAAGCCCAGACATGAACCCCATTGAGCACATGTGGGACGAGCTAAAAAGACGTGTTAGGGCTCGTCAGCCAGTTGCCCAGACGATGCAGGAGTTGAAAACTGCCATAGAAGAGGAATGGGAGATGATCCCTCTAAATTTCATAGAGCGGTTGATAAACTCTATGCCTAATGGTATGAGAGCTGTGGTAGATGCCCATGGAGGCAACACGCGTTATTAAATTAAACCTTTATTTGATAAAACATGTTTTTTATTCAAAAATCAATTGCCTTTAACAAGGCGCATATCCGACTTGTTATGCGTAGCTCCATGTCGTATGGTATTCTGAATTCAAATTTAAAACAATACGATCGAAAAAGATGGTAAAATGTATCAGGTTTAAAACTGCATCAACAGTTTTTGTTCAATCTAGCAATCATATTTTGGTAGGGGCCATCGAAACCTAAACTCTAAGGTGGGCCAATAGATGTGTCCAGAAGTGTATTTTAAATGTCAGTTGGTACGTTTGGATATTTAGATGTTTGTTACTCAATCACGCAAAAGCGGTTGAACGGATTTGGATGAAATTTGGCACACATATAGATAGTTTATTACTTGGATACTTTTTAAGAAAATTTGTTTTAAAGTGGGCCAAGCTAAGTAGAAAAGAAGTAGAAAAATAATGTACCGATATATTTTTTCTACTTTACAGGTACCTAATGGTGAAATCACTTTTCAAAATGGTGATATACTTTGACATAGATAACTTTTTGGAAAATAAAGATTTTTATGCTTGTTTAAGTGACAGTGAAATATTTTAAAGTACTTTAACAAAATGTTTTATTAAAATACATATTTGATATGCATTTCTATTTTAATTTAGGTAGGTATATATATATATATATATATATATATATATATACCTATGTCTATATATACATATATATATAGACATACACAGCTCATTAGAAGAACTAACATTTTGTAAGATTTTAACCTCACAGTAAGCACTATGCTTAATAATTCTGTTTCGTCACGTCACAATGACATGTCCGTTTAGTAACTGTCCCAAAATATTTTTGCCTTATTTATTTTTTTAACTTGAAATGTTTAAGCGGAATATTTATTATTAGAATTTTATAAATAAAGAAAAATAAACTGTATTAAGATTCTATTAAAATTTTGTTATTCCTTGACTCATCAAAAAAGTTACACGAAAAATAAAACTTGCATTTGGACAATATGTTACGAAACTGACAAATTTTTTGATTTCAATTAAAAATTAATATCTAATGACCAAGCATTAATATTTAATTTCATAAAATTGGTACATAAAAACTCATTCCGAGCGTTTTTCTCGTTTCATTTCCAGCAGTTGAATTTTTATCGCGATTTGATTTTTGTTACTAACAAGACATTCTTTTCCCAGTCTACTTTAAAAATATATTTAAAAAAATAAAATACACATTTCTGCACAGAACCTTTACATAAATCACATAAATCATAGTTTTTTTTACAATACCTCAAAATTCAAAGTCCTAAAACAATAATGATTTTTTAAAGGTTGTTTATTATAACCTGCGCCATTTCAAATGAAAATGCCCAGGTATGTCATGTCTATTCTTCTTTTCCTTAGTCTGAGTGAAGTACTGATATAAAAATGTACTCTGTGCTACTGATCATAGATTAATATGTATAATAAATAGGGTATTATACATATTATCTTACGTCAAAAGTTGGTTCCATTAAAAGTGGCTCCATCTGGTGGTTATATTCAAAACTTACCAGTATGTATACCGTTTATATACAGGGTTACTGGTAACTCGACGTATTCCTTGCAGGACGTCATAATAGGGTTAAAATGCAACAAATTAAGCCACCAAATGTTCTACCGAAATTCAGTAGGTTTTGAGCTAGTTACATTTTCAGTGGTTTTATGAAAAATCCCACTTTGCCCCACACTAGGAATTTCTCCTGTATCGTGGGTGCGTTTACAAACATTGAAACTCACATGCACAAACAGCCAGACCCGGAACAACTACTTGCAGGTCATACAAATATTTGTTCCGTGCGAGAATCGAACCCGCGACACGTAACGCAGCAGTCAATAGCTTAACCACTGCGCCAACCGTGCCGTCAAGATTAAATCATTTGGAGCCAATTTAAAAATGATTTACAGCGCGACTGTACTGACATTTAAGTTAATATCATAGTTGATGCCGTAGCAAATCTTTTTTAATGGATAGTTCAAAAATGCCTAAAACCTTGGCAAATATCACTAATCAAACATTTAATTTTTAGTCATTTTTGCTATTGCTCCATATAAAATGTAGTCTAGTGCAAAAATAAAAATACTACGCCTGATGTACAAATCACTAGGACAATATCCTTGTCTTATCAGTTATCAGCTATTTAGAAAGGTATGATTATCAATACTTTTGCATGTGTGACAGGGAAGGGAAGAGTTTTATGGCGAGCAGGTAAATTGTGAGACGGTCAACCTATTGTTTCGTATTCCTATTATTTTTCCTAAGAAGAAGATTTCCTGAGAAATCATTTAACACCACTGCTCACGGATGTACCGGAAGACAGAAGAGCAAACATGATATAACAACATGACGGATGTCCAGCCCACTTCCGAATCACAATTCGACAATTGCTGGATGAAACCTATCCAAACCGATGGATAGGGCGCGGTGGGCCGATTCCGTGGCCTGCACGAAGCCCCGATCTTACGCCGCATGGCGGAGGGCTTGCCCCTGCCCCTGGCTCTGGCGGGTGGAGCGCAGGCCTTGCTCCCCATCCGGTGATCGGCCGGCTTGCCAGCTGCCGCACATACGGTGCAGTGCGGCGCGGCATTACAAGAGCCGGCCTTGTGACCGGGCTGACCACAGCGGAAGCAGTGGTGGCTGCAGTCCACCTCCGAAGTGCATTTAGCTCCCACGTGGTTGCCCACCTGGCAGCGGAAGCACCTAAGAGGTCTGGTTTCCAGCAGTTTCACCTACGCGGAAACCCAGCCCACCAATAGCCTACAGCCCTCGGCTATTTTCTTGGCCGCCGACACGGGGTAGCTCACCGTAACGGCTTGCATCCCCTTGTAGTCAGGACGGATGGTGCCTGCCCTCACCTGCTCGGCAGAGCACCCCCCAGTCCTAACGACTGCGGTCATCACCTCTCCCTCCGTCACAGAGTCGTCCAGGCCCAGGATGCGCAAGTTACCACATTTGGTGGGCCTGGACACTCGGCCCTCGTCCGCATTTAAGGACGCCCTAAGCCTTTCGGCCAGAGCGTCAGCGGCCGGGCCGCTGGCCGCACCGGGGATCTCCAGCATCCGGGCCCCAGTCGCCGTGAGCCTTACCCGGATGCCTTCTGCGGCGCCGATCTCCTTGAGGCTTATCGCCTTCCCCACCTTGGCTAGCACGTTGCGGTAGGACACGCCCTTCTTCACCGCTTCCGGCTGTAGTGTAATCACTACAGCTGCGGACTTCGGGGCGCGGAGCCTAGCCGCGACGCTTTGCTCTTAGCGCCGCTGCCGCCTCTCCTTCCTTTTGGCCGCCCTTGCTGCCTGCCTGACCTTCCTCTTCTCCCCGGCTACTTGCCATCCAGCGCCAGCCGGAGGAGATATAGGAGGAGGAGGTGGGGGTTGCAGTCTTGCAGCCAGGGCCGGTGCCCTCGCCGTCTGTGTAGCCGTCCCGCCCGCTCTGGGAATGGGCGGCCCCGCGGGTTTCGGCACGGGGGGGGGGGGGGGGGCCTTCCTCTGCCCCGACGATCCAGGTTTGGCCGCGGCAGCTGCGACGGTGGCAAATGAGACCGCCTTCTGCGGGCCCGCGGCTGGCTGGCTCGCCGCTAGTGGGGGGCGCAGGACAATGGCCTCCAGGGCGGAGAACCGGCTCTGGAAGGCAGCCAGCTCCTGCCGCACCAGGGTCAGAACCCGGTCTTACGCAGGCAAGGGCCGTCCCTGCCCATGCTGCTGCACCCCCGCCTGCGGCATCTCCCTGGAGCCGGCTGTTCGAAGCCCGGCCAGGTCTGTTCGGAGCTCCTCATTCTCCTTCCGGAGAAGCTCCATGGCGGCTGTCAAGCGGGCGACCTCCGCCCGCATTTCAGACATCCCGTCTGACGGAGGCCCAGGTTGAATGGCCTTCGCTGCCGCCATAATGGAGGCCATGTGGCCGCGGCTATGGCCTTGTCTTTAGAGGATTTAATCCTCTTTAAGGCCACATCCTTTATTGCGGCGACCACGACTTCCGCCAACCTGGCCGCTCGCTGCGATTTGGAGCCACCAGCGGCGTCCGGCTCGCCACTCGAGGACTCTGAGAGACCCGCCTTGCAGCTGGTCCTTCCAGGCTGGTTCCCTTCCGAAGCGAGTCTCTCAGTTCGCTGCGCCAGCTCGGCTGGGCTGGCAGAGCGCAGCTCATTAGTCTCCTGGGTGGCGAGCCCTCTGCCCAAACCTTTCTCCCGGGCCCCACCTACATACTGCAGAGTGCGCCAAGGTGCTCTGCAGGGGAAGCGCTAACGACTGGACTCCCTCCAGCCATTCATCCTCTCACCGCCCTTTGAAGCTTAGGTGTGCGGGACAAGTGAACAATCGTGTATATAGTATAGTGAATATTGTAAACGAACTGATAAGGACAGTGATATCTAATAGTCTAGTAAGATAGTTTATAGTTTTTATTTTCGTTATCAGTTTTTATGTTGAATTTAATTTTCCTAGATAGAAATAAGATAATAGAATGTAAAAATATATAATTTGTCATATGTTTTTATAGAAAAACTTAAAGAAAAACGCAAATATTGTAGTGTGGCTCTCTTTAAGGTAAAGTTCTGTTGTACTTAAGCAAACTGTGTCGAAACCGCCCTATTTCTGATTGGTCAAAATTCGCGATTTCTGATTGGTCGACCAATCAGAGACTTTAGATTTTCTTATGAAATTTCGTATAAATATCGGGTGGGTTTTCGGTATCGACACAGTCGGCGAGCAGCAGCACTAGAAGAAAGAACAACAAGGAACACTAAAAGAAGAATAAACTTCAAGAATTTTCAAGCCAGTGGTTTTATTCCTCACCAATCCAGCAATAGCAAATGTGTATCCTGCACATTAGGATTGGGTGGTTTTTTATCTTAGAGGTAGCCTTCCTCTGGGCCAGGCAATTAAGCCAAGCCCCCGGCGGCGGCATTAGGCATGCCTCCGTTCGCTGTCCGGACGACCCGACTCAGTGAACCCGCCGAAAGTTCTCTCCTCGAGGACTGCTCCTCAAGGAGAGAAACACGTGCCGCTTTGGTGGGCCTGCACCGCAGCGGCGGCCCTTCTCAGTCTACGCCCACTCAACTTCCTCTGTAAGCAGAGGAGGAGTGGACGTATTGACCCTCTATAGCCCGGTTCCCTTCACCGACCATCAAGCATGTTCGGTGATTGGAACCATGACCTTTCCCCGTTTGTTGAAGATTGCCGCCAGCCCCAATTGTCCACCAAAACTTGGTGGGCAATTGGAGCCGACGTTGCCTAGGGTGCGCCACGAGGAGGCCCTTCAACATGCACCCCATATTTTACACCCTGAGAAGGTTTTTTAAGAGTAGCAACATAGTCCGCAATATGATGTAGTTGTTTTAGCAATGAACGCTGCGTGGCGCTAGCTGCAATCGGTCCTAGCCTTAGAGCATTTAGGTAAATGCTAAAACCTAAATGTTCTAAGGTCCTGGCATTTAGGTAAATGCTAAAACCTAAATGCTCTAAGGACCTAGCACATTTGTTCTAAGATATCATGCCATGCTACTGATCAGGGGCAGCTCTGTCTCGCTCGCGAATCGTCGCGGTCTCCCGTCTCAGTCTCGTTGTCTCTGTCGCGACGCGAACCGCCACCTATAGGGGGTAAAACTGGAATCTTTAAAAAGTTTGGCATTCCCCCATGATAACCCCCCTTAGGGGAGAAGAGCCGGCAGACAAGTTACTTAGATAACCTAGAACGCAGACATTTTGAACATTGTTCATGTAAATAATTTAGATTCAAATGTTGTTTTAATTACTCCGCCTAAAATTTAAAATTTCTCCCTCAAATTGGTTTGTAGATCCTAATTTCAATAATTTGTAAAATATCCTCGTAAATGATACCTCAAAGGAAAGAGCGATTATCACGCATGTTTTCAAAAATATTTGAACAAAAAAAACACACTTCGTTTTTTTTTTAAATAAGGTTTTCAAAAATGATTTATGATTTTAATTTATATGAACTTTAAATGTCTGTAAAAAAAATGTCTAAAGACACAGAGGCCTAAAACATGTTTTGCTAGATTGCTTACACATTACTTTAATTAAATAAAATAAAAATGAATTCATTTATCATTCAATTTAGCTATAAATAACCAGTTTAATTAAAAGTTTGGCAATTTTCGAAAAAAATCTTAAAAATTAGGTTAAAAAAAAATGGTAAGACTTCGTCTAAGACAACCATGCCTTAAATTGTTCTAAACTGTCTGTACTATCTTCGCCTTAAAGCTTTGCACCCATCTTCCAATCACCTTGTATACTCAGATTTTCATTTTCAATATTCACCCTCTACAGTCCGTTCACAGCCGTGGTTCACAGGTTATCTTTCCTTTGAGTTTCATCACTGTCAAAATCACAATGATCTTTATTGCCCTTGCAATAAGGTTGCTGCCATTGACAAGTCTGTCAAATTCACAACATTTTTTCTACTCATTTATGTATGGTTGCTATTTTTTTTTTTTTTTTTTAAGGATGGGAAATCATTAAATGACCCCTCCCGCTCTGGGTGGAGCGGAAGGGAGTGTCAGACTCTTACTGACTAAAACCCACCCGTGTTCCTTCCTTGGCCCTTTATGTTCCGGGTCAGCGGTACCCCTTTCGGATGATCCCGCTTTCCCGGCAGGCTTGGGCCCTAGTGGGCCCCCTCTTCGATGCTGACATCTCTTTGAGGCGCGCGTGGAACACGTACGCGCCGTCCAGCGCGGGCCCTGATCGGACGGTGAGCTACCCATTACTCACCGCCCGCAGGCCCGCGCCTACGGTGGCCGGGAGTCGTCACGCGGCTCCCGACGCCCGGAGCGTCCTCCGCGGCGGCTTGGACGGGAGACTCTCTCCCTCTCCCGTCCCGCCACCTCCTTCGCTAGCATGACTGCTTCGCAGAAGGAGGCCACTGCCTCCCACTCCCCCTCGCCCCGGACCATGGCTTGAACCAGGGCCGGGCGTGAGAGGTCGCCGCCGCTGCCGATCGCCTCTAGTATGGTTGCTGTTGGGTTGCTGTTGACAGAGGTAAAATAAATGTGAATGTAAAGCGACCGACTCCGTCACATTGGTGTGACGCAGAGTATTTTTATTCTTCGTCGTCTGTTTTTTTATTTATACTTGTATCACTTTTCGGACTGTTTGTTCCCATCGTGACAATTTTTTTTTTGTATCATAGTATCTTTACTCGCAAAAATGTTAGGGTCAGTCAGTACATTCCCGCGACCCCCGGCGTAGGTGTGAGATGGAACACCGGGGTGGTTTTTAGTCAGTAAGAGTCTGAAAGACACCACCACCCGCTGGCGGACATCCATGAGGATTTGTCACTCTGAAGGTTAGAACAACAACCCCCTACGAGCGGCCCAAAACTACTAGAATACACAGTAAACTATAGGCGAGTTGTCCAATACCTAGGTATTTCACACATAGTAGCCCTCCTAAGCGTAAGCCGCAATATATTTTCCTTCGGAACTACAAGGGCATTGACCTGGAGGCATTACTGCGTGATGCTGATATCATTGACTGGACGGACGTCTTGGAGAGCTCATGTATCAACGATATGATTCACAATTTTTGCAGCTCTGTTCTGAGCCTTTATGACCGGCATGCCCCTATCCGTCGAGTCAAAGTCAAATATGTTCCGGCTCCTAGGCTTACTCCTGCCATTAAGGATGCGATGGCAAGTAGGGACAGAGCCAAAAGGAGGTTAAAACGCTGTTCTTCCGAGCGCAACTTGAATGCGTATAAAGTGCTGCGTAATCGCTGCAGGCGTATGTGTAGAGATGCAAAGAGACGGTACTTCCATAATTCTCTCGACAACCGCAACTCCTCTGAAGTCTGGAAGTTTCTTAAAACTGTCGGCATTGGCAAGTCTCCAGTCGTTTCCAGTAATGACACTGACGTGTGTGCTCTTATTTCTCACATCCCCCTGTTACTTTGGATCCGCACGTCAAATCAACTACGATAAATAAGCTTTCTTGTTTGCCAGTGCCGCAGTGTTCTTCTTTTGAGTTAAGGCCAGTGAGTGAAATTGAGGTCAAAAAGTCCATTTGTGCTATCTCCTGCAGTTGGTAACGATAATCTTTGCTCAAGAATGATTTCTCCTATCCTCTCCACACTACATCCCGTCTTGACCCACATTTTTAATTTCTCCTTGTTTTCTTGTACTGTCCCTGAGGCCTAGAAACAAGCTCATATCATCCCCTTACCCAAAATTCCTAAGCCGGTCTCACCCACCGATTTCCGCCTCATTTCTATTCTCCCATATCTCTCTAAAGTTCTTGAACATATCGTACATCAACAACTTTCTGCCTTTCTATCTACAAATGACCTACTGAGTCCTCTTCAATCTGGTTTTCGACCTGGTCATAGCACAATAACGGCTCTTTTGAAAGTTACTGATGACATCCGCTGGGCTATGGATCACAAATCTCTTACTTTACTTGTACTTCTCGACTTTAGCAGTGCCTTTAACTCTGTTGATTTTGACATCCTTCTAGGGATCCTTAAATTTTTAAATTTCTCCTCTTCCACCATTAGTTGGTTTGACTGCTATCTTAAGGGCCGCTCGCAGCGGGTTCGTCTCGGCGAGGCATCTTCTGATTGGTGCTCTCTTTCCGCAGGTGTGGTGTGCCTCAGGGCGGCGTTCTCTCTCCTCTTCTCTTTTCTATTTTCATTAACTCTATCACCAGTGTCATCTCTTCCTGCTTCCATCTTTATGCCGACGATCTGCAGCTCTACAATCATTTTTTAAGGGAAGATGCAGAAGCAGCCGTGTCTGCCATGAACAGCGACTTGGATTTGATTAGCGAGTGGTCGCGGTCTTTTGGACTGCAAATCAACCCTAAGAAATCCCAGGCCTTGATTATCGGCGGCAGGTATATACGGAATAGGCTCGATGTTGCGTCGCTGTCTCCACTCTGTCTGAATGGTGTTCAGATTGAATACGCACATACGGTCAAAAATCTGGGGGTGACCATGGATTCCTATTTATCATGGACTGCCCATGTTGCTCAAGTCAGTCGCAAAGTGCATTACACGTTCCATTCGTTGAAATGTCTCTAGAGCGTCTTGCCCTTGAACACCAAAATCTCTCTTGCTCAAACTCTCATTCAGCCCATCATAGATTATGCCGATGCCTGTTATTTGAATGCCACCGAGGAGCTTTTAAATAAACTTGAGCGTTTGCAGAATATATGTATTCGTTTTGTTTGTTGTTGTGTTATGATCACGTTTCCAACTTTCGCAAGATACTCAAGTGGCTCCCCATTCGACTTTGCAGGAACTCTCGGATATTGTGCCTGCTATTCAACCTCCTTCACAACCCTAAAACGCCATCCTATCTGCGGGAGCGTTTTTCCTACGCCCGACCTTCAGATGCGCCTTGCAGGTCGCACCTTAGAAACCTCCTTAAGTCCCCTCCCCACTCCACCAACTTTTACTCCTACTCCTTCACTGTGCACGCGGTGCGGTTGTGGAATTCACTTCCGCCTGACATTAGGGACTGACAAACTGTTGCAGTTTTTAAAAGAAGAGTGAAAGAACCCTATCTATCCACTTCGTCATAGTTGCGTATATATATTAATATTCTAGTGTTATTTTATTTATTTTAGAAATATGTATGTATGTATGTATATTCTCATATTATTGGTTTTATTTTATTAAGTGAATTGTTTTTGATTTTATGTATTTTATTTTCTCTTTTACTCTTACACACGCTGTCTACATCTCTAAATATACTATCCTATCGCAGGTATGCTGGAAGAGATTTCATTAGAAATAAGCATCACCTTTGTACCTATTTTTCTGTTATTTTCTTCTTGTCTGTTTATGTAAGTGTGTACATAAATGGTTAAATAAATAAATAGTTGAGAAATCCAATATCTTAAAAAATTGGCTGTTAGTGCGTCAGTGGTGCCGATTCCCTTGTTTACAAACTAAACCAAATTTAAGTTCAGTGCATCTTTTTCTTTCTATTTCATTAAGAAAAGGACAGAAGATAAATTTTGGTTTAGTCCTGTCAAATTAATCAGCGCCTGACACTACTCCATACAAGTTTAGACGTGATTTTAAAAAGTTGACTACTAAAACTACATCAAATTACGTCAGGTGCTGACTTATTTGACAGGACTAAACTAATATTTATCTTCTGTCCTTTTCATAATGAAATAGAATGAAAAAGATGCACTCAACTTAAATTTTGTTTAGTTTGTGAACAAGGGAATCGGCACCAGTACCTACTTGAGTCGACCAATATGCGTTAGATAGGATAGGTAGATGGAGGATTTATCTATTACAAGCACAACACCAATGTTGTGATACAAAAGGTGTAGTAAAACTAGCGGAGTGACGACGAGGAAAAAAAATACTCGTCGTCACACTGTCGTTATGTGGAGTCGGGAATGGAATGTATTGTAGTTTCTCGTTTCTGATGTGTATATGTGTACGCGGCATAACATAAAGATTGTGGATAGTTTTTTTTTTAATAATTTGGGTGATTCGTAAATGTTAGTAATTTAGTAAATAAATTATGTGAATTAAAAGAAAAGGTAAACTTTATTGTTTTCGGCTTTAGTTATTATCTTCCACATTATACCCATAAAAAGAATATTGTCTTTGGCATGCATATCCGAACGCTGTAAGAACAGCGGACAGCCGTGAGGTTATGTTTACTGCATAATTTTGTCGAGTCAGAATTCAGTCGGTATCTAATTTAGGACAAAACTTGCTCAATCATTTAAAAGTTACTAAGAAAGTAATCAAAATGTTGGTGACGCTGAAGACACTTCAACAACAAACTTTTCAAATAGAAATCGACCCAGAGGAAACAGTCAAAGCCCTCAAGCTGAAAATTGAAGTTGAGAAAGGTAAAGATTATGTTGCTGATCATCAAAGACTTATTTATGCAGGGAAAATCTTGCTGGATGACGATAAATTAAAGTCCTACAACATAGATGAAAAAAAATTCATTGTTATCATGGTAACGAAACCAAAATCCTCGGAAATCCCGGCATCAACTACGTCTGCTCCAGAAGCTGGTGAAAGTGCTTCAACGGAAAGCGGCGACGGTAAACCCAAAGCTACCGCTGAAGAAGCGCCCAAACCACCTCCCGCTGCAGAACCTGAGCCTGTGGCCACTGCAAATGAACTTGACTTTGAAGCTACAGTCCACAGCATTATGGACATGGGATATAATAGACAGCAAGTGGAACAAGCACTACGGGCCTCATTTAATAATCGTGAAAGAGCAGTGGAATATTTAATAACAGGCATCCCAGAAGAATTACTTCAAGAACAGGATGCTGAAGAAGGTACTGATGAAGACCCACTGGCTTTTCTTCGTGATCAGCCGCAATTCCAACAAATGCGTGCAGTAATCCAACAAAACCCTAATTTGTTGAATGCAGTTCTTCAACAGATTGGTCAAACTAACCCAGCGCTGTTGCAAGCTATCAGTCAACACCAATCAGCTTTTGTCAGAATGTTGAATGAACCTGTGAATCCATCTGCTGCTGGTGCAGTAGCTGAAGAGAGTGCTGTAGAGATTCCGCAAGTACAACAGCCACAAGTCTCGCCACAAGACAAAGAGGCCATCGAAAGATTAAAAGCATTGGGTTTTCCAGAACATATGGTCATCCAAGCATACTTTGCTTGTGAAAAAAATGAGAATCTTGCAGCCAATTTCTTACTTTCACAGAATTTTGATGATTAGAATTTAACTTTCATGGATATCTTTAAAATGAAGAGACAAAATTAAAAAGATGACACAGAAATGTATTTAATATGCTGTCTACATCAATAGCCTAATAATAGTGTTTACTGCTTGTGTTTCAAGTGTATTTTTACACAGAATTTCAAACATTTTGTCATAATTCAATATCTAATAAAATTTCTTATTGTTCAATTTGTTTTTTCTATTCTTTCCTAACTAAACCCTATCTGTTGCAGGTGTTGGTACTTTACTATACAAGGCTTAATATATATGATGAATGTGAATAAAAAGAAAAAAAAAACTGGGTTTGAAATCATCCAGTACATTTTCATTTTAGTTCTCTTTTACGCCACGCTCATAGCATATAGTCATAATGGAGTATATTCGATTTATCCAAACAAGCAAATGCACATTCACACTACCAAATATTTTTTGTGTAAACAGTGACAGCATTTTTTCGTTTGTCTCCATAATGACAGAAAAGAGCTCTTGTTCTATATTCCTTTTGTGCCAAGGCTGCATTACTACCAGGGATGTGAGAAAATACCCACTGTTGGATATATTTAAATAAAATGTGACTTCGCTTGAATATTGATTATATTTGGTACAGAAATCGGTTACAATATAAATTAAAACTAGTAGGTACTAGGCGTGCGTTGCTGTCCGAATCTGTAGGCGAGAGTGCGCGGCGCGGCCGCCGACCCGATCAGCTGAGACCTCTCCTCCCGCGTCCCCCGCCGCTGCTCGTTCACGCGTATGATGCGTGAACATCCTCCGGCGCGTTGAGAGCCATAGCTTTCAAGAAGTAGACGGGGAAGGGGACCTGGATGCGGCCCGCTCCGCTTCGTTGTCATCTTTGGATTGTGAAGTTGGCAAAGGACATAGTCTGTTGATCGCCCTTCGTATAATGCCCTTTGAAGTAGTGACGTCAGCTACCCTGCTGACGCCGTCGGCCCCTGGATAGAGGCGAGACACGCGCCCCAGCCGCCATTGTAGTGGCGGTAAGTTGTCTTCCTTCAGTAGCACCACGTCACCGCAGGTGAGCCCTTGCTGTCCAGTGCGCCACTTGGTGCGCTGCTGCAGCTCAGAGATGTACTCCCGGCGCCATCTCTCCCAGAAGTGCTGCCTTATCTTCTCTAGGAGCTCGTATCTGTTGGGTCTAGTAGCAGTGATGGGCTTCGTTGGGACAGACATCAGTGGTCTCCCAATTAGAAAGTGGCCTGGAGTCAGAGGAGAAGGATCAGTACAATTGGACGAGAGAGGAGTCAGCGGGCGTGAATTTAGGATTGCTTCAATCTGTGTGAACAGCGTTGCTAGCTCCTCAAACGTCAAAGCAGCATTTCCTGCTACACGTTTCAGATGAAACTTAGCTGATTTAATTCCAGCCTCAAATATTCCACCGAAGTGGGGAGAATAAGCGGGGCTGAATACAAATTTGATACCTTCAGAAGAGGCATAATCACTGACAGACTGACGGCTGGATCGAAGCAGCCTACCTAATTCATTGTTAGCTCCTACGAAATTCCTACCGTTGTCGCAAAAGATCTCATGACATTTTCCCCTGCGTGATATGAATCGTCTTAGGCATAAAATAAAAGCTTGAGTACTCAGGTCACTTACAAGTTCCAAGTGAATTGCCTTGGTACTAAGGCATACAAATAAACATAGATAACATTTACTAATTCGGTTACCACGACCTTTACGGTTACTTATCATAAAAGGTCCAGCAAAGTCAACTCCGCACGAGTAGAAAGGGAAACAAGCATTAGTACGCGCTTCAGGTAAATGACCCATTATTGGTTGTAAGGTATTCGCTCGCAATCGAACGCACACAATACACTGTCTAACTACTTGCCGCGCTAGGCATCTCCCTCCAATGGGCCAGTACTTATCACGCACTGACGCTAACAGTAGCTGTTGACCTGCGTGAAACAAACGTATATGTTCACTTATCATTAGTATCTTAGTTAAATGATGTTTTGAATTCAATATTATAGGGTGTTTCTTATCGAAATTATAATTGGAGTTTTCTAAACGACCACCCACACGAACAATGTCATTGGAATCTATAAATGGAGTTAATTGTAATAATTTATTTTTTCGTGGTAATGTTTTTCCTTGTTTAAGTAACTCAATTTCGAAAGAAAATGATTGTAATTGACTAATTTTAATTAAAAACATAATTGAATTATTTATTTCGTCTGAGTTTATAGGGCCTGAGTACTTTTGTTTATTTTTATTACAGTTATTAACAAAACGTAGAACATATGCAAATATTCTACTTAACTTATTGAAATTGGAATGCTTATTAAAATCTATAAATGAAGTTTTGTCGGTAGAATTGTTTGCTGCAGATAATAATGAATGTACCTTCAACTCTGGTAATATTTTAGCTACGATTGAATTTTGTGGCCATTCTAAACGTTCTTTCTTTAGGAAAGAAGGACCTTCCCACCACAAGGAAGAAGATGATAGGTCTTGGGGTTCAACTCCCCTTGAGGCCAAGTCAGCTGGGTTCATATTTGTGGGTACATGTCGGTGTTCAAAACCATTAGTTAACTCATTAATTTCATTAACCCTGTTGCAGACAAACATTTTTAGATTTCTCACATCTGTTTTTAACCATCCTAAAACCACTGTTGAATCAGTCCAAATGGTTTTACAATTTATATTAAATCGAAATGACTGAAGAATTTTATTAGATAATTTAGCCCCCAGCAAACAACCCAGTAATTCTAATTTTGGTATAGTCATAGGCTTTAAGGGCGCAACCCTTGCCTTTGCGCACAGAAGTCTTACAGTAACCTCATTTTTTTCGTTTATTGATCGTAAGTATACACATGCGGCATACGCTTTCTGTGACGCATCGACAAAGCAATGTAGTTGTATGGATATCGGGAAATCGCAAAGAACATTTCTACTAACTTTAATATTAGAAAGGAAGTGCAAACTAGTAATGAATTTTAACCATGTTTTTAATTGAGTTTGTGGTATAGGCTCCTCCCAGTTTAGCTTGATAACCCATAACTGTTGCAAAAAGATTTTAGCCTTAATAATGCATGCACAAATTAATCCTAAAGGATCAAATATTTTACAAATAGTAGCTATAACGACCTTTTTCGTAATAATTTCCGGTGGCGATTCGATCTTTGAGGGAAACCCAATAATATCTAGTTTTGGAGAATAATTCAAACCTAGCACACTGGATTCTTTTGTTAAATCTACCGGGTCGAGCATAGTTTCATCAACAGCAAATGCCTGTAAACAGTTAGTACGAATCTTTCTTAAAGGGAAGCATGCCGAATCTAGAATTTCCTTAATATTTTTGTAAATGTGCTGCAATTCACTTTCACTTTCCGCTCCCGTATTCAAATCATCTATATAAAAGTCACTTTTAATAATGTTCGCGATAGTGTCGTCATTACATTCTTTAGCCAGTTGTAATAAACATCTGGTACTCAGGAATGGAGCGCTGGCCAATCCATATGTTACTGTACTTAATTGTAAAACTTTTAAATCATTATTATCATCGGGTTCCGTATGAGATGAATCCCTCCACAGAATTAACTGAAGGTGACGTTGAGAAGTATGCAAGGCCGTTTGTCGGTACATTTTCTCAATGTCTCCTAAGAGAACAAACCTATGCCCGCGGAAGCGTATCAAAATTGAGATTAAGTCGGACTGTACAACTGGACCTACAGCCTGTATGTCATTTAATGACTTACCAGAAGTAGTCTTGGCCGAGGCGTCGAATACCACCCTCAACTTTGTCGTTTCACTCTTCTCGCGAATTACGCAGTGATGTGGAAGGTAGTTGCCAAACTCTAGACCATTTACTTCACTCAAATGACCTAATTCTTTATATTCATCTATAAATTGAGTGTATGACTCCTTAAGTTTTGGATTTCTATTTAGTTTTAATTCTAAATTCAAAAAACGTTTCTTAGCCAGATAATACGAATCTCCGAGATTAGTTTCGGGTTCTTTTAGTGGCATACGTACACAAAACCGACCGTCAGGTAAGCGGCTCGTGTTTTCTATAAAGTCATTTTCGCAAAACTGTTCCTCTAATGAATATGTTTTTGTCTCTGCAGGTAGTTCTTCAATCTCCCAAAATTTCTTAAGGGAATTATCGAGATTCGAAAAATGATTGAAATAACAATAGACCTTAGACTTGGATTGACTGATACCGACTGGACCGGCTATCAACCACCCTAATTGTGATTCTTGTAAAGTAGGCTTATTAGACCCTAGCTTAATTTGATTTGTTCCAATAATATTCCAAAATATGTCAGCCCCCAACAGTATATCTATATTGGAAGGCTGGTAAAACTTTGGATCCGCGAGCTGTATACCGCATGGGATATCTAATTCTCGGACGTCTATTTCGACGCTAGGTAAAATACCTGTTATCGTTGGCACCAATAAACAGGAGACCCGAGTACTATAGGTACTTGAATGAGAATTTATTTTTACGATACACTTTCCTAAAATGTTAGTTTTAATATCATTAAGTCCACAAACCTTAAAGGTTTCACTAGAGGTTTTATTGAACCCTAATTTCTCCCTCAGAACATCTGTTAAAAATGACGATTGACTTCCAGTATCTAATAGTGCACGTGCCATTACCTTTCTATTGTTTGACTCGTTAACGATCTCCACCTGCGCCGTACACAACAACGTATGAGTCATCGTTGTAGCCGATAATGTAACCGGTGGACTATGTGCGCTTGCGCTTTGCTCTTCGGTCGTGTTAGTGTCATTTCTATGTATCAAAGTGTTGTGTTTCCCTTTACATATCTGGCATGAACTTTTCAAACGACACTGATGACTATTATGCCCACTACGTAAGCATTTAGTGCATAGTTTTAACTTAGTTACTTCGCGAATCCTATCATCGTTGTTCATTTCCTTGAACTTCGAACATTTATAAACAAAATGATTTTGATTACAAATTACGCATTGATATTTATGATCCTTCCTTTCCGTATCCGAATCCGAAGCAGCTAAGAAAGATCTCACCGATTTATTACTTTGAGAGTTCGATTTATTATGTTCATGTTTATCATATCTGTTATAGTGGGTAGTTTCCAAGATGTCCGCTCGGTTGCGTAAAAATGAGAAAAAATTAATGAGTGTCGGTAAATCCGATAAACTATTTTTATATTCCTCCCATTTCATACTAGTGACGGGATCCAACCTTGCTGAGACTATAAATATTAATAAATCATCCCACTGTTCAGTAGGACGCCCCAAAGTGTGCAAAGAACTCAAGTTTTTAGATATGTGATCAATTAAATAGCGCAATGCTTTAAATGATTCCTTCACAATAGGATCGATACTTAATAACGACTTAAGGTGGTTATTTATTAAAATATTTTTGCTGTTATAACGGTCACATAAAATTTGCCAGGCATTTCTATAATTATCAGCGGTAAACTCAATTGATCTTATAACGACAGCGGCACTATTTTCCAAGCTTGATCTGAGATAGTGATACTTATTAATTAATGGAATCGAATCATTTTTATTAATAAGGGAATCGAAAGTATCCCTATACTCCAACCACTTTAAATAGTTCCCATCAAACTTCGGTAAATTTATTGTGGGTAATTTTATAGAATTCATGGAATGTGAACATTGGCTCGATATGCTTTCACCATTCTCTGATCTTTTCTCTAAATTAGCAAATTCAATTAATTCTTTAGCTGTGGAAAGAAGAGAAAAAAATTGTGACTCAACAAATTCCCGCTCTGTTAACTGCTCATCCTCATTTGGTGAGAGTAATTCTAACTCCGATTGAATTTCGTTGAACTCTGACAACAATTCTTGAAATTTGTCAACCCGTAACGATAATTCTCTCACTTGAATACTAGTCAATTTATTCGCGCCTACCTGCGTTAAAACATTTACATAGTCTTTACATTTTGTTAATCTCCCCTTTATAATGCTACGCTTTTTATTAAGCTCCTTTACAGTTCCTTCCATAACTTACTAAAAGAAACAACAAAACTGAACAATGAATTAGGCAAGAAAATGAAACGATCAAACCAGTTACAACGGTTCCGTCGATCTTCGAACCAGCCGCCCTCCCGCAGTCGGCACTCAAGCGCTTGACGGCTCGTCAGCCACAAACCAAGCTCTGGGCCTAGCGAAAACAGCTAGCTGCGACGTAAGGCCTTAGCGCTTATCTGGAATTTTGCATAAATGAGTAACAGTTAACAACAAATCTTATGATAATCTTATGTGGGGGTATATGGGGAAAAAAAAAAAAAAAAATCGCTAACGGAAAAAATGACTAGGCAATATTATGATAAATGGATTTATGCTTTGAAATGCAATGGATAGCTAAATGACTATAGGCAATGCCACCAAATGCAGTAAGATATAGAAATACTTTATAAAATAATATAGTAGGTAGGAAATAGGCAAGCTCTCGCAATAGCCGAAGCGTATAATAGGAAAAATATAGATAGTACGTGTACACGAAATGCTATCTTATAACGCTATCGGAGCGGCAAGCTGCACACAAGTTCGAAGAGGAAAAATAGTGGATAGGAATACAGGCCTACTTCCCTTGAGTACCCAGCCAGACGTCCAACACGGTCTTCAGCAAAGTTCTTCACTCCACCAGGGCAGAAGGCAGCATAAGCAGCAATCCCTTCCAATCTCTTCAGCGTATATTGAAGCTATGGTCGCCAAATGACCAGAATAACTTTCGATTTTGTTCACGGTCGCCAAATGTTGGATATATTTAAATAAAATGTGACTTCGCTTGAATATTGATTATATTTGGTACAGAAATCGGTTACAATATAAATTAAAACTAGTAGGTACTAGGCGTGCGTTGCTGTCCGAATCTGTAGGCGAGAGTGCGCGGCGCGGCCGCCGACCCGATCAGCTGAGACCTCTCCTCCCGCGTCCCCCGCCGCTGCTCGTTCACGCGTATGATGCGTGAACACCCACCAATAGGATTATTTAATTTTCCTGGCGATCTTGCACATAGGTACAAAACAAGCACCTCGACGTGTGCGGCGTGTGCGTTTCCACCAAAGAAGTACGAGGAGGCGTGGCGGAGATCCGAAACGGTGTGACTCTTTCCACAATTCACCAACCCTGTACGGTGGCTGAGTAGTGAGAGGATGCGTAGGCACAGCGAATCACTCAGCTTTGCGAGGATTGAAGGACATTCTGTCACTTTTGGTGGGTGACGACAATACGGTAGGTAGGTATTGGTATTTTATTTTTCTCAACAGAAGCTTGGAAATTTGAGCATTATTTTGACAAGCTTGTATAAATCGAATTTGCTGTACTGGCCAAATACATGCGAGCAGCGGCCGCCAAAAGTTGTATTGAAAATCCATATCTGTCGTGGTTTAGCGGCCAAATAAATTATAACTGAACTCATAGGTCTATCGTAGGCGTATCTTAAGCGTATCTATCGTGTAATTTAAAAATGGAACGATCTTTTACTCCGAAACATGGCAACCAAGGAGGTAACTTAACAAAGGTAATATTTAAATTTCGAACTGGCTTGCAAATAGAAAGCCGTTTATTGGAAAAAAAAAGCAAATGAACACTTTAACGCGGGAAAAATTATTGTTGTTCGTCCTTGATTTTGCCTAATAATTGTATTTTAATTTCCGTGCATTATTTGAGAAAAGTACTATACAAGCCTTGGCCACAACTAGGCATTGATGGACTTACGTATGTGAGCCTCGGCTTCGCCTCGTCCCACTCGTTTACACGTTCGTCCATCAATGCCTCTTTTGCTGGCCCCGCTGCAGTAATGTACTATTCCTTTCTTTATCGATAGATTCCATGAGAAAAGAAGAGATAATTTATAAACGTATACCTGAGCACTAGTATAAGATTCTTCATTTGTCTAGCCTTTTCCCACCTATGTTTGGCTCGGCTTTCAGTTTAATCCCGCGTCCTAACCAAAATGAACGTTCGCGTTCATAATAATAATATAATCAAACGTTTGTCCGTTTAACAAGAACGCCCTCTGCCGACGCGACGATCACGTTGGTTAGGACGCGACCTAAGCACAGGAAAGCACGGGTGATTTTTTCCCGCGCACTGGGTTTTCAATGCACAGCTTAGCGTCGAGAGTTGAAAATGCAACAGTTTGTTTTTTCGACGCGCTGGGATGCACTCTCGTTGGATTCGGAATGCTCGGCTCAATATCGAGAGTTGAAAATTCCGTAAGCGATAAAATCCCGCCGCGATATTTTTACGTCCGTGCGAACGTGGGCTAACGGTTACTCACACACATCCTTTTCACGGTTATTTTACCTCTGACAGTAAAAACTCAAAAGCAACCTTATTGTTACGACTGAAGATCACTTGATATTGACTAACTTGTCAGTGGCAGCAACCGTATTACAAGGACACTATAGATCACTGTGATTTTGACAGCGATGCAAAATCAGACAAGAGGTCATTACTCTGAAAGAATAGTTCTTTAGAGATATTAATTTATTACATATAATTTAAAGTAAAATGATGACAAACTGTAGGTATAGCCGGGCCCCCGAGATGGAAAATTGGACATAAAAAGAAAATAAGTAAACTACCAGTCCGGCCGTCGAGAGAATGCGTTCCTGACAACTGTCAGTGCGACAATATTATATTAACGAATAAAGATCAAATTCGCAAAACACGTATTCGTTTGTATGAAACTGACGGGTGTCAATTACGCATTCTCTCGACGGCCTGAATGTAAAATCGTAAATAGTACGTCATAATAATTTCCCAACAAATATACTTAATAACCTTTATTTTGCTCCTACTCTATGAACGCAAAAATTTATTTTTATCGATATCGATCCAGTCATAAATCACATCATTCTCCAAGATGACCTACTAATAATAAAGCGGAAGTTTTTTTGATTATATTTATTTATTTTGATTGAACGCGATAATCACTGGAATTACCAGTTGTATTACAAAAAAAATTGCATTTGATAGCCTAATTCTTGAAGAAGGTTGTTACAACATTTTTGAAAGTCGAATCGTTGAAGAGGGAATCGTTGATCAATCGTGTGGTCACGTTCTCGATGCATTTCTCTGGTGATATTTTAAATAATTTTAAAAGAAAGATAGCGTTTATTTCACCGAAAATACTTACTCAATACTACTAATACGTATTACTTTACATTTTCATGCATGCGTTAACGGCACAGGTTGTAATTTTTCCGTGTACGTTACCCTAGCAGGAAACTGGTTCCTAGAGTGATATTATTATGAGTGAAACATATAATTAGTGCACAATCTGCTGTGTATGTGCAGCATATAAAAAATTTGTGCGCTTTATCATTTTGAAAAAAAAAATGGAAAAGCGATTCCTGCTAGAGTAACGTTTTTCCAGCAGGACAATTCTAAACGAATGATCGGAGAGAGAAATATTGTGCATGGCCAGAGAGCTTATATTTGTGTAAAAAAGTGCACCGAAAATATAATTTGTGCGTCTTCAGGTTTTCGAGACATTGCATTTCCTGCTGGAGTAACGTTTCGCAGAATCGTGTACCTCTAAAACCATTACATGTGCGCCTGTAGAATAAACATACACGAGTAGCTCTTTAATTGTGCGTATTTGTGACAGAATGAGATTTAAGAAAATATTTATGATTTCCAAGTAATCGCAGTTTTTTGAAAACCCGAACTAAATATCGCAGCGCCTAAATGAGAAAACGTATAAGCTCGCTGAAAACTGTATTCGGTCCTTCTTGACGCTAATAATAACCAAAAAAACCAAGTTTCAAAAGTGTACATGCATGCGTTATTGAATAATATTGCTAAAAGTCAAAACGACGGTGTCATAACTTTGACGCCAAAATACAAGAAACCGGCTCAACCCAAGATGTGTAGGTGTAAGCCAAAAACTAGTGTATTTAGTCAAAAATATATAGTGTAAATATTCAGCTTGGAATGTTCCGCAACCGATCCGTTAAACATAAACAAAACATGTAAACAACGGGTGGTTATCCGACCAAATTCGAATGACTACAAAAAATCGACGGCTTCGTACGTATCGCGTATCGCTGAACTTCTTTACTTTACCCACGAACCGATTGAAACGTGTTGTGCCCGAGTACACTGAAGTAGAAAAGTAGTAATAAAATAAAGTTTTTATTGGATTATATTATTCTTCTAGCTTTTTCTGTGACTTTGCACATGATAAAGTACATTATAAAAAATAGCTTAGTGCTATTCCAAGTTAAAATTTCATTAAAATACATTCAGTATTTCGTGTGTGAACGAAGGACATATACCTACTTCCAGACATTTGCATTTATAATATTAGTAGAAAATGTTTAATTACCAATATATTTCGGGTTTTCAAAAAACCGCGATTACTTGGAAATTATAAATATTTTCTTAAATCTCATTCTGTCACAAATACGCACAAATAAAGAGCTACTCGTGTATGTTTATTCTACAGGCTCAAATGCAACGGTTTTAGAGGTACACGATTCTGCGAAACGTTAATCCAGCAGGAAATGCAATATCTCGAAAACCTGAAGACGCAGAAATTATATTTTCGGTGCACTTTTTTACACAAATATAAGCGCTCTGGCCATGCACAATATTTCTCTCTCCGATCATTCGTTTAGAATTGTCCTGCTGGAAAAACGTTACTCTAGCAGGAATCGCTTTTTCCGTTGTTTTTTCAAAATGATAAAGCATACAATTTTTTTATGTGGTGCACATACACAGCAGATTATGCACTAATTATACGTTTCACTCATATCACTCTAGGAACCACTTTCCTGTTAGGGTAACGTACACCATTTTTCCATAACAGAGTAAAGTGATTATACACTTTACTGAGCGAAAGCGATTTTAACTCTGATAAAAAACGATTCAAAAATTTCTAAACGCCTTAGGATTGTGAAACCCACTACCTTGCCAGAGTGGTATAGTTATGAGTCTGGTAAAGAGAGTAAATGGTCTAAGCTTGAGACCCCAAATCCATTTACATTCACTTAGGGCACGATTCACAGGTCGCGAGTAATTTATTACGGACTTTATTCCAACAAACGTAAACTTCTTCATACAAAAACTGACTTTAGAACCTTAGAAGTTCACTGACAGTGTCAATTTTGTATTAAGAACTTCTATATTATTAAAAACTGCAGAATTTTGTATTACGTCTGTCAGAACAAAGTTCAAAATACATTAACTGGCTGGACGGTTAAGGCGATTATCACACTGCCACGCATCACGCTGCATTTTGCGTGTCAACGCACTTACGCGCGTACTTGTGGGTGTGCGTGTTTTCTATACAAAACTCTCCGTTTGTATAGAAATCACGCACCTTAAGCTTGAACTAAAATTAAAACTTGTTTTTTAATTAGACGGCAAATGTTTGACGACTATTTACTTTAAACGTCTATGATATGTCCACAATTATCAGATTTACCACAACAATGTGCCCCAGGATTTCCCACTTCAAATCAGAGGAGTATAATGAAATAATAAGACCAATAAATTACATCAAACAGTTAATATTATTAATTTTATAAATAGCATTAAGTTAACGTAAAGAGCTATGTTGGTATAAATTTTATTCATTCTAAGTAAAGGCACTTTCCACAATGTCTATCATTAATGCTAAGTCATTTGCCATGATTAATATATCAGTAACATGGTCTCTTTAAAAACAACAAGTAGATAGTACATTATATAAGTGATCTTCTTTACATATATACCCAGCTATGTGTTCACTACATTAATAAACAATTTCATTGTTACAAAACTACTCAACATAAAGAGGTTTATATATCAATCATGGCAAATAAAATATATAAAATCTTACTTTAACTCTGGTAGTCAGCTAAAATTACCCATTCACAAAAACAAAATACAATGTGTATTTTCAATATAATATGATGTGGATGATAAACTAGTTACTTACTAGTCGTTTGAAAAATAACATGCGTTAATCCCAATGTTTTTCGAACGTTACGACACATAAAAACTGATAGTAATAGATTAAAACAATTCTCTTTCTCATCCACATTGTTACACTAGTATAATATATACAAAGATTTTTTATACATTCTTTTTTACATATCTTTCAACTATACACAATGTACAAAATTCTTATTCTCATTTATTAAAGGTATGTATCATTTATTAGTAAGTATAAGAAAAATAGATAACTGTACATTGCAATATGGATATTGCACAAAACAACTAAAAATATTAACTTTGGCTTATCCATTAATAACACCCTGTGTGGTGTCAAAAGTAAAAGGTAATAATTAGCTTACACAGTGTAATGTTTCTATCACTTCTCAGTATCTCCAATCACAGACGCAACTATGACAATGACTTGTAGCAGCATCCAAACTGTTTGTTTAGGTTTAGATGAAGAATGCCTTGTCTACATAATATAGTAAAATTATACAGTTAAAAACCAATTCTGGAAAGGCACAAAAATATCAATGCCAGACAGAGGTAGTTGTTCCGCCGCCGACGAGAACGACTGGCAAGTTGTATTTTCTCGCTCAAAAATCGGAAAAATGTAGGTATGTATGATCTATACATAGTGTAAAACAAAGTCGCCTTTCGTGTCTATCTGTGTGACTGCTTAGATCTTCCTAACGTATACAATGGACCTTGATGCAGTTTTCACAATCATTTAGAGCATTTATTCCGAAAGGTTTGTGTATAAAAGTTACATAAAAAGCACAAACATAATGTTTTGATATGTAGCCACCGTGCGCAGCAGCGGCAGGTCGCTAGTTTAGTTATGTCTATTTTATTAATAGGGAATAAATATTATAGTCATAAACATAATGAAGTAATATTTGATTGCAGACTGTTTACATTGTGTTTTAAAGAGCTATGAGAGAAAAAATCGCTCAGCGACCCTCTCTTCGCATGGGGCATATACTCGAGAGCGTTGTCGTTGCTTGCCGACTCGTCCCTGGGTTCTAGCTAAATCGCAGCTCGCTTATCGTCGGCAATGGGACAGGTACTGCATTTTAAAGTTCATTCGAATAGTAGTCATCTAGTTTCGGAAAAAAACGATAAATTTGAAATAATACATTTTAACGAAACTCACGATTTATATTAATGTAGACAGAAATTGAAAGAAAAAAAAGAGTGAAAGACGATGTTAGAAATTTATCTACTTTTACAAGAGTTATATTATCTGTAGACTGGGGCACGTACGGGCGGGCCGCGCCGCATTGAAAAATTTTAAACAAACCAGCGCACAGTATAGGCGAGTCACAAAACGGACTTGTTTGTATTGGAATGCTACACGCTACCTGAAAACGGGATAATTTTCTTATGCTTTATTTCGAGTAAATGCCTAAATATTATGGACACAATTCCATAAAGTTATTACAAATATTGTTGATTCTGGCGAGATTCAAATATCAATGTTTCTTTAAAAAAGTTAAAAACCTAGATGGATTTCTAACATCAAATCTTCTAAAGAATTAACTAAAGTAACTAAGGGATACTATTATTCGAAATCACTTTGTTCCAAGCACTTAAGCCATCAGTAATTTTTAAGATCATCACTTATAGATTATATGATTAGTCATTTACAGAATTATCCATGGCCTAAATCGGTCTTTTGTTGTAGTGGTTGTTTGCAATTGAAATTTTGCATTTTCAGAATCGGTCATTTGTGGTCTGTCTCATTCCATAACCTTTGTAAACATCACAAATACAACGAAAAAGTACATTCGGAAGAAGAACATTTTTAAACATCTTGGCATCAAATGATATACAGTAGGTACTCTTAGAAATCATTTCATCATAGTGACAGAATTATTATAACATTCCGACTCCAACCATGGCACCAAGTCGGAAATTGCTTGAAATGTATGTAATAAAAACATTTTGGAATGGTATGTTAAGCTATGACTGAAGTTTTCATTTTATTCAATTTATAAGCTTAAATATGGTACTTTTTAACAGTTTAACATATTTAAAATCAAACAGTGATGTAAACAGCTACTATTATGGTGTCGAGTCTGTTATCAATAAACAGCATAAAATCAAACAAATGACATTAAAACAACAATAGAAAATTACAAAACACATTAACAATTCAATACATCAATTCTAACAATACTTTACGAAAATATGGATTGATCAACCAATACATGAACAATTTGACTTGACTTCATCAACTGCTTAATACAGAATTACAAAATTGCAATCCTTGTGAAGTTGAGAGCCAAATTATGCAATCTGAATGCAGCACTTTAGCACAGACAGTACAGTACAGTAACAATGAGTGCCTTTAGGCTCTCTGGCAGGCAGCGGCACACCCGTTAGCCAGCTGGACCTCATTCTGTCTTTTGCTGACAATATAATTCTTTTAGGGACTTTAATTCTTCTATAAGTGCTTTGTTTTGGTTTTCAAGCACTGCAACTCTGTTCTCTAGACATTTAATGTATTCTTTTTTCTTACGACGACATTCCCTTGCTGCTTCACGATTTTTCAGCAGCCGTAGTTCACGTTTGCGCGTTTGATCTTCTAGCATTGGACCTGCAAGTATTGTAACATTTACTGATTTGTCAATTTATTTGAATTTGATAATACAATAGATTAATTATGACTGTGAATACCAACCAGGGACATAAAAATGTTCATCTTGATTTGTAGCATACTGCACAATCGCACCGCCAGCCCCCCCTCCTGACACAGACAACGTATGTAAACCACTGTCTGTCTGAAGAGCTCCAGCTGGAATGACTAAAAACAAATTACTTAATTTAAAAAAGTAAATCATTTTTCCACAAAAATGAGATAAGTTTTAAATGCCTCACAATATGATGAATGATAAATGATAGGTATACAAAACAAAGAGCATTTCAAATTCTAGGTCCTGACTAGGTCCATTCACGCTGGGCTTAATTAAGGTACTCGGCAGCGTATTTTGAGCATACACACGAAATACCAGTACGTGTATTTCTTTACAAAATAATTATGCATTAAATATTGTATAAAGATTGTGCTCTGTTTTGAAAATCTATAATAGCTGTTTAGTTCAAAGTAATAAAAAAAAAACAACAAAACAAATAACAGACACATCGTGGCATGATTAGAAACAACATATCAGTGCTTCATCTCCTAACTTGGTATATAAAAACATTTTTTTTAGGGTTCTGTAGCCAAATGGCAAAAACAAAACCCTTACAATTTCGTCATGTCCATCTGTTCGGTGGTCACACAGCCATTTAATTCGGAGACTATTAGCATTATGTCGATGAAAAATAGAAACATGTAATCTGTGCATCGATAAACAATAGTGAAGTGAAATTACGAAAAAGTAATTAAGTGAGGCACACCGTGTAACAAAAGGGATGCAAAAAAAATAGGATCCCTTGATTAAAAAGATTATGATATTTCTAAATGACTGAATAGCTTTTGAGGTTACCACCGCATCAAATAACTTTCGTTCCGATAAAATAAATACTCTGCATGCGTAAATAGTCATCCCGACTACGGAAGCCACTGTCTTGGGGCCTACTCGCAAATCACGAAGTCCGTAGTTTCGGCCGAAGTGACGGACGTTTCCTACTCCGTATCACTTACGGATATAAGATAATGGTGCCGATTCTCTTGTCACAAAATTCTCTAAACTAGACTAAAAATCACCAAAATTTAGTTTATTCCTGTCAAACGACGATTTCCCATTCTGAAATTGACTAAAGTGACACAACTTAACTATATTTTAGTTTGACAGCACTAAGATGGCACTGAGATTATAATTTAGTGAAAATGGCAATTTTGCTATTCTGAATTTTACGTTTTTCACCTAAAATTTTGATTGTCTTAACTAAATCTGACTATTTTTAATCGCGATTAAAAAGGTGTGGAATAAAATTAGTTGTCATGAACTAAAATTCACACCAACACCTCGACTTCAGATGCAAAAACGGTACTGTATCTTTTTTTTTCTTTTCTTTTGCTTATATCTCGAAAACGGTGTGTCGTATCGCAAAAATAATGAAAATTTCGACCCCCTTTGTAACCCGTAAACCTATAAAACTCAACGTGTTGGTAATATTTTTTTATATTTTCCATACAAAAAGTAAAAAATTCCATACAATACAAGTCGAGGCCGCACATAATGCGCGCCTACGGCTCTAAAAAAAGGTCACGTGGTACGGCAAACAAGTACCACGTGGAGTCGCAATAATTGTCAAATTTGATTTTAGATGTGTCAAAATTATTTTTAAATTTAGAGATTTTATTTTGCAGAATAGCGTTAAGATTCTCATAGCCAAAAGTAAGGAATTTTAGTGATAGTTTAGTTAGTTTAGTTCGGTGTACAACAGAATCGGCACCAATGTCCGGCGCCCGAACTAAAAATGAATGACTAAACGATTTGACAGTTGTACTTACTCCCGGTGTGTTTTTGCCTGTCCGGAAAAAACGAATTAATCGGGAGCTGGGTAATCACTTTTAATCATCGAACTACTTTCGGACGGGCCCGTATCTTCGTTGACGGACCTAGAGAGTAGGCTCCCTGGCCCTGCAGTCTCGACATAGTTAGCAATCGTTTTCGGTTGCTAAGTCCTAACAATCCAGATGTAACGATATTTGGTAGTCTCCACACTCAAACTTATCGGTTGTTACTGGCATTTTAGGTAGGTAGGTACCGGTAGGTAACAACCGATAAATTTGAGTGTCGAGACTACCAAACATTTACATCAACATTTACATCTGGATTGTTAGGACTTTGCAACCGAAAACTATTGCTAACTATGTCGAGACTGCAGGGCCTGGTCCGACATACTCTTGGCAGGTTTTTTTACATCTAAAACTATATCGAGAGGTGATGATCATAAAGATAAAGATGGGCTTTCGCGCTGTCGATGTTAGAAACATCGCTTATAGTTATTTGAATGCAGTAAACTGTCGCGCTCATAATTCAGTTCAATTTCAAGTACTATCAAGTTAACATATTCGAGCAAACGTCATTCGATTTCAAGCAAAAACACATTACATTGTTAACTGGGCATAGGCTTGCTCTTTGGCAAAAATCTTAGCGTCTAGAGCAACGACGGCTCCATCCAGTCGTTTGTTAGTGAACGCGGTCTAAAGAAAGACAAGCTGTGGCAAAACAGTGCATCCATATCCAACGCATTTTAACCATCTGCTGAAAATCCCCCACCTGGACATGAGTGCCTTGGCTAACCTGAAAGTCTTTATATAGACTCCGGACCCAGATTAGCCCAAGCAACGATAACCAGCTCAGATAGAGATTCACAGATGACTTTACCCTGAAGAGAAAATGTGGTACTGTCCCACGAACGATGGGACACTGGTGTCCAGCGTGCCCTGTTTTCTGCACATTACAAGACCTGACGGACGCTACTGGAGGTGCCAAACTCGTAGCTAAATTTTGGGCCTACTCAATTTTGATTGGCATCGATATGCTAAGAAGAAGACCGTTTCGGCTCAATAGATGTCGTTGCATGCTTGCATGTATTTACATGTAAATATTAAACGGCGACGGCGACTTTTCCGACGGATATTTTTGTGAACGACTGATTTGTTGAATAATAGCGTCGTTATTTTGGAATCTAAGTCCACTCATCCACTTATAGACAAAGATCACAAACACAATTGGATTTAAAAAATAACATTTTTGGTTTTCATTAATGTACCATAGTTACTATGTACCTACTTATATTTTTTTTTGTAGGAGCGTTCCGTATCTCAAAAGGAAAAGACGGAACACTTATAGCATCACTTCGTTCTCCGTCTGTCTGTCAAGACCCTTTTCCTCAGGAACGGGTTGAAATTAATATCAAATCCGTTCTAAGTCCACACAAAAAAAAAATACGGCCATTTAATTTAAGCGACATATTTCGACACTCGCAAATAAATCAAAACCTAGGTATTTCCCGTTGACCTGGAATCTTGAAATTTAGCAAGTAGCAAGGTCTCACAACACAAGTTAAGGAAAAAGAAAATAGTTAACTTGTAGTTTTATACCTTTATCACTTTTTTTCTTTGCCATGACAAAGTTTCATTTGCTTTTGGAAAATTAACCGTGACATACATAATATCGATGTATGGGAGAACATTTTTTAAACTAAAAAGTTAAGTTTGTTCTTGGGATAAATTCATCGCAACTACAGAACAGTTCATTGGCCGTGGTCCGACAGGCACTTGGCCGGTTTTGTTTTTATCTGGCATACAAGGATTCGAACGATACCACATAGGTACATCAAAATCGGCCAAGGTGATATCTTTGAATAAAGAAACTTATCATATCCGTACATGAACCCCGAAAACATAACACTCCTTTTTTGGGTAGTCGTGTTAAAACGTAAATGAAGCAAAAGGAGTATGGTATGGATTGTAGCAGGTGGCGTTCTGTAGGTACTCTCTGCCAGCCTCTATGGGAAAACGGCGTGAGGAACCTTTTATTATAATATTTTCCTTCTAAAAAAAGTATGTATTATCCTCATACTCGATCACGTTGAATGCTGAACATTCTGTAAAATAGATCTGAAGATTCTGTAGATTGTGTAGACTCTTCTATGGTTTAACCGCTTTTCAGCTGATGTGAAGCGATGGTGTGGTCATGATAGGTATGGTGCAGTCGTCTGCCTAACCTTTTCCTAACTATCTTGGGGTCGGTTTCCAGTCTAACCGGATGCAGCTGAATACCAGTATTTTACATGGAGCGACTGCCTGACCTCCACAACCCAGTTACTGGGTAATACGATACTCCTTGAGACTGGTTGTCAGATTTTCGGGCTTCTGACGAAGTGACGACCCGTAACGACTGTCAAAGATCCACGAATGATAGCCGGGACCAACGGCTTAACGTGCTTTCCGAGGCACAGAGGTGTCTTGGTATGTAAAGATGGTCACCCATCCACGGACCAACCGCGGGAAGCGTAGCTTAACCTGATCGAGCGACCCATGCGGCTGTTATTACTTAGCCACAAGCCCCCTATAAATTACCTATGCATTTCAATTCAATTTCCTGCCAAACTACAGAATTGGTGCAGTTGGTAGCGACCCTGCGTTCTGAGCCGCTGGTCCCGGGTTCGATCCCCAGATAAGTCAAACATTATTTAAAGTATGTATATCAGTCATCAGGTTACCGTAGTACAGGCTCTGACTAGTTCGGGACCTGAATACCGTGTGTGGATGTTGTCTCATATTATTATTATTCCGTTTATTTATTTTCATACATTTAAATACATGTTTAAATATTTTCATAATAAAAAAACATTTAAAAATATAAAAATAGTAGTCCGCCGGTATCAGGAGCAGGGTCCAAGCTACCGGTGGTTAGGGCTCCAGAGACAGGAACCTCCTCACGATACGAGCCGTGTCGAGGACTGCCTTCTGAATCAGGTCCTTGATCCAACCGCCTAACGAGAGCCACGAGAGATGTTGATCGAAGCTTTCGGCCATCAGGCCATTGTTATTATTATAATTACAAAAACATTTTACTTTTCCTTTCATTTACAGCATACAACGTAGTAAGATCAACAAAAATAATTACTAGTGTGAATCAATACCTTGACTAACCAACCTTTTAATATAACAACAAAATGGGAGACTTATCAAAAGACCACAATATTTAAACCGCGAATCTAAAATAATTATGAATAAGCAAAGTAGGTTGGTGTAGTATGCCGTCATCATGCCTTCTCACCGCGGATTACGTCACCGGGTAGAATATTAATCAGGTCTCACCAGTGATGACGTCATTGTTGTTGGAATTTGTACCTACAACTACAGATTATAGCTACACACTTTTGTAAGTAAGTAGATATTTAAACATGTTTAGAGATCAAGAAGGAAACTTTATACAACCATACAAACACATTATGCCTTACTTAAATTGTATTTACTTTACTCGTATGTAATATGAGGGGTTTATCTACTGTCTACTTGTCTTAAAAAGAGTGATGATCTTAAACAAGAATAAATCACTTTATATGTGTAACCGAGGGATGAAAATCAAATCAAACGTTTATTTGTCAGAAATACATTGTTTTGGTAAAGGTGAGATCTTATAACCTAAGTGTAAAAGAAAAATCCGTGCAAATAACGAGTGTGGAACATGGTTGGAACAATTACAAAAAAAAAATGTTTTTAGGTCATGCGCTGCTGTAGTCGAAAAAAATGTGTATAAAAAAATACGTGACCTAGCTACAACAAGTCAACAAAAAAAAACCGCCATTTTTTTTATTAATAAGTATTGTTTTATTACCTAATTTATTTCATATTATATCTAAATTAATTGTGTAAATAAATGCCCAAGACCAAAATTCGACAAGTCAAAGCGAAACCACATCAAATACATGCAGTGTTTTCATTGTCCTAGAACCTTTAAACGAAATGGAATACAACGGCACATGCGCGCCGCCCATTGCGAGAATCTACCTCCAGCAATTACCCAGACCATACCTATAACATGCCTATAAGATGCTTATGGATCACTGTTTTTTAGTGGAATAGGATCGAAGACAGACATATGGCAAAACCTATGAGGAAAAGTGTGCACTCCTCACGGGAAACTCTTCCCTTCAACACTGTAAGTAGAAGATTTATTAACAAATATAACATCTTGTGAAATCATACTATCCTTTGAGCACTTTTTGATTTTCATTGCCGTCATGCTACAAAGAGAAAAGAATATTAAACAAGCAATAGATATAACAAGATTACTTGACCGACGCCAAAATTAATGGGCTTAAAAAAATTTCGCTATACTAATAACCGAGGCTATCAAAGCAGATCCCTCTTTCCGTAACTCATACAACAAAAAAAAATATAAGGACAACAATGACTGTGTCATAAAACATTTCACGCGTCTCATACAGCGAGGAAAAACACGCGAAGCCCTAAATTGGTTATTGACAAAAGATACAAGCAAAATCCTTAAACCTGAAGACGAAATTGACGTAACGGGAAAAACAGTCATGGATGTATTGCATGAAAAGCACCTCTCTGGATTTAATCCTGATTCAAGTCTATTTACAGTACCTGACCTACACGGCGGTGGAGGCCCAACGATCAGAGAATTGGAAAGATTACTTGTAACGATTTGGAGAAGCAAGCCTGCATCGAGGATTGCAGTAGCAGAAATAATGCATTTAAATAAATTTTGTTCACAATTTTTTACTATGGAGCCAGATACAAGCTCTTATGTCAAGTCCTCTCATGTCTCTAGACAAATGCCCAGGAGTGAGACGGACTGGCACTGGCGAATGCCTATGCAGGATTCTATCCAAATGCATGATTTTAGCCACCGGGTCTGAGGTCACAGAAACCTGTGTCCAATCGCGACTCTGCATTGGACTAAGCAGCGGTATCGAAGGTGCTATACACGGAATGAACGAACTTTTCCATAAAGAATGCCAACCAGGCTCTAACTGGGGAATGCTGCTCGTCGATGCAAATAATGCTTTTAATTCTATGGACACAGAGAGTTAGCTCTCTGGCAAGCAAGAATATATTGGCCACATTGCGCTCGTTTCTTATATAATACATACAAGGGTCACGCAGAACTTGTAATAGGTGATTCCAATATGAGATTATATAGCAAAGAAGGAGTAACCCAAGGCGATCCACTTGCCATGCCATTGTATGCCCTTGCAGGACTACCCATAATGAACAAACTAAAAACAGAACCAGCAAGTACCCAATGCTGGTATGCAGATGACTCTTCCGCCCAAGGCAAACTCAAAAGCCTACATCAATGGTGGCATAAAATGAGTAAAATAGGCCCAGAATATATGGTTACTTTCCACAAGACAAAAATCATACCTAACCATTTCCGAGAACAAGAAACAAACAGCTCAACATATCTTCAAAGGCATTAACATAACCATCATAACTTGATCACGCTTCCTTGTTAGTTGTATTGGAGAAGGAAAAGACAACTTTGTAAACAAGAAAATTAAAAACTGTGCATCTACAATAGAAAAACTTTCACTTATCTGTAAAGACTTACCCCAAGCTGCCTACACTGCTCTCACTAAAGCAGCTCAATTCCAATGGTCTTTCCTACCTGACAAACACACTGCATACCAATTTCCTACCCACTCTACTAGGAGGCGATATCTCACCCTTGGAAGCTGAATTATTCTCTCTTCCCGTTCACAAAGGTGGTCTACCAATCTTCGCTATATCAAAGATGACAAACATAAAAAAAGTTCAAAAAAAGTTTGTGCAGTTCTCTCAAGTGCTATGATAGAAAATACACTTAAGGACCTCTCTCAACATCATAAATCCCTTAAAGATGCACAGAAAGAAAGTCGCAAAAAGATAGACACTATCGATGACGAACTCTTGGATACAGTCTTGGTCAAACTCTCCCTTATAAAAAAAAAGCTATTGAAAGAAAATTTAAAAAAAAAAAAGAAAACAAAATCCTCCAACTGGCTCTATCATCACGACTAAGAAAGACCTTTTCAATCTATCCCCATTAGAGTTCAGAGACGCACTTGCATAAGTAACAACAGATTACCAGTCTCTATACCAAAATCATGTGATAGCTGTGGCTGCGATGAATTCAAATGAAATTTGAGATTTATTCTGTGACTTATGTCAACTTCCATGGGGAAACGTCAAACAACCCATCATCTCCGAAGGAGACTGCTTACTACGCAGAGACCTTTCTTGCCGGGGAGTTTGGGGTGCTCAGAGGGAGGCGTTATATGATATCCGTGTTGTAGACACTGACGGTCCTTCTTATATTTCACGCCCTTCACGCCTGTATTCGCCTGTGCTAAAATCCGCCGAAGAAGAAAAAATAAGGAAACATGCAAACGCTTGTGAAATGCGACATTCACAAGCCCCCTTGTTACATCCGTCGACGGAGTCTTTGCTCCACAAGTGTCTACCTTTGTAAAACATCTTGGAGCAGCCATCGCTGACCATTGGAATAGCTCCTTTAGCATAGTGATGGGTTGGGTAAGATCAAAAATAATCATATTAATAATCCGTGCCACTAGCATGTGCATTCGCGGCACAAGGCATCAATTAAAACCAATAGCCAAGTTATTCGGCTTCGACGATGGAGCAGCCCTATCTAGACCAGACTTCGATGGCAATAAATAGAGATGGATAAATTAGCTTATTTTATTATTCATATCAATCATTATTATTCATATCAATCAATAATTTGACAATACTATAGTTATCTATTGATTATTTTGTATTATATTTATTTTTTGTATTATATATATGTAACTTATAAAAGCACTTAAAACGATAATTGGTTTGAACGAAGTGTTGTCTAGTTTTTGGGATATAGGATAGTTTCTGTCCTCAAAAACAACAATTGAAATGGGAGTATGCCCAGAATCTAGTGAGCTAGACTGAGTTCTACCTGAAATCTCATAATATATTTAAACGACGAAAAAGTCCCGTCTAGTCGCGAGGCAAGTTTACTTTCTCTTACTGCTTGAATATTGATACAATATAAAATTAACAATTTGAGCGACAAAGAATCAATTAAAGGGAAAAGTACTTAATTGTATTTTCTATAAAGTATACTTATGACAACATTGACATTTTGATTTAACTGATACCTCATCCATCACCCATTGATGAAATAGTCTAACCTTTGTGATGAGAATATGAACATAAAGATTAAAGCATTTCTACAATGTTTAATAGCTATTAATAGTGTCAAAGGAACGATAATATAAAACAAGACAAGAAGTTCAATGAATCTTTTCACTGGTAGTCCATAAAACTAATTACCCTAAGTATATTAATAATTATTATAGTGAGATTTAGTTTCTTATTCAAAACTAAATGTTGGCATCCCTAAAACCAATCTTTATGTGATGACAAATGACCATGGCAGAGTCCTGAAGCTAGTGGTTATATGAGCTGTGTACCAACACAATGTACATTAAAGTTATGTATGATGCATTGTAACAGGTTAGTGACACAATGTTGCACACAGAAACAAAGAGTGTCAACGGCGGCACATAGAACTGACCTGGCGCAAATGATAAAGAAGATGACAGCGACACTTCGTTCTCACTTCCTGGTTTAGATCCCATGCGATTTTCTGCAATATCATCAGGATCTTATACTTATTGAGTATTTAGGTTAAATCTGCTCAACCTTTTTATAATGTGCAAGACCTGCCATTTGAACAATATTTTATGGTATTGTAAACCTACATGACCTATGCAATTGATGAGGAAAATTACTTGTTATTGTAGGATCTATTTATTATATGGGGACACTTAAATTCTGTTTAGAGCCTGTTCTTAATTTTTTTTCTAAGATTTTAGGTACACATGACATGGAATGGCATATCAAGCTATACATTTCCAGTGTAAGCTGACCTCTCAGTAAACGGCGAAGTCGGTTTATACTATAAATGTAATATTATGTCATTGTTTTAGCTAGTTTCTAGTACAGTCAACTTCACGTCCATGGTAACAATTTGTCATTGATCATATGTTTATGCCGTAGCTGTAAGGGCTACATGTGGTTGTTCGTGCAATGTAATTAGTAAACCAAGATTCGGAGATCTAAGTGTTGTGGTGACGTTGTGGTGTTGCGGTAATAAGCATTTCAAATATTTCGAATCTACATAATTGCCAAAATTATGAGTTATTTTTTGCTATGATTTTCATATTATTTTATATTCTGATGACTTCTGCTTCAGATGATTTTGTTAATTTTTATTGCTTTTGATAAGAAAGTACACACAGCCACCAATTCAAATTTGCTTTGGTTAAATTAGGTTTGATCTTCAAGATTAAAGTAATGTTATACATTGTAATCACAGCACAATCTTTATATCAAGATTAATTATTGTATTATTGTTCATTCATTTAATTTGTGACACATTTGTTGTATTAATAAGGCTGTGTTATGGACTCACCAGCAATTTCAGCCCCACCAAGATCATTCAGGATTTTGCGGTATGAAGGACGTCTGGTCAGCATTTCCCTGTACTTCCGCTTCGGACTCTCGTCACCACTACAACTGTCATCGCTGCATGATTGTCCTTGGGTGCTGATTAATGTGTTAGGTTCAGGTTTAATCTACAAATTCAAAGCAATTAAATTAAAATACTTTTTCCCAGCTAAGCCTGGCCCTGAAATGTAGATGCCTAAAACTACTATGAACAAAATACCTATATCCTCTCATCTTCTGCAACTTCACTGAAAAATTTACCAGTTTAGACCATAGTTTTTGGAGCTATCATAAAAATTTTATGATATTAGATACATACTTGAGTGTACACATTTTTCTTAATTTTCAGCAAGCTCTATAATATAATTTGCATAAGCAAATGACTTGTCTCAGCATTAGAACATAAAAAAACACAAATTTTTTTGGGTAGTCTTGTAAAAAGAAAGTTTTCAAAGTAACATAATTATTAAGAATGCTATTTCTATTATGGTCACCTTTAGATGGAAGTATTAGTTTTAACTTTAGTAACAGTGAAAGCATGTTGTATACTTACATAAAACTCAAATGCTGGCACCGTTCTAAGCCACTCATTGTGTACAAGAATGTAGTACTTAAATCAATGCGTGTGAAAGGGAGCTATTGCAATGTATTCAAACTGCACAACAACCCTTTTCCCTCAGATGACTATTACTTGTTTACTGAAGTACTTTCTTTCACTGATTTACAGTCAATATTATAGACATGTAATAAGGACCTTATAAATTGGTAGCATTATCAGATAATAACATTTGTCTAAGGTAAAATAAATGAATGCATAAGCACATAAAATTTATAAATAAAAATCACTTTAAGTAATTGTAATACTGTAAAGCACATTAATTAAAAAAATTGCTTCAATATTATGTAATTTATAAATCTTACCTGCAATGTTTGCAACGTCCCTTGGGTTGTGTGTATTACAGAATTTGGTTTGCTGACAAGAATCACATTCCCTTTTGGTAACTGCACAGATTGTATATTGGATGCTGTTTGTATAACAGATTGTTGGTTTGGTTGTATTACTGATTGAACCTGAAAATATAAATGTCTATAAGTTTCTTCCATTTGGTCATAGGAACTGCCATTAATTGTAAAGCCAAAAACGTAAACAAATAATATTCATCACTTTAACTCAATACTTAGTATTGATGATAATAAACTGTAAGCTGTAATAGATTTTATCTATTACATTATTATCTTAATCTGAACTGATTAAGTTACCTACTGATATGATTGTATAATATATAAACATGCAGGCACCTAGCATTCAAACATTAGATTATTTAACTAACTTAAATCTTAGTTGATATATTACATAAACAACCAAACCAACATGTAGGTTATGGGTTACTACTGTAATTACAACTTGTTGTAAACAGTACAAGAGTATAAATGAAAATAAATAAAGATCAAAATAAACACCTGTGCAGATGGAGCTTGAGTTGGTAAAGTAAGTTGCACAATGCTAGTGACGGCTACTACGTGAGGAGCAGACGCGCCCGCCGAGGAGCTCGCACTGCCCAGCGGATCCGTGGGACCAGCACCGCTTGAAGTGCCATTCTCTTCCACCATTCCATCCATGCCCACTAAGGTCACCTAAAATTCAAGGTCAACTTTCTGTGCATTCCTTGATCTTCAGACATGCTCAAGGCAATATCTTTCGTTGAATATAAACACTCTCTGGTTTTCTGACAAGTTTCTTGTTGGCTTGGAAATCCTAAAACGGAATCATCGCGTCATAGACGGGACGCGGAATTTCCTATTGCGTCTAATACATACGCAACATATTTTTACGATATTTACTAGATTTGAGGATTCCAATATCATAAGGATCATACATTATTAACGAATCCAAATAAAAGTAACCATGACAGGTCGCAAGGTTTGTCTTCACAAGCACTCACCAGTTACGTATTCCTCGTCACCGTCTATGCTGCGTCCGGAGTGGGCGAACGGGATGGTACGTAGTAGCCACGTCAACTGCGAGAAGACTCGTCACTGGCGGAGACCTATGATCTTGTATGCGTCATAACAATATGGCCGAAAATTGTCAGACGCATGCGCTAAATGCGCTGTTTCTCTAGGTTACCCACCTTGGAAACGAAGAAAAAATAGGATCAAAGTTTGACAGTTCTTTGTTGTTTTGAAGACTGGCAACATAATTGTTTACCATCCGTTGTGTATGGAACACGGAGGTAAGGAAGTAATATATACGACGTTGTGTTGTGATATTCTCATTATATTCTAAGTGTGCCGCTCGCAGCAAATCACTATCCATACATTTTTGTAAACATGCAATTCTTTAAATATTTGCATTAAAAATTTAAATTCTCATCCCATCCACTTCTCGTTTCGCGCGGTGTGAAACCACCTTTACGAAAGTACAGTCCGTTGACTTAACCGCTGCCGACTAAAGTCGCAGCATGTGTATGTAGGTACGAGTAGCATAAGTTATAATAATAATAAGCATAAGAACTATCCACATTCACGTTCATGTATATTCACAGGTTTGGACCCTGAATATGGAGCACTGTTCATGTGGGTAATAAAAACAGACGTAGTTCTCTTGGGAGCATCAAGTGTATACAAATTCCGGCCAAATAAAGTCTTCAGATATTGTAGTCTGTGACATGCGACCAGTATTATAAGGTGCTCTGTGCATGCGACTGATTTCTACATACAATAATTTCAATAAAAACGCGTTTTCGCGCGCGGTATCACTAGTAAAAGTACTCTGTGGCGCGGTATTTAGTCCGTTTCCCGCGCCCGTTGCATGGCGCGTTGTAGTGTGAGCTTTTATGCGTAAACGAAGTCATACGTGTACATATTTAAAAAATTATTATGGGTAGTGACCATTGAGATAGGAATACTATTATAAGTCAATGGTAGTGACAGCTGGTTGTTCAATTCTTGGACTAATGATGGCAGCGATATCTAAAGTGCTTGTTTAGAATATCACAACGTAGTACTTACTACTACAACCTGTATGAGGAAAAACAAGGAAAAACGTTGTACGGTTGGCAGCTCTGTTTTTAGCAGTTTATTCTCTGTCTACGTTTATATCGTAGTTTTGTATGTAGTCTGTGGCTTATATGACATTGACACTTGACAGTTTAGTTTTGTTTATTATTATCAAATGTCAGTCAGCAACCAATTATTAAAAAAATATTAACCGGTAGATGATATTAACAAAATATCAAATTGTGTGTAACCTTGTGGTGTTACCAAGTATACTAAATAATGGCCTCAAAAGGTTCTTTTGAAAATCAGTATGATGACTATTCACCTGAAGTTACAGCCAATATTCTTAACAATTCTCGAAATGGGGTGTGTTTTCTTATTTTAGTTTGTTATAAGCGATTATTCTCTTGAAAGTATATACATAACAGTATTTTTGTAAAATAATTGCATCAATGATGTAGCCTGAGACGACCGACTGACCGTAGGATCATGCTGGTTATTTTTTTTACTTTAGATCTAACAGACTAACTCTCTAGTTTGGGGCTCCCTGGCAAATAATATAAGTTAATATATTGTAACCGAGATGTAGGCAGTATTTTGGTTTTTTATTAGTGAAGTCAATCTGGGTTGACTTGCTTTTGTTAAAGCTTGATATCCCATGTTGTAGTCCACTCATAGACTTGATTTGTGGACTCTTGAACTTTTCCTACAGCTTCCTCGTGAGTATTTCCAACAGCAATGATAGCTGTTGTCAGCAAAGGTTGCAATGAAATTGTTTTTTATCTTGAGCATATCACAGGTGTATAGTAGATACCTACAGGACCCGACCCAGTACACTCCCTTGTGGTACTCCAGCTTTTATCTGCCTAAGGTCTGAATAGGCACTTTTTTGTCTTATTTCTAAACAATCTGTTTGGTATGTATGACTATGATGTCTGAAAATTGTTGAGGCAGCATAGTTTTTAGTTTATATTTGAGGCCATCATGCCATAGTTTATCAAAAACCTTCACAGACGTCTTCTCCTCTAGTGTTCTTTCAATGATATTAGTAATCCTGTGTACTTGGTCAAGCATGGAGTGCTGTTCTCTAAATCTGAACTGGTAGTTAGGGGTTAGCTTTTTACTTTCCATAAGAGGCTTTAACCTCTATAAGAATGATTTTTTAAATATTTCTGACAACATACGCAATAATGAGATTGATCTGAGACTGTGACAGGTTGAATGATTTATCAACAGCCAAGTGGATTAATTGACTTGCTTTTAATTTTGACACATTGATCATTTTTATTTCAGAAACTGAGTGTAAGTAAGAAGTATTAAAAATATATTGTATGTTTTGAAAGAAGTTTGAAAAAAATCTCCTGTTTTTCTATCTCTTGTCTAGTTTATAGAATTGTAAGCTTGATTATTTTAATGATATTTTTTTTACAGATATCAGACAAATTTGAAACAAAATTGCTAAATTTTAAAACTGAAAAATTACACACTCTTAAAATGAAAATGGAAAGCAACATATTCTTTGATGGCACAGTATACACTGGTTCAGCTGGTCTTGCACTCTTTTATTTTATGAATTCATTGAAAAATGATAACAACCCTGAAACACTCAAGGTTAGTGTCTAGTAATTTAATCGAATTCTATTAACAACTAGCGGACCCGATAGTCTATGTCCTGCCTGAACGTTGGCAATTACAAAAATCTCATTAGTATATTTTGTGGGATTCATTTCAATTATTTGTTACTTATTAATATCGCTCTACCACCACTAACCTCATGACTTTTGAGAACTATCTCTTTAAAAATATGGACCGCCGGGTACAGGTTGACGCTTTTTACACAGATTTTCAGAAGGCCTTTGATAAAGTGGATCATACCCTGCTTATGGAAAAAATTGCCTTTAATGGTATACGCGGAAATTTACTCAGATGGTTTGCTTCATAATATATTTTCAATAGGACTCAGAAGATTGTCATTAATGGGCATGAATCTGACTGTATAGTTGTTGAATCCCGGGTTCCTCAGGGATCAGTATTAGGACCTTTTCTTGTTGTATTGTTCCTTAATTACATTAAATATTGTTTTGTCAACTCACATTTCTTGATGTAAGCAGACGATATGAAAATTTATAGCACTTGTAAAAATAATCGTGACTGTTATTATTTACAACAGGACCTTGATAGATTTTATGAATACTGCCTCAAAAATAAACTCTTTCTTAGTCTTCCTAAATGTTACACAATTTCTATTACCAAAAATATAAATCGGATCAAATTTAATTATTCAATAAATAATATGAGTGTAGCGGACGGCAGGGGCACGTCCAGTACCCGCATTTGTACTGGGAGAATCTCCCAACGTTTTTGACGTATGTTCCCTGAGTCGAGTGACTCCGCTGGTGACACACGTCCCACGCACCCCTGAATGCGTACCTTGCAGAAACCCCAAGGACCTCGGGGAAAGACTATACATATAATTTCCAAACCAGTCGTCCGATTTATATAAAACGAACTGTAATATCGTTTTTATAGCTATCCCTATCCTTTAAAACAAAATTTATTAAAATATGTACATAAACAAAAAAGCATGTTTTCATGTTACGTAAATTATAGTCTAATCTTTACTTGCTTAAAAATTATCTTACAGAATTACTTTAAACAGTCTTATTAGATCAAAACACGAAAACTAATAACAAACTAAGCAGTATAAACTAATTAAAAGATATTAAAAACAACAAACAACATAATCCTTACAAAATTCTAGTTAGAAATATTTCTTACCTTACAATCATCTTAGAGGGCTTCACACTATTTGCGCCCCTTAGCACAGATAGGGTCGCGTCGCCGACCATTAGTCATAATGAAGTTCAATCTGTCCGCGATTTGGGTGTTACCCTTGATTCACGTCTGCATTTTGATGCTCATATACAATATAGTTAAAAAGGCCTTTCAGATGTATGGACTAGTGATGAGATTTTCAAATGACTTTGTGCGACCCTCTACATTCTTAATGTTATATAAATGCCTGGTTCGACCGCAATTAGAATACGCTATCCAAATTTGGGATCCTCTATATGATAAGTACAAGGACAGGCTAGAAATTGTTCAGAAAAATTATCTACGTACCTACTATGAATTATAAATGTCATCGCCCTAAAGTCTTCTATGAATAATACGTTACAATGTCCTTAGCTTGGAATCGAGACGATTACTTCTGGGTGTAATGATGCTACATGGTATATGTAATAATAGATTCGACTGCATTCCTCTATCGGTCTACCCAATAGTCTAAAGTATATAGTACCTAGATCTGTCATGCTTCGTGCGCTACGTGGGCCTCGACTATTCCACACAAACTCGTGCAGAACTAACGCTGGTGTGTGCGTGCCTCTTCGTCACCTCGTTGATGCATATTACTCTCACTTTATGGAGCTCGACGTAATTGCTCTTTCCAAACATTGTTTCAAGGCGAAGGCAATAGAGTTACTAACTTCTTAAGTATAATCTTTCTATTTTTATTTCTCCTTTTCCTAACAGTCTTTTAGGATGCACACTGTATGTGTGTTTTCTTTTAACTTCTTTTTTGTGAGTTCGTGGACAATTGTGTGGATTACATATGTAGTAACATAAATATGAAATAGATTATGTATAACTATATTTCTAAGTATTGTGCTAATTTAAGAATCTTTAGTTAAGCTTGGCATGTAACTGTTTTTTGTTCCTAACAAATAAAATAAAATAAAAATAAAAAATATGCATAAGCTTCGATACTTAAGTTAAGTTTTCTGCATCATCATTTCTGTCATTCAGTTTTACCTTGCAAGTAAATAAAACCGAGTAATTATCATTTTGTGTTTTCTTCTTCAACTTGTCACAGCAATAGTAACAACAATAAGTCATTGGCTGTCGCGGGCCAGATTGATGACACTAGTCTTAAGCTGTCGTGGGCAGGATTGATGGCACTGGCGGGCCGGATTTGGCCCGCGGGCCGTAGTTTGGAGACCCCTGCTCTAAACTGTCAAACTTCGAGGCGAGGCGTCCGTCGTGGGCGCAGGTCGCCGAGGAGGTGAGGGAAGGAAGGGCCAACGCAGCGTCCTGCCTGCGTGTACGACACACGCGCCCCCCTCCCCCCGCTCATGAATAATACTAATCGCGGACGCAGTGCACAAGCACGTTTTTCATTGCTGTTATCTCGGACCGGAAAGAAACGGCCCGGAATGGGGAAAAGTAAAATGTCCGACGGTAAAATTACGTATAATGCACAAACTAGTATATGTCTACATTTATGGCGTGCCATATCGGACCGTAAAAAATCGGACTGCCGTGCCGGACAGTAAAATTCCTTGTAGTGCACAAACGCCCTTTATAGTAATTTGCTGTCAATCTCGTAGTAATATTGTCAATCGCTTCTTATTGATAAGAGGTACATCATTAATGAATACTAATGAAATTTAACATACGTAATTTGTGTATAGATAACAAAGGCTTCAAGCTTGAAAAACGTAACGTTGTAAACGTCCTAGCAATAAGTTCGTGAATTTTCGAATTTCCCGCCTCTTTACTGAAAGGGCAACACTGCTCCTGTTAACAGGCAAAATTTGAACAAGCTGCGTCAATTAGTGTGTATTTGACAGCCATTGACAGCAAACTACCGCGTGATTTGAGAAGAAAATAAAAAAAGGGAATTTCGTGTGCTCATTAAGCATTATTACGGAAAAAAACCATTACTCAAACCAAGGCTAAGCTTGATAAATACTATGGGGACTCTGCACCATCAATTTCAACGGTAAAAAAGTGATTTACTGAATTTCGTTGTGGCCGTACAAGCACGGAAGTTGCCTAACGTTCCTGGACGCCAATTTGAGGTCTACACCCGAAACGATTGAAAAAATGACAACATGGTGTTGGCTGATCGGAGATTATGGAAGTCATAGGCATCTCACATGTGTCAGTGGTTTCAATTTTGAATGATCACTTGGGTATGAGAAAGCTTTCCGCAAGATTGGTGCCGCGTTTGCTCACAATCGACCACAAACGCAATCGTGTGACAACTTCGCAGGACTGTTTGGCGTTGTTCAACCGCAATGTGGATGAGTTTTTGCGCCGCTTCGTAACCGTGGACGATTGGTGGATCCACCACAACACACCAGAGACCAAACAGTGGGTTTCTCGGGGTGAATCGGCGCCAAAGAAGGCCATGGTGGGTTTGTCAGCCAATAAAGTCATGGCGCCTCTTTTTTGGGATGCACGCGGTATAATCCACATTGACTACCTTTAAAAGGGTAAAAAAATCAATGGCGAATATTATGCCAACTTATTGGGTCGATTTAATAAGGATTTGAAAAAAAAAACGACCGCGTTTAGCCAAGAAAAACGTTCTTTTCCACCAGGACAATGCAAAGGTGCACACATATGCAGTTTCCATGGCAAAAATCCATGAATTGGGCTACGAATTGCTCTCATCCGCCCTATTCTCCGGATTTAGCCCCGAGTGACTATTTCCTGTTCCCAAACCTGAAGAAATGACTCGGCGGAAAGAGATTTGACTTCAACGATGAAATCATCTCACAAACAAATACCTATTTTGTTGACCTCGACAAATCTTTTTTTATGGAAGGGATAAAACAATTGGAGAAACGTTGGACAAAGTGTATAGAGCTCAAAGGTGACTACTTACGTTGAAAACAAAAATTATTTTGATCCAAAAACCTGTGTTTCAAAAAGTCACGGACTGATTGACCCGCCCTCGTAGTCAGGATACTCCAATTTCCGAGATCACTTTGCTCGCTCTTTGATTCTCTTAATAAAATGACAATAAGAGCTTAACAGGCGATAAAGACTTTCTGGTGTGTGGCATTCATATTTGGCAGAGCTCTTCTTTGAAGCATATTCCATGCGTGCTCAATGGGATTCAAGTCTGGTACCTGAGCAGGCCATGGTAGGACGTTGATATTAGCTGCGGCAAGTGTGTTTGCACGTGGACGTGCATTATCATGCATAGGCAGAATTAAAGCTCCAAATAGGATCCGCAAAGGAATGACAACATCTGATACAATCGTTTCAACGTCAATCTGTGCATTGAGATTGCCTCTGTTCCAAATCAGTTCAGTTCTTCCGCCGATCCAACCCGCCCATATCATGATTGTTCCACCACTGTATGCACGGACTTCCTGGCATGATTCGAATACGTTCTTGGCGTCCAAGGGTTCTCTAGTAGGTATCTGGCCTAATACCAAAGCGAGATTCGTCAGAAAAACACATAAAACCACTCTTCTTCTGCCCAATTTCTGTGTTCACGAGCCCATTGTAAACGGGCTAGGTGGTACACGTAGTGGCCTTTGGGATCGGAGATTGACTTAATGCAAGCGATTTCTTATGGTTCGATCGCTTATTAACATCCATGAAGAGCTATAAAGCGTCATAACCAACATCATCGTGGTCATTGTACCGTTTCGTCGAGCAGTAATTTATATGTAACGATCTTGTCTACATGTGGTGATGCGAGCTTGTCCTCCATATCGCTCTGCCATGCTACCAGCGATGCGGTAACGTGTCCAAAGTCAACTTATAACACTCTGCGTAGTGCCCAGAGCGATGGCCACAGCCGTTGCCGAGAACCGGCTTCTAACATTATTTTTTCGTCAGAAATTTTACTGGTTTGGCCTGAAACCTGTTGTAGAATTATATAGGAATACGCCTTGAAAGAAGATTTTCATGTTTTGACCGAAATTCAAAAAATATTCCCATTACAAATGACAAAATTTACTAAAAAGTATCCATGGGAGTTGCAAAAAATTTAATTAAAAAACCTCATTTTTAGTAACTAGCAAAAACGTGCTTGATCTCTAGACACTTTTGATGTGTGTACTTTATATTGCTACTTAGCAAAATTTTTTCACATACCGTACCCAGTAGATACGCAGTACCCAGTCACACACAATAGGTAGATCTAGTGTTCGTCATTGAGCAGTTCCGTGATAGTAAGTTTTCTTCGCAGTCCATGATCAGTTGACCACTGTTAGGTACTTAACCACCTACTGTTTCATCTTGCGTCCGATTACCCATTCACAAAAAATAATCCTCCGAGTAAATTGGCGGTGTGACATGCGGACGGACAGACAGACAGGGCGAAATTATAAGGGTTCCGTCTCTATGTTGCATTTTGCTACGGACCCCTAAAAACAGACGAATTCAGAACTTTTTCTTTTTTGAAGTCGGTTATAAAAATGACTTAAAGAATCTTCAGTTTACGAATTTTGTGGAGTCCTATCCGTAAGGCAGCTCTATCTTCTAAATCAAATATTGATGCAACATAGGAAACTAAACTAGGACCCACTCGTATTAAATAGACGCACGAAACACTTTGTTTATTTCAAAACCAAATTCAGCACCCGATTAATAACATCTACAACAAGTTAAATAAAATTCTTAACATATACCCGTTTACTCTGAAATCCTGCAAAATTAAAGTAAGATTACCTACCATCAAAAGCTCACGTACCTACAGTCAGCGTCACAATGCGGGTTATCAAAGTTAATTTTAATACAACTGGGTTACCCAATTGAAGCAGCCCACCGTACGAAGAGACAGAAAAATTGCTTTAGGTCCCTTCTTAATAATTAGTTCTCATTTATAAAGTTATCTATCTAATATAAAAAAAAAACTATTGTATATAAATAAAAAAAAACAACACTAGTCCCAAGGTTCCGCCCTCTCACACACCCTCTCACACTCCCCATCCACACAAAGAGAGGACTGATCTCACACTTGCATACTATGTTACCTAACTTGAAAGTTTTTTCATAATTCTTTTCTTTTTTTCTATATTATATTAGGCACGTACTATGGCCAAAACTTAAGCATGCTCACTTAAGAAAATATTCCTGCGAGAGCGCAGCTAGTGACAAACCACACCCCTTCCTAGTTTCCCCCAATTAGAGACAATATGCATTTGTGTGAGTAATGAGCGAGTAACATAAAATAACAAACATTAGCTAGAGCGCGGCAGTGCCAATTTGCTCTCGCTAATTGTTGACGCTTCCCTTAAATTCCTATCGCCATTTCATTTTACGATGATTATGAACAACGTTGACTATGGGAACAAACCTGAAATCGAGAAAAAAATAATTGCTGTTCCCTACATTTTGTCGAGTTATGCAAACATAAATGTAGGGAACAGCTGATTTTTTTTTCGCGATTTCAGGTATGGTCTCATGGTAGAAGTTGTTCATAATGATGAGTACAATGACCCCTTAAAAGGATGCCCATGAATTCAATTTCACCCTGTATTATTTTAATGGATAAAACGAATATTACAATTACCTACTGTTAAAAGTATTAAACCAAATACAAGGAACAACTGCAAAACATTTGAGATAATCCTAAGGTAATAAAAAAACGTATGGCCGTTGTATTAAGCCGTCCTCTATTGTTTAACCGAATTTCCAGACATTCCCACTAAATAACAATGGGACTTAGATAGTGAACTTATTTTTATTGCAGTTGCAAGAGTTGCGCGGCTTGCGGCCTTGCGGCAGCTATAAACAAAAAGCTCTGATAACATTGTATGAACTGCGCAGAGTATTGGTTCAAATATTACTGTAATTTCCAAGTAATATTTGAACCAATAACCCTACGGAATAGAAGTCGAAATCGGTGGAACGGACTGTAATAAAACGGTTCGTTTCAATGTCTCATCTTATTGTGAATGGAATATGGTGCGGTCACTGCGGCATGCGGCATCACATAGGATAGGATATGGTGAAAATTGGAGAGGCAGTGAAAGTGTTCATAAATAACCTATATCTATAGACCCGATAGAGAGAGGAAAATATTAAAGTGGATTAATACATATAAATTGTAGTTTGACATATTTGTTATTACAAATTATTTTTGTAAATACTGCAATACCAATAATATATTTTCTAAACCAAACAAACAGAAAATATGAGTACTAAAATTAATTCTTGTCAATAATAAAATAACAATTCAATTCAATGACAAAGAGCTCACGCCGCGCTGGCCGTGCCCATTAAAAACTCGTCTCTTATCAGAAACAAGTGAGCATAGTACGCTCCTAGTGTGAGTGTCACACATTCTATACATGATTATACTAATACGAACACCACTAAAATATGCTTTGTGCATCCTATTGGTCAAAACTCGTGCATTGTGCGATCGAGTCGTGAGTCGTGCTATGCGATTATCGCCTTTAAGGTGAGCATGCGGAAGTTTTGCCGATAGTACATTAAAACATGGGCTCATACATTTTTTTTTTCTTTAAAAACGTTGCCCCCACGGAGCAAATACAAAGAGGAGACGGCCTAAGCAACTGTGCACTGTGATTCTCAACTAGGTCCTGACGTCATCATGTAGGCGTGGCCTTAGTCAGTGTATTGTTGGCATTCGTCCTGTGTACAGCTCTGTAAACGTTCCGTTTTTACAGCATATTTGCGCTATAAGACAAAAAGAATGAAGTGTGGTGTTTTAACTTGTAAAAACTACTCGGATAGACGTTCTGATGCTATGGATGGCATCACATTTCATTTGTCAGTAATTTTATGCGTAATTTATTAAAATAGTTCTTCATTCTGCATGTAGTGACATCTAGTGTGAGATAGTTACATAACTACAAAGTAAAATCAACAGGACGAGCGAATAGTTTTGCTATTGACCAGTAGATGTAAAATAAAGAAGTGGGCGGGATCTGATCACCCCTCACCCCGTAAAGTGTCACCTGTTGTTTCATACAGAAACCCTATTACAACATCTCCTCTTTGTATTTGCTCCGTGGTTGCCCCACACTAGGAATTTCTCCTGTATCGTGGGTGCGTTTACAAACATTTAAACTCACATACACAAACGGCCAGACCCGGAACAACTACTTGCAGGTCATACAAATATTTGTTCCGTGCGGGGATCGAACCCGCGACACGTAACGCAGCAGTCAATCGCTTAACCACTGCGCCAACCGTGTCGTCATAACAATACATAACTTCAACACTTATATATGTAACTCAGGGGGATCGGCGGCGGCGTTGAGGGCTGAAATACAGGCTATGCCTAGTTCGCCCCCAAATGCTAATACTTTTGTGTACAGTAACTGTAGACTAAGCACTTAATTTGTGAAATAATGTACAATTTTTTCTGTGAATAAACATTATTATTATTTTTTATGTTTACGTATCACGGGACCATGGAGTCCCGGTCCTTTGGAAGGCGTAGGGGGGGCCGAAGCCAACTTGCAGAGGCCTCTTAGACAATTTTAAATGGAATGAGGCACCAACCGACGATTATCCTTGTATGCTCTATGCAAGCGCACCCAAGGACAACCCCCGGTTAGTGCAGGACTATTGCAAAACATGGGAACAAAACATATTGAGCTATGAGTTTGGATGGCTATACTATATTGGTTACCTAGAACTAAGGAAGGACTATGGCCCCTGCCTGATCAATGTTTTATTATAGATTCACGGAAAAAATGGCAGGGGGTGACTTGCACACTCAATAATGGGTGTAGATGTTTTATGGTTTTAAAGATAAACACCCACTTCAATAGTCACTTTATATAGTTTATTAATGTAGCTAGATAGAAGGAAGAATCACAGTAGTAGGAAGATAGATTTTAGAGCACAGATTTTGAGAAACAATAGTAGAAGGTACACGTAAAGAATTTGCATACATTAAACGATGCGAGCTTCGCGGCGGTGCGGTGTATCAATTACGACTGTGGGTAGGTGTGGCGTCTCTGCGATCGCGTCGACAGCCACTGCTCGGCATGCGCGTGCGCCGGTGCATAGCTATGCGTATGTTGTACGAAACTAGCCAGTCCGCTGCATACTACCGAGTGTCATCCGGCGATGCTTGTGAATTATTTTAATTATAGTTTTTATGTGGTTTTGTGATGTGGATGGAATGTAAGTGCGATTTGTATGAGTGATGTATGTCTGTGTGGTAAGCAATACATAAATAAGTAATATATAAATTTATTAGTATGTACTTATGTTGGGTTTTTAATATATAAAGATTATTAAATTAATAAATACAATAAGTTGCCTACATCACTCCCCTCCAGAGGCCGTGTCTACGGACGATAATAATCTGGGAAATGTACCCGCCTTCCTGATCGTGTCGTCTGTGTGGCTGGACGGTCTAGTGACTGAGGCTGAGTTGGTTGAGGAGTTTGAGGAGGATGTGTAACGCTTTGTGGTGGTCTTAGGTCATCTGACAATATACATAGGCTGGTTTCAAGCGGTCTATGCTTACTGTCGAGTCTTTACCCTTGACGCGAATTACAAAATATTTGGCACCCCTCTTCAGTACTTCGTGTGGCCCTGTGTAAGCAGGCTGAAGTGAACCACGTAGCATGTCTTCCCTCAGAAATACATGGCTACATGTGGCAAGATCTTTATAAACGAAGATTCTGCGAGTAGAATGGTGCTGGGCCGGGATTGGTCGTATTTTCTCGGCATAGGACTTCAGTCGTGCCGAGAAATCGGTTATGTCGGTGGTATATGCTGTTACGTCGTGGCCGAAAAATTCGCCAGGGAGGCGCAGTGGCTCACCGTAAACCAGCTCGGCTGATGAAGTTTGCAGGTCTTCTTTGAAGACACTCCTTAAGCCGAGTAGTACGAAAGGTAACGTCTCAGTCCAGTTTGCGTCAGTATGGCAGGTGATAGCTGCTTTCAACTGCCGGTGAAATCGCTCAACCAAACCGTTGCACTGTGGGTGGTATGCCGTTGTCCTGCGGTGATCGAAGCCGATCAATTTGGATAGTTGTTGAAACAGCGCCGATTCAAACTGCCTTCCGCGGTCAGTAACAACTTGTGAAGGACAGCCGTATCGGGACACCCAACAGTGTATGAAAGCTTTGGCTACTGTTTCGGCGGTGATATCGGTAATTGGTACAGCTTCCGGCCATCGCGTGAAGCGATCGACGAGTGTAAGGCAATACCGATAATCACCAGCTGGCGGTAATGGGCCGATCAGGTCTAAATGGACATGTTTAAAACGCGCTGATGGTAAATCGAGCGTCCCTAATGGTGACACGACATGCTTATTTACCTTCGTGCGCTGGCATGTTAAACATGCCTTAGACCAGTCACGACAGTTTTTGCGCATAAGAGGCCAGACGAAGCGCTGCGCAACCAGTTTGGCTGAGGCGTTAGCACCTGGATGGCTGAGTGAATGCAAGCAGTTAAATACCTGCTGACGAAGTTGCACGGGGACGAAAGGCCTTGGAGTCGTTGTACTTACGTCGCAGTACAGCTCAGTACGACTTCCAGGGACCTTCATCCTGTTTAGGCGAAGAGACGTTTCGCCTTGGAGGTTCGCTGCAAGGTCAGGGTCTGTTGCCTGGAGTTTGGCCATGATTTCCAAATCAACTGGCATCTGCAGCTCATTTACGCGGGAAAGCGTATCAGCGACGACATTGTCTTTACCCGAGATGTGGCGAATATTAGTTGTGAACTGCGAAATGAAGTCTAGTTGCCTAAACTGACGTGGAGAGCAGTTTTTCTTTCTCTCATGAAAAGCATAACAGAGCGGCTTATGGTCTGTATAGATGGTGAAGAGAATGGCCTCCAGCATATGGCGGAAATATCGAATACTCTCGTAAATTGCAAGGAGTTCGCGATCGTATGGTGAGTATTTGATCTGTGCTGGGCTCAACTTACGCGAGAAAAATGCTAGAGGCTGCCAAACTCCGTCTTTACGCTGCTGTAGTACTCCACCTATCGCCGTATCAGAGGCGTCAGTGACGAGTCCTAACTTAGCGTTCGTGTCGGGGTGAGCTAAAAGAGTTGCGTTACAGAGGCTCTTTTTGCAGTCCTCAAAAGCTTGCAGGGAAACTCCTGTAATGTCAACAGGGTGGGAAGCTTTAACTGATCCAGTCAACAATGCGTTCAAGGGGGCTTGTATTTGTGCTGCGTTGGGCAAAAATCGCCGGTAAAAATTGATCATCCCCAGAAAACGTCTGAGCTCCCTAACGGTTTTGGGGACGGGGAAGTCGGCAATAGCTTTCACCTTACTGTCGAGGGGTTTGGTGCCCTCTTCTGAGATGTGATATCCCAGAAATGTTATTTGTGAGACCCCGAAGACACACTTGTTAGTGTTAACAAGTACGCCGTAGTTACTCATTCGGGTGAAAAGCTGCCTCAGATGGTCTTTATGCTCGTGGCTCGTTCTAGAAAATATTAGAAAATCATCTAAATAAGGGTAGCAAAAATCTAATCCCCTTGTCATTTCATCGACGAATCTTTGAAAAGTTTGGCCTGCATTTCGTAGGCCAAACGTCATGAAAGGGAATTCCCATAAACCGAAGGGTGTGGTGATTGCAGTCTTTGGTATATCGTCCTTAAATACAGGTACGTGATGGTATGCTTTCACTAAATCAATCACTGAAAAAAAATTACAACCGGACAGACTATTTGAAAAATCTTGTATGTGACGAATAGGGTATTGATCGGGTATGGTTCTAGCGTTTAGTAACCTATAGTCACCACACGGACGCCAACCGTTATCCTTTTTGGAAACTAGGTGGAGAGGTGATGCCCATGGACTGTCAGACGGACGTGCAGTGCCATTAGCTAACATGGCATCAAACTCTTGTTTAGCTATCTTAAGTTTGTCAGGCGCGAGACGACGAGGTGAGCATGATACTGGGGGGCCTGGTGTAGTGCGAATGTAGTGAACAGTGTTCTGCTTGACGACACCCGGAATACCAGCAGGGCGTGTTATTTCCGGATATTCGGACAAAATTCTGTTAAATTCGCTATCACCAACAGTCGAAACTTTTACACTTAGGACATTACAATCTAATTTATATATAGTGGCTACAGTGCTAACAGTGGTTAAAGTATCAATAAGTTTTTGTTTACTGACATCGACAATCAGTTGGTAATAAGAAAGAAAATCTACCCCTATTATAGCTTTCGTGACGTCAGCAATGACGAAACGCCACGGATAGTCACGACGTAACCCTAAGTCTAGGTTTAGTTGAATGTAACCATACGTATCGATAATAGAACCATTGGCAGCACTTAGTTGATATGACGTTTTACAACGGCGGCGATCACAAAGCGCGGTCACTGGGTAAACGCAAATATCACTGCCCGTGTCTATCAATAACTGTGTATTTGACTTGCGATCCGTAACAAAGAGGCGACCCGTAGAACTAAGGCAATCGTCCGTCGCCATCACTGACTGCCCGGTCGGTTTTCCGCCTTGAAGTCACAGGGCTTGATGCATTTCTTTGCGTTGGTGGCATGTTTGTTGTGGTACCAGCAGATTGGGAACCGTCGACAACTGGATTGCGACCTGTGCGGTGTCCCATTTCGCTGTTGTTGCCGAAGTCGTGAATCTCGTTCGCGAGGTCTCGACTGCCGATTCACCTGATCCGTGAGTGCGCTCACTTGACGAGTCAGCTCCGCGACTTGCCGCGTCAGCTCGTCCACCGGTGATGGTGAAGCTGCTGCAACCTGTTGCGTCGGTGTCGCAATGTCGTTTATACGGTCTGCGAGTTCTGCTAGGTTATCCAATGACAACCTCGATTGCGACGCGACGATCGACTGCATACCTGTAGGTAGACGACTGCTCCAGATTGTCCTCAAAAAATCTTCGTTTATCTCTGGGCCCGCGAGGTGCTGAAGATGCCGTAAAAATTGTGAAGGTTTGCGGGTACCAAGCTGCTCGTGCATCAATAATTGCTTGACTTTATTCTCTCGAGACACTGATAAGCGTTTTATAAGCTCGTTCTTCAACCTCTTGTAGTCGGGTGGGCCGGTAAGTACATCCTCCACTTCCGCGGCATACTGTCTGTCCAGCGTGGCTAAAATATGGTAAAATTTTGCGGTTTCATCCGTAACTTTCATAACGGCAAACTGCCCCTCTACTTGCGCAAACCATATCGCCGGTTTTTCAGGCCAGAAAGGTGGTATCTTCATATGTATCGGTGCAGACGTAGTGGATATGGTCACTGGTCCTGGATTTGGTTCCGCCATTTTGAAGCGACGCTCCCGTGTACGCTCAGTCACCTGAGATTTCCTGGAGTCCTCGCTGCTGCTAGACATCAATCTTATTCTTCTTCGCGTAGGGGTCACCAGTTGTAGATGTTTTATGGTTTTAAAGATAAACACCCACTTCAATAGTCACTTTATATAGTTTATTAATGTAGCTAGATAGAAGGAAGAATCACAGTAGTAGGAAGATAGATTTTAGAGCACAGATTTTGAGAAACAATAGTAGAAGGTACACGTAAAGAATTTGCGTTTGCGCGTTTTGGTTAAACGATGCGAGCTTCGCGGCGGTGTATCAATTACGACTGTGGGTAGGTGTGGCGTCTCTGCGATCGCGTCGACAGCCACTGCTCGGCATGCGCGTGCGCCGGTGCATAGCTATGCGTATGTTGTACGAAACTAGCCAGTCCGCTGCATACTACCGAGTGTCATCCGGCGATGCTTGTGAATTATTTTAATTATAGTTTTTATGTGGTTTTGTGATGTGGATGGAATGTAAGTGCGATTTGTATGAGTGATGTATGTCTGTGTGGTAAGCAATACATAAATAAGTAATATATAAATTTATTAGTATGTACTTATGTTGGGTTTTTAATATATAAAGATTATTAAATTAATAAATACAATAAGTTGCCTACATGGGCCCCGGGAAACTGTCGCTAGCACTTAGTGCCGTAGCGACAAGGGAGCAACATATCCTGAAGTGCTTGAGAAGTGGAGAGGTATTCCACGACTATCAGGACAATCCCAGAGCCCGGAAGATGGTCAAGATCCCTACCAGCACTTACTGGAATACTTCCTTCCTCCGAGCACGTTTGCTCTTGCGAACCTCCACTCAAGCCAGCCAATAAAGGCAAGAAAGAGGTGGGAGCTTTGTTCCTCGTCATTGTTCACTCCAGCCGGCCAATAAAGGCAAGCCAGAAATGAGAAACAAGACTTCTCCCGGGGTCCGGGTCCGTGGGGTCGCTACTGCCCTACAGCTAGCCACATGCTGCCCTGCGGGTTTCTGTATCCCTCTTGGTCTGGCTCCTCGCCGTAGACCTGTTCCAGCAAAGTAAACTCTACCGGCACAGACCTAGAGTTCGGAACGCGCAAGCCCCACCACGACGTCAACGTAGAGATACGGCGGTGGGGCTATTATTATTATTATAGTTTTTCTTAAAAAAAAAAGATTCGGTTGAAGAGAACTGAGTGAGATGAAACCTCTGTAGAGAAATACAGGACCAAATATTTCAAGACCCAGTTCCAGAGTTCAGAACTCCAGAACAGCATCTACGAAACTACTCCATTCCCGAAAAAAAATATTTTATTTCAGCAATTTAATATCAATAGACGAATGAGTTTCACTCTTTTGCGAAAATTCAGTAAATGACGATTTTTAATCCATGCAATCTATCGATTACAGTGGTTAACTCGAAACTCGCTCTGCATTTAATGAACTTTTATAAATCAAATGGTAACCCAATTTGATTTAAAAATGTGGTTATGATTTAAACTATTAAATAATTATCTAACATTGCATTTTATAACACTCGGAACACCACATCAATTATTATTATCTTACAATAGCACCAGTTTTTATTTGAATATCTTTTAGCGCCAGTAAACAACCACGAATGGATAGCGATTTTATAACAGTAGGTATAATCATTACTTTCTGAAATAAAACAGACTCGGGTACCTTTACAAAAGACGTGTTATTGTAATTTACTAAGGTTATCACCTAAATTCGTTACTACCATTTGGCGTCAAATAGACGTCGGCATGTACTTTATGTACTTAATGAAAAGTTCTACTCGAACACTTTATATTTATTTAGCTTTTGCGATTTCGATGAAACAAAACAAAGAACATGGGCCAAATTTCTATAGACGCTGGACCTGACTTTTATTACCTTTACAAAAGACGTGTTATTGTAATTTAGGTACCTACTAAGGTTATCACCGAAATTCGTTACTACCATTTGGCGTCAATAGACGTCGTTACGTGCATGTACTTTTAGGTAATTAAAAGTTCTACTCGAACACTATATATTTATTTAGCTTTTGATAGAGTGAAATGATTTCTATTAAACAAAACTTTATACTCCGAGTCATACACTATATTTGAGTATAAGTCCACGTTCGCACGGACGTAAAAATATCGCGGAGGGTTTTGATTGCACACCGGATTTTCGGACAGAAAATCCAAAAACGATAGAAATGGCATCGGCAAATGGCAACTATTTTTTGGAAATATTTTCAATATACAGTACGCCTCGTCTATAGATTTAATAAATGTATAGTATTGAATAGATATAGATTAAAACTTAAAAGAACATAGTGAACTAAGTGAACCTATGAAACACATACGTATAACACACATCGTACCCCTCGCCACTTATGCACACACGTCATTACACATTATAGGTTCTTACATATAAAATTAATTTGGTGCTTATTTTTTTTTACAGATTGCATTGGAGTACATAAATATTGAAAATCTAAAAGGACGCAGAATAAGCTTTTTGTGTGGAGATGCAGGGCCACTTGCTCTTGCAACTGTAATATCATATAAACTAGGTTCTAAGCATGCGGATAAAACGCTGCCGGATTACAAAACTTTAGCTCAAAGGTATAGTGCTATAAAATGTTACCACACAACCATTAAATGAAAATCTTGCATTAATAATTACCTACTAGAATTCAAGATACCTATTACCTATTTTCCACGCATACGTGGGTTTCCACACGCTTAGAAAAGAGGAGTCGATTCACGCCGGTAGGACTTCACTTTGATAACATCCATCGATTTAAGGGTTGGGAGGGGAACCCCCCGCCTGTGATGGAAAAGTTGCGGAGTTATCCCTTTTTGAGATATGATTTTTTTAATATTCTAACCGTACTTTCGAATTTTCTTGTATTGATATCGATCAAAAGGTCGAAAGAGGTGGAGGGTGACGACTAAAACGAAGGAAGAAGTAGCAGCCCCCTCCCTTGCATCCGTTAAAAGATTTTCATGACTAAAAACGAAGGACTTTTGTATACGGGTCAAATATATTTATGTATAAGTACCTATAGAGGGCGGGGAACGGGGGGCTTCCCCAAGGTTTAGGATATGTCGTGATTTTTTTGTAAATTTGTTTGTTTGTTGTTTTTTTTTTTTTTTTTTTTTTTTTTAGTCTTACTATCTTATTTTTGGTAGGTTTTTTGTATTAATCTACCTGATTTATGGGGGTGGGAGTAAACCCCCCCACCGAGGCGTAGTCGGCGCCAACTTCTGAATGGTTTAATAAAAAATAACCACGAGGGGATGGTGGAGTGTTTGTTCATTCGCTTCGCTCGCTCATTAGACCCCGCCATCGCCTTCGAACCTCTGTACGAGTCGGGGTGCCCCAAGTCCCGAGCTCGCCTCGCTCGCTCTTGCGTCCTTACAAACGCTCTCAACGTCTAGGTACTCGAAACGATGAGTGATAGACTATGTGAAGTAACAGTGACAACACAAAATCACAAAATGGCATCGTTTTAGACTTGTTTTCACATAGCGGCAATAGTCTGTAAATTATTATTCATGTTAATTTCATAGCATTTATTTAAATTTGCGAAATATATGTAATATAATGAAAAATGCATTTAAAAAATCTAATTTACTAAATAGACGTATTTACCTCATCATTAATATGAAGTAAAACATTTTAGTGACCTAACGTTAAACTAAACGTTCAATGGCAGGACAAAATGTGATGACAAAATATTGCAAAATTTCTACGATTTTTTTCTCGTTAACCATTGGTCTGCGCAACTTAAAACTTCACGTGAAAGCTTCTAATAATATTATCTTTCTGTAAAAAAAATAAGGACTTCCAACTCGATGGATGTTAAAGTGATGCTTAGCCTTCACGTCAGTAGCACAGTGGATTCCAAATCGAGAGGATTTTGACACTTTTGCAATAAAGGTACAATTCCATAGGCGACGGCAGACAGCAGCGGCGGAGTTGCGGTCGACAACGCCGTCGACAGTACCGCTGTAGTTTCGATTCCGAGCGCGACGTCACACCTACCACGGCAGCAGCACTTCTCTTTTTCAGTTTCGCGAAACTCATTTATCAAACAAACAAAAAAAAAAAACGTCTTGTTGCTCTGTTAGTGACAGCCACTGACAGCACTGCTTTATGCAGTATGCCTTCTGAATCGCCGCTCGACCGCAGCAGCAAGTGGTACTGTCGCCATCTACGGAACCAATTTTCATAGAAATTGATACCTACATAGAAACCCGTAGTGTTGGTATATCATAACGGTTGGGCGGCACTGTGGCTGCAGCCTGCGGTCTGCCGTCTGCCCTTGCCTTCGGAATTGCACCTATACGGATTCTAGCATCATTTTAATTTTTCAGATTAATGTCTCTAGTTTCCTTGTTACAAGAATCACCTGATGAGCTTTTATATGGGAAAGCTGGATATCTCTATGCTTTACTATTTGTGAACAAACATATTAGTGGGAAAGAGGTAATTCCTGTAAAGCACATTGAAAAGGTAGGTACTTACAACAATAAAAACTACACTATCTACAACGTGGCGCTACTATGGTGACTTTAATTTAATACACGGGTAGGGCTAGTGCCCATTAACCATATAAATATTGATAGGTTAAAATAATACGTAAACTGAAAAAAAAAATTTTTCAAACAAATTAAATAATAAAAAAGTCATTAAAATTGGGATCACCCTTGCAAAAATTCATTCATGAAATTACTTACCTAGCTCGCTTACGTTAACTCGGAGCGGCAATGTGTCGGTTCGCGGGCTGGCAACCGCGCATCGCGTCTTGTACCTACTCGTGATCGGTCCGATTCTTTGACGGCATATTATCAAAGAAACCGAGCGGCGCAAGTGGTACAAACACTTATCACATCACCCTCTCTTGTTACTATTAGTAATAACTGTCATCACTAATCACTGCCATCACGATCATAAGTTTACACAAGCACTAATAGCACAAATAAATGCGTCCGTATCGCAAGAGGTGTAAACGTACCTACTAGATAAGAAAACGAAAACCAATCAAAGTGTCTTTATCGCAGTAGGTACCATGATCTAATTACTATCCTAATTACACAAAAAGAAATAAATAAAACAATAGCTAAGAGTCTTTTTCGCGACGTAATTATGCGCACTAGTGTAAATAAGTGCGTCAAGGACACGGGTTCGACTAGCACTAGAAAAGCAAAAAAAGAATTCGTGTTCGGTGCGGCGGGTGGGTGGAAGGGAGAGCGCGCGTCGCCTGCGCTGCTCGCCAACAAAGGAAATTTCCTTAAATTCGCCTACTCTATGCATTTGTTTCATCCTAATAGTATTGCTTATTCGTTTTAATTTCATTGATGCGAAGTTATGATCCGTGACCGAGGGAAATGACCGCTGCGCGACAGTTCTTTAAGTACAGGTTGCTCTAAGATGCTATTTCCTAAATTCTTTAATAAATCTGTAAATAATAACGTTTAATGGAAATAAAAAATTGTCATGAAACGAAAATGTGAAAACGTATATGTGTGTTAAATTAAGGTCACCATTGCAGCGCCACGCTGTATAATCTCAAACATCTCTGCCTAAGTACCTACCTACTGCTGAATTAGTGCCAAAAATAAAGAAATAGTGCCTCGTTATGCACAGAATAATTACTTTATTTTATACTGTGCTTTAGTATAACAAATAAAGACTATGTTTAGTGCGGACGTCAGCTTGACGGTCAAGCGTCCAATTACAAACTCGAAACAGGGCAACGAATGTTTACCCAAAAATACTCGGAAAACTGTCTCGTTATACGGAATCTCTTAGTTATTGCTCATAATAGGTATAGGAACAGAGTTAACTGAACGAATCTTTATATACCTACTTACATAATTTACAGGACAGTTGTTAAGCTAGCGTCCGCATTAATAATGCTCATGGAATGGGAAATATCTTCTTATAAATTACTAGCTGAACAGGGGCGGAATGCGTGCGAATCAGGGGCACCCCCGTGTTTCGCACGCATTCTACGACTTTACCGGACTTGCATCTCTCTAATAATAAAGGACGATCTTGCCGGTTTCCTCACGATGTTTAACTTGAGCACTGATGATGAAAATAATTTCACGCAAAGTAAAGCGCCTGTCAGGGTTCGAACCTACGACCTACAACTCATAAGTCGCGGCCATTACCACTGGGCCACCACCGCTCTAAATATGAATAAGAGTTTGTCTTTAAGCCATCAACATAAAAACTAAGTTCATAAAGGCTGCATGCTAAAACCATGTTAATCATGCAGGTCGAATGCTCTACAGTACCCTAGTACCTACCTATGGACAAAGATTACTACCTAAGTATTAGAGGTACCTATAGATAAATCTAAGGAAGTAAGTCATCGATTTTAGAGTTAAAAAAAACCTCCTTGCTACACAATGTGTTGCCACTTTCAGGTGATTAGCAGCATATTGAAGTCTGGAAAACAATATTCCGCGGTAATGAAGAGCGCGAGCCCATTATTATGGCACTGGCACGAAAAAGTATATTTTGGCGCTGCTCATGGAATGGCGGGAATCCTATATATGCTGTTGCAGGTACAAATATTTCCTACGACATTTTTATTACCTATTTAGAAGTTTCATAATTTATTTACCACTTAAAAAATTTCCACCATATAAAAGTGACCATTTTGTAGAGTTCCCCCTATATAATTGAATTTAATACCGAATCGGACGGTTGTGAATAGCGTACCTACACTGACCTCTATTAAAATACGCTGGACTGGCTATCGCTATCAATTTCATGTGCCTATTTGAAAATCGCCATTTTGGCGTTGACGGCAGCAGTGTGGGGGAATGGAACTAATACTAGTGATGTATAACAAAAGGTTTGTTATCGATAAAAACTTTTCTGATATCGATCAGGTTTGTTATCGATCGATAGAAATATTACCAAAGCTATTGTTAAATTAAATTGGTTTAGGTAATTATTAACATGTAACATTCGCGTTGTCTTTTATACGTAATATGTTTTTAAAAACGTGAAATACGTTTTATAACATATTAAAAATATAAACATATTTACTAAAATTGTAGATAATTGATTTAAATCAATATAGGCATATATTTTGTTAAATGTTACTAAAACACAGATAAAAAGACATGTCTGCTCTAGTTGAGTACCTAACTAAACTAATGAACTATAGATAGTCGTAATAAGCAGATATTTTACGTAGAAAACATAACTTGAAATAGCAGTATCTAGTACTGTTTATGGACTGTAATAATAAGTATCATATCATGTCCGGTTGACCCCTTCCTTCCTTGTTCTCCTTAATCGGATAACAGTTCACTATAGGATCAATAAATAATAAAATTCTGTAAAATAGTAAATTACTAAGATAGAAATAGTAATTAATAAGATAATCCCTTCCTATAAAGAGTGCACAATAAGATATTATTACTAGTCACATACCGCATGTTGCCATGTGATAAGAGACACAATAACTTTCTATTAGATCTGTAATTACGGCAATTAACTTGTAACAACTTAATTACCGCAGGGGAGGGGGACAGGGAAATAAAAAAATCATTCTCAAATCACATATTTTATTAAATTAAAAATTACTGTCGAGCCATTTTTTCAACGTAGTCCGTGACTGATGTTTTAAGAAACAGGCTTCCGTGAAGTGTTTAGAACACAGATAATGATATATTGTCGGAGTCCAGTTGACAACCTTCATATTTTTTAACCAAAGTTTGAGAGTGTAATCGGAGGGGAACCTGTAATTAAAGGAAACATTAAAGTAGGTATGGGTAAAAAATTATAAATTATATACATAATTATATCTATAATTATATAGAACACTTAATGAGAAATATGAATCATAAGTGTTAAATTATTTGTTATTGACTCTAATAATATAAACCTTGAAGTGTTTTGCTATTATTAGAGATCATTATAATGTGCGTATCATAATTTTAACAATGATGAGCATGACTTTTGTTTTACATCATAATATTACGAAAGTATCGATATGAATTTAGACATCCCTAACAAAAGTTATTGGTTATAAAAATGTTCGTAAAATCCCGTAAACTCGAATAGTTTACGTTTATTATTGTAAGAATACACTGTTTTAAGCGGTTTTCTAATAAGTATTTATGTTTTAGATTCAACTTGTGAAAACTGACACCACTGCCCTTTTCGTATCGTGTTTTACAATATACGCACGATTTCATGTTGGACAAACAATACAAGCTATGATCCACTCACTGTCACTATTATAACACTTTAATTTATATCACAATCACAATAAACACTTTAGAAAACTTTTTATTCCGCAGAGACACTTAGCGTAAAATCAACAAACAACGGCCATTTGCAATCATATTAGTTCTCAGAACTCTCACGTCTGTCACTGGGGGCGCTTTGAATCGGCACAGCAAATAGCTGTCATTTTGTATGGGATAGCCAGTCCAGCGTATTTTAATAGAGGTCAGTGCGTACCTACCATTATTTGAGAAATTGTTTAATCGAGAATATTTTCTTTATTTTTATTCCAGGCTCGTTTATTCATCAACGTAGTTGAAATACGTACCTTTATTAAACCAGCTATAGACTGGTTATTAAATCAGCGCTTTCCGAGTGGCAATTTCCCATCATCCATGGGGAGTAGCTCGGGAGACAAACTGGTTCAATGGTGTCATGGAGCTCCGGGATTTGTACCCTTGTGCATGCTGGCTTACCAGGTTATTAAAAATACTAATACCTAGTCCCCTTAATATAATAAACGTTAAGTAAAGATACAAATAGAACCTATAACCTTCTGATTACCATGTTTTTTCGAGGTTTAGGTAAGTTTGGCCAAAACTTTATTCTGCTTTTACAATAAGGAGTAGTTGTAGGCTCTAAAGGCCCTTAGGCTTAATTCACACCGAGATGGCAGCAGCCGGCAGCGCTTAGCTCGGCAAGTAGTGACAGCGGCGGCAAGCCCGCAAAGGCGCGTTGCCACCCGCGGCTGTGCGAGATCGTGCGCTGTTTCTTGGGCCAGTTCATATCAGAATGAAAGCGAGGCTGTCGCTCGCCGTCTCATTGAGGCTGCATTTAGACGTAGACGAAAACTTACGTGCGGCCGCCGTTCTCTCATTAACATAGATAGCGACTGCGAATTCTATTTAACCCACGTAAGCACGACGTAATAATATCGCGGCGGGATTTTATCTCACACTGGATTTTCAACTCTCGGTATTGACCCGACCGTTGAGAATCTAACAGAGTGCATCCCAGCGCGTCGAAAAAACACTGTTGGATTTTCAACTCAGCGCTAAGCAAAGCGTTGAAAATCTAGTGTGCGATAAAATCCCGCCGCGATATTTTTACGTCCGTGCGAACGTGGGGTTACTAAGCAATAGCATTGAAATTCCTCTTCTTAGAGCAATGAAAATAAAGTTTTCATTACTCATACTCGGAAACTACGTCTGAAGTTGCCTGAGGAGCAGGTTGAAATTAATACTTTTCAGAGCCCTAGGGAGAATCGTTATCAATCGTTATCAACTGACAGCTGTCATATATTTTAAAAAAAACTAGTTCTATTTTCACATTTCTATTGAACCATGTTCCAACTTCTTATACAGCCACTCAATTACAGCGCGATGTAAAATTGAAATAACATAAAGTTAAGTATTAATTAAAGAATATAATATTTTTTTAAATCACTATCTACTATTATTTACTTTCAACTATTTCTTTAAAATAACACAGTTTTGGGCAAAATACTTACCATTTTTTCAGCGATGGAAATGAAAAATAATGGCTGAAAAGCTAGTAGCCAGACACAGAAAAAAAATTGGCGGGAAAGCGGCAATCGGATCTTCATTTGTTTTTTCGAGTTGTAGAGTTTTGTTTATACTTCCGTATATAATAGCAGAGATTTGTATTAACACAAGTTCATCTGATTCTGTTAAGGATTTAACGCCTGATTTCATAAGAGAAGAGGCTCATTATTTCGTTAGCTAATTATTGTTTTTATTTTTACTTTCCTTGTATTCGTAATGAAAAGCACAGTGTTTACCTCGGGTTAAAGACTTATTTAGTCTCGGGACTAAATAAGTTACTTTCACCCCTAGGGTAACAATGTACCTACTATTAAAATGCTGTGATTTTGACACTGTTTCTGCCCGCCACTTCGTTGTCGGCTGCGTACCGTAGCTACTCACCTCTACGTGAGGGATGTATCAAGAATGCTGAAAGCCATAGCCATCCATCCAGGTGCGTCAGTCAAAAAATAAACCAATATACATATACGCAGCTGCATAGGCAGCTATAGTACACTACTGCAGCGATCAGCAAAAGAGGCATTGATGGACGAACGTGTAAATGTGGGCCGAGGCGAAGCCGAGGCATACATACGTTAGTCCATCAATGCCTAGTTGTGGCCAAGGCTTGTATGTATAGTACTTTTCTCAAATAATGCGCGGAAATTAAAATACAATTACTTTTTACAATCAATGACGAACAAAAATATAATTTTTCCCGCGTTAATTTGTTTTTTTTTTTCACTTTACAGCTTTCTATTGGCAAGCCAGTTCGAAATTTAGAAAAAAACCTTTGATAAGTTACCTCATTTTTAAATTACACGAAAGATATGACTTTACTATGTAATTTATTTGGCCGCTAAACCACGACAGATATGGATTTTTATATAACTTTTGCCAGCCGCTGCTCGCATGTATTTGGCGAGTACAGCAATTTCGATTTATCTCGAAGAAGGTTTTCAAAATAATGCTCATGTTTGAGAAAACTTAATTTTACAACTATGATTTTGTGCTTGTCTAGTTTTTGCCAGTCTACTAAGCGTCAGTTACGAACAAAATAAATGAATATTGTCAGTGTAGTAGAAAGTTGATAATTTTTACCTACTGTATCCCTCTCTTGTACGACGGGTTTTGTTTTGTAATAGAACTACGATAATAACGTGATGTTAAGAGGACGGATAGCGGGTATTCATAAATCGGCTATCAGTAACATTCTGTCGTCTCTGTGATCGATGATCAATCAGTATATACAGGGTGGCAGGGACATCGACGCGCAATCTGTAACCATGAAGTCGGCACATGATTCTAGACCCCCTCCCTAGCGTAGAAATTTTTCGTCGGTTATCAAAAGAACAATTAGCTGTTTCATTGAAAAGTGCAATACATACGCGGTAAAAATGTATGGAACGTATATATTTTTTTTTTATAATACTGTCCAAATAGAGAAGTCATTAAAAAAAAATTATACCTCATACCTAGGGATATCCGAAAATACCCCTAGGTATGTTCCCCGGTTTTTGATAGTTTAGGAAACACAAATATTTAAAAAAAAAATTTTGGGGATATACTTCGGGGACATCTTTAAAAATTTATAGCTTTTTTTCGACCAGCTCTTTTTATGATTTTTTGCGATGGGACTATGATGAAATATCTTCCTAACATTAGTGCAAAATACATTTTTTTTTATCGAAAGTGAGAAATTTACATTCTTACGATTAAAGATTGATTACTTACTAGTAGAACCTGAAACATTTGTATACATTTTTAATTTAATGAATGGATCATCATGGATCATCATAGTAAATGTTTCAGATTTTTGAAGAAGACAAATATATGAAAATAGCTGTGCAATGCGGCGATCTGATATGGAACCGTGGATTATGTACTAAGGGTTATAGTATTTGTCATGGAGTCAGTGGAAATGCATATGCGTTTATACAACTGTATCAAGCCACGAAGGTACCTATGACACCTAAATAAATAATTATTTTAGCACAGTGCACACACTCGTTACGATATTTTACTAAGTACACCACTTGAATACACAATTTTTCTACAAAAAATAATTTTTATTTTTGATGACTAATTAGACAATCCGCAAAGAGGGCATCTCACGAGTTAGATTTTGATGCCTCAGCTCAGAAGTCAGAACAAGCACTCGCTACAGGCAACAATTTTTACTTTTCAGAAACCCATGTATCTATACCAGGCTTGTTGCTTTATGGAGTGGTGTGCGGTGGAGCGCTCGGGCACAGAGTTACATCACCCGGACAGACCAGCATCATTGTTCGAAGGATTAATAGGGCGTCTTTATTTAGCCGAAGATATAACACGGGTTTTAGACGCCAAGTTCCCAGCATTTACTCTGTAAGGCATTACAATAGTAGGTAATGAAAAATGACTAATTGTAAAAAATATTTAATAATTCTTATTCATACTTAAATTAGATTCATTAATATCACCCAGCTTAAATTATAAATGTAAATAGTGCTACCAGGCTGCAGTCCAACAGTTAAGCTTATAATATTATATCCCTATGCATATCATAGATACTTTGTAAATTCTAATTTGAACACATTATACAATAATTAAGAAGTATTGGAAGTATTGTTACTTATTATAAATACGAAACGTAACTACATAAAATATACCAAGACAATAACATAACATCACTAGGAATAGTATCATAGTTTCAATATAAAATAATAGAGTAAAAATTAACCCAGAGGACACAAGCGGGCAAAATTAATTATAGACATTGACCTGTATTAATAAAACCTCCTTTGAGATGTGACTCACTTCCGTTACCGAGATTGAAAGACCAGCGAAAAGTGGTTTTTCAAGCTGGCTGGACACGTTTTCGATCGATTATCTAAGATTCTGTAGTGTCACAAATTCTGAAATAAGGGTGCCACATAAAGTGCCCTATTGACCTAGTTAAATGCGAGCTATTTTGAAGATTTGTCCAGCCAGCCTGAGTCAATTCCTTTGAGAGCTTGAACGGGAAAGTGTCATCTGCATTCCATACAATACATTTGATCTAAGTGATGGTGATATCCGCATCGTAATCCATTGTTTGCTGACCGCCCTGATTGATCAGGAACCGGATGTCGATAATTATTTATGTGTACCAGTAAATCCATGCTTTATCTCTACATGATGTTTTTTAGTCAAATGTTATGTTGTTGGTTTGCTGCAGGCTATGGTGTAAACTGGTAAGTGCAGCAAGGAATTATTATATAAATAAACATATGTACTGTCTGCTCCACATTATGTTAGATATCAATGTCATCATCTATTTAGTTTCGACGGTAAATAATAATAAAAATCAAACCAATAATCCATAAAAAATTACCGACTCTAATATAATGTACATTTATATAAAATGAAATAATTTGAATTACCTACTTCCATGTTCACTATTCTCAAGGCTCATTAAAATAGTTTAATACGGTATAGTCTTGATAAACAATTTACCTATGAAACTTAGTTGAGAGTGATTTATTGATACAGGCCTAGAACAGCTGCATTTATGTTCAATAGCGATTATTTGCAGTTATTATCAACAAAAAAAAAATTAAATTGAATAACCGTAGCTAATTAACCTCCCCCCCCCACAAACAATAAGGTAATTGCACCAGTAATGGTAAGCGCTCCAATAATGGTCAGTTAAAAAAAAAACCTTTCAAATAAGAATTACAAATGTTGTGGGGAAAATGGCAACACTCTAAAACAAACCATAGACACTCAGCTTGTCAAAAAATGTCATGTGACGTGTAAACATCGTCCATTTACAATATGGTGGTCATGTGAACTAGACGCTGTCTCAAAGTTATAAATTTTTGTGAATCTTTTTAGTGGGGTGAGTACTTATTTTGAGTTGTTTTTACAATGAAGAGTAGTGTTTGATTTGTACCCTATCATTGATATGTATGTTAAGATGATTAGGATACAAATCACAACATAATTTCACTAATTTACTTTATACCTTTTTTTTTTAAACTGAAGTGTTCTTTACTGGAACCTTTCAAAACGGTTTGTACCAATTATGGTCAAACTGATCATAATTGGTACAATAGCGTTTTTAGCGTCTTTCATCAGATTTAGACTCAAAGTATAATGGTCATGCGTTTGACATTTGTTACGCAATCATACAAGTGATGGTTCTAGTAATGGTCATCACTGACCATTACTGGTGTGACCGTTACTAGCACATATTCACTTAGAAAACATAATGCATGGTAATCATTGTTATTTTTTCATGTTTTTCAAAGGAATGGCGCCCAAGAAATGCTACACACCTCATCAAATGAGCCTTGCTATAGAAGCGGTGAAAGCTGTTCATCAGCAGCGAAGAAATATGGTGTTCCGCGAATGACCTTACGGAATAAAGTGACGGGAAAAAGTCCTGCTAGTTGTTCTATGGGCCCGTCTACCATTCTTTCTAGTGGAGAAGAAGCTTTGTTAATTCAATGGCTGTTTGCAATGGCAGAAAGACATTGCCCAGTAGGGAAAGAGCAATTACTAAACACTGTTCAACTTATCATTAAAGCTGATAAAAGAGAAATTCCATTTGTTAATGACAGACCTGGCAGAAAATGGTATGATTTATTTTTAAAACGACATCCAGAAATATCAGAACGTGTTTCTCAAAACTTAACTACATCAAGAGAAGCTGTAAAGGAAGCAAATATATTAGAGTGGTTTTCAGAAGTTGCAAAATATATTGATTATAGCCAGCTGTCAGAAGCTTTAAGAGACCCGTCGAGAGTATTTAATACTGACGAGAGTGCGTTCTTCCTAAACCCAAAGCCAGGTCGCGTGTTAGTTAAAAGAGGAGACAAAAACATTTACTCAACATCTGGAAACGAGAAAGAAAACCTTACAGTTCTTTTGACTGCTAACGCGGCCGGTCAGCTTGCACCGCCGATGGTAGTTTTTTCTTATGAACGCATTCCAAGAAACATTGCAGAAAACATTCCTATCGACTGGGGCATCGGTCGATCAGAAAGCGGCTGGATGTGCGGGAGTACATTTTTTGAATACGTAGCTAACATCTTCTATCCGTGGTTAATAGAAAACAAAGTCAAACTGCCTATAATCCTTTTTTTGGACGGCCACGCTTCTCATTTGACAAAACATTTATCGGATTTCTGCTCTGACAAACAAATCGAAATAATTGCCTTGTATCCAAATAGCACCCACTTATTACAACCAATGGATGTAGCTGTATTTAGGCCACTAAAACTATTTTGGAGACAACAGACTACAAAATGGAAAACTGAAAATCTAGGCCAGCAAGTGAAAAAAGAAAACTTTGCTCCAATCTTAAAATGTGCTTTGGAGAATATAACTGCTGAATGTATTAAGAACGGTTTTCGAAGAGCAGGACTTTTCCCATTTGGCCCTGATCTCATAGACTTTACAAAGTTGAATGTCAATAACCGATCAATAACCACAAAAGACCCATCTGTTTCAACGCAACCAGAAAGTTTTCTGTGTCAACTCGAAAAGGAAATCGTAAAAATATTTACACAGTCTAAACTGGACACGTTTAACAAGTGTTTTTACTTACCATGTACAGACTTGACTGCCGAGTTACCCAACGAAGATTTGACAATGTACACCATCTGGGCGAAAAATAAACATTTGTGCCAAGTCATCAGTTTGGAAAGAACTACAGAGATAATGAATAGTGAGACGAATGTAGACCCTGTTAACCGAGAGATGCAGGAGGACATAGATCAACACATTGAAGAAGGGTCTCAAACTGCTACCCAAAATCAAGATCTACTAGAAGTTGTTGCTGCTCAAAAAACTCCATCTAAAGTCATGCCTTCATCGTCATTTGCTTCGAATATTAGTCAAGACAAGTCAGCAACTATCCCTAAGCCATCAACATCTGCAAATTTTGGAGAACACATGTTAAAAGAGAAGGGTGTGGTAGTACCATCACCATTTAAAAAGGCTCTGTTTTGGCCAGATACTTTGGCACACAAAAAACGCAGAATATCTAAAGAAAAAATACCATCAGCAATCACTAGTAAAGTTTGGAGAGATTTCCATGAAAAGAAAGATTCGGAAAAGAAAGCAAAAGAAGTGGCAAAGGAGGAAAGAAAACAAAAACTTCAAGAAAAAAGGGAGTTGAAAGAAGCGGGTAAAAAAAGTAAGGATACAAATAAGGGACAAAAGAAACTGATTGGGGGGAAACATAACGTCAAGAGACGTAGGCGACTTTCAGTTACTTCAAGTGATACTGATGATAGTGACGTGACTTACGCAGAAACTGGAGAAAGTGACGTTGAAGGTCAGAGTGATGACGACGAAATACCGCTTACTGATATAAGAAGAAAATTAAAGAATGAAGAAAGGGAAAGCACACATAAGAGAATTCTAAATTTAGATGGTGAGGAAATATCTGACAAAAACACGAAAGCTAGAATTTCTGCTGTAGACGTCAATGATGAAGTGGAAATGGCGTGTGCCACCCAGTCGGAAATAAACCTGAAAAAGATAAATACAACAAAACAGGGAATTTTGCAAACTTCACTTGCCGAGCCAGTGGAGAAGTTATCTAAAGTAATTGTAGAAGAATTGCCGCAAATTCAGGTAGTTGCAGCTATCGAAGAAACACAATATTGTCCCGTTTCTACCGTTATGTCTCCAAGCTCAAAAAAGTTGCTCCAAAATCGTTTGATTATTGACGATTATGTTCTTGTCACTTGGAATGAACGTTCATATCCTGGTCAGATTATTGATGAATCTCAAGAAGGACTTCTCATTTCTTGTATGAAAAAAAGCAATGGCTTTTGGCGCTGGCCAGTTATGAAAGATATTCAATTGTACCACTGGGATAAAGTTGTGTGCCAAATAGGAATTCCAAAGTTTGTTAGGAAAGGCTGTTTCACAATACCAGAAATTGATAATTAACCTTAAAGTTATCTTAGTAATATAATTTTCTATATCTGTACAAGACTACTTTAGTTAGTGAGTACCTAGCTGACGATTATTTTTAGACTGATATATACCTGATTGATTTAAGATGATTGTGATCTCAATAAAAGACCGAAGTTAAAAAAAAAACTACTTAGTTAAACTACTTAAATTTTATAATGTTGATTTTTCAAATAATTGAGTAATAAGACTGTTATTTTTTTGAATATTGTTGTGTTTTTTCCTAATAAATGATTTATCTAATTATCTCCATATTTCATTTGTTTCTAGTTAAGCTGTAATAACTTACCTGGGTGAGATTTCAATTATTTTTTATGACCATTACTAGCTGTTCATTACTGGAGTTGACTATAAATGGAGTGTCCATTACTAGGTTTTTACCTGACCATTATTAGTGAAAAAAAAGTTAATTATAAAAAGTAATTTTTCTTTTTTCTTTTATAGATAATTTTGTATTTGTATCTTCGACGGTTAAGTGGTACCGTCTTTCACAAATACCAAAATAGAACAGACAGATTAAGCAATAACTACTTTGATAAATTTTAAATAATGACAAATATTTTCTACTACTGACCATGATTGGTGCGTTTACGTTAACTGTTCCCATTTCCATAGCCTACTTTGGCAAAATTGGCAATTACATTTATGTTGCATTGTACCTTATTTGTATGTTTGTACATACATTGAATGTATAGAATTGCGTGTTCCATACGTAAGGACCATGAAGTAATATTACGAGCTGCCTTCTACCTTCTTCCTCTACAGTCTACCATAATAAAGGTCTGCCGTGGACACATGGTATTATTCAAGTGTTATTACAATATCATGTCACCACAAAGTACAGTGCCCGAGCGTTAATAAAATGCCCACGAATTTTTAGATTGAGACTCACACTGGTATGAGTTACAGAGAATCGATATGCCATTTTAAAGTCGCGTATTGTAAGTAAATGATTGTAATGGACAATTCTAGTGGTGTGATGTTTACGACGCTTTAAATGCGTGGTCCACGCGTCGTAAACTACCTGCCACAAAATTTTTGGCAATGTATTTGTGTTTCAATTTTGTTTTTCTTTTTATTTGGTATGCAATAAAGAGTATTATATTATCTATATATTTCAAAACTTTAATTTCAGTCGAGTTGGTGTTGGGTTCATAAAGTGTGCGACAGCCATTAATTAAACTCTTATCTGTTCCACGTTAACACGGCATAGTTACACCATGAAATTATTAAGTACTATCGTACAACTGGAATGTTTACAAGTACCTAACGAAAAGTCAATCTGTAAATATAAAGCGAATACCTACGTAGTGGTGTCCTTTAAATAAATGAACGGTGGACACATGACCAAGAGGCACAACACTACGTAAGTTACACTTTCGTAAGTTTATTGGTAATGCAAAACAAACTACGTTTATACCTGTCCTATAATGGCCCTGGCGTTAAGAAGTATTAAACAAACAGACACACTTTCGTTTTTATAAGAGTCTAGCTGCCCACGGTTTCACTCGCATCCACGTCATGAACCCGGGTAAAAGTAGTAAGTAATGTTTTAATTTAGGACCTAACCAATCTGTGCCAAATTTAAACGAAATCTGATCAGTCATTGAAGAATTCGAACGTTGTTGGAGTCCTTTTCTAAAATAAGTAGGAAGTTATAGGATATTAGTATGGATTTAACAGATTTGGAAGAAATCTGGACGTATGACTTTCATATTGTAAATACATGTCACATCAAAAAAATTAACTACTTATAAAACTGGAAACATGAGCTACACTGTTGACTGTTGTGTTAACTTGTGTTATTGTTTTACCAAAAGTGCGAATATATTTGTACATTTGTCCTAGATAGTAGTTTTTGGAAAAGACTGGGCAAAAGTCTTTCAAATGTCCACCACTAACGAGACGAATGTTTAATAAGGCACCCATTAAAACATCTGCTTGTAAAGAGTTGTTAAAATGTATCGTTTCTTCAATTATTTTGGCCTAAACATCTTGTTTGATTTTAACAAATAAGGTATCATTATATTTGTCTTGAATTCTTGACACCACGATTGACACAGGCTATTATGAATTTTGATGAAAAAAAAACAAGTGACGTATTTTAGCCGCCATTGGGAGTTTTGAGAGTAGCATTTCTGATTTCTTATTTTTCCCTACAAAATTCAACCCCCCTTTTAAAAGGTAGTTATCGAAACTTTATGATTACGAGCTTTATTTAGATAGGTTTTCGGGTAAATTTTAAGTTTATTGATGAATGATAAAGAAACCTCATCATTTTTAATAAATATGACTGACGTGTAAAAGTTTTTGTACAAATCGACTTACAGAAATATAATCATTTATCAATGCCCTATCAGAATACCAGCGCTGCGGTATTTGTTTGTTTTTCAAATATCGCAGCATCATGCTGAGATAGGAGCCTTTTTGGCCTCGTACAGGTCTTCTCTTTATTCTTTTTTTTATTGTTTTCATGATTTTGTTAGTTTTAATGTTCTTTTTTTATTTTATTTTCTTTTATTATTATAATTATTTGTATTTCCTGTGCGTGTTCCAAATAAAATATTTGTCTTTCTTTTTCTTTATGGAAAAAAAAAACATCTAAATTGTATGCCCCCTTTTCACGGCTAACAATAGAAAAAACAACAACTTATTTGTTTGCGCTTTAACTTTTCACTACTTAATAGATATTTCTTATGGGTGTCTTGATAAAAGTTTGTACTTCTTATTTCATGGACTATTCAGTGACAAGTCTCGTTAGTGGTGGACATTTGGACCAAGCCCCATACGTTTTGGCCAAATGCCCTTTGTGATCGTATCGCATCTGCAGTCCGGTGTCGAGTAGGAGCTGTCAGAGCAGAGCAGCGCCAGCCTCTGCGCGCGAGTGTGGCAGCGGCGGCGCGACGCGCCACGTGTTGTCGCGCGGCTCGTAGGTCTCGACGCTGGCCAGCGTGGTGCGCGCTCGGTAGAAGGCGCGCTCGCCCGCGCTCTCGCTGTCGCCGCCCGCCACCACCAGCACGCCCTCGGCCGCGCCCGCCGCGCATCCCGCGCGCGCCTCCTTCATACTCGCTACCTCTTCCCACGTACCCTGAAACCCATGCAGATGGTTCGAGCTAGTATGCGATATATTCATAATATTGCAGGTGGTCAACGCCAGCGTTTTTGCAGATTTTTTTTCATCAATGATTTAAATGAATACTAAAAATATGATCAAAATACCAAGTCCTATCAAATGTATGGGCGTTGAAACAGTGAATGTAAATAGGTAGTATAAGACTGTGGTCGATACAACTATACGCCGTTCCAAAACAATTTGAAGAAAATCTAAACAAACCTGCGGATGGCGAATAGGGGACCGGGTTTTTTTCAGAAAGTGTTAAAAATGTATATAATTGCAGCGTGTATCAGAAAGGTGTGGAATAATTGACGACCGTCCCATATAAAACTTCAATAACTACTCAACCCAAATGTATGGGACACTTGATAATTTTTTCGCTATTACGATGTTGGTGCCATGGAGAAAGTTGTTCTGTTCTTTTGTAATAAAATAAGGTCTTTTCTGTCTGAAACCACATTGAACGCCCTTTGCTTTTTACGTGCCCACTACAAAAATGAAAAGAAACTTCAACAAATAATTATATATTTTTAAATTTGCGTTTGTTTATTAAAGTACTTGATTGAGATAGCTCGTTTTGACTGCCTAATTGCATAGCCTATAAATAAGAAACATAGTTTTTAAATAGTCTCGAAAGTCTCGTTTTCCCCGGGAATTTCGAGACAGCATCGAGTCTCGTTTTTTTTCCCGGGACCCGAGACTGAAAGCCCTAATAGGGTCCCAGAAATCAACGTCAAGCCGGAAAGACGTGACACCTATATGTATATATTATAGTCGTGACAGTTATCAGAAAAATATAAAAATTAAATCTTTGTCCTGTAGTTTTCAAATTATAATAATCAAAAAATAAAACGGAAAATCTGACACCCTGTGATGATCTTTCAAGTCCTGTAACCACAAATATTAACGTCTCGCACACAATAGACAAAATAGCGCCACTCTCCGTCTCAATCGAACTTGTACCTTAAAGTATTGGACTCAAAGAAGCCTAGGCTGCATTACCTACCAACATTTTAACTAACAGAAAAAACTAACACTAACAGAATCGGCATGAAAACCGGTTTCGTTAAATAAAAAAACCTTTAAGAAGTAATCTAGCATGTGTCACAACAACTATTTTGAAACCCAGACTAAACGCGCCATCTTTTTAAAGTCACTTGCCTAAGTAGCGTAATACATTTTTTTACAATACAGTCGGTTAAAGTCGGGTGATGTAATTATTTTGAATTGAATGTTGGGCAAAAATCTACGAGTAACATTTTATTTAAAACTGACGCAGTTAAATTTTAATTTTAAACTGTAATTTACAGAGGGATTGTTGGTGGTTACATTACAGGAAAAAAAAATCGAAGAAAAGTTAATATTTGTGGCCACAGGACTTGAAAGATCATCACAGGTTGTCCGATTTATTCTTAATATTTTTTTCACATGACATGTTTCCTTTTCCATTACAGATAATAATACATTTAGATTTGCCAATGGCAAAGGAAACTGCCTTTGGCAAAGTTAAAATTCGCATAATTTCGGTTAGCATAACTATTATTTAGAGCGACGATTATTTGGTACAGTTTCACTTGGCATACTGTAAAGATGGCAGAATTTCATTTAGAATAATCTTATTAGACATAATGCCATGTCTATAAAATATGCTGCAGGCATTTTTAATCTTAATAAAAATAAAAATATTGTCTTAAAAAGTCAATATGTTGTGCTACAAAAGTTAGTGACAGAAAAGAATCGCTGCAAAACCGACTCTACGTAGTCTGTCTGCGCTACCCCTAGAGTGTAATTAAAACCCGTGTAGACGCGGAGGGGCGAAGCGGCCCTCGAGCTGAAGAGCAGGTGGTTTCAACGCTCGCCGCCGTGGCTGAGACTGGCCGGCCAAGCCGGCCAGCAATCCGAAGCTGCTGGTTAAATATTATGTTATTAAATACTCGCAATAAAAGGTTAGGTTAGAACTGCGTGTTAGTGCCGCGGCAGCGGCCGGCGAGTGCCAGAACCGAATTCTACCTATTTTACTTCGTTAGGGAAGCGTCTATTTAGGTAGGTTAGGTCATATTATGGATATGAAATGTATGCCAAAAGATGATTCTAACTGTAAACTTTCTGAGATACGATAGTTCGTCCTTTTAATGACTATCGATATAAAATGTATACCAAAAGACGATTCTGACTGTGAACTTTCTGCAATATGATGGTTCTACTTTTTACGATGGATACGAAATTTATGCCTAAAGATGATTCTGGCTTACAAAATTATGAGTTTTGAATGTATGCTATATGAGTGTGTGCCAAACGATTTTCTGCGAAATGAAGTTTATGCTATTCGCTGTTATGCAAAATAATATGATGACATAAAAAGTTCTGCTTTATAGGGTAGACCCAACAGTCACGACTATAATATATATATCAGCTGTTTCCGGCTTGACGTTGATTTCTGGGACATCCTGTATAGCCATGAAAACGTTATTTAAAAAAAACAACAAAATTACATCTTTGAACAAGTGACGTCAAACGTAAATTAAAAAATCTAAACGACAAATTAACTGCAAAATCAATGTAAAATCATTGATTTAGTTTTGTAAGGATAATTTCGATGTAAGAACACAATAGACCGTAAAATATATTTTCATCCCACCATCTCGGAAAGAGTATTTTTAATCTTCAATATCTGAGTGGAAAAGCCGTTTTTATTCTCTAGAGGATAAAGTAAATTGAATTTAGAACATCGTGTGCACTAAGTTTGTGAATTAAAAAAAACATTAAACCTATTTACTGCTACCTCTATGGTGCCGAATATATCATACAACTTTTTTTTAATTTGTTAAAAACTCAGACTCGGAACCTTCTTGGTGTTCTTTTTTCAATTTGCTTTGTACGCGGTTCTTTACGCGGCATTTTTTCACGTCATTGTTAAACCTTATATTAAAAACAAGAAACATGAAAACAAGTGAAAAAACTAAAATGAGTGATTCTAGCGACGAGGAAGTTGGCTTGACGCCAACAGAATTGACTGAAACTGTTAATAATGCGCAAATGAGCTTTCTCCCTCAACAATCACGCGAGAAGTATTTAAAACAGTACGATATGTTCAACACGTGGCGACTAGCAAAAGGAGCCAAAACTTTCTCAGAAAACGTTTTGCTGGCATATTTTATAGAATTATCCGAGAACAAGAAAGCAAGCACTCTATGGAGTACGTATTCGATGCTAAAAGCAACAATAAAGATGAAAAAAGACAAACATATCGATACCTATCCTAAATTAGTGGCATTTTTAAAAAGAGCCTCATCTGGTCATCAACCAAAAAAATCGAAGGTTTTCACAGTATCTGATATTGAAAAGTTTCTTAACGAAGCACCCGATTCCGTATATTTGGCGGCAAAAGTAAGTCAGTTGCACATTCAGTATCTACTTAAGTATATTAATCTCAATTAAATACACACATCAAAAGTGTCTAGGGATCAAGCATTTTTATGCGGATTTCTTGAGATTAAGATGTGGCTTTGTAATAAATTTATGATTTTATAAATTTATATGGATCCTTTTTGGTGCATTTCATAATTTGAATCAGGAACTGTGAATCAAATTCGAGTAAAAGATGAAAATCAGCTGTCAATATTTTCCCTATAAAAACATACAACGCATTGAAGACATTATTAGTGCTACTGTTTCCCTACTACTGATTAAAACCAACGTTATTATGGAGCGGCGACGTCATTTAAGCAGGGAAGAAATGCTCAGAGCCGTGGGAATGATAGAAGCTGGTTCCCGGCAACGTACTGTGGCTTTAGCTCTGAATACAAGTCAGAGTGTTATCAGTCGACTTTGGACACGTTACCGAAGCACTGGTACCGTGGCTGAGCGCCATGGAGGACGGTATCGCTGCACCACACGGAGACAAGACCGATACATTCAAATCTTAACTCGAAGAGCTCCAACAATAACCGCCATGATGTTAGCCGTGAGGCTTCATCACTCTTCAGGGAACTTAATTAGCGACCAAACAGTCAGAAACCGCTTGCATGAAGTGAACCTTCATTCCCGAAGACCGCTACGGGTACCACCTATAGCAATGCACAATCGTAGGATTCGATATCAATGGGCTCTTGAACACAGAAATTGGGCAGAAGAACAATGGCGTTTCGTGTGCTTTTCTGATGAGTCTCGTTTTGGTATGAGACCGGATACAAGACGTATACGACACTGGAGAACCCCTGGACGCCAACAGCGATTAAAATCCTGCCAGGAAGTCCATCCTTATAGTGGTGGAACCATCATGGTATGGGCGGGTATTTGGATCGGCGGAAGAACTGAGTTGATTTGGATCAGAGGCAACCTCAACGCTCAAATTTATGCTGAGACGATTGTATCAGACGTCATCGTTCCTCTACAAGTGCAAATCGGTCCCTTATTTCAGTTAATGCATGATAATGCACGACCGCACACCGCAAGAGTTGTAAGACAGACTCTCGCCGCAGCTAACATCAATGTCCTGCCCTGGCCTGCTCAGTCGCCAGACTTGAACCCGATTGAGCATGCATGGGATATGCTACAGAGAAGAGCTCTGCCGAATATGGAGGGTATCCAGTCGCAAGAAGACCTTTTTTTGTTGTTGCAACGAACATGGGCGGCCATTCCACAGCGTGATTTGGATGAACTCATTTTGAGTATGCCAAACCGATGTTCTTGTGTTGTTAGTGTTCGCGGTAGAAACACGGATTATTAATTGTTTAAGTTACCCAATAAAATTTTAAAGAAAACTGTTATTTCAGTCTTTTTTTCGAACTTTTGTGTTAGTGGTTCAAATGTCAAAAATCCCTTTATTAGGAAAATGGCAAATTTCTTTATTAATGCAAAGGTGACTTGGTTTATCGTTACTGTGACAAACGAAAACACTTTATTTTATGAATCCTTAAAGAAAATTTTAATCAATATCAATCAGGAGAAAAGTTATTGCAAAAATATATGTTGATCCCTAGACACTTTTGATGTGTGTAGTATACTTAGTAGATGTTGATAGGCATAATTATGCGTTCATATCAATTTTATTCATTTATCTACTACAATACTCTTTACGTTACAGGTTGTTCTTATTATTGGAATAAACGGAGCATGTCGAACTAATGAACTAACACAACTTAATGTCAAAAACATTGAGAAACATTCAGATGACTTACTATTAATTAATTTACCTAATACAAAGACAAAAAGAGACCGCAACTTCGTCATTCGCAAGGAATACGTAACGATTGTTGAGAAATATCAAGCCTTACGCCCGCCTAACACTCCAATCAATCGATTTTTTCTACAGTATCGCAATGGAAAGTGTGTTAGACAGCCTATGGGTACTAATAAAATTGGCAGTATCCCACGAGAAATAACAACATTTCTTGAACTTCCAGAACCCCTGTTGTACACGGGTCATTGTTTCCGACGAACTTCAGCCACACTTTTGGCTGATTCCGGAGCTGATCTCCTGTCCCTTAAGCGCCACGGAGGCTGGAAGTCCAATGCAGTTGTAGAGGGATACATAGAGGATTCCATCCAAAATAAGTCTAAAATATGTGAAGGCATCGTAGGAGCCATTACACTGAAAGAGTCTCAATCGGATCCTTGGACTGGCCCTTCTACATCAAAAATAAGCCGTTATGAAACACCTAACCATCTCCCTCTCTCTCCAACATTCACGCCAAGGGAATCCGATGAATCGGTACAACTATTAAGTATGACAGATAGTTTACCGAAAAACAGTACACAAGTGACTAACACCAATATTACAGTACCAAACAAAAATATTACACTCAATTTAAATAACTGTAGCAACGTTACTTTAAAATTTTCTTAATTATACCTTAGTATTATTTTGTTATAATTTAAAGATTATTCTGTAATACTTACCTGTCATAATGTAGTAATTAATACCTAAACTGAAATAAAAGTGTACCTATCTTGTGATTGTAAACGTTTTTTTTTTTGCATTTAGTCATTTCCTCGCTGAGGTGGAATGAAAAGTTACGTGTTGCACTCGAGTGCAAAGATTTTTCACCTCGTGCTCTTTTGATTCCCTCGCTAACGCTCAGGATTCTAATTTTGAATCACTCGCTGCGCTCGTGATTCAATTTTAGAATCCTTCGCTTGCTCGGTCATCAAAATTGAACACGCGGTTAAAAAGCAACTTTGCACTCTTGTATAACAAATAACTATTAGAGCAGAGTGTGTGCTTTATTTAGCAGCAACCTAATTGTTCAACACACTATCAATCAGAATCTTAATCATTTTGAAGGCTACTGCTAATACAATGCTTCATACTCGTATGTTCAAAAAAATTATCTGCTTAGCAACGTAAATAACGCAATGAATGTTTTCGAACTGTCAAAATGAAAGCTATTCCTACTGTTAGTGTGATATGATAACCTAACATAACCTTAACCCTTTGACCGCCACGTCAAAAAAGTAAAATCGTGCCCTCGGCGCCAAGCTATGAATTCATCCTTTAATACCTACAAAATAGTAGTGTGTTCGAAATTATATCGATAAAGCACTAACTAATGTTTTTAATAAAAAGTCTATACCGGAAAAATATAATACAGGAGTTTTATTTCATCCCGCTTTGTCCTTTGGGACAGAAATCATAATGATATGTGTCACAGTTTCGGCGTTGAATCCACAATTCAGAACAAAAATCGATAAAACCAAGTCAATACCATCACAGCACTATGTTCAATCTTGACGTACTTTCTTGTCATCTTATGATGACAGTGGCGTAGCTGGCACGGCTTTTTTAATTTGCTCGCCTCTGCACTAGAGGTGCGCAACCGATATTTATTAATAATATCGAAATAATAATAGGTACCTACATATTTAGTTCTAATAGTTTCGTATATTTCTTTAGTTTCGTTTCACTGATATTCTGTTTCATATTGTGGAAAAACTTTTGTAAATATGAGAAATTTGATTGCAATATTATTATTTGATAATGCAATACATAAAATGAGACATGAACCATCGGTTTTTTGTAATCGCATTTTTTATCACAAAATAATTTATAACAGGTAAATATCTATTAAACGGGTTTGAATTTTTTGGCCGGACTAACTTCCGACATTTTTAAAAAATTTTTAAAGTTTTTTTTTAGAGCTCTATCTCTACTAACCTTTTGACCGCCACAGTCGTGTATAGACGACAAACCAAAATGTGCCCAGCACGACACGGTCGCGACAGCGTGACCGAATTTTAGACGTAAATAAATGTCATAAAACAGCATTTTTTTTTTCCCTTGTTAATTATGTACCTTGACTCTTCGTAATTTATTTGAAGTGAACTGCTTTCGTTAGATTTCATTTTTAGTAACGTAAGATGACAAAAACGAAAACCAGTCATAAAGTTTGAAAAACATAGTGCCCTCGACGCCACAGTCACCATAACAGGACACGTAGTGATGCAGGTAGTAGTCAATATAACACGAATATCACCTCGACGGCAACTTACGTTATATTTAATTTACTCTGAATTCTGCACTAGTAAATAAATAAAACATTTCATACTGAACTTTTACGTTCGAGAAATCAAAAAAAAAAAATTATAATACTGAACTATGCACTATCTATAAGTCGAGTGTTAGTTGATTATCGATTAATCGTAATGACTGTAATGCCAATCTCTATCACACTGTTGTATTGTCTGTGCCAGGAACGCCACAGTCGTCTATGCTTGACAGTCCCATGGCGTCATAAGCGGATTTTTTTTTGAATAGAGTAGTTCGTTTACTGTTATTAAATATTATTAATAATGGATGACTATAATATGAGTAGTGAAGTGAAGTGAATATGAGTGGTGGCCGGATTAACTTTCGCCATAAATTTTTTTTTTCAATGTAGCGGCCACGCGTAAGACCTATATTAATCGATAGCTGGAATCAATACAAACAAGTTGTGTATGAGACCAAAAAGTTCTAAAGTGTCACGTTTCCGAGATATGAGCTATCAAAGTAAAAGTAAAGGTCGAGGAATGACTTTGACCTTGAAAGTCATTCCTCGACCTTTATGAACTTGGAGGGTTTTATTGATGATTTTAATTCTGTAGCTAGGTACATACGTCTTCCAGCCGCGAGTAATATTTTAATCAACATACAACCTAGCACTGGTCAAAAGGTTAATGCCTAGGTTAACAAGAGACAATGTTGGTACAGTTGCAAGATTTTTTCTATCCAATATTCCTGTCCAAAACTTTAGTTTTAGTTTAAAAGGAATAAACGTAGAAAAAACAATACAGTGAGTCACACACGGTTTTTTTACATTTAAATAACGTCACTGCACTGTTATTGGTGTTTCTTTTAAGGCGGAGAACAGATGAAAATGTTATTATTTGATTTTATTTATTAATTTGAAAATATTTAAATCGTTATTTCGTAAAAATATTTATTTAATTATGGTTTTATTTTACGAATATTCTTTCTAATTACTTATCTTTTATTAATTTTTTTCTGATTACTGCCCGATTGCTTATTATTACAAATTAAGTGATTTGATTATTTTAATACTTAACCCATAATCCGAATTTTAAATCACCTTATTGATGTTTTTCATTTGACAATTGAAGCTATTTTTATAACGCCAATTTTCGTCGTCGATTTTTCAATTACAATTTAATATTGTTACTTATTCAAACAATAATTGTTGGAAACTGTGGAAAGATATGAAATTTAAACTTTGTAAATACAGACAAATGTAATTCCAATCTAATTGCCTTTCCCTGTTCCCTTTAATGACTGATTGCATAATAATTTAACATGTACAGGTTTGTTACAACTTTCATCAAAAAGCTTTGGAACAATTTGTAATTTATGCATTACCTCGTCAAAGCTGTATCGTTCCACAGACGTGAGAACTGACCGCCGAGGCGCATTCCCACCGATGACATATAGGTAATTGTCAAGAACGACTGCTGCAGCTTGACTACGAGCATGATGCATCGGTGTCAACGTATTCCATTTTCGAGATGCAGGATGGTAACATAATAAATCTCTGGTGTGTCTCCATGTGTGAGTACATCCTCCGACGATGTATATTAGTCCTAAAAAATAAATGTATTAGAAATCGAAACGGAAAATAAAAAGAAAATACTTTTACTTGAAACTGCTGTTATACCTTCGAAATTGATGACGCCCATTCCAAACCTTGGCTCCGGCATTCTGCCAACTAATGTCCATTCGTCAGCGACTGGATCGTACACCTCCACTGATGAGCCCATGTCTGATCCCACCCAACCTCCAAAGGCGTATAAATGTCCATTCCAACCTGTTAGCCCAAATTCACAACGCGCCTCCTTCATTGGTGCTATATTAGACCACTTATCCGTCTAAAAGAAAACTTTATTATTTAAAATAATATTAAAAATAAAAAGAAACGTGGCTCGCACAATTAGGGTTCTACAGTCTATGGAACGGTCGGTAGTCTGCCATAAGTATTGTATTGAGCGTAATTAATAAAGCTGCACTAAAGTAAGGCCAACGAGACGGGATAAACAACAGGGGTTCATAACATTTTTATTTAAAGAAAGCTTTTTTCGTGTTGAATTGATATCTTTCAAAGGTTGTCTAGAGCTGCCAGGCTGTGATTCCATAACTAGAACCAATAACCACTCACAATAACATTTAAAATCAACATGAACACATAGAATCAGTTAAGCACTTTACTATGAAACAACAGTTTTTTTTTGACTGTCGAAAATTTTCTACGGGCTAGGGGTCTAGAATCATGTGCTGAATTCATGGTTTCACTTTGTGCGTCGATGTCTCTGCCACCCTGTATATATGATTAACCCAGCTAACGTTTTTTTATCGAATATAGATTAATACTACCTAGGTCAAAAGGCCCCAACTGTCGCAAACGGCTAAAATTTTCTGCAAAGGCTCAATATCTACTAATCCTATAAACATCCAAAGAACAATGGCGAAATCTTAGCTGAATTTAATTTGAGCGTCTAAAAGTGACTTATATACGAAAGAAGTTCCATTATTTTTCTACGTTTTTTCAAAGTATCACATTAACTAGTTAAGGCCGGAATAAAAAATATATTTTAAATGAAAAGTTATTTGATTTTTTCATTTACATTAGTGTAGCCATATTATATTTATTCTGCCAAGTGTACAGCAATAATATATTGTTTTCAGTTTTAGTTTGTTATTGTAATTAAACGGAGTAAATAATGAACAATACTATTTATTTCAAAGTGAAAGTATTCCTTGCAAGGAGGTAAAAATATTGTAGTGTAACAATAAATGAATTACTTTCAATGAATGACTGGCAAAAAGGCTATTATCCCAAATCTAAAAAATATAACTTGGTTTGACTTGACAATTACTGTTGATAGGTTGTACTTAGTAATACTCATGTCATATCACACGACGTTTTCGCTTTGTGCTTTGTGTTGCTCTCGATTGTTTTCCGTTTTCTGTAATTTTAACTTGACCTGGACTGCTTATGGACTGTGATATTCCCCTGTGTGACATTGTGCTTTTTCTTTACTGGACACCGATTTTGCCTCATTGTTTGGATTGGATGAAATCATTGTAAGAGAGATGATGAAGAATAAATTAATGTAAAAATAAACTTGTTTTATTGATTCTTATCAACTTACTCAACATATCCCACACACATTCTAGGATTTTATAAATACTTACTTATCTATCTGAGTGTTAGCAAGTATTTATATAATCCTATTGCTGCAATAACTAAAACAATGCTGACGGTGACTGGCAGCCTCAGACCTGTTGTACATAACTACCAATTGTGTACCTAAGTAAGGTAAAGCCTACGGGCTTGCGGACGGAGAGTAATGGGTAGCCCACCGTCCGATCAGGACCAGGCCCGTGCCGGACGGCGAGTACGTGCTCCACGCGTGCCTAAAAGAGATGTCAGCATCAGTTGAAGGGGTCCGTTAGGGCCGAAGCCTGCCGGATTGTCCGAAAGGGTTACCGCTGGCCCGGAACATAAAGGGCTAACGCAGGAACACGGGTAGGTTTTAGTCCGTAAGAGTCTGACACTTCCTTCCGCTCCACCTAGAGCGGGAGGGGTCTTTTGATGATTTCCTATCCTGAAAAAAAAAGGCCTACCAAAGAGTATTTATAACCACTGGGATTACCTATCTTTTACAAGACCTTGCATTCTGTTATAAATGGGTAAGGAAAATACTAATGCAATATTGCCCTTTTACTTCCTCGAATTAGAATTACCATAGACATAACCTACAAAAGTTCATGACTGAATTTCTATTATTCTCTGCCTTCTCGAAGAAAAATTCTTGCAGAAACTAATTCAGAATTTGACTTTATACCTACTACTGATACTGATAGAATTTAATATCAGCTAAATGAATGTATGGGTAGCTGCCATTGTTCTTTGAGCCTTAGAAGCCTAGGAGAAAAGGGGCGGTAAGGTAAAAATAAAAATTCAAGATGGCGGCTGTGAATTTTAATATTATTTTTGTCATGGGTGTCGCTTTCATGGTTTTCGAGCCCGTGCTAATACCGATAGTGAGGTCAAATGAAAATTCAAGATGGCGGCTGCGATAATTTTTCATTTTTTCATCAATCTTTATATTAGAGGGTTCAATAATATTCGTAGGAGCGCAAAATGGGAATTATTAGAGGTTCGATTTAATACTATATGCCATGGAGAAAATCACAGGTTGATAGGTAAAATATTATTATTTAATGATGCTTCGTTGGTGTAGTGTAGTGGTCGCAAATAAGTACGACTGCTGAGCTGAGGGTCTTGGGTGCGATCCCCAGGTTGAGCAAAGCGTTATAAAACTTGTCTATCATGAATTTCTCAGCAGCACTGGCTGGTATACATGGATTAAACACAAATATGAAGTTAGCAGTGCACCCAAGCCTTTAATTTCGAATACCAATAGTCTAGTTCCTTCTGGTGTAAAAATAATATAGATTAAACACTATACCTGTGGATCGTAAACCTCTCCATTGGCGAGTATTTGACTCCCTTGTTCGCCTCCGACGGCATAGACCCGCCCTCCTAAAGTGGCCACGCCTGGCTGGATTCGTGCTATTCCCATCGGTGAAAGTTCTTCCCACTCTCTTGAAATCATAAAACATACATAATATTATACAATAAGCTTTATCACTTTTTAATATATAACTGAAATGTAATTTTTGTAGTTTTAGTCTTTGGTCGCAGAGGTTTTATAGTATCTAAGTATCGCTCCCGGTTGCATAACAAACAGGGACTTCTAATCGTTAAAATCTGTGATTCACACAAAATTAACCATGGAAACATTGTAGTATTGAGAGTGAAATAAGATAAACCAAATTACCGTTTATGAAGATCGAATTTTAGCACTGAAGAGAGAATATTATCTTGATTATAGTGTGTTGATAATTGTTGGTGCGCCGCTTTGTCGCGGCATGACCCTCCAGCTAAAAGTAATATACGACGCGCGCGTTGACGGGGCTCCACCAACAACGAAACTAAAGCACCACGGCGAGTTTTCTAAAACAAAAACAATACGAAGCATGTAGTAAGACTATGGTGACGATGACCTAACGGTGGAAACATTTTTTTTAATCTATAGAAAAACGGAATTTGACGTTAAATTCGACTAATTGCCAATCCAATCGTGTTTGTCCCTCCCTACTAGGCTAATTTGAAGGAGGTAGGAGGTATGTTAAGTTACAATAATCATGTAGTTCTTAATTATCAGACAAATAATAATGGAAATGATTATATCTCTTACCATGTCAACTCTAACTGTTTTTAGAGCTACAGCTATAGATGGATCTTGTACATTTTTGATGGCTTGATCTAAAACTTGTGGTGAGATAAGTGGTAGTCTAACATGGCTCAATACTTCGAAGCAGTGACGTCTACGACATGCTGGGTCGTGCTCTAACCATCGTAGAGCTGCATATAAAACCTGAAAATAGTTTTTTTTGTTGAGAATAAAGTCGGTACCATTTCCAACCCGAGTTTTACATGGTGGTGACTACTCTTGATCATTTTGTCTTTTGACACGGTAAATATAATTTGCTGCTGTCTATCGATCTACCTACTGGAACAATGTAGTCTAGGTGATTAGCGAAATAGATACGCGTCGGGGCGAATTTAGCTTTTCAGTTTTTCTGAGTTAGCCACTGTTTTAGCAAATGCCACTACACTGACTACAGGAATATCTATCTATAATTTTGAAAAGTGAACTTTTCTTTAACTTTTAAGGTGTACCTACTTTTTAGGTGTACTTTTAAAAGTAACCCTAAGGTTTGTTTTTAGTCTTTTCAACCTTTTGGTGTGTCACCCCAATCCCTTTACCGTGATACATAGTTAAACAACTATTTTAAATTTCAAAACTACTTTCTGACCTCTGTAAAAAGTCGATGGTCTGGCTGGATGGATTTTAATACACAAAATTTCGAATTTAACCTCGTGTATTAAAATCCATCCAGCCGTTTACCTGGTCTGTTCGACAAACTTTGATTAAAAGTCATACAGGGTGGCCGGAACATTGACGTCCAAAAATAAAATTTCGGTCCCTCGTATCGTGGGGTATTCGAATCACCCCCATGTATGTTCCGCGACTTTTCATAGTTTTCGAGTTATGAATTTTTTTCTGAATGTTTGAAAATTTTCGACCTGACCAACCTAAAAAAATTCAAAAAAAAAAAGTAGAGGGTTTTATCGAGTTTCTTTTTTTGCAACTGAATTTTCATAAGTAGTACTTTTATGCATAAAATAATCAGCTTCGTAACTGTGATGAAAGTTATGAAAATGTTGATCTAAAGTGAAAAATTTACGTTCGGTAAATTATGACTCAAATTTTCAACTTTAAATTAAAAATCTTAACAGGTGACTTCATAATTCCTAAGTAGGCTTCAAGAATGCGCCAGACTCTCAGTTTTCATAATCATAAAAAAAATGTAGTACTTAATAGGGCTACTTTGTTTAAAATCGGCCTTCAAAGACAGCGAGGTGGAAAAATTCTTAAAATTACCCATCTGAGTAATTATTTTTTTTTGGCTATTTTCTCGTTCCTAAGGTTAATTAATGATAAGAATACTGAAAACTAACCAACAAATAGTTTCAGAGTTGGGTAAGAAAAGTTTTACGTAAAAAGTGGTTTTGAATAAAACACAGATGATAATGTGAAAAAAGTACTTAATTTATTTTTAACATTTAGAAAAGGTTTTCAAAGTGGCCACCACCAGCAGCAATACACATTCTACACCTACGTAAGAAATTGTCTGGCAATCGTCTAAAAGCGTCTCTGTTCTCTCTCACAACACGTTCAGCTTCTGCAATCAACTGCCTCAGCTCTTGTTCACTTGAACAGTCTCGGGCGTATGCTATTTCCTTGTAATAGCCCCAAATAAAGAAATCGATGGGGTTGAGATCAGGTGAGCGTGGAGGCCACCTAATTGGTCCGCTGCGTCCGATCCATCTGTTGGGGTATGTTTCATCTAAGTAATTTCGGACCTGGGTTGCATAGTGACACGGGGCGCCGTCATTTTGCAACACCATGGTTCGTCTGAGTTCGAGATTCACATCTGCCAGCAACAATGGAAGTTCATTTTCCAAAAAGTTTTTGTATGTTTCTCCATCAAGTCTGGACGGCAGTTCAAACGGACCAATTAGTTCGCCATTGAGAATACCAGACCACAAGTTAACGCCGAAGCGATGTTGAAATGTCGAAGCTCTCACTTCGAGTGGATTTTCATTCGCCCACGTGTGGTAATTATGAATATTGAATATTCCGGATCGCTCAAATCGTGACTCATCTGACCATAAAACTTTATTGAAAAATCCAGGATCCTCTTGCTCTTTTCGTAACATGGTTTGGCAAAAATCAACGCGCAATTGGTGATCTGTAGGCAGTAAAGCTTGGACTCGTCGGATGTGGAACGCGTGGTATTCTTCATCGTGAAGAATGTCTTGGATAGAAGTCCTTGGGATGTTCAGAGCACGAGCCATACTTCTCGTACTCGTAGACGGATTTCGCTGAACTTCTTCCAGCACCATTTCTCTGCGATCCGGGTTAGCTCTAGGGATTCCTTCATGACTGCCGCGTCGACCAGGAATGCGGCCTGCCATCAAAGTGTTGTGCGTGTTAATAAAAACACGATGGTCGGGATATCGCTCAGGTTGCGGCCCACCACGACGTTGAAGTTGTTCGCGATACAGTCGCGCTGCTTCATGGCCGTTTCCTTGTGCAACTCCATAAAAATAATGCATTTCTGCATATTCACTTAACGTGTAACTCATTTTTTACACTTCCACGTAAAAAAAGTCCAAATCAGAATGCAAAACACAGTCCAATAAACGAGCAAAGTAGTCAAACAAGTAGGCAGCGGAGTCCGTGGGCAAAGCGAGTGTGGTAAAGACAAAATGGCGACACGCGTATAGCAGTAAACACAATGTGAGTACGACTGAGGTACTTGTTTTGCGTTGGCTTCGGTTGCGCGCCTTGCGTGAGAGAGATAGCAATAATTCGGTCTCTTTTCCTCTCGGTCCATTGTTATTGCAGGTAAAAGAGTTGCACCCTCGTTTACAACCCATAGTCCACGAGAACGGATCGCGCAAAATTCATTAAACTAACATTTAAAAAAATCTCCGTGTTTAAATCTTAGCTTTCCTGCAGTAATTTTTGGTTAGCAAACTAAATAACCTTAGGAGCGAGAAAATGGAAAAAAAAAATTTATTAATCAGATAGCTAATTTTAAGAATTTTCCACTTCGCAGTCTTTGAAGGCCGATTAAGGCCAAAGTTAGCCCCATTAAGTCATACGTTTTTTAATGATTATGAAAGCTGAGAGTCTGGCGCATTCTTGAAGCCTACTTGAGAACCATGAAGTCACCTGTTTAGATTTTTAATTTGAAGTTGAAAATTTAAGTCATAATTTACCGAACGTAAATTTTTCACTTTAGATCAACATTTTCATAACTTTCACCACAGTTACGAAGCTGATTATTTTATGCATAAAAGTACTACTTATGAAAATTCAGTTGCAAAAAAAGAAACTCGATAAAACCCTCTACTTTTTTTTTTTAATTTTTTTAGGTTGGTCAGGTCGAAAATTTTCAAACATTCAGAAAAAAATTCATAACTCGAAAACTATGAAAAGTCGCGGAACATACATGGGGGTGATTCGAATACCCCACGATACGAGGGACCGAAATTTTATTTTTGGACGTCAATGTTCCGGCCACCCTGTATAATTATATTGATTCTTATAAAATGATGCGTTTTTAATGGTAAAACAGCAAGGCTTATACTTAGCGTGATTTAATTTTAAAATTCAAACGTGCTATTTCTAATTAGATGTTCAGTGGCCAGGAATAAGGCCAAAGCAGACGCTATTCACGCTATACTTTTAGTTTAGCCGACGATACTTTTATAAAATTGAGGAACAACCGTAGATGCAAAACCGAAAGTGTGAGTTTAAGGGTGATCGCACATCTGACGGAAAATTCGTCGCGTATCGTTGTCGGTTGCGTAACACCAGAACTTGTAGATAATAATAACACATTCAACGTTACACACTCAACCGATGATGTGTTAGTGCATCCAGCGAACAAATACGACGCGAACGAAGTTACGCCCAACGCATCTTCCGTCGGATGTGCGACCATTAACGGTCATTCGCTGCGTCGAGCTTCCAAAACGCTAATCACGTTGCTTAGAAGTATCTATAATTTCTGCTTTTACCCCAAATAAATACTCAGTGAAAGAATAGGTACCTATGTCATGTCTTTTGGTTTAAGTTGCTTTTTATTTTATTATTATTATTTTTGTTTAGCTTTTATATAAATTCTCTTCTATTTTGTGAATGTGAGAACTTTGTAGGCCTTGTTGACAGGCCTACTCTGTCCATCCATATAAGTCAATTATTTTTAAAAGAGTAACCGTGGTTTTTCTTTCCGGCTCTTCTCCATAGGAAACGACAAATTGGAACCGTGCACATAGCTTCTTCTGACGTTTCATAAGTGCCCATGTAGGTTTATGTGAAATAAAAAAAAATAAAAAAAATGTTAAACATCATTTTCACTGAATGACACATTTATTTTTAAATAGAAACCACCTCACTGAGGCGAAACAGAGCACTTTTCTTTTCAGAAGTTGATTATAAAAAGTAACGATTTTTGTTTGTATTAAAATGAACTTAGTGATATTCTAATACTAGGTACAGTCACGAGGAATGAAATGTAAGTATACCAATTTGCAAATATATTTAAATGTAGGATATTTAAAAAATAAGTGGCACTTGTGTTCAAAATTATACAGGGTGTTTGGGAGATAGGTGCAAAGCCAGAAGAGGGTGATATCTTAGACCATTTAGAACATGTTAAGCTAAACTTGTCTTAGACGAATCATATTTCAGAAATGTCCATGAATATGTCCGATATCGTTTTGTTTACAATTAATGGAGTAAAATGTATACATAGTTGTGACGATTACATAATTTTAAAGTAGGTAAACCTCGTGCACTTTCTTCTTGTGCAATGTATTGTGTTTCGAAAACTTGGCAACGTATACATTTCATTGCTCGTGACTGTACTTGTTTGGTAACATACCTGAGCTTCACTGTCAACTTTTAATTGTTCTGAAGAAAGCAAAGTTATTAGCTGTGGTAATGGCAATTCTAAAAGCTCATCTCCATTAGATACTATATTCCAGTTTGCTTGAACATGCTCTAGTGCCTCTTTTACCAACTCTACGCAGTTGTGAGCCTCTGCAAACCTAATATAATGAAAGCAGTAATAGATGCATTAGTGAATAATATGCTATTATAATCTATAAATAGAAGGTAAAAAACAAAGTGGCTTTTGGTGTCTTTCTTTTTTCCGCGTTTTCCTTCCAAACTACGCAAAGGATTTTGATATGGTTTTGACCATCGTGTACCTATAATAGGTATTTAATATTAAACTCACATGGATAAATATAGGTAATAAAGAAATCACGGTCTTTTGCCAAGTCGTAAAAACCGCGCGAAGCATCGGCGGGTTGCTAATAAATTGACAATTGAACGAAAGTTTTTTTTTTTATAAAAACTTTATTTTTATTAGTTATTTATTATTTCATTTACATACATATCAATTACATTTCTAAATATTTTTATAAATAAAAAAATACCAAAAACATTTAAAAATATAAAAAATAGTAGCCCACCGGTATCGGGAACAGGGTCCAAGCTACCGGCGGTCAGGGCTCCAGAGAGAGAAACTTCCTAACAATGCGGGCCGTGTCCAGAAGTACCGCTTTCTGAATCAAGCCCTTGATCCAGCTGCCTAACGAGAGCCTCCTTAGGTGTTGGTCGAGGCTCTTGGGTATTCCCCCGGCGGGCGCCGCCACCCGGCTCACACATCGTGGTCGGGGGGGCTCGGATCGCTGTCGAGTCCACCATGAAGTATTTAGGATTGGTGCTCGACAGCCGGTGGAACTTCGAGCCCCACTTCCGACGGCTGGCGCCCAAGTTGCTGGGCGCGGCTGGCGCGCTCGCGACGCTGCTTCCCAATCTGGGGGGCCCGAGCGCCGTCTGTAGGCGGCTCTACGTGGGGGTCGTGCGATCCATGGCCCTGTATGGGGCCCCGGTGTGGGCCTCTGACCTGACGGCCGGCAGCATCGTAGTTTTGCGAAAGCCGCAGAGGGCGATGGCCGTCAGAGTCATCAGGGGGTATCGCACGATCTCTTACGAGGCGGCTTGCGTACTGGCCGGATCCCCGCCCTGGGACCTCGAGGCGAAAGTACTCGCGTCATTGTATCGGTGGCGCGAGGAAGCGAGGGCGCGGGGCGAGGGACCGATGCAGCGGCACATGGAGCTGCGTCGGTCTCAGCTTCGCGAGGTCCTGGTGGCGGAATGGCGGGACAGGCTTTCTCGGCCTACCGCCGGCCTCGTCACCATCGAGGCGGTCCGGCCGGTACTCGAGCGCTGGCTCGGGAGGAGGCACGGCTCCCTGTCGTTTCGGGCGACGCAGGTGCTCTCGGGGCATGGTTGCTTCGGGAAGTACCTGTGTCGCATAAACAGGGAGCCGGACGCCCGGTGTCACCACTGCGTCGATTGCCGAGAGGACACGGCGCGGCATACGCTGGCAGAGTGTGCCGCTTGGGAGGAGCCGCGCCGTGCCCTCATCTCAGAAGTAGGCAGTGACTTGTCGCTGCCGGCCGTAGTCGAGTCGATGGTCGGCAGCGACGAGTCCTGGGACGCGGTGGTTTCCTTCTGCGAGACAGTCGTCTCGCAGAAGGAGGCTGCGGAAAGGGAGAGGGAGATCTCGTCCACTCACCCGGCCCGCAGAAGGCGCACCGGGCGTCGGCGGAGGGCGGACAACGCCCTCTTCCAGCCCCCCTAAATGGGTCCAGGGGCGACGGACTCGGGGACGTCCGTCGCCCCCCATACATCAGGACCCGAGGTGGCGGCGCGTAGTGTTCCACGCGCGCCCCTTTTAGACGTCGCGGGGGGAGTCAAACACCTCACTCCCCCCCCAGACCCGAAGAGGCCCGCAGCGGCGGGCCGGCACCAGTCGGGGGTTGCGGAAGGATCGTACGTTCCCGCGACCCCCGGCGTAGGTGTGAGATGGAACACCGGGGTGGTTTTTAGTCAGTAAGAGTCTGACAGACCCCGCCGCCCGCCCCAGGGCGGCGGACATCCATGAGGATTTTCCAACCCGGAAACAAAAAAAAAAAAAAAAAAAAAAAAAAAAGGCTCTTGGGTATTAGCCACGGAATAGATAAATAAGGTTGGAATGGTAATGTGGGCGGGGCAAGCGCGCCACAGTTATGATTCGAAAATCATAACTCGACCGATTCAATCATTCACCGCGTTCAGTGCGCTTCGGAATACTTCGGAGAACAGAACTCTGCTTAATAATGCCGTGTTGTGCAATTATAACATGTAAGACAAAAAGTCAGACCTCAAGTATTAAGCGAGGAGGTATATCTTTCCATCGGTAAGTCCAAAATAACATTTAATTACAATATTATTTGTCAAAAACATAAAAATATACTGATCATTATGAAATACCAAACATTAACAACATTATTGCAACAATTTACAAAAAATATACATTGCCCGCTGTGTACTCGCTCAATCAACACAATGAACAAGTACGCGTACAATGTACTGCATGCATTGCGTCCTCTACACTTCAACCGTTGACGTTTCGTCCTTTGCTGTGATTGGCTGTGATGCACGGCGGATGTTTATCGATAGTGAGGTAACCATGTGGTTAAATAAAATCATCGATAGAATTTTCGACTATATTTACGTTTGACAAAGATAATTTTTGGATTATTTTATATTTAATTAATGATTATTGATAGTATATTTTTATTTAGACGTATTTTGAATGAATCCCACCGAATGTTATAAAGGGACATAGACCTGTCATCTAGTATACTAATCTCTGATTTTTTATTTAAGTTTATGCATTATGTGTATTAATATTGTTGTATTTAAATATTTACGTTTATATTCTTAAAACTTTTATTTACACTATTTAGTAAGTTTAAATTGAGGAATTTGAATTATGCAATAAATTATAAATTTTAGGTTTCCTAAAGAACCTAACGCCAGGGAACAATGGATTGACGTGACAGGTAGAGGAAACTGGATGCCGACAAAGACAAGTACTATTTGCTCTAAACATTTTAGTGAAAATGATTTTATCATTAAAAAATCAGGTTATAGGTACTTAAAACCAGAGGCGATCCCAAGAGAACAAATTGTTCAGATTTGTTCAAATTCTTTGGTAAGTTTTGTAAAAATGCTTACTTGTTGGAATTAAGTTCCATATTTATTTATTGATTAGATTAATACTTCAATCCGGTAAATCAAGCATTCAGCTTTATAAAAAGAATTCAATTTTGAAATAAGTAATTCTACTGTATAACTGTAAGTGGCATGTAAAGACTTTTGCATTATTTTTCAGACAACTAATTCTTGCAATGCTGTTACGCTTAAAAAGCCCAGTTATATTGACACCAATGTGCAAAACTGCGAAGGCGCTCAGGTTACCTAATACCTTTATTTTGTCTTGAATTATAATCGCTCTTGTCAAGTCTACATTTCAAGATATTTTATGCTATTTTTTATTATAGGATTTACAAGCACAGGCTTCAACTTCAGTTTTGTTGACACCAAAAAAAGATAAATCTTTGAAAAGAAAAGACACTGAAGTAAGTAAAAGCCTATATAGAATGGTCAAGAATCGTTTCATAGTTGTTTTTTAAAAATTAATGTCATGCTTCTAGTTCTGCTTCTGCTTTAATATGGGTTTTAATCAATCTGTCATATCCGTCATAATAACACTTTTTATATACAGAGATTAAGTTATGCTTATATTTCATTTATTTGTAGGAAAACTTAATGTCACCTTCAAATGCAACCACTCCTAGGAAAAGAAAGCTACAAAAAATTATTATTAATAAAGAATGTTTAATAAAGAAACAGAGATTGAAGATAAGAAAAATACAAGCACAAAACCGAAGACTGAAAAAAAAAATCAATAAAATGCAAGATGTTTTAAATGATCTTCAAGAAAAATTTTCGATGCAGGACGAAGATATATCTGTTCTCAAAAATATAAATGTTAAGGTACGTTTTATATTGGACGAGGCCTTATAAAAATAGCAGAGATAATAAAGATTATTCTTATTACTAGTTGTCCCCCGCGGCTTCTCTCCCGTCAACTGGCTACCCTACCTACAAACACTTCCTACCTATTTTTTTTGTTTTTGAACCTTCCCTGTCTTCGGACGAACAAAACAAAAAAAAATATTCAAATCATTCCAGCCGTTTTTGTGTTTTAGCGAGACTAACGATTAGCAATTGATTTTTATATTTAAGATTATAATTTTATTCACAGGTACAAGAACTGACAAATCGTATGATCGCAAAAAATACTGGCGGGCCATCTAAGCAAAAATATAGTCCAGCTCTGCGTAGTTTTGCGCTAACACTTGACTATTATTCCCCAAAGGCTTATGAGTATGTACGCAAAACATTCGATACATGCCTCCCGGATCGCCGTACGCTCCGAAAATGGTACCAAAATATGGGAGGAGATCCTGGTTTCACTTCAGAATCCATAGACGCCTTAAAAATAAAAGTGAAAAGCACCAAATATCCCATTATTGCAGCCCTTTCCTTGGATGAAATGGCTATACGCCGTCGTATAGAATGGGACGGAAAAAAATTACTTGGACATGTCGATATAGGCAGTGGCGTCGAAGGAGACCATGTAGGAATAGCCAAAGAGGCTCTGGTATTTCTAGTGACAGGTATAAATTGTAATTTTAAGGTTCCCGTTGCATATTTCTTAGTTGACGGAATTAACGGAAGACAGCGTGCAGACTTAATTAAACAATGTTTGGAACTTATTGCAGAAACAGGCATAAAAATAATTTCCCTAACTTTTGATGGATGCGCTGCTAATATGGCAATGGTGGAATGCTTAAACTGTTCAATCAAAGATATAAAAATTTCTTTTCCAAATCCGTCTACGAATCATCCAGTAGTTGTACTGCTAGACCCATCACACATGATAAAATTAATCCGTAATGCTTTTCAATGTTATAATAAATTTTTAGATAAAGATGGTAATACCATTGAATGGCGATTTTTGGAGGCATTAAATAACCTTCAAATGAAGGAGAACTTTCATTTAGCGAACAAGCTCCGTTACCAACATGTTAATTTTCAAAATAATAAGATGAAAGTTAAGCTTGCAACGCAATTGTTCAGCCTAAGTGTCGCAGACGCTATAGACTTTTGTCGTGACCAATTAAATCGGCCTCCATTCAAAAATAGTGAAAGCACAACGTTTTTTTTAAGAATTATTAATAATATGTTTGACATTTTTAATTCCCGAAACACATATGAATATAATTACAAAAAAGCTCTAACAGAAGCCAACGCTGCAATGCTGCTTAGTTACCTAGACATGGCGACGACATACCTATCCGAGTTGAGAACACAAGAAGGAACTCTTTTGACAAAAAGTTTACGTAAGACTGGTTTCAATGGTTTTATTGGATGTGCAGCAGCTGTTAAACATTTTTATGAAACGTTAATACGTCCCGGAGTTCTGATTTTTATGCCATTTTACAAAGTAAGCCAGGATCACCTTGAAATGCTGTTTGGTAATATAAGGTCACATGGTGGAGCCAATAATAACCCCACGGCCCGCCAGTTTAAAGCTGCATACAAAAAACTTTTAGTTCATATTGAGTTAAAGGCTCTCGATAGTGGAAATTGTACTGCGCTTGAACACATTTCAATTCTTGATTGTGCATCATCTCCTGTAGCACGGATTAATAGATCCATACGAAGGATTGCGGATGAAGATGATGATGATGATGATAATAACGAAGAGGATATTAACGCATTTGTCAATACCATTTCAGATTTTAGCAATCAAATCATTAGCCATATTGCAGGATACATAGCGCATATTTTAATTAAAAAAATAGATTGCGAAATATGCATTGGAGCGCTATTGTCTAATAGCATAAATGAGGAACATAAATTTATAGTTGCTAAAGATAAGGGTGGTCTGTTATACCCGTCAAAAGATTTGATACAGATCTGTAAAATATCAGAATCTGTTATCAAAATTTATACGGAAACTCTTCATAATATAAATAAAAAAATGTTGGTGACAAAAATTATGCGTCACTTCGTTGGGAGTGAAATATTCAAAAACATAATTTATCATCAAATTGGCCAATACCCTACAGCAAACCACGTCACAGACCTCACCAAAGCAATTATTGAAAAATATATTAACTTGAAGTTACACTTTGTTTTGAAAAATTCGTTCGCAATTAATAGCAAGCGCCAATTACTTAATAAATATGTTTTATTCCAAGGACAGTGATTATTTGTAATTAATCAAAGTAAAATAAAAATATTTCTTAGTATTTATTTAATGTTTCATTTTTCCCCATAAATTCATCAGATAATTTATCGACAAAGAATATCGGCTTTGTCAAGCACTAGCGTGTATGAAAATTTTTATTGCATTTATGCGTGTTTGAGTGTCTATGCCTACGGGAGCTTATTGCTAGTGGGCGAACGAATATCTGCCCTGAGATTTATGTGTGTGTGATTTGGTTGTGTGCGAAATATTTGTAAACATAGTATTGCGTATGTGTAGAAATTAAAATAGTGGGAGTTAAGCGGCGACGCTGGTCCTAGTACAAAATTGCAGCGAGGGCCTTTCCAACCTTATTTATCTATTCCGTGGTATTAGCCCATTGGCTGTCACGACTATCGGCACAATGACCGCTGAGCCCACATCCCAAATGTCGACAACCTCGTGAGCCAAGTCAAGATACTTGATTTGTTTATCTTTCTCGGCTTTCACGAGGTTCTCATCATGCGGGATGGTTATGTCAACAATCATTGCGCGTCGCTCCAATCGATCCACCACCACTATATCAGGCTTATTGGCAACAATAGTCCTGTCAGTGATGATGGATCGATCCCAGTACAATGTGATATTACCATTTTCGAGAACTGGGTCGGGCACATACCTGTAGTACGGTACCTCCGATTCCACAAGGTTGTATTTCAGAGCAAGCTGCTGATGGATTATCCTGGCTACAAGGTTGTGTCTATGCAAGTACTCTATTATTAGTTAGTCAGATACTGACACAATATCTTGCTATGTAGGTATTCATTTTACATTGCAAGTTATTTTATTTTTATTTATTTTATTTATTTTATTTATTCATTCAGTAGTTCACATACATTTTATACATTTATGTTGATGCCAACATAGATGTAACTCATTAGAGTTTTACCGTGCACCAAAATCATCGACTACATAATTTAAACAACATAAAGAAGGTACTCGGTTAAAAAACAAAACAAATAAAATTAAAACGGGGTTGTAAGCGGAATAGTAACAGTTATATAATACTAACGAGCGAACATCGGTGACCATTTGACCGTTCGTCCTTAAAACAATAGTGGTGAAGGAATGTTTTTGAGTTGATACAGGTTGTTCCTAAAAGATTAATTTTTTTTTACTCATTTCAATTATCCCAATTTAATTTATTGTGTTAAGATATTATTGTGAGGTATTCATTTTACTGCACTATGTAGTGTGCTTTAAAACAGTTTAACTACAATTATTTATATTTTGTAAATAGTGTTGCTTTAGTTTGTATTTCATGTTTTTCTGAGTTATTTTGTCCCTAAATGATATAGGTAGTTGATTAATAAGGTAAGGTATTATATACTTTAATGTTCTTTTGCCGTGTAAATTCGTGTACTTTGGAAGTAAGAACTTAGCATTGATGACACTACGTGTCCTAATTTCATTATCATTTATGGTTTTTATTTTATTTAGATTTTCATTTAAAAAATCTTCATTTAAGACGCGGACCAACTACGATTTTAATCGCTATTACCGCACTCACACAACCGCATCTGCGCGTTTTACGGTAATTATGCACACACTCGCAAACGCTAACACGGGCGTTTGTGTGCTCAAGGAAAGTTGCATAGTATACGTAAGGAAATCAGATGTTTTCTGTTGAATATACTTACTTATGACGTGCGTTCTAAAATTCGATGTAATTACAGTGTCGGTTCATAATATGATACAATAAATAATTACACATAACAATTTAAAAAAAAAACATCACTACTGTTTATTTTTATTACAGTACATGATAAACAGGTCAAATATAAACATTCCGAATTTTACCCGACTGCTCTAGAAGGGGAATTATGCTTTTCGGGTGTAAGTCAGTATCAGGGATGGAAGGGTTAATTAAATGGGTAGTTATGCCATTTCAAACTAATGTTTGTGTTTTAGATAGGTACTTAGTGGGTGCGGTAAAAAAATAGAAAACAAAACCAACATAAAGGCCCTCGGACCACTTAAAAATCACATAAACTCTAAATAAATGCAATAATATCACAGCTCCAAAGTGACAAATGCCATAATGTTTCTAAGAAAATGCGGAGCCGGGACGGAAGCTAGAATTCTGAAAAATTTAGACGATAGAGGGATCATCCACGGGAATGGAAGCTGCTGCTGGCTGAATATTAGTTGGTATTTGCTAAAATTGGTAAAACAGTGCGTGAATTGAACTAAAGTTCTGTGGCGGACTACTAAGGCTACTCACTGCCTAATATTGAAGTGAAAATTCAGTCTCAGTGGAAATATGGGCAATAAAAATAAAATGTTGCGAAAGAGTTTTACAAGAAAAAGACGAAAAACTCGAAAAAATGATGGAATGTTTGGGTAAGTAGGATGATTACGGTATTGTATCATAACATTTGAAATTTGTATTTAGTTTAGTTTACTTACGAAACTGTATAAATCTATAGAAACGGCATTGACAATTTCTACAAACATTTTGCTAAATCCAAAAACAAATAGGTGCACTCTATTTTGATGTCTATAGAATGCATATTTGAATGCGCCTAGTGCAAACGTCTCTGGTCGAAGCAACCATCGAGGCGATAGCCATATTGCAATAGTAGGTATAAGTAACAAAAACAAACTTGCAGATAAATCAGAGTGCGTTCGTAATTATTATAATAATATAAATACTGCACACTAGTTATATATAAAGCATTTTGATTCTTTTGTAAGATTATTTTTATAATATTTATTGAGTCATTAGACCAGTGCCGATAATTTTTGAAAACGAAAAAAGTCACAGTAGGCTGAAACCCATTGGAAAAGAAAGAGAATATAACAAAAATGAAAGGAAAAATAATTTACGGGCGATCCGAGGTCGGGAAGTGGGGGTTATCTCGATTTCCGGCAAAACTACAAGTCTTATGGAAAAAAGTGTAATAGCAAAGTTGTAGGTAATAAAAAGATCTACAACTTTTGTATTCACACTTTTTTCAAGTAACCTCAAAATTTATGTGAAAAATTCAAATAACCAAGTTCTTGGTTTTTTATTTTTATCTTTTACACAGCAATTATTTTTTACCGAGTTTTAAAAAAGCAGATATTTTCACGTGAGAATTTTCGATTGAAAATTAGGGTGCTTTTTCGATATTAGGTCAAAATAAGGTGAAAAAAACAAATATTTTAAATCAATAAAAATACAGTGTGCTTGAAACATAAAAAGGTAAGTATTCGGCAAATTTCGCGAAAAAAAAAATGCTGTGTAAAAGATAAAAATATAAAACCAAAAACTTGGTTATTTGAATTTTTCACATAAATTTTGAGGTTACTTGAAAAAAGTGTGAATACAAAAGTTGTAGATCTTTTTATTACCTACAACTTTGCTATTACACTTTTTTCCATATGACTTGTAGTTTTGCCGGAAATCGAGATAACCCCCACTTCCCGACCTCGGATCGCCCGTAAATTATTTTTCCTTTCATTTTTGTTATATTCTCTTTCTTTTCCAATGGGTTTCAGCCTACTGTGACTTTTTTCGTTTTCAAAAATTATCGGCACTGGTCTAATGACTCAATAAATATTATAAAAATAATCTTACAAAAGAATCAAAATGCTTTTTATATAACTAGTGCAATATCTATATTATTATAATAATTACGAACGCACTCTGATTTATCTGCAAGTTTGTTTTTGTTACTTATACCTACTATTGCAATATGGCTATCGCCTCGATGGTTGCTTCGACCAGAGACGTTTGCACTAGGCGCATTCAAATATGCATTCTATAGACATCAAAATAGAGTGCACCTATTTGTTTTTGGATTTAGCAAAATGTTTGTGGAAATTGTCAATACCGTTTCTATAGATTTATACAGTTTCGTAAGTATACTAAACTAAATACAAATTTCAAATGTTATTATGATACAATACCGTAATCATCCTACTTACCCAAACATTCCATCATTTTTTCGAGTTTTTCGTCTTTTCTTGTAAAACTCTTTCGCAACATTTTATTTTTATTGCCCATATTTCCACTGAGACTGAATTTTCACTTCAATATTAGGCAGTGAGTAGCCTTAGTAGTCCGCCACAGAACTTTAGTTCAATTCACACACTGTTTTCAGTCATAAATTACTTGAAAACTACAATCGAATTATGCACAGAGCGTCCGGTGCCAACCATCCAAGTCGAGCGCTGCCCGACGACTAAAGTATGACCGCGTAAACGATTGTCACCACTATGGAGCGTCAATAAGATTGAAAATTGAAAATGATATTTGTGTTGAAATGTGACGTAAGCTGCGAATGGGCATTTATTTTACTGCTTTTCTTTAGATTATTTAAAATATAGACATAAAATTAAATAATGGTTTGGTTAAAGTTTTAATAAAATGGAAAACCTACTAAATTCTTAAAAAAAAAACTGTTGTTATCGCTGGAAATACAGAGATCTTCGACGTCAAAGTTTATTTTTGTGCTACAACTTCCCAATTTTTTATTGGGAATATCAAACTATTATTTATTATTCTGTTCGGTTTAAATTCTTCTTTATACCCTTCTCTGTTCACTGTATTTTTCGCGTTACTTATTTTTATTACATTACGTCATACTCGACGTTCTAAGAAACCAATTTTTGGGAATATTGAGATAACACCCCGCCTTAATAGTGCAACTTTAGTTTTTTCAAGTACTTATAGGTATTATCTTACAAAATACAAATAATTTATGGTAGTCATTCTTGTATTTTTTCTTAATGTTATGCGGGACAATAGCTTTTAACATATTGAAGTGCGTAAATTTGATCAAGGTGAGTCTTGAATGTCCTACCACAGCTCGACAGACCATAGGATATCGTTGATTCAGCCAGAGCTTTGTAAAGCTTTAACAGAGTTAGGTAAGGAATTTTGCATTTTATAATACAACATTTAGCTAATAACCTCTCAATTTAGCCTCGTTAATGTGCTCCTTCCAATTAAGTCGGCTATCAATGGTAAGTCCTAGGTATGTTTCGCTATCAACGAGATCTATGTAGTCACGGCTGCAAGGCCTTTTTTTTTTTTTTTGTGGGTGGGAAATCATCAAATAACTTCTCCCGCTCTGGGCAGAGCAGGAGGGCGTGTCAGACTCTTACTGACTAAAACCCACCCGTGTTCCCTCAGTTGCCTGTGCCAGGGGCCACGGTAACCCTCTTCGACTTTTCCGCAACCCTAGCAGGCATCGGTCCTAGCAAACCCCGTCATTGGTGCTGACATCTCTTTGAGGCGCGCGTGGAACACAACGCGCCGTCGACCCGGGCCTGGTCCTTATCGAACGGCGAGCTGCCCATTGCTCGCCGTTCGCAAGTCCGCGCCTACGGTGGCCGGGAATCGGCCTGCGATTCCCGACGCCCAGGGCGTCTCCTGCGGAGGCTAGGGTCGTGAGGGCGCAAATTTTGCCTCTCCCTCACGCGTTCCGCCTCCTCCTTCGCGAACATTACTGCTTCGCAGAAGGAGGTGACGGCTTCCCAAGCCCTCTCGCTCCGTACCATGGCCTGGACCAAGGCCGGACGCGAGAGATCGCCACCGCCAATCGCCTCCACGAGGACACGGCGGTGCTCCGCCCAAGCCGGGCAGACCTCCACCGTATGCTCCACCGTGTCCTCCGGGCGATCCACACAATGGTGACACCCGGGCGTTTCCTCCCGCCTTATCTGGAACAGGAACCTTCCGAAACAACCGTGTCCGGTGAGAACCTGCGTCAGGCGGAAGGTGAGGACGCCATGGCGCCTCTCTAGCCACTCCTCAAAGAGGGGACTTATCGCCGCAATTGTGGCGTGCCCAGCACTGGGTTGCGACAATCGCACTCTCCATGCCGCCCTGAGATCCCGCCGGAGCTCTGTCCGCTGTACCGTGATTGTTACGGTTTCAGTTTTGGCTGAAAATCGTGTTTCGGTCCACCAAAAATAAACCCAAACACCAAAAACCACTTATCAGAACTTGACCAAAGGACTTCATAGAGGACAGTTGCCAATGCTGCTTATAAGAACTACTACTTACATATTAGTTCAAATAACATTTTATTCAAAGACAATATTAGATTGAATAAGCATTCAGAAATCAGGTATGAAAGTATTTGCTTCATGTAACTGATTATGGAAAATATCCAACTATTTTAACTACAAAACAATACCATTACAAATTACCTGAATATTCCAAGTGCATTAGAGGGATGCAATTCTCTCCTCAGAAATTCACCGCAGCCAGTAACAAGCTCTCGGAGTTGTAGCATATCAGCAGCAATCAATAAATGCTGTACTGTACTTCTATCAATCATAATTTCACCTTAAAAAAAATTGGAGATAGAGGTTTTTTATGAATGTTGCAGGAGTTAAAATAGTTTTTGAACTGTAAGAATAGTGAGTAATAGTGAATAGGGTCTTTAATAAGCAAACATTCAAATATTTCGGTAGTGTAGATAAAAAATTACATCGTGTAAATGGCAGTGAGTTCTTGAATATTATAAAATATGAATATTCCCATTATCGATTGTGAATTAGTAACAAAAAAGATTCGTACATATCATTTTAAAAGCATGAGTTTGAACATTAGAGATTACTCAATTCGTTTTAAACATCTTCTCTTCTTAGCGTGTCAATGTCAATTTATATTGAGTCCGCCCAGAACATAGTTGCTAGTTTTGCGCCATCAATTCCTGTAGCATGCAGGCGTGAAGGCACACAGGACACAATATCAGATATCGGCCCACAGTCTGTACAGCAACACCACGTTTGCACCCATGGCCATATATATTATGTCTGTAAATCTCCAAAAGTTTTTCCTTGCTTCGACCAATCTGTGTCCAAAGTCTGTTTAGAGTACCTACTTTAGAGACTTGCCTAACAAGGTAGCCAAGGCATCTCGGGTCCAGATGGGACGAATGGAATGGGCAGCATCATCTCGAGTCAGCTTTACTCTTGCTTTAGACCGTATGCCAGTGAGTGGGAGGATACACTGAAAGACTGAAAAGCCGTTGCGGCTTTTCAGTCTTTGCAGCATGAGGTTATCGTGCAAAGGGTGTTGTGTGTAGTTAACCGTGTTAAACATTTGAACCATTTAAAATATTGTTTTTAACATTTATTATAAAGAATAAATCAAAATACAAAAAAATTGGCCCACCCTGATTTCATACCTGAGATACAATAGCAGAAAAATGTTAATGTATATTTTAATTATTTCATATTGGGTGAAGGTAGGTAAGATAAAGTTTATTTACACATACCCAATACTTTGATAAAAGAAGAACAAGATCGTCTCGATTCTTCAGATGTCCTCAACAGTCACTAATGCTTGGAAAAACTGCGTAAGTACCTTTTTTTTGTCAATGAAGTTGATAAAAGCTTCATTATATTTATTTCTGTTCGATTATTGATATATACTATAATTTTTAACCGACAGAAAAAGGAAAGCCTTTATTCGATCCATAAGTCTTTAAGCTCGCGATTTTCTCAAAAATTAATTAATCTTTTTGTAAATTTTTTCATACACGTATTCTAGGTATCTACATTCAGGAAGATTTTAGTATACAATGTATTAGGTTAATTAAACTTGTTGAATTATCTTGTTTCAAATCGAAGAGAAGGGGGGTAAATTTTTTGCACGCAACTGTATTTAATTGAAAACAATGGTTTTAAAATTACTCTACACTGCTACCTGCCAGTGTGCACTAGCCCTAAGTATGAAGTGAAACCCTGATAGAAATTAAAATTTGTTTCTATTTTACCTTTTTGTTTTTGTTTCTTTGCGGAATATTATGTTTATTACCTGTGTATATAAAATCTATTATCATAGGTAGGATATCAGGTGGAACACTTGGAAGGGCAACATATCCTTTTTGAGACTCTTCCAAGCCCACATTAAACATTGCATCAAAATAAGCACAACTTGCTGCAAGCACCACGCGATGAGCCTGAAATTAAAAAATACTATAATTTCTGTGTTTATTTAAATAATTATATTAAATTCGTTTTTAAAGTTAAATTTCTTAATTATCTATGAAAATAAAAGCTATTTGTTGGTAAGTGCATCACTTGAGAACAGCTGGAACAAGTTCGATATTCTTTTAAATGAATTATAGTCAGCATAGGGTTTTAAGGGAACGAAAACTCGGGACTGGCTGGATCGTTCCAACACGAATGTATGCGTACATTCGTGGTGGGGCGACCCAGACTGCAAGGCACTTCTTCTCTTGCAACCGAGCGGGGTGGGCAGGTTGCGGATAGCCCAACTGCGGTTGCGGGACCGACTGTCAACGGTCGATCTTGCATCCGGAGCATCTTGTTAGAGATCCCGGACAAGAGGAGTTCCCGAAGGCCAAAACCCAGGCTCAGGGTAATCTATGCACCTCTTTCCTATGTACCTGATCGCCAAGCCAAACTATCCATCCTTCCTTATCCATACATCCTGTCGATCCCAAATCCCTAGGAAAAATTCTAGACCTAGGGTGACTGACCTCAAAGAACCCATACCCTTTCACCAAATGCTTTCCTTCTTATAATTATATCCTGTCAGTCCCAGAGGAGGGGTAACCTCGATTCCAAAAAAGCCAATGACAATGCAGCAGGATAATCTCGCCTTCAGCGCAGCCGGCTGCAGACTCAGCGCTTATCACACAGGCAGCGACTAACGCACCAAAAGACTCGACACCGGCTGGGACTAACGCGCCAACACCCACTACGAGATGTATGCCTCTCATGAGCCTCCGGCAACAGTGCATCGTGCGGAACAGCATTACTAACCCAGACAACGACCAAGACCGACACAGACAGAGAGACTGGGAAGGATGACGGGCCTGGCAGCTCTACCGCTTTTACGGTTAATGGAGTACGTCTACTGAAAAAGCGCAGCCCGGGAAGCGAAAGTAGGCGACCGAAAGCGTAATACCCGCGAACGCACTAGCCAGCGCGAAGCGCGATCGGACGCCGAAGAGGTAGTACGCGACCAGCCGCAAATACGCGTAGGGGTAACCCGGTGCGAAAAGGGGCCGGCCACGGAACCAAGCGAGTGGGGGCAAGTATGCGAAGGGGAATAGGCGTTCTAGAGCCTCACACGCACAGGCGCCACTGGCAAGTAACATCCTGCCAGGCACCTTCAAACCGCAGCCTGAACCAAGCGGTACAGGGCCGGCGATGGTAGGCCCTGACGACACGGCTTCACCGAGCATGAACCATGGGGACGCCGTTGTGTGAGGGTCCACTCCGCTCAGAGGGAGCAGAGAACCTACGCGCGGGCGACGAAGGACATAACTAAATAACTGCGCGGCTGGCCGTAGCAATCTGCTTCTCTCCCCCCTCTAGACACATGATTACGAAAGAGGCTGAACTCGTAAAGAGAAAACTTTGAAAACAGAAAACATGCTGACGGACACAGACTCGACGACATGCGACACCACTCCCCTCCTTCCGCGGATACCCACGGGTAGCGAAAGCCACCGTGCAGATGTGGTGCGAAGACGACAATGCTCTGATTTGGCTGACCCAGAACGTACCTACCCCATATGACTCCCAAATCCTGACCTTACACTAACGGTACTGAGACAATCTGACGTGCCCACCCGTGTCCGAGCCTCGCTTTTCGTCCCTCGTTACAAAGGTGACAAAACCCGGCTCCAAAGTATTCTGATCCGTCGGAATACTAAGTACTACATTGCCAGGTGATCGCTGTACAGGGCAACTACCGTCAGTGGCGACCACTACGGGACTTATTTGACCCTGGGTGGTGTGTCACCGGAGGAAGCTGAGAAGGTCCTGGCCGAGAGCGACGGATATCGTACCTTCTTGGGTCGATATACGTACGCTTCTGGTCCACAACCCAACCTTGTGACACTAAGACCGACAGCACGGATAAGAAAATGACAGGACCGACTCAGACGAACGACTACGACATTGCCCAACTCGAAGAGGTCATGGCCGACGACAAGGACTCTATGCCGCCCGGATCAACTGGCTGGAAGGAGCAGCTCTTAGCCTCGTCGCCGGGAGATCGACACGATGACCAGTTCAGAGGGGAGGAAGTGGGGAGACTGTCCGATGAATCCATCTCCGACTAACTCCACTTCACCGCCGTCATCGCCCCTCAACATCAACATTATACAGATCAACCTCCAGCATAGCCAGACTGCCACGGCTAGCTAACGCAGGGCACTGGAGGTAAAGGCCCGAACCATCGCACTGATCCAAGAGCCGGGGATCAGGAATAACAGAATATGCGGCCTCGGTAACATTGGGGTTAAGCTAATTCTCAACACACATTTCAGACAAACCACGGACCTGCGTCTACACACCCAAGGAAATTCCTACCACACCACTCACTCAATTATGTTCCAGAGACCTGACAGCTGTCAGGCTTCAGACCGAAGGTGACGATCCAGACGTTCTACTGACCTCGGTATACATGCCAGGCGAGGACGCAAACTACCCGCCAAAAGACATGGCCGACCTGGTATAGCACTGCAACTGTACCAAACTAGACCTGATCATCTGCACCGACTCCAACGCCCACCATCCTAACATTGTAAACCGAGGCTCTGTACCCACATGAGTCACAGTCCAAGGACAAACAATCACAATTTGGCACGTATCGGATGAGCCTTCTTGCTCAGACCATAGAGGGATATAGCATATAAGGACATAACTACCAACACAAGAAAACCCGTACCAAGGCAAAACCCGCGGAGCACTCATGTGCCAGGGTAGGTAACGCCTATCACAGGTAACCTTAAGAGACCCTGCACAACTGGAATACACCGTGATAAAACTATCAGAATACCTAACCGAAGCATACCATGCATGCTGCAAGCTTATGGCGCCAAAAACCAACAGCGAGTGAAACCCCTGGTGGAACGCTGAACTCAGTTCAACTCAGAAACGCACTACGTAAGCAATTCAACAGAGCCAAAAATACTAGACTCCCGGACGACTGGGGCCTATACAAAGAGAACCAATACACATGAAAAAAGCAAATCAGAACTGCCAGAACGACAGCGAGGCGGAAATTCTGTGAATCCATTGAGACCAATAATGAAGCCGCAAGGGTAAGGAAAATACATCAACTGATCAGGACCGAACCCTTGACGCGCTGAAAAAACCCACTCAACAGACCAACTCAACACTAACTCATAGATAATAACTGACCATGAAACCAGTAAGGTCCTTCTCGAAGACCGGATAAAGTATGCCATTAACAACTTTCAGCCCTATAAGCACGCAGGGCTGGATGGCATCTTACCAGCCCTGCTACAATGGGAGGTTGATCTTTTAACACCATGCCTGGTGGAGATCTATCGGGCCAGCATAGCTCACAGATACCTACTAGGCAATGAATATCGGAATCGCGTAATATCGGAATCTCAGGTAGATGTTTCCATTATTTCAATTCCGATATTGAATAGTCCTCCCCTCATCTGTCAATCGAGCTGATTAAGTTCGGTAACAATAGAAAAAGTAATTCGAATAAGAATTACGGAATAAGAAAAAATAAATAGTCTTGTTATTTATCTGTTACGTAGTAACTATTTATCTGTGGCTCAGCGCTTACTCACGCAAGCATATGAATTGTATAGCTCTGATACCGCGTGTAGCGCTATCTAGCGAACCCGTACCGTACCAACATCATTGCCAGTGCCAGAGTCAATATGCGTGCATGCGCCCGCCAGTTAGTCGTGCAAGAACCGAGATCGAGAAAGGTGTTAGTGTGACTTTGTCGTCACGTAGGTACTAGCGTCAACCCAAAAAAATAAGTACATTAATAAAGTGTTGTAACTAGTTATATTCGTAATTAAAGTTAAATTAAGTAATTTGATCTAAAGACTTATTAAGTAATTATTGATTTATAAAACAGTAGCGAGCTGTAATATGTAATGTTTTTAAAACCATACAAGATTTTATTTGAAACGCGTTTTTTATATGAATTCAACTTTTTCTAAAACTATCCTAATCTCGAGATTAATATCGGTATTCCGATATTGGGGCCTAATATCGGAAATCAATTCCGATATTGGGACCTAATATCGGAAATCAATTCCGACATTGAAAACCCACTGATATTACATACCCCTGGCTTGGCGCGAAGTGAAAGTCATTTTCATAACCAAGCCTGGCAAAACCGACAGTACACAACCCAAGGCCTATAGGCCTCACATACTTTCTACTGGAAACCCTCGAAAGACTCTGTGACAGACATCCGAGACGGGTAAGACCACTTCACTAACAACAGCATGCGTACTCCACAGGCAGATCAACAGAATCCGCGCTCCACAGCGTGATATCCAAGATCGAATGCGCAGTGGATCACAAATGCTCAGCTCTGGCCGCCTTCTTTGACATCGAGGGCGCCTTTGACAAAACTATGTTCAAAAGCATCAACACGGCCTTGCATAGACACGGCATAGACTCGACCCTAAGCGGGTGGATCACCAATATGCTCAAACTGACAGCTGTAACGCACACACTGTGCGCGCTGCAGTGAACGACACTATAAGGGCAAAGGGGCGTCCTCTCGCCAGTCCTATGGAACCTAAGTGTAGACAGCCTCATCCATACAATGACAAAGGCTACTTCACCATAGGCTACGCCGATGACTTAACCATAATAATAAATGGCACCCACGAAAATATCCTAAGCAACCTCATGCGCCAAGCCTTGACAGTAGTAGAGGGCTGGTGCAATAAACACCAACTATCAGTCAACCCTACAAAAACCGAACTTATTCTCTTCACAAAGAAGAGGAAACTGACGACACTACAACTACCACGATTCTTTGGAACCACCCTAAGCCTATCAACTGAAACCAAATACCTGAGTATCTTTTTGAACAAACAGCTGAATTGGGCAAAACATACCAACTACATCTGTGGCAGTGCAAGCGAATGTTTGGCAGGAATTGGGGTTAGCCCCAAGGCATAGACATATATAGTAAGGACCAGGCTAACCGCGCGGCGAAATGGCACCAACGCGCTGGCCCTAAAATATCAGTTTAGGGCCAGCGCGACTCAGTCGAATGCGGTCCGCGCGCGGATGCGTAGTACTGTCATTAAAATGCCTAGTTGCGTGGTAAAAGGCTGCAAAAATTATGACACAAAAGTTAAAAAGGAACATGGGATATCGTATCATCGGTAAGTAATCTTACATTATTTTTGTTGCAATATATTTTTTTTTTTTTTTCCGTTATGGCTTCGCACGGTTTGTGCATTTAGCCAATGTCACGTTTACGAGAACAAAGGTAGGGAAACGAAAGAAAAAAGTAAAGAATATTTATGATCAATTAACGGGATTTAGGATTGGACGATTTATAGGATCAGTGTATTTTATAAAGGTGAATACTAATAGTGAATAATGAGCAAATTACAATGACGACAATTTACAACTTAATATTATTTAATGTGATGAATGAGACTATACATTTATAGACAGGGAAGCTATTTGTACAAAGTAAAGAAACTATTGAGGTAGGAAAAGGAATACGGAGAGACAAGAGGTTACAAAGAAAAGAAGAACGGTCATTTAAGGGACAGGAAAAAAAAATGTGATTTATGTCGCCTACGTCTGTGCCACAGAAGCAAATGGGGTCGTTGATGATATGTAGTTTGGCAAGATGGGCTGGAGAACAAACATGACCCAGTCTCATTCGAATTAGAACTGAGGTCTCCATCTTGCCAAATTTTGCCCTGCCAAACCACGGTTTTTCCGGAACGTCGGGTTGTATACTTGAAAAGTAACGGCCCTTCAATTTACTTCCGATATCCCAAGCTACCTTCCAGGTGTCCCGAAGAAAAGTCTTTGGTAATGTCAGAAGGTCAATACTAAAGTTCGTATAAGGAACTAAGTCCCCACACTGCACCGCATCACCGGCAAGTGTATCAGCCACTTCATTGCCATGGATTCCAGCGTGGGCCGGAATCCACGCAAATTGCAGTGTATTACCCTCAGAGATGGTTCTGGACGCAAATTCTCTTATTAAATAAAGGATAATCAAATAAACATATTTTTAAAGTGATAATTTTACCGCCGAAATCCACAATGGCGGCCATGTCGCGCGCTGTCGGCAGCGCGTGAAGTAACCTTGTACGGACGTCATTTTTTATTTGTGTTTTATTTTTGTCTTAGGAACTTAGTGTAAGTAATTTTGAATTTTTTTTTTGGTAAGTACCTAATATGTTTTATATTCAACATAAGAGTGAAACAAAAAGAGTACAAAAATTTAAGAGGAAGTCTAGAAATGATATGAAAATCGATTCATAAAATATTTTGAAATGCTGTTTTCATTTTATTCACGCAAACTGAGCGAAGCTACTACCGTCATTGACGATGGTAGTAGCTTCGCTCAGTTTGCGACATTTTTACCAGTTACTGACCTGCAAATTGCAAAAAACGTAAGAAAATTGAATTTCGCGGGCTACTCTGACGCTTTCGCCTTAAATTGTTTCCGATAAAATGTGATTAAAAAATCACGGCTACATAATCAAGCTACAATTTCCAGATTCGCATTGTATAGAAATAAATGAATGTAGCCGTGTGTACAAGGTTACGTCGTCGGCCTATGCAACGCGGAACTCACGTAGTTCGTATGAGTTATCATAGATGTCGTTAGTTTTTTCTTGTATGAAGAAGGTTTATGTAAAATGTTCTGATGGGCGTATCCTTCCTTTTGAAATCATTGCCCCAAGGTCACTTACTAGCAATACGCCACAGTTATCCAACCAATCACAGACGACTCACTAGTCTGGTGGCACAAGACAGACCTGAGCACAACCCAGAGACCTTGAAAAACTGCATTGGTTCGCTTGTGTAGCAATCACTAGCTGTATGAGAACTACACCCACTGCTGCCCTACAGGTAATGCTTGGATTGCCACCCCATCACCTTATCGTGCGGGAGGAGGCGGCCCTGGCCCCTAGCCGTCTTCAGGCTATATATATCAGGAACCCTAAGCAAAGATGCTATCAAATGGCAACCAATGATGGCATCACCCTGCGACAATGCGCCGAAACAACACTACTTTCAAAAGCACCACAACATAATACTCACAGAAGAACAGTGTGACTACTCAGGCCCAAAAGAGTTGAAAGTATATACCAACGGATCAAAGACTGATGCAATATAAGCATATCCAGGCCACTGGGAATGTTCAACACCGTCTAATAGGCGGAGTGTGTGGGCATTATACAAGCGGTGTATGCCATTGAAGCCAGGAGAGTTAAGGACATCCATATACAAATACTCTAACATCACATCAGTTCTCCAATCTTTAGGGAAAAAATAACTTACCTCGAGTCTTAACACTAGAATGTCACAATGCACTAGAACAAGTAACAGTGTCTATCCCCAGCACACATAACAGTATATATCCGCTGTGCTCTTCTACCCAAGTAGAAGGGCTCAGCGGATCGCAAGGTAACAACGTAACTGACAAACTGGCTAGAAGAGTATCCAGCATGTCAGTTTTCAGACCCGAACCTATCTTACCCATCCCCTTCAACCAGATTCGCAAGTGGCTACTGGAGCCTGGAGAGCTGGTGGACCTCGAGACCGGGCTGCAGGCAGTCCAGGGAAGCTATGCCACCCTTATATGGCAGGCTAACCAGACATTTATTACGGCTGCACAGGAACGGCCTGTGCCTGGTGATGGGGACTATCACAGGACACTGCTAACTAAACAAACACTTCCACACAATAGGCATAACGGACAATCCTCTATGCAGCACTTGCATAGAGGCTGAGGAAACCATTGCGCATGTGGTCTTTGAATGCACATGCGTTACCCAGATTAGGCCAGAAACCCTTGGGGCACCCAGATCTTACACAGATATTTTCAACAGACTTGGAGATTTAATCAACTTCTGGAGGAAGGTGGGCTGGTTGGAATAACCACCGACAGCCACCATGGCCCATGCACAATGGTCCACCTGAACAAGTAAGTGCAGAAACCAAAACCCTAGAAACCCTAAAAACATAGAACGAAACTAAACATTTTTAAAAGGTGCCTTGAAAATTTGGGAATAAGTGAAAGTGCTTTTTTATATGGGATTTTTGTATGAGTTATTGAAATTGCGATCAGAAAATATGTTAGCCTTTCAGCAGAAATGTTATTGATGAATGAAAATGAAAAAAAAATATATAATGTTTATTATTTTTTATGCATAACCAAGCCAACTTTGAATGGGACTGCTTTGCCAAGTACACCAACCCACACAAACTGCAATCTAAAAGGTTGAAAGTTACACAGAAACATAGCATAATTTAAGTTTTGTTCTAGGATTAGCAGCTACTCTTAAAATTTACCCAATAATTCATGATTATTTTTTACAAATTTATATCATTTAGTTTGTGATATTGAGTATAATTGGTACCAGACTAGTAAACTGGCACAAAATTGAAACACAATTTGTTACTATAGAGGGCCATCTGTTAGGTTTGGTTTCGGTCACATGAAAGTGATAGTGAAGGTGCAGTGATGAAAATAAAGAGTGTAACAGGGACTAGCATGCACTTCGACTTAAGTTTCTGTATCATACCTTAACTCTCGTTGAGCCCGATATTAAATCTATATCACAAAACCTTCCATCCCTTTTGAAGTGATGTAAGTTTACGGAAATTTTGTTGGCGTAGTTACAACATTTGTAAGGACGAGCCCCATCTTTGGCTGTGCATTTCTCATAGACATTAATTGTCGTCATGTCAAAATAAAATTATAATTTAATATATCCACCGGACACTAGATAACATAGATGACACTGACGGCCATAAAACTATAACATTGATATAAATAACACATTCGCCAGAAGAATTTCAATGAAGTCATTTAATTTCGTCAAGTTTTTATTTTGACTTTTTGTGTCTCATTGGTCTACTGGCCTGGCTTGGCTTTGATTGACACTGACAAACAAACTGACAGTGACAGTACAGTAGTGGTATGGTATTGTTTTTCCTAGCTCAATGTATGGTATGGTCTCAGAACAATTAAATAAAGCAGGTATGGTCAAGCTGTACAAGCTAATTGGTCTGTGGTATAGTATATATATATAGAGAGTATGTATGTATATATAGAGGTCAGTGGGTATAGTCCAATGACTAAGGCAGCGTTCCGAGTTGGGCTGTCATCGATTTGAGAGCGTGAGCGCGATAACGATGTCCCGTGAATCGTCATAGATGACGTCATGACACGCGCCATCTTGCGGTAACGCCGACCATGCCCTAAATTAATATCACCGTGAGCGCTGTCAAAAATGATGGTAAAGTAAAGCGGCTTTTTCGAAAATATGCTGTAAAATCTAAGACGTAACAGAATACCAGAAATGAGTTATAAACTCATGCGCATTATGTTTAATTATTGTTGCATCTATGTTATTTGTAATTCTTGGTAACAAATAAGAGTGTAATTGTAGTTTCATTAATTCTTTTTAACATAGCCAATAATATCGACACACATATAAATATTGTGAACCCCATGGGTATGTTTTAAAGTGATACAATAATGCGAACTGTAAGAACTGTCTTTTCACCTGTGACAAACAATAAATAAATGAATATGAACATGGTATTTTACTTCGGGGTAAATCTTTGCCGGGAGCATGTAAATACGCTAATATAGGTAAGTACTTCGATGTCCGTTTCATCCCTGGACGAATTGTCGTTCTCAAATTCAAAATCTGAGTTATCCGAGTCGATACAGTAATCCAACAAAATAGAAGTGCCAATGCGTTAAACTTTCATTTGCAAAAGAATAATCGGTCTTTTTTGTGCAAGGTTTGAGGTTGACGTTGAGCGACCACTGTGAGCGCGTTCACGAGCGTTCCGAATTGATGACAGTTCTAAACTGTCATAATCATGATAATAATATCTAATACGGAACGCAAAATATCGATGTGATCGCTGTGAGCGCTCACTTTCTAATTCGGAATGCAGCCTAAATAAACCTTTCTCTCAGACTAAGGAAAAGGTCTGAGACCTTTCTATACTTCGTAAAAGATAGCTTGATCCTCAGAACAATAACTTATTGTTCTGAGGCTTGATCTCTGCGACAGCTGTCAGTAAAATCACGCCTATGAAGTTCTGAATTTCATAGTAGTAGGTCATTGACTTATAATAGTATGGACTGGAAATATCAACAAAAAAAGGGTGCCTACCTACAACTCATAATGTCTCATAAAATGGCTGCCATTGCTAGGGTTGTGGCAATCAAGGAATATTGGTGTTACTATAACGAGTATCGATACGAGTCTTACTTGATATCACGTTTTGTTCATAATTATGTACTTACTTAAAATCTGTTGTAACAGAAAAAGATGAGTAGTTTACTTACCGTCTGTTATCTGAGAATAAAACTCATATCAAGTGTTTTTTTCTGTACAGAATTAAAAACTTTTGTATACAACATGTATGTGTAACATACCTAACTATTTATTAAAGAGTGAGTTGTGGAGTAAAAATAAAAAATAATTTTTTTTTACTTAAAATATGTTTATTTGTGTGATAATAATTTATAAATTATAAATTATTTTATTTCTGTAAGTAGGTTTGTACAAACACTTTTACACGTCAATCGTATTTTAAAAACTAAATTAGGTCGGCGCTTCCTATTTGACTACTATGAGAAGAAAGGCCGAAACAAACTCCGTGGTCACAGTCTCTTTTAAAGTCCAGACAAAATCTTGGTCAGATCACGTTATGGCTATGTAGATCGCTTTCTGAAATGGTCTTTTGAGGAAAGAACCACACAAATTGTGGGAACTGTCCAGTCAGTTTCTTCAGAGAATTTTTTTGGTGCGGGTAAAACAAAAAATAAATAAAATATTGGTAAAATACTGTGGGAACAGAGTTATCATGTAATCTCATTACATCAAGTGTTCTATTGAAACAGCTTTCTTCAAAGTGAATGCAGAGGTACCATTCTTTATGTCGCGGCTCGCGGATTAATACTTTCTTCACCAATAGCGTCTAACCACTTTTTCTTTAATCCTTAATTTTTAGGAAACCTATAAAAGAGGTAAGTATTTTGATCAATAAATCATCATCATCTAACTAAAATAAATAACAAAATGTCGATGTCTTATTTTATTTATTTATCATTTATCATCATATAAAACTCTGTGGAACGGTCTCCCGGTGCTGTGATCTAGCAAAGTTACTCGGACCGATTAGGACACGCAGAACGATTTATGTTAACATCGCTGATTGTACCGATATCGTTTCAGCGGAGGAACTAGTTTCGGAAACTATTACAGCAACGGTACAACACTATTCCACTATGACATATTATTGTAAACAAACGAATGAATTAATAAATTGGTCTGTTATAAATATGAAAATGACCCCAAATATACCTTACCAAATACACTTTTCATCGAACGTGTATGAATGTATGTAATATTGCATGAAAACCGGCTACTAACCTATGCAAAGACAATTGAGGTTGATTTCCATTCTTTCTTGCACCACACTTCACAATACAACACACAGGCATGTTGGTTTGCTGTTTTCCAACATTTACATTAATTTTTAAAGGTAAACTCCTCTTAATATTCTCGCAAATCTCAATAACACAAAAAATAAACAACTATTTGACAGCACAACTACCACGAAACTCGTCACCACAGACTAAATAGATGTCGCATAAGATGGCTGATAGGGCACTTACCTACAACTGTCCCTACGTCACGACTAAATGTTACCATAATGAGCAACAACTTAAATATTGTTGTCTCTTTTATCACATACGATTGTTTCATTAGAAAGAATGAGACAAAACGATATTTCACCGTCTGTATCGTATTTCACTCATATTTGTATGCAAAGTGTATGTCAAATATAATGCGGCGCCTCCATGTTTTTCCTAGCTCAATGTAGTAGGTACAGACAGTAGGTACCTGTAAATGTCATACTTTATGGGCATGCCAACCTAATTAGTGATGGGCGATGAATCATTGTGCGGTCGACAATGTATCTGCAGAAAACTGGAAGAAGGTGGTCACCAAATGCAGAAAACGAATGGAAGAAGATTGCGAGCGGGACGTCCGATTTGATAATATTTGCGAACAAGAGTTTATAATAAATTTACAAGATTGTTCTAGCGATTCAGAAACTGATTCAGATATGGATTTGGGGTGTACTCCTTTACGAGAATAAATGTATTTTATATTCAAATATTCGTTTAATTTAGTAACGTTTGCAATTAAATTAAACCCAATTAACTGTTACATTAGCATCGATAATTATCGATGCTAATGTAACATTTAATTGGGTTTAGTAAGAAACGTCGATAATTTCTATCGACAATTTTTTATATCATGAAAACCCTAGGAATGTCAGTTTGACTTATTTCGCAGAGATCAAGCTATCTTTTACGTAGTATAGAAACGAAAGGTCTCAGACCTTTTCTCAATGTATGGTCATAACTCATAACATAATACCGTAGACAGGCCCTGCATTCCGAATTAGACCATGATAGCTCACAGCGATCAATTATCGATATTTTGCGTTCCGTATTAGATAATTATAATTATCATGATTATGACAGTTTAGAACTGTCATCAATTCGGAACGCTCTTGAGCAATGGTGCAACGTGATCTGTCATTGTCAAATGTCTGACACTAACTGTTTGTCAAATTGTCACTATTGTAATACTGTCAAGTCAATAATTATTTTGGTGTTATTGTTTTCAGGGCTGCTTGTAAATAAATTGTTAAAAATATATTAACATTGAACTGCAGAATAGAGCGACTTATTGAAAAACATGTTAAATAAGGTTTTGCTTTCTTCCGATGTTGCGTTGGTTTGTGTCCAACATGCGCTGTCTACAGAAAAAGAAGAAATTATGGGGCTCCTAATTGGAGAGGTACATACCTATTTTTACAAAATTATATTAATTGTTTTTAAGTATATATACTTACTTACTGTTTTTAAAACACCGTATCTTTACAGGTCCTTAACAATGGTACTTTGGTTTCAATTGTGTCTTCCGTAATACTACGACGCTTAGATAAAAAACCAGATCGTGTTGAAATATCTGAAGAGCAGTTGGTCCAAGCGACATTGCGTGCCGAAGAGTTAGCAGCTGAAGTCAACAGACCCCTACGAGTCGTTGGATGGTACCATTCTCATCCTCATATCACCGTGTGGCCCTCACATGTTGGTAGGTTTCACTTAGATGAAGATTTCTAAGTAGTTTTATTAATGTTACTCTAATTATAAAATTTCATAAAATAACTAGCTTTTGCCAGTGACTTCGCCCGCGTGGACGTCGGAAATTATCTCACGCGAAAACTACCAGTATAAAAAGTATCCTATTATGTTAATCCAGGTTATAAACTATCTGTGTTCCAAATTTGATCCAAATCCATTCAGCCATTTTTGCTTGATTGAGTAACAAACATCCAAACATACAAATTTAGACATTTATAGTAGGAAGTAGGATTATAGTATAGTCCCGACAGACATTGTCCTGCCCGAATGCAGCGCCACCTACCGGGTCCAATTGTGAATCTAAACCATTCTCAAATCCACTTGAACACACACAAAAAAATTCAAATTGGTCCTGCCGTTTACGAGGAGTTCAGTCACATACACACGCACACAAGTAAAGTATATTTAGTTATTATATGATAAATTTATTATTGTAAAGATACTAATATTTTGAACATATTTTTTCAGATCTTGCTACTCAGTCTATGTATCAAAGAATGGACACAAGCTTTGTTGGAATTATATTTGCAGTATTCCTTACAGATCAGACAACAAAAGCTCCTTCGGTAAACCCTAATTTACTTTATATCTGATGAATATTATGCCATAAAGCATTCATACAGGGTGTACAGTATTAGCATTAATATTGCTGATGGATAGATTGTATGAATAGATGAAAAATCAAAATATTTTGGAAAGGCCATTTTTTTTATAAAAGCCATTTCTAGGTTATCCATTAATTACTGGGCACCTGTATATTAATGAATAATGGGCGCCACACAAGGCCAGTTTATGAGTTATTTATTACACAAAGCCGGTGTATTGAACTGTCTTGAAATGTATTTCTAGCTTTTGTACATACCATCCCATCCCATGATGTGCATGTGGATTGAGTGATCCTCTTTTCAATCTTAACAAAAATCGAGGAATATTTACAACCGCCACAGCCAGTGACAGGACTGACTCACAAACTGGCCTTGTGTCCGAAGCGTATAAACCATTATATTGATCACAATATTGCACTTGCATGAGTTCCATGTTTTTTTTTTGTTACTTAATTTTAATGTTTCCTATTTCCAGATTCAAATTACTTGTTTTCAATCTATAAATGATGGTTCAAGTCAGAGTAGGAAAGAAATTGAAATGGAAATAATAAATAATAATGACTCTTTATTGTCAAACAATTTTGAGGTAAGTACAGATTAGGATTATACTATTCTTTGTTGTCACTGATAGATATCAACAATTTAATTAATTGCAATTTTATCACCATTTTTAAAATTGCCAAACTTAATTGCATACCATTGGTTTTGGTTAAACTCAGGGACTGGAAATTTTATCTTTGGTTGTATTCTAATGTAATTACTTAATTCAATTTCAAGACTTTAACTCAATTGCCTGTAATATTAAAAGAGGAAGAAGATGAAGCTTACAATAATGAGGCTGGGCCAGACGAAACTGATGATATAATAAATAAACAACATAATGCAGCAGTTAGAACTATTGCAATTGGACACATTGTGGACAAGGTAACTATTATCGTATAATAAAGCGTGAGTGCAACTAATCTAAATCCAAAAGCGGGCCCTGGAGGGGACATTGGAGGAGGCCTTGTTTCTGTCACGCGAGTTTGCAAGCCCGCATGCGTGAGATTAGCGCATGTGATGCACCCGCAAACTCTCCGCGTACCGTAGCTGCGTTGGCGTGTGGCATGCATGACAGGTTAATTATGTACTAAACGATAGGATGCGACCGGCTTCCATACGGGCCAGGGGGTCTAACCCCCTAAGCACGAAGTAGGTACGTAGTTTCGACCGAAGTGATGGGCGTTTCCTACTCCGTAACATTTACGTAAGTAGGTACATAAGATTAGTTCGGTTTCCAAACTAATAATGAATGGCAACACGATTTGACTGTTGTCGCAATGCCCGATGTGTTTTTGCCTGTCCGTAAACTTTAATTTGACACTTGTTTTGATGGGTGAACTATTTTCGGACGGGCCCGTATCTTCGTTGACAAACTTATAGAGTAGACGGTGACACGCACGCGGACACAAATTCGCATGATACGAAAAATACCCTATTTTGTAGGTATGGATTTAATACTACCAATTTTTTTCTTTTTCGTATTTGTGGCACATCGATTCCCACTTCAGGCAAGCAAATTTTCAAAAACGATGGTGAAGTTTTACTTACCTTTGAAGTAATCGAATGTTTCCTTAAAAATTTCAAGCATCAATATTTAGGATACTTCTCCACCATTTAGTATAAAACAGGGTCGTTTTTCGTGTCTGTGTGACCGCTTAATTCCTCTAAACTACAAATCATTTTGATGCGGTTTTCACCAACATTTGTGCATTAATATTTAATGAAGAAGAACTTTCGATGTTTTGACATGTCGCCAAATCAGTTGCAAGTAATAATATAAGGCGTAATTGAAACAATTGGAAAAAAAAAAACTGGTCCCTACATTTTGTTTAGTAAATGTTATACGAACATGTATGGATCAGCAAATTTTTTTTCGCGACTTCATATTCTCCCATAGTAAAAGTTGTTTGTAATGATGAGTACAGTGACCCCTTTCTTTCAAGTGAGTAAACACTAGTGAAACAAAACAAAGTGTGAAACTGCTTGGCTTGGATGATTCGGAATGACCTTTACAAGGCATCCAGGTAGCTAGGCTTATAACAAAAATGCAAATTCACACTAGCGGATTTTATTCAATCAATAAAAAATCAATGTCTTTTTTGGCACGAGAATCGGTTGCTGAACACCCTTCAATATGTAAAATGTTTATAACCAGCGTGTTTTTAATGCTAAAAGCCTACTCCGGAGAAAGAACGCGAATGAGTGGATAGATAATGTGGTGATCATGAATCTACAAGGTGAATCTAAAACATTGAGCCTTAAGGGTGTAGCAAACTATTCGAGTTACACAGATAGGTATTTTAGTTAAAAAAAAAGAAAAAAAAAAATTTGAGCTGGTTGAATCAAAACTTTATAACTACTAAACACAATCTAATATCTAGTATTCTTTCAGATGTCCAGGCCTATGCTAGAAGGTCTTGTAGCAAGAAACACTCTTAACACTATACGCTTGAAAGCATTAAAAAGACAACACCAGGAAATGATGTCTAAGTTAGAAAATATGTCTTGTAATGTTTAAGATATACTCTTAATTAAATGATGATTGCTGAATTACATCTGAATGTTTAAATTTTTCAATCATCATAAAATTACCAGAGTATAAAAATACTACTTTACCATTTATAATATATACATATACAATAAATAACTCTTATGAAATTGAAAAATGATATTTTTTTCAGTTTACAATTTAAGGGTTGAGTTTGTTATGTTAAATCATTCTGATCAATAATTTCGAAACCATCAGATGAGTCTATACTTGATAGTCGGTTCCTTTTAGTTTCAGTTGATTCCGTTTTAATCATATTTCCAACTGCTTCAGTAATGTTCCAGAATGCATTATATGCAGAGCTGCTCCAAGTACTGGCTGGTTCTACTACCTCTAAAGTAGATTTAATTTTCACCCGCTCTTTTTGTTGATCTAAAACAATAAAAATATTGTAAAATAACAAAAACTCAAATCAATTTATTTTTAATATCTAGGTGGATTGTGTAATATAGGTGTGTTAATATAGGTGGAGCATTCGCTTGGAATTTCCTTTCAATTGTTATGAAATAAATATTTGTATTATTTGTCTCAAAACATGCTGAAATTGTGTCAGTATCTTACAGTTTTGCATTTTCTTCATCTACAAAATAATCACTCATAGAACTTGCCTAGAGGTATATATTCATCTTCACTGGTGTCAGAAGAATCAACATCTTTTTCCAGTGTTTGCATTTTTTCCATGGAGAAATTTGTAACTAACGAGCTACTATTGTCAGAGCTGTCACTGCACTCAGCCAGTGGAACATCTTCAGGTTTCCAATAATCTATTAATCAATATAATTTATTAAACCATGCTTCTGAAAAAATCCTATCATGATAAACAGGAATTGCTAAAGATTGAAAAGTTAATATATTATGTGGAAAATCATAATAATTTATTAATATTTTAATAGACCCGAAATAAATGTCATAACTGTATACCTACTACTATTGGATGCAATCATGAAATATGAATGATATTGGATGGATAATATGTTAGGATCGAATAAGTAACCACATTATTCTCATCATGAGTGGTTTTCTTTCTTGACAACTAAAGTGCAAATTCTTCTCTTTTGTACTTAAAAACGATCATCAGCAAGATTCTTATAATATTAATAATATTGTAATAATTTGACTAAGAATGAGGTCATGTATGTACCTACCATAAATTTGTTTCTCATCTATACTTGGAACAGGATCAGGTTCAATGGATAGTAATTTTATGTTAACTTCAGATACTTCCGGTATAAGACCTTCCAATTCAAAGTCAGATTCTAAAAAAAAACGAAAATTCATATTGTTACAAAGTTTAAATTATTTTTCATAATTAATAAATTTATAAATATTTAGTTACCTAAGTCTTGTCTCATATTCTTGCATAATTTTATTACAGGTAATATCACTTTGTAAAAAATACATACAAACATTAGCAATAAGTATGTTATTAGATAGCCATTAATATATTTCCCAGTAAGAAAAACTATTACCAGGTTGATATTGATTAATAGGAAAGCCTGGAACAGAAAAGAATATGTTCAACAAAAAATGTGGGCAATCAATGGATAATAAATAAAATGGGTTGTGTCATCAGAGTAGGTTACATAAAATAAAACATGGAGTCAGGGTGTGGTATTGTGATTTCAAAGACTAACAGTAAGTTCAGCAACCAGTTTTAACCACATTATCATATCAGATTTAAATATTGCTTTTAATAAAATATTGCTAATGAAAAATCGGTATTATTAAATGAAAACAAAAGATACTCCCCAAAAAAATAACCTCCTTCTTTTGAAGTTGGATAATATGAAAAATGAAATGAGAAAAAGAAATAGTGTTACAAACATGCCTATGGTGTTCTCAAAATCATAATATTATGAAAATTTTATCAAAGTGTAAATCATTCTTTGATGCGAAAATCGTTTTTGGTATTTATACTTGTGACTGGACTATCCATGAGATTGCTAGTAACACCAAGGCAGAAGGCCAACTTCTCAGGATAAAATTTTCTCACCCATTTGCAAAATATCTTGTGCCTTCAAACTCTTAACTTTTCTAATTTAGTATGGATAGTCCAACAATATTCATTGTGCTGGTCATGGAAGTTACCTTCCAATAGGATGCAGATGAGGCAACCAAAAATATAGATATTTTTACATTTCTTATGACAGTAATCTGTATAATAAATGTAATACTGTGTATGTGTAAATGTTACTTAGCAAAAACACAATGTCTATCATAAACAAATATTGATTAGCATATACTTACTTTGGTGTGATTGGTTTCTCTTAGATACAAGAAATCATTACATCTGCTTTGCAACCACAGTTTCATTTGTGTTGCTGCTGAATATAGTTGGTCTCCATGACTGGTTAGCCGTTTTAAACATGAAGTTCTATGTTTGTGTTTTAACCAGGTCTCAAATGCATCAATGCTTACCACTGCGGTGCATGAACCCAAAAAGAATTCTAAAAGGTTGACTTGTTGATGAACACTTACACTGACAACAAACAGGATTATTGAAAATACTTAAAAAATACTGAAGATATATGCATAAGAAATAATGAAGATGTGAATACTTACAAAAATATAATATTTAGAATAAACATAAATGACAAAGACATCCACATTTTTCTCCAAAACAAAACATCTTCAAGTAAGCCAATAAACGCTGCTAATAAGAGGGATGTCTGGGTATTTTTTGTTTCTGAAGATTTTGTCGCATTCCATTTCAATGCTTTTTTTAATGTCGCTAACATGAGTTCAGTTTTTTTTCAAATAGAAGGAAACAATATGTTTTGCACATATAGTACACTAAGTTTATTGTTCTTTTATCCTTTAGTGCTTTATCCACTGAATGTTTAGAAAGAACAAAGCCAGACGAACCAACAAATATTATTCAACAAATAAAATAATGATGAAATGACAGATACACAGATGGTGAGATGACACTGACTGATCAACAGATGACAGTAACAGTATTGACAGGGGAGGGCGGGAGGCCAATGACTAAAGACCAATGACTAAAGACTAAGAGAGGACATGAACTAAAAGATCTATATAAATTAAATACATTATGGAAATATCATACGATTCTATACAGAAATAAAAAAATATACATGTTTCTTTCTAACTTATGCAATTCTGCCAGTGTCAAAAAGAGAAAACCGTATTTTGTCAGTTTTCTAAAATTGCAATTCAATTTCAATTGACGTCACGGAAGCCCTGCCCATCGGCCGGTTCGCCATTTTAGTTTCTGGTTTTGAGTACTTCTCAGAGTGTACATGAAGTGTCATTTGGCGTTATCGTGCGACTAAATATTAAGTTTTTTTCCATTTCGAGAACATTTTGAGTGCTGTAAATTTGACTGAGGCTGTCTGTGATAGAGGAAACCATGCCTAAGTGTTGTGTGAGGGGCTGTGGCTCGAATTACAGTAAAAAAGCGCCTCTGATATCCCTGCACAAGTAAGTCGAAAGAATTCATAGATTATTAAGTTTCCTATATAAATTTATACCAATTTCTAGTCTCAATTCATGTTTATTACTGTTCGGTCATAGATTATTGCCTATTCATAGTCTTTCGAACGATATATTTCCTTATTTTGGTTTTGTTTACTACGTATTTTTATTGACAAATATAGTGTTGTGATTGTGTAATTTGCACAACGAATCGATTTAGCATCGATAAAAACCAAATTTCTTTTGAATATTTAGCATGAAAAAATATACACATTTAAGTATGTTAGTTTGCGTGTTTTGTTTGTGTTTTTAGGTTACCAAAAAATTATAAACTTAAAAGTAAGTGGCTTGAATCATTGGGTCAAGAAAATATCGACTCCAGCCAGGAAAATGTTTGTTCACTACATTTTGAAGAGTCTTGTATTAATAGAAGTCTTGATATAGTGAGACTTCACGACAATGCAATACCGACAAGGCTCCCTAAGGTAAATTATCACATTTTCATTGTAAGCCTACATTTACCCATATATTCGAAAATAATGTTGGAGCTGATGAAGATTGTACAACCTATCTTTGCATTGTATAAATTCAATCTCTTAGTATTGTATAATTGCATAGCACATGTGTGAGCACTATGTACCCACTATAAAGGTTACTGGGTTCGTCTTTCATTGACTTGAATGTGCCCTGGCGGCTGAGAGTATGTCATGCTCACTCAAATGTGTCGCTGGTGGTGACGTGTGTATTGGATCATTGAGTTCCCTTCAAAATGGTTGAGCTGAATGGTGCTGATCCATACGTCATGTTCGTGAACGGGCGCCGTCAGTAGGCACTGGTCATTTCTTAGCTGCCACGGCTTATTTTAATTCCATAATTGTTTTTATCTTTTTATTACGGACGCTTTTAACGTGCACGTGTTTCTACATCGTTCTCACATGTATAATTACAACATGAATGATGTAACCACTTTTTTGTAACAATATTTTGATTTAAAAGAGTGTCCATGGAGTTTCTTGCCCGTTCTTCTCCATAGGTACCTACTACGCTTTGGAATGGGCAACTAGCTTCATCTTTCTGACTGACCAACCCCTTGACAATTCAAAAGTGCCTGTAATTGGTTTATTTGAAATAAATGCTTTCGAGTTTGAGTCATAATACATTATTATTTCCCTGTACATTTATTGTAGACAGGCAGACTTTATTGTATTTCACATTATTGGTGTACTTAATACTAATTACAAACTGATATTATTGTATCTATTTGAAATAAAACGGTTCTCCCATTAAATGCATAATATCGATTTCTGTTGTTTTATTTTGTTAATAATCGGTATAGTTTTGAATTCCTTGTTGCAGTTTTATTTACTCTTCTTCTAGCTTAATTATTACGAGCAACTATTAATCATAGAGTAAATAATATCAAGTACAATTAATTTTAAATGAACCGCCAAATTGATGATTTTTGCAAGTTTTCAGTCAGATTACGCAACAACAGGCTTTTTTGTACTTAATCCATAATGCGACGTCCTAGAATGAGAATCGAATAACAACCTACTTACCTACTATCTACTTAAAATCAAAAACCTTATTTTAATGTATGTGATTTCGATTAATCGATTTGTAATCAACACGATGAACAAAATCATTGCAAAGAATGAGCAGAGGACAACACTAGGTAATGGGCGGAGCCTACGCCATTTTACTTTCCACGCCGGCACGCGATACGATCTTTTAGTTCATGTCCTCTCTTATTCTTTAGTCATTGCTAAAGACGCGTATTTTAATAGAGGTCAGTGCTAAAGACTAAGAGGGGGAGGCACTTGAGTTTTTTTTTTTTTTTTTGTTATGACTTCGCGCGGTTTGTGCGTTTAGCCAATGTCACGTTTACGAGAACAAAGGTAGGGAAACGGAAGAAAAAAGTATAAAATATTTATGATCAAATAACGGGGTTTAGAATTAGACGATTTATAGGATCAGTGTATTTAGGTGAATACTAATAGTGAATAATGAGCAAATTACAATGACGACAATTTACAACTTAATATTATTTAATGTGATGAATGAGACTATACATTTATATACAGATTCACAAAGGTACGATTGCTACCGTATCGATAATGGCACTTGACACCAGTCGCCCCAAGGCACCGATCGATGGGCTCAGCAAGCTCAGCAACACCCGGCAACACCATATCGCGTAGACAGAGAATGCTTTCTCTGTCTACGCCATATCGTCAGCATAACTAATGTTATCATCAATGTTAATGTCATTGGCCCATGTTTTTTTAAACATGATGCCGGCCAGTAAGTTGCCGTCAATGGAGAGCGCTATAGAGCCATGATTGCCGACTTCTTTATTCCTTAGTTAAACGGTATTGATGTGGCAGAGCTTTGGCTTCAACAAGATGATGCAAAATGCCACACAGCGCGCGACACCATCAATTTTTTGCGAAAAATATTTGATGAGCGCATAATTTCGCGTAATGGACCTGTGAACTGGCCTCCACGATCGTGTGATCTCACACCTATGGATTACTTTCTTTGGGGATATGCGAAGTCACTCTTCTACGTTATTGGATCACTTGGAAGTCGATATTCGCCGTGTTGTTGCCGATATACGGCCCCAGTTGCTCGACAAAGCGGTCGAAAATTGGACTTCCTGACGCTTCATTCGAGCCAGCCGTGACGCTAATATGCCCGAGATCATGTTTATGCTTTTACCAATGGCATAAGCATATCTTTTAAACAATTTACCTTTGTTTTTAAACACTATTTCATGTTCGATATCACTTCCGACAGCAAATTCCTGTCGGAGGAGATGATGTCTTCATACCGTATATGAACTGCCAAAATTTAACATTCCTTGTTTGGCCCAGAATACAGCACCGCTAACACCATTCGCTGATGCAGACATAAACACTGCTTTGCCGTGCTTCGGGTGAAAGATCTCGTCGATAGGTGACAGTCAGCAATGAGAGGCCTGCTTTGGGGGAATTCTTTATGGGTCTCTTGAACACATAGGGTGTCAAAATGTGTACGAGATAATTCAGAAATAATTTCTGCTTTATCCTTTTTTTTTTGTTTGAGGGCGGGAAATCATCAATTAACATCTCCCGCTCTGGGCAGAGCGGGAGGGCGTGTCAGACTCTTACTGACTAAAACCCACCCGTGTTCCTTCAGTTGCCTGTGCCACGGTATCCCTCTCGGACTTTCCCGCAACCCTAGCAGGCATCGGCCCTAGCGGACCCCGTCATTGGTGCTGACATCCCTTTGAGGCGCGCGTGGAACACAACGCGCCGTCGACCCGGGCCTGGTCCTTATCGAACGGCGAGCTGCCCATTGCTCGCCGTTCGCAAGCCCGCACCTACGGTGGCCGGGAACCGGCCTGCGATTCCCGACGACCAGGGCGTCTCCTGCGGCGGCTAGGGGCATGAGGGCGCGAATTTTGCCTCTCTCTCACGCGTTCCGCCTCCTGCTTCGCGAACATTACTACTTCGCAGAAGGAGGTGACGGCTTCCCAAGCCCTCTCGCTCCGTACCATAGCCTGGATCAGGGCCGGACGCGAGAGATCGCCACCGCCAATCGCCTCCACGAAGACACGGCGGTGCTCCGCCCAAGCTGGGCAGACCTCCACCGTATGCTCCACCGTGTCCTCCAGGCGATCCACACAACGGTGACACCCGGACGTTTCCTCCCGCCTTATCCGGAACAGGAACCTCCCGAAACAACCGTGTCAGGTGTGGACCTGCGTCAGGCGGATGGTGAGGACGCCGTGGCGCCTCTCTAGCCACTCCTCAAAGAGGGGACTTTTCGCCGCAATTGTGGCGTGCCCCGCGCTGGGTTGCGACAATCGCACTCTCCATGCCGCCCTGAGATCCCGCTGGAGCTCTGTCCGCTGTACCGTGATTTCTCGCGGCAGCGGAGCTACGCCCGGCGTTTCGCCTCCTCGCGCCACTCCCAAATGTGCGCGAGGACTTTTGCCTCCAGATCCCATGGCGGTAATCCGGCAAGAAGGCTCGCTGCCTCACCGGAGACCGTACGGTACCCCCGGACCAGTCGGGTGGCCAGTGGCCATGACCCTTTGGGGCGCGTTCAACCAGCGGGCTGGCCGCCGCCTCAAGGAACGCGCCCACACCGGTGCCCCGTTAAGGGCCATGGACCGCACGACCCCCGCGTAAAGCCTCCAGCAGGAAGCGTTTGGCCCCCCTAGATTGGACAGGAGCCGCTTCAAGGCAGCCCCGGCCCTTTCCAGTCTGGGAGCCAAACGTCGGAAATGCTCCATGAAGTTCTACCGGCTGTCAAGGACGAGTCCCATCGACCACCATTACTTCTCGACGCCGATGTGAACCCCTCCTACCATTATTTGGGAACCCGACGGTGGCGCGTTCCGAGGACCATGAAAACACATGGCCTCAGACTTGTGCAGGGCCACCTCGAGTCCCAATTGCCGGATCCTCTCGACGAATGTCGCAACCCCGCTTGTAGCTAGTTCGGCCACCGCCTGGTGTGACCTCCCCTGTGCCAGGACCAGCGTGTTGTCAGCGTAACAAACCACGCTGACGCCGCTGGGGAGGTCGGCGCGCAGCACCCAGTCGTAGCCGATGTACCCAGATGCGGCCCCAGGACCGATCCCTGTGGGACACCGCACGACATCTCTTGCCGGTTCCCTACTCCCTGGTGACCAGGGTAGATTACGGCCCTGTCCGTCAAATAGGTCTCGACCACACGACAGAGGTAGGTCAGCGTCCGGTGATACCGGAGTGCCTCCCTGATGCAACTCCAGGGCAGGGTATTGAAGGCAATGGCGATGTCTAGAGACACCGCTAAGACGACCCCACCCCAGGCTACAGCATCCCCCGTCGTGAGGGCCCGCACGCGCATGATGGCGTCCACCGTAGAGCGCCCCCTGCGGAAGCCAAACTGGCTCTCCGACAAATCCTGCCCCACCCGCACCAGCCGCCCGATGAGGTGGTCTGCAATGACTCTTTCAAAGAGCTTGCCCACTTCGTCGAGCAGCACGATGCGATGGGCCGGTAAGCGGACGGAGAGTCCGCTGGGCGCCCCGGCTTCTTCATGAGGACCAGTTTCCCCGTCTTCCAACGTAGTGGGAACTGGCCCCTCTCCATGCATGCGCTTAGGAGCCCCCTTAGTCGAGGCCCGAGAACCTCCGAGGCCAGGACCCAGTCTTTCCCAGGTAAGCCGTCGGGTCCTGGGGCGGTATTTTTGGCACTCAGCCTACGTACCGCCACTCGCAGCTCGACCTCGGTCACCCCCGGAGCATTGTCGTCGTCGGCGGTGTGGTCCGCATTGAACACCGCTGTTGGCGGAGCCTTGGGCGGGGAGATATGTTCCCCTCTAGAAGGGAACAGAGCGCTCACCACGTCCTCCACGAGCTGGGGCCGGAGCCTATGCGTCAGCGGGGGAGCCCATGGGCGGAGCTTCTCTCGCACCAATTCCTGTCCCTGTTCAGAGGCTCCAGCGACTCCTCACGGGCCAGTCTCCTGGCCCGCAGGATCTCCGCTTGGAGGGCGGTCTTCGCCTCTCTGTACCCCTCGTACAGCTCCGCCTGAATGGCTTCCGTATCCGGAGGGCGAATATGGAGCCTGCGGTGCCTGGTGTTCCGGTGTCGCACAGCGATGCACGCACTGCGCAGAGTCGTCCACTCCGGCGACCACCAGCACACCTGGCGCTGGGCGCGTCCGGGCTGGCCCCGGGGCATTGCCACGTCACATATTTCGGACATGGCCTCCCGGAACCAGTCCGCCTTGACGTTGATGTCAGCAGGCCTGTCCGGTGATGACACCCAGGCCTGTACGATCGAGGCTAACAGGAGGAGTTTCCGGTCCAGCTGCTTCAGCGCCCACCGCGGACCACTCGGGGCCTGTCGGACGAGCGCGTTCGAGGTCTGGGCGGAGACTTCAAACCGGATGTACCGGTGGTCGGAATAGGTCTCCACCCCCTCTATGACGCGCCAGTCAAGGACACGTGTCGACAGAGTGGGGCTAGTGAACGAGATGTCCACCACCGATTCTACCCGCATCCGCACACACGTGGAGACAGAACCCCGGTTTAGGACGACGAGGCCTATCTCCAGAGCCCAGTCCTCCACCATCCTGCCCCGTGTGTCTGTATACCGGGAACCCCAAGCCACATTCTTGGCATTGAAGTCCCCGAGGACGAGCACGGGACCCGACGATGGCGACTTTCAACTCCGCAAGGGAGTTGTGGAACTCGGCAAGAGTTCGGTTCGGGGAAAAGTATACCCCTACCACTACAATCTCCCCGAACCGTGCTGCCACGCAACCCCGTCCTCTCGTGACAGCCTCGAGGGACGGATTACCGGAGGCGGCCGACGAAATTAGGGTCACTGAGCCGCTCAGGTCCTCCACCCAGTCATCCCTGGGCGGGACAAAGTACGGCTCAGCAACCACGGCGATGTTAATCGACCACTGCGCCATGCTCTGGAGCAACATATCCTGAGAGGAGGCGCAGTGGTTGATGTTCGCCTGGAGGAGGCGTAATGGGGCCGTTATTGGCACTCCATGTCAGCCTCCTCCCGAGCCCTTTGTGAGGGCCCCGCTGCGGCAGTGACGGCGGGGGCGGAGGGCTTGCCCCTGCCCCTGACTCTGGCGGGTGGAGCGCCGGCCTTGCTCCCCATCCGGTGATCAGCCGGCTTGCCAGCTGCCGCACATATGGTGCAGTGCGGCGCGGCATTACAAGAGCCGGCCTTGTGACCGGGCTGACCACAGCGGAAGCAGTGGTGGCTGCGGTCCACCTCCGAGGTGCATTTAGCTCCCACGTGGTTGCCCACCTGGCAGCGGAAGCACCTCAGAGGTCTGGGTTCCAGCAGTTTCACCTGCGCGGAAACCCAGCCCACCAGTAGCCCACGGCCCTCGGCTATTTTCTTGGCCGCCGACACAGGGCAGCTCACCGTAACCGCTCGCATCCCGCGAAGTCAGGACGGATGGTGCCTGCCCTCACCTGCTCGGCAGAGCACCCTCCAGTACTAACGACGGCGGCCACCACCTCTCCCTTCGTCACCGAGTCGTTCACGCCTAGGATGCGCATGTCAGCGCACTGGGTGGGCCTGAACACTCGGGCCGCGTCCGCATTTAAGCGGACACCCGGATGCCTTCGGTGGCGCCGATCTCCTCGAGGCTCACCGTTTTCCCCACCGTGGCTAGCACGTCGCGGTAGGACACGCCCTTCTTTTCCACTTCCGGTTGTAGCGTAATCACTACAGCTGCGGACTTCGGGGCGTGGAGCCTAGCCGCGACGCTTCGTGCTTTGTGCCGTTGCCGCCTCTCCTTCCTTTTGGCCGCCGGCCTTCCTCTTGTCCCCGGCTACTTGCCATTCGGCGCCGGCCGGAGGAGATATAGGAGGTGGGGGCGGCCATCTTGCAGTCAGGGCCGGTGCCCTCGCCGTCTGTGTAGCCGTCCCGCCCTCCCTGGGCATGGGCGGCCCCGCAGGTTTCAGCACGAGGGGGGCTTTCTCTTCCACGATGAAATGAGACCGCCTTCTGCCGGCCCGCAGCCGGCTGGCTCACTGCTAGTGGGGGGCGCAGGACAATGGCCTCCAGGGCGGAAAACCGGCTCTGGAAGGCAGCCAGCTCCTGCCGTACCAGGGTCAGATCCCGGTATTCCGCAAGCACGGGCCGTCCCTGCCCATGCTGCGGGGGCCCCTCCTGGGGCACCTCCCTGGGGCCAGCTGCTCGGAGCCCGGCCAGGTCCACTCGGAGCTCCCCATTCTCCTGCCGGAGAAGCTCCATGGCGGCTGTCAAGCGGGCGACCTCCGCCCGTATTCCATTTCATTTCCATTCCATTTTCCATTCCATTTTCATTTCCATTCCATTCCAGACAAAAAGCAACCCGAGACTCAATCTCGGGGAAGAAGAGTTTGCTGAACGTGGTATGGATAAAACGCATTTTTTTGCCATATCCTGTGAGCTGCTTTTTTTGGCACTCCAGTTCTTAATTCCATTGTACGCACTGAAGTAGGTACTTGGGTCTTCTTCGACAGCTTCTAGCACAACGTCCTCGTAACGGAGGGAAGGTCTCCCCTCACCATGTACTTGGTTTGGGAGTCGGCCCTCTAAAGTAAACGGTGCACATTTAAAAAAAACTTGATGATATGGATGACGAGCAGCATTTGTTTTTATTTTATTTTATTCAGGGACAATTAAACAGCTACAATATGTGTTGGAAAAGAGGAAAGATAATACAAAATATTAACAATACTGCAAAATATTAACATTAGACGCATATTAGCAAAAGAAAATATGTTATTGAGTGCCACTAGATAGGTAATAAATAATTACATCACATTAATAATAATTAATTACATCATGCAAAATAGAAATTCTAATTGATTGCTTGGCAACAGAGTATAATAATTAACACTAAAAACAGATAAATATTAAAATCTAAACTAGCTTACATTCCTAATAATAATTGGTTTATAAAAAAAATATATATAAATTTGGATTTTGAGCATATAAAAATATCAACATTATCAAAATTACAACTCTAAGATTAAAACATCCGATGGATAGGGCAGCATAAACCAGAATTAGTTCGACAGGTATTGATAGCAAATATGACCCACCTGCACGGATACTACGTATACATAATGATAAGGAAATCCGGAGCAGCTTACTCTACGATGGAAATTAAAAATATGTATTACTAGCTTCCGCCCGCGGCTTCGCCCGCATGGTGTGTTGATATAAAATAACCTATGTCCTTCCCCAGGCTTGAGACTATCCTTAACAAAGTTCATCACAAACAGCTCAGCAGATTGGCCGTTAAACATGCATACACACAGATAGACAGACGGACAGACAGACAGACAGAGTTACTTTCGTTTTTTGTAATGTCAGGTATGGATTAGTATGAGGCGGCGGCCAGCCCGTCGGTTGAACGCGTCCCAAAGGTCTTTGGTGAGGCGGCGAGCCTCCTTGCCGGATTACCGCCATGGGATCTGGAGGCAAAAGTCCTCGCGCACATATGGGAGAGGCGCGAGGAGGCAAAACGCCGAGGCGTAACTCCGCTGCCGCGAGAAATCACGGCACAGCGGACAGAGCTCCGGCGAGATCTCAGGGCAGCATGGAGAGTGCGATTGTCGCAACCCAGCGCTGGGCACGTTACAATTGCGGCGATAAGTCCCCTCTTTGAGGAGTGGATAGAGAGGTGCCACGGCGTCCTTACCTTTCGCCTGACGCAGGCCCTCACCGGATACGGTTGCTTCGGGAGGTTCCTGTTCCGGATAAGGCGGGAGGAAACGTCCGGGCGTCACCATTGTGTGGATCGCACTGAGGACACGGTGGAGGCCTGCCCGGCTTGGGCGGAGCACCGCCGTGTCCTCGTGCAGGCGATTGGCGGTGGCGATCTCTCGCGTCCGGCCCTGGTCCAGGCCATGGTACGGCCACCTTTAATCTTTGACCTTGCGATTTATTGATCGTCATTGAAAATGCAACCTTTAATGAGAACTACAGAAGTTTAAAATTAAAGGGTAAGTTATTGAGTATTATTGGGATGCATGGTATAAGCACATTGTCTCCCTCAGCTGCTCCAGTTAAAATTGTGGCCTTCACAATATGCCTTCCTAGTTCAGTGACGTGCAATCTAGTATACCGTTGCATAATCTCGGTGCGTCTAAGTTGCGTATTAGAAAAACGGGTATACCTACCTATAGAAGAAGTCAGAAGTTGGCTGAAACTTCCCAGCGCGGAGTTGCTGGATTCGTTTTCTCCTCTCTACCGATCGTTATTTCTCCTGACCAAGGTTTATTTTGTTTATATGTATGCATCTATGAATCTATATATTAGGTAGTATTTATTCTTGTATTTTATAGTAATTTCCGAGCTATCTATCCCGTATATTGTACCTGCCATGATGCATCACCCTAAGGTTGACTGGTAGAAAATGCCTCAGGTATTAAGTCTGCCTTTGTACAGTATTTTTTTTTACTTGTGCATAAAATTGTAATAAATAAATAAATTATTCCAGCTTTTGGGATGGCACCCCGGATAGCTCCAGAGTTTAAAAACTCCACGAGGTAGTTCGTACAGTCATCGGATGACATGACTGTGTCGATGGTGTTGTACGCTGATATATCGCCAGTTATTCCGTCCAAGATTTTTTTATTAATTTCCGTAACAGTCGCATTTATTGGTGCCAATATGGTTATTTATTTAACACTTTAAGCACACAAATGTACAGAGGCGGACTTAATGCCATAGGCATTTTCTACCAGTCAACCTTTGGGTGATGCAGAGACAAACAGTGGCAGGTGCAAATTATAATGATATTTTAGGTTAAATAATTTTAAATAATATATAGACACGTATAAACTTATTTAGCCTGTAAATACATATAATACATATACCTAATTATATATAAATATAAGCACAAATAAATGTACATAAATACACGAGTACGTTAAAAAACAAATTGGACAAACAATGAGAAAACATTACCGCTGTGATGATACCGCTAGCTTCTTACGAATGTGCTCGCGAACTTTAGTTTTAAAGGATAATCGGTTGGTTGCCATCCTGATTTCCTGGGGGAGTGCATTCCACAGAGAGATAGATTGAACAAAGAAGGAAGAGTGAATGAAGTCTGTGCTGTGAGTGGGACATTGAAGAAGACGATTGTGTGAAGAACGTAGATTTCTATTGTGGTTGGCGCAAATGTACTGAAAGTGGGGGGCTAGATAACCAGGGGAAGAGGGAGAATCAAGAAATGAAAACAAGGTAGTCAGCGCCCTTTGCTCTCTGCGCTGGCGTATGGGCAACCACTTTAGAAGCGACCGATGCGCAGAGACGTGATCATATTTACGCAGATTAAAAACGAATCGAATGCAGTTATTCAGAAGACGGCCAAGTTTGTCGAGGAGATCTGCATTCAGGTCATAGTAGCACACATCACCATAGTCGATGATAGGGAAAATTAAGGATTGCACAAGCATTGTCTTCGTACTCGATGGTAATAAACACACACAGCCATTTTCATCTTGGATGTTTAGTTGCAAATTTGGAAAAGCTTGCGCAATAAGCACGTCCGAATCCACAACATGACAGAATTGGTTGGTGAATAGAACCATACCTTCTTCGTGAGTTTCTAGTCGACCTTCACTTAAAAAAACTTCAAAATAGAAACGAACCTATATTTCTACTTAAAATATACTACCTAAAAATATAATTATGCCTACTGTAAGTTATATACATCGCTTTGAAACGAATTAGCTGTGGAAAAAAAAAATTAAGTGAACAGAACCACAGACTACAATATAGTATAGGTCTACGACGCTTGCCCTCGCGCGTCTAGCCGCGTTCGGGTCGCGCACTCGGCGATGGCGCTTCAAAGCCCGGCCCGCGCCTCTACCCCCGCTCTGCGTGCCACATGCCGCTCGCGTCGCCGACTCAAGCAAGAATATAGTGGCGCTCCGCTCAGGTCATTCATATCGTGGTAACTTTGAAACTATTCGTCCAAATTAGGTATTTAGTGTAAAAGACAAAGTTTATCTACATTAAAACTGAAAGCGATGAAGGTATTCATTTTGATAAGAATCAAGAGGGCTATCACAATTTTTCATACACACTCAAATACAAGGAAAAAATTGATATTTATTTAGAGCACTCCCGAGAAAAATAATCAAACTTTCTCAGGCATATTCTTTTTTAATTTTGTGGCCATATCTAAACCACAATCACACATCTAAACTGGGAGTTTTGATGTGTGATTATGATTATGGTTTAGATAGGGCCACAAAATTAAATCAAGATAATTTTTTTTTCTTGTATGTGAGTGTCTGACTTTTCAAACACTCAAATACAAGAAAAATTGTGATAGCCCTCTTAATTACATACCTACTCTAAATCTAAAATATGCAATGAAAAAAAGTATCCAATTTAAAAATGTATTTAAGGCTCATATAATTTTGCCTATAATGGCTTCCACATAAAAGGTAGACATATACTGTCGACGACTTTTATTTAGAGCTGTTTAAGACAAACAATCCCACGGCACATTATCTTCATGTTACTCTAATAGTTTAGGCACCGCACGCCAAGATAGCTCTCAGTGGGCAGGATTTTTTCCGACTTACTTGATACTTATCGTTATATTATGCCCAAATTAAAAAAAATCTTTTTAAATTGTAGCCTATGTATTATTCTGACGCTTAAGCTCTATTACTGTAAAGTTTGATCCAAATCCGTTGAGTAGTTTTTACGTGAAATAGTAACAAACCATCCATCCATCCATCCTAACAAACTTTTGCGTTTAAAATATTATAGTAGGAAGTAGGATATACTTTTCCATCTTATTTTATGAAAAAAAACAAAATACATTGATTCAATGTTTTCTGAAAAGTACCTGCTTCATTGCCTCCGTTCCTCCCCCCGCACTATCGCGCTACTATCGAATCCCCTCGCCAGCCCAACACTCCCGACCATTGACTTTTTCCTAGCTCAATGCTCCCGACTGACCAACGGCTACACCCCGCCCACTAGTCATTCATAAAGTGCGCGGTATTGTACGGTGGGCCACAGGCAAGCTATGCCTAAATGTCACTTTTAAAAGAACATAAGAACGACTCTTATACAAACACAGTAGGGTTGATTTTACAATAAAGAAGTTTGACAGATGATGCTACCAGAAATTGAAAATACGTGTTAGTCATAAGTAGTACATACGTTGTTATTTTCCCTTCGTACTTTTACGGGCTTAGGACCGTCAGAATACAGATTTTACTATAATATCCGTTAAGAAATAAGTAATAACTTAAGAGTTTTAGTATGTGAGACAGCAAATAAAGAAATTAAACTTCTGCATTCAGGCATTATTTAAACATTTGGAAACCTTACATACCTAATTTAACAGTACTTTAATAACTGTTCGAAATGGAGTCCATCTCTCTCCAAACAGAGTTTTGCACGCTTGTAAATGTTTCTAAGCACTTTTCTTAACACTGCAGTGTCATTTTTCACCGCGTCAAACGCACTAATAATCTTGTCTTTCAAGTCATCTAAGTCCTCGGGTTCATGGACATAAACACGGGGTTTTAGTTCACCCCACAAATAAAAGTCACACGGAGTGAAGTCTCGTGAACTAGCAGGCCAAGCCGCCACGGGTCCACCGCGGCCTATCCACCGGTTGCTGTATTCATTGAACACGCGGTTGAAAAGCAACTTTGCACTCTTGTATAACAAATAACTATTAATATACCAAAATACAAATTATATCACACAATGCACCCAGATGGGACAGCTCACGGTGGCTCAGCTATATTAATCAAAGAAAATAATTATAAGACATTGCGCTGCCGCTCCCTACTGCACAGAGGAAATACAGTCTACTAATAAAGCAATCGAAGACCCCACAGGCGAGATAGTACTGCGATATATATCCCTCCCAAACACAATATGAAAACCGATAAATACACACATCAAAAGTGTCTAGGGATCAACATATATTTTTGCAATAACTTTTCTCCTGATTGATATTAATTAAAATTTTCTTTAAGGATTCATAAAATAAAGTGTTTTCGTTTGTCACAGTAACGATAAACCAAGTCACCTTTGCATTAATAAAGAAATTTGCCATTTTCCTAATAAAGGGATTTTTGACATTTGAACCACTAACACAAAAGTTCGAAAAAAAGACTGAAATAACAGTTTTCTTTAAAATTTTATTGGGTAACTTAAACAATTAATAATCCGTGTTTCTACCGCGAACACTAACAACACAAGAACATCGGTTTGGCATACTCAAAATGAGTTCATCCAAATCACGCTGTGGAATGGCCGCCCATGTTCGTTGCAACAACAAAAAAAGGTCTTCTTGCGACTGGATACCCTCCATATTCGGCAGAGCTCTTCTCTGTAGCATATCCCATGCATGCTCAATCGGGTTCAAGTCTGGCGACTGAGCAGGCCAGGGCAGGACATTGATGTTAGCTGCGGCGAGAGTCTGTCTTACAACTCTTGCGGTGTGCGGTCGTGCATTATCATGCATTAACTGAAATAAGGGACCGATTTGCACTTGTAGAGGAACGATGACGTCTGATACAATCGTCTCAGCATAAATTTGAGCGTTGAGGTTGCCTCTGATCCAAATCAACTCAGTTCTTCCGCCGATCCAAATACCCGCCCATACCATGATGGTTCCACCACTATAAGGATGGACTTCCTGGCAGGATTTTAATCGCTGTTGGCGTCCAGGGGTTCTCCAGTGTCGTATACGTCTTGTATCCGGTCTCATACCAAAACGAGACTCATCAGAAAAGCACACGAAACGCCATTGTTCTTCTGCCCAATTTCTGTGTTCAAGAGCCCATTGATATCGAATCCTACGATTGTGCATTGCTATAGGTGGTACCCGTAGCGGTCTTCGGGAATGAAGGTTCACTTCATGCAAGCGGTTTCTGACTGTTTGGTCGCTAATTAAGTTCCCTGAAGAGTGATGAAGCCTCACGGCTAACATCATGGCGGTTATTGTTGGAGCTCTTCGAGTTAAGATTTGAATGTATCGGTCTTGTCTCCGTGTGGTGCAGCGATACCGTCCTCCATGGCGCTCAGCCACGGTACCAGTGCTTCGGTAACGTGTCCAAAGTCGACTGATAACACTCTGACTTGTATTCAGAGCTAAAGCCACAGTACGTTGCCGGGAACCAGCTTCTATCATTCCCACGGCTCTGAGCATTTCTTCCCTGCTTAAATGACGTCGCCGCTCCATAATAACGTTGGTTTTAATCAGTAGTAGGGAAACAGTAGCACTAATAATGTCTTCAATGCGTTGTATGTTTTTATAGGGAAAATATTGACAGCTGATTTTCATCTTTTACTCGAATTTGATTCACAGTTCCTGATTCAAATTATGAAATGCACCAAAAAGGATCCATATAAATTTATAAAATCATAAATTTATTACAAAGCCACATCTTAATCTCAAGAAATCCGCATAAAAATGCTTGATCCCTAGACACTTTTGATGTGTGTATTATGCTTTCTTCAAAACCTTAGGGCATCGGTTTATAGTTTGCGGTGATTACAACGCGAAACACACTGAATGGTGGTCACGACTTACTACCCCTAAAGGACGCCAACTAATGGAAGTTATCAGGGCTCTACAACTATCTGTCACTTCAACGGGAGAGCCAACATACTGGACCGCCAATGTCAGTAAAAAACCTGATCTCATAGACTTTTTTATTTGCAAAGGACTACCTCAATCATCAATAAAGTGTAGCTCCTGCTTTGAAATGTCGTCCAGATCACTCACCAGTAACTGCACTAGTAAGCTGTAACGTCACAAATGTCGCCAAAACATGTAAGCTACATATTGGCTACATACCAAAAAGACAAACTGGTCATTATTCCGCGACCTTGTCGAGCAATCCATTGACTGCCAGATACCTCTTAAAACCATAAAGCACTCCGGTCTGCCGGTGGCCCGTGTTGCTCTGAAACAGATGAGAATATTATTCAGGTAGTAGAGTACTTCAATAAGACTATACAGGAAGCCGCATGGGCTGCAACTCCGCCTCAACTTGAAAACGACAAATCCAACAACCCATGTTCCAAATATATCTTAAAACTGGTAAATTCGAAGCGCAAAGCAAGAAAACTATGGCATGAAACAAAATATCCTCCACATAACAACATATTTAATAGTATGGCAAGCAAATTAAAAAGAACCCTAAAAACGAACACAAATATAGAAATAGAAAACTACCTCAGAAGTCTTGATGCAACCCAAGTCACCGATTACTCTCTCTGGAAAGCTACGGCAAAACTTAAGAAACCAATAATACATCGCTCTCCTGTTATGAAGCCCGATGGTAGGTATGGGCAAAAAGCGATAAAGATAAGGCCAATAATATGTATTCGCCCAACACCTATCTAAAGTTTTTACCCCAAACACTGACCATGGATCTAGCAAAACCAGCTTAATCAAATCTGTACTTGATCAACCACCCAACTAGACAAACCATAAAAAATCCACTAAACAGGAAAGTGTCGTTGGGCACGCCACAATTGCGGCGATAAGTCCCCTAATTGAGAAGTATCTAGAGAGGCGCCACGGCGTCCTCACCTTCCGTCTCACGCAGGTCCTCACCGGACACGGTTGCTTCGGGAGGTTACTGTTCCGGATAAGGCGGGAGGAAACGCCTGGGTGTCACAATTTTACCCGTTTTTTTTAGCCTTTTCGTACACTATGCTGTGAGAGCAGTTAAATGAAACCATTATTTGCGATTAAACACTTTTTTTTTCTTTACAACTGTAACAAGCAATGTATTCTATATAATATACATATAATATCTATAGACGAGGCGTTTCTGTACAATGTAAATATTAAAAAAAAAAATAGCTGGTGTGTTAAAGTATAACCAACAGATGCCATTTCTATAATTTTTGTCTGTTTGTCTGTGACAGATGTTTGTTAAAGTATCACGTAAAAAGTACAAAACCAACATGGTTAAATTTTATACTCAAATATTGTGTGTAACTCAGAGTTACATTTAGTTTTTGTTTCATCGAAATCGGTTCAATAAATCAAAAGATAATTGAATTTAAAGTGTTCAAGAATAACTTTTCTTTGCTTAGTTCATACACGTAACGACATCTATTGACGCCATATGGTACTAACGAATATATGTGGTAAGTTAACCGAGGCATTTCTGTACATTGAAAATATCCCAAAGAAATAATTGGGGTGTCAAAGATGCCATTTTTACCATTTTTTGAATTTTTGTCTGTTTGTCTGTGAGACGGGTTTGTTACAGTATCAAGAAAAAAGTACGAAACCATTAGGGTTAACTTTTGTACTCAAATATTGTGTATAACTCGGAGTATCATTTAGTTTTTGTTCCATCACAATCGCTCCACTCTATAAAATATATTAATCAATTTAGTGTTCAACAAGAATTTTTAATTATGCAATGTAGTAACACGTAACGACATCTATTGATCCGAAATTATACTAACGTAAACTCATGTAGGTTTGTGAGATCTTTTGTTATTTTGGTGAGGTTAATTTCGCATACTTCACGCGTAACATTGTGAATAGAATATAACTCCCAATGATCTAATCAAAAGTTTGGCTAATTAAAGTTTTCCAAATGCGTTGTTTATTAGTTCAGTGGTGGTGGCGCTACCTATCTTTCAAATCATGATAAATTCATTAATTTTTTAAATTCTTTAATTTAATACTTTTGGAAGGCTATATAGCTTACTGTGTTTGATCGAACGTTTTCCCATGGGTAATAATTTAAATGTATCACTTTGTGATCGATAGATGGCGTTGTTCATTTAACGTCATTTTCTGAATCGCGGTGTTAAGACTTTCCGCAGAAGAATGACCTTTGCCCAATGTTTTACCATAACTGAAGAGTTACATTCATAATTATTTTCAACCTCACATAAATGTTGAAATATGCCATAGCGTAGAGTCCATTAAATTTAAATATAATTGCAAATAATATAATATAATATATTAATAATAAAGGTAGTGACCAAGCTATGATCGCGCTGAGAAATCGCAATGAATACGATGAAGTCACGAGATATCAATCTGGCCGATACATTAGCTCCTCAGAGGCAGTTTGGCGTATTAAGTTTTCCAATACATGAGAGACATCCACCGGTCATTCATCTCGATGTACACCTTGAGGGCGGGCAACGAGTGTATTTTCAGTCTGAAAATGTCACAGAAAGGTTAGACAATCCGAGACAAACTCAAACTCAAACTCAAACTCAAAGCATTTATTTCAAATAAACCAATTACAGGCACTTTTGAATTGTCAAGGGGTCGGTCAGTCAGAAAGATGAAGCTAGTTGCCCATTCCAAAGCGTAGTAGGTACCTATGGAGAAGAACGGGCAAGAAACTCCATGGACACTCTTTTAAATCAAAATATTGTTACAATAGAGTGGTTACATCATTCATGTTGTAATTATACATGTGAGAACGATGTAGAAAGACGTGCACGTTAAAAGCGTCCGTAATAAAAAGATAAAAACAATTATGGAATTAAAATAAGCCGTGGCAGCTAAGAAATGACCAGTGCCTACTGACGGCGCCCGTTCACGAACATGACGTATGGATCAGCACCATTCAGCTCAACCATTTTGAAGGGAACTCAATGATCCAATACACACGCCACCACCAGCGACACATTTGAGTGAGCATGACAAACCACTTTGATGGCATTCTTTCGCCTCTGCCAAACTGATAATTACGCGAATCCCTTCTTTATAACGAGGTTCCATCGTATTACACATACAACAACCAGCAAGGTGTTTTTAACCGTAGAAGACGTGGAACTGCTCTGGACGGCGAGCCTGGAGTTTTCAAGGAACACGTGATAGGACGAGTGTACACTGTACACCCGAATAATTTAGAGTGTTATTATTTACGCCTTCTTCTGCACGTAGTGCGAGGACCAACTTCTTTTAATGAGCTCCGTAAAGTGGATGATATTGAATATCCCACATACCAGTCTGCTTGCCGCGCACGTCATTTATTAGATGGAGATCAACATTGGGATGATGCTTTAGCCGAGGCATGCGTCAGCGATAGTCCACATCGCTTGCGTCATCTGTTTGCCATCTTACTGACCTTTTGTGGCTTAGCGGATGCTGGGCAGTTGTGGCAAAAATATCAAGATAAGTTTGCTGAAGATTTTTTGAGACATGTACGGCAAAACAGTGATGGTGAAATTCCTGACCGAGTACGTGAAAATTGTCATAATAGATCGTTCTTGGCTATTCAAGACATAGTCATAAGTATAGGAGGAAACCCGCTCACTCTATACGGCTTGCCCACACCGACAGTCGATGCGGAACGTATAAACAGAGAGTACGCCACGGAGATTAGTTACAATCCCGTGGAATTAGCAGAAACCCTGCAAAACGGCTGCTCAATTTTGACAACGGAACAGCGTCAAATATTTGATCGTGTGTGCGGCAGTGTAGATAATACATTGGGGGAAATCCTGTTTTTAGACGCGCCCGGTGGAACAGGAAAAACATTTATAACCAAAGTTATTTTGGCTCGAATAAGGACCCAAAATAAGATTGCTCTTTCTGTCGCCTCCTCAGGAATAGCAGCCACATTGTTGCCCGGAGGAAAAACCGCACATACAATGTTCAAAATCCCCATCGACTTGGATTGAACAGAAAGCCCGGTTTGCAATGTGTCACGCAATAGCGACAAAGCTAGGGTTTTACGCGATTGTGTCATAATAATTTGGGACGAGTGCACGATGGCAAATCGCAAGGCTGTGGAAGCAGTAGACCGAACTTTGCGGGACATTAGGCAAAATGACCGGCCTATGGGAGGCATTACGGTACTTTTCTGTGGTGATTTTAGGCAGACACTCCCGATAATACCCAGACGAACGAGAGCCGATGAAATTAGCGCCTGCTTAGAGTTCGATTTTATGGCGCAATGTGATATCAACTCATTTGAGTTTAAATATGCGAGCACATCTGGGAGGGAATCCAAACGCGCAAGAGTTCTCAAATTTACTTTCGAAAATTGGTGACGGCACATATCCCACACAAGATGGTAAAATAATTTTGGTGGAGAACCTTTGTTGTTCCGTTGCTTCACAGCTGGAACTCATTTCTTCAGTTTATGGGAATCCCACAGATATCGGGAACCACGCTGCTGCTTGGCTGTGCCAACGAGCTATTTTGACCCCCGCAATGACCAAGCGGCAGCAATAAATACACAAATATTGGCACATGTTTCTGGGGAAAGTAAGCAATATACTTCGATAAACACGGTTACGGAAGAAGAAGATGCCACACACTATCCAGTAGAGTTCTTAGAATCCCTTAACACGCCCGGTCTTCCAGCACACAACATTTTTTTTAAAGTCTCTGTGCCAATTATTCTTCTCAGAAATTTAAGTCCTCCCAAACTTTGCAACGGCACTCGGCTCATAGTCCAATTATCTCCAACACAACGTCATCGAAGCCGAAATCTTAACAGGTTGCGGCGCCGGTGATGTTGTTTTTATTCCCAGAATTCCGCTCATTCCTAATAATTTCCCGTTTAGTTTTAAACGTGTGCAATTCCCCGTCAGCCTTTGTTACGCCATGACCATTAACAAAGCTCAGGGCCAGACATTGTCCGTTGCGGGGGTGGATCTTAGTATTAGTTGCTTTTCCCACGGCCAACTTTATGTAGCTCTTTCGCGTGTAAGCAACCCTAGCAACCTTTTTGTGTACGCTCCTGGTGGTACCACCGCTAATATTGTATAAGAAGCATTTTCCTAAATATCACAAGATTTTTGGCAGCTTTTTGAAAAATCACAAGGCCTGGTCGAAAGATTCTCCCGATTTCCCTTCTATAAGCAGCACATTATTTTTTTCCGACATCCACGCGAACGAAGTCGCGGGCACAGCTAGTCGTAAATATATATCAGTTGACAACCGCGCATAACCCCGAGTTCAAAGTGCGCGGGCGCTTGCCGACAGCCGCGCCGCCAACGACCCCAAAATTCACGCGTCGAACCGGCTGGACTGCCATGTGACTATTAGTTCTGGGATATCTGCTTTTGGATTCCATTCATGCAAGGATCGTAATGATTTTTCCCTTGAACAGGGTTACAATTTTGATCCGAATGTTCGCAAATTACGCTCACAAATCAGAAAAATCAAAATGTTTTTACATAACCTTGAGATCCAAGTCAATACTCAATACTCAATACTCAAACTTTATTTGCATTCCACAATGTGTACTTAGGTGGTAAATTAAAAATGAGATCATTATGGACCCTGTCGGGCACAGCAAAAGACAAAGAAATAGTAGAAGAGAGGAAGCTTTAAAATAGAAAAAAAAAAAAAAATTAAAAATAATAATATATCTAAAATAAATCCAATAATACCAAACAAAAATATAAAATATAATAACCTAAACTAACTAAAACTATTAACAAATTAAAATATGGCGTCGAAAAATTCCTCTGCATCGCTGTCGACTGGTAAAGTACCCAAGAGACTGGCGGCATTGCCACGTTGTATGGCAATGCTAAGCCTCTGGCCAAGGTAAAGGCCAGCCCTTGGATCCCGGGAAGTGTCAACAAGCCGTTTGGAGATTTCGTTGAACAAACCGTGAGCACTCGGACCCCACGGCCCGAGGGTTTCAACCCCAAACGGCTCGAAAATATAATTGCCGATAAGGTTATTATACTTTCGCCGTTTGAGGTTTTCCGCAGCCGCAGCAGCAGCGCCTGCACAGCACGCCGAGTCAGGAAGATGGGATGGCGCAAGAGTATCGACACAAGTTGCGTCCCACACTAAAGGCCTACCCACCTTCCAAGGAAATAAAGACATGCCGTCCGGTCTCTTGCCATCGTCGCGTGCCAAGCCATTAGGTTCTAATACAGCTGGAACGCCGACGGTGACAAGAGCTCGTCGGATGATGTCATTTATGTTCGCATGCCGAGCTAAGCGGCCCGCACTTCGGCTGCAAGACAGGCCATGGTGTCCAAGGCTGTTGACAACTTCGCCACAGTGACAGCGATGGGGAGAACAAGAAGGAGCTCCTAGTCGTAGGCAAGCAGCGAGGCGGAAAGTAGTGTCGTCTAACAAAGTGCCTATGTTCGACGACGGTAGTGCATGAAGCCAAAGACCTGACTCCCACTTACCCACAGCAAGCAGGCGCGCACGCTCCGCAGTAGTAGCAGACGTGTTAAGTAAATTGTTCTGTACTACTCTGCAAAGCGGCTCATCCCACTTTCTCTGGGAAGATGGATTATCGGGTTGATCTGAATTCGGACAAGCGAGTCTCCAGACATGCATAGCCTCGGTGAAGCATGGCACATCAAAATTAATCAGTGTGGGGGCTAGGATTTTCCTGATTAATTTTTCAGTGCCGTAGACCGAGGATATGAAAGCCGGTAAACTAACACTAGAAATTTTGCGGACGCCGAGGCCTCCCATACGAATGGTATTGTAGCTTGTGTCCAAGCTCGGTCGTCCATGGCCACATTTAAAATCGAAGTTAATGTATGTCGAATAATTTCGTCCATTTTTTCTAAAAGGTGAGTGTGCTTCCATAAATGGGAAGCGCGAAGGAAATATGTTAATTTAGGGCCGAAACAGCAATAACGGATTAGGGTTAAGGCCGAATGCATGTTAATTTGGAACAATCTTTCCGAAACGTCTTTGAAATTTTGTATTTTTTCTTCAATAAAAACGGGAAAGGAATTCTCGAAGACAGGAGACCCAAGAAGACGAAGAGAGCTTTTTTCAATAATTTTGATTTCTGGAGCTATTGCGTTAAACTTGGGGAGTGTCAGATGTCTGTCAGTACTGTCCGCCATATAAAGTTCACATTTCGAGTGGTTGAGATCAAGGCCAATGGAATGAAGTTCATTTTCTAAGAATTGTAGATCTTTTAAAACGGTTTCTACATCGCCTCCCAAAGTTCCATCGTCAAGATACCAAATGTTAAATTTGGAATTTAGCTGTCGAATAATTGGGTGAATGGCTAAACTAAAGATCACTGGTCCGAGGGAGTCACCTTGTTGACAGCCAACAGCAGATTCCAAAAGGTGGTCCCGATACATTAATTTAGAAGGATGTCTGTAGCATTGCCAAAGGAAACTATAGATTTGAGGTATTTCTTTTTTAGTTTCTGCCAGCAAGGTGTCCCTATAAACAGAATTGAAGGCATTCTTTATGTCAACCTTCAGGATGACCTCTCCTTTGCCAGAATTTAGGTAGGTCGACAAGGCGTGTACGGCAGCCTCACAGCCCCCTTTAGAGCCGTATCCTAGCTGCAGGGGCTGAAATTTTTTCGAAACAACCTCACCATAAAATTTACAGCAAATCTTGGCTGCCATACGACGGTAAGTAGTTCCCACAGCAATTGGACGAATGCCGCCATCCCTCTTACGCAGGGCGCATAGATTTGCCCCGTACAGAACGTCGATGACGGCTTCGTTCACCTTGCCGGAGAGCATAAGGTTAATCAGAGCCGTAAGCTCCTTCAAGAGCAATTCACCAGCAGCCCCGGCGCCTGAACAGATAAGGTCCTTAAGGTGCTGCGGACTCAGGCCGTCGAGGCCGCCAGCGGAGCCGGTCCGGAAGGAGGAAACGGCTGTGACTAACTCTTGACCTGTAATGGTGAGGGAGTGATTATCCGGATTAGGGGGGTCGGGGAAAGAAAGGCCATCCGCTGGGGCAGGGTGTTTGCTCTCCAGAGCTGCGATTGTTTCTGGAGAACACGGTGCTACCACATCATTACTAAAAAGAATCCTGGCTGCTCCGCTAATGTCACCTTCCCCTAACTTAGATTCGATCAGATGGGACATACCTCTTGAAGAGGTATATTTCTGTGTCGGTAATTTTGAATCTAAATTATGAGTCGAAATATTACAGTTTTCTTTAATTTGTGCAGTTAATGTCTTTTTGGTTGCCAAATTCTTTTGTACATGTAGAATTCTGTAAGGGAAGGTGAGCAGTTGTACCCAAGCACTTAGCGAGTTCTCCCGGGTGGCAAGACGAGCGCAACCTGCTAGATGTTGTGCCACTAAAGGTCTAGCGCCGCGGGGAACTCGTTTTAAAACAGGAACAGAGTTTTTGAAATTTGAAAGTGTTTTCCAAAACGAGTCAAAAGTGGATGTACCTGGTGTAGCAGGTGTAGCTATTGAGACAGGGTCTGAGGTGGGTGCATTGGGTGGTCTGTGCACTTTGCCAATATGCACATTCAGACCCCGCTTACCTTTAAAGAACCGTGTCTGGGTACACAGCGGACATCTCTCCAGTATGCTCAGCGATGTTGAAGGTTGACAAGCACTACCACTATCAACCACATCACTGCTGCCACTGAGCATTTATTTAATTTTATAAATTACGTAATAAGAATAATAATAACAAACTAAATGAACAAAAAGAATCCTTGAAAAATGCACTGATAAGTCTATTTCACACCGTTTGACACATGACAAATTTTTGACCGGAGCGGCGCAATCGTACTGGCGGCCTGGAGCGCCGCGCGCCGCGATGCATTTCGGCGCAGCTCTGGCAACCGTGATCCTTTCTTTGGTATTGTTCATATATAGTTGTAATATTGTCACTGCTAGCAATCTTCTCAAAAATTAGAGTACCCAAACAGATTATGATGCATTCCTTGATGGCCTTAAGGCCTATTAGGGTCTACTTTTTCGTAAGATAAAAATATTCACGGACGTATCCAAACAACAAATTCGGATATTAATGCTTGGTCGGTGTCTCGGTGTGGTTTTTTCACTATGCGATACAAAATACGTGATGAGTTGATGACATTCCATACTTCACCATACTCTTATTCTTTAGTCATTCAATATAATATAAATTTGTTGAATATTTTGAATTTCCGCAATTATTTCTTCAATTTATTCTTATTATTACTAAGTCCATCGGTCACAACTGTCACAAATCTTCAACCATAATTCTTTATAAATACACATAGAAATTGTATACATTATTAAATTATATTTTATCGTTTAAATATTCATTTATGTTGTAATAGCATTTTTCTGTTAAAAATTGTTTTAGTTTTTTTATAAACATGTTTAATTTTTCTTCTTTTTTTATTATTTCAGGTAGTTTATTATATATTTTTATAGACATTACATAGGGGCTTGTTGAGTGTATTTTTAGTCGAGATTGCGGAATGTTTAATCTTGATTTGTGTCGGAGTGTGAAACGTGATTGTATATCTTCGCGCTTTGTGTAAAACTCTTGATATTTATGAACAAATTTGCAGGTTTCTAATATGTATATACTGGGGAGTGTTAAGATATTATAATTTTGAAAGTGAGGTTTGCAGCTGTCGGTTTGATTAATATTTGCCAGAATTCTAACTAATTTTTTTTGAAGGATAAATAGTGAGGGTGCATCGGTGCTATTTCCCCAAAGGGTAACACCATAGCTTAGCCATGCATAAGCATATGCATAGTAGGTTGTGAGCGCTGTTTGAAGATTGGTAGTTTTCTTTATTTCACGTAGAGCATATGAAAAACTAGAAATTTTTGATCTAAGTTTTTGTATGTGGGATTTCCAATTTATATGAGTATCCAAATTGAGACCAAGTAGCGTAAATTCTTTAACAGTTTCTATTTTTTGGTTATTAAAAGTAAAATCAGTATTTAATGGTGTTTTTAGTCGAATAGAGATAATAAGATACCTACTGTGATTGGGAAAGACAAGTATAGAACGTTGGTTATGAACAAAGACATTGACTTTACAAGCAATTATTGTTTGTTTGTTTTGTAATTCGTTTAATAAAATTTTGCATAGCAACAAAATTTAAACGTATACCTACCTACATCACGGTCACATTATCTCTAGACCTGGGGTTGATGACTTCGTAACGGCAAACTTAACAATAAATATCCAAAATCAAAACAATAATAATACAAGAATTACCAAAATAACGAGATGCGTCTAAGCAACGAAGAGGCTCACCGTATTGAGGTGATGCGACGAGGCTAACATGGGGAGGTGAAGGGTGAAGCGAGATGGGCATCGCATTCCAGCGAGGTACAGAAATAATTATTGTGACCGTGTTGTAGCTGTGTGCACTCTGCACGACGTGCTGTAAGTAGGTAGGAAGGTAAATGATGACAAAGGTCATTAGTATAGGCCGAGATTTGAACCCGGGCCACTGCACTTGATAGAGAGAGCCGACCATCCTTTGTAAAGCGCCGCCAAAATAAAGAAGAAGAAACATGCTTTTTCTTTCGTTTTCGTTTCTTTTTCTTTTTTTTTTAAACTTTGCCCCACTAGGAATTTCTCCTGTATCGTGGGTGCGTTTACAAACATTTAAACTCACATACACAAACAGCCAGACCCGGAACAACTACTTACAGGTCATACAAATAGGTATTTGTTCCGTGCGGGGATCGAACCCGCGACACGTAACGCAGCAGACAATCAACCTTGAGCGCAGGTGGTTACTTAAGTAACTACTAAAAAAGTGGCGCTTAAATAAGCGATAGCGATAGTAAATTAAATAACGAACTAAATAATTATCATAAATAATCACGCACTGTTTAATAGGAAACAATAAACTTCAAAAGCCTTTGTGCAATATCAAAAAAATTGCCGAACTCCTATTTCCGAAAATGTAACCGACCCAGGCTGGGTGCTAACATTATCGAGCTTGCTTCGCTCGCTCTTGCATCTTACTCTATCTTAATTCTTAAGCTTCTATACACAAATCGTCACCTCAGATCATTATGATCCGAGATCGTCACAGTTAGAGCTCTTTCTGTATGTTCTGTACGAACGTACACAACAAAGCCATCATTTTGTTAGACTGACCTTTGTTCAATATTTGTGATATCCCTGTAGATCAGTGTTGTCGTTAGTCCAACACTCTGTCAAAACAATATTATCGATAGAAAAATCCAAAGCGGAAATAAACGCCAAGAAGTGATCAAGATTACAGTTTATACTTCTTATGTTTATGCAAATAATTGTGAGCGAAGCGATGTTTATGTCGTAGTTAATAAATTGAGAGCAGCTGCTACTGTTAGTTATGGGTAGACAGTCGACTGTAGGTATCAATCTCCACCGCAACACAATTACTGCTACGATCGAATTGAAAATGTATGGCATGGTGACCGAATGTAGGTATGTAATAAAACACCTAAATAATCGAAATTCTGTGTCAAATTCACTAGATAAATATGTGAGCAGCATAATATACCTATGTAGTTATTAACATATCACCTACTTAGTTAATTTATCTGTTATTGCTTAATTTGCAAATATCTACTTTGTACTTAAAGGAATATATAATGTAGCAGGATTATTTATTTAATTCTAGGTGCATCGTTTTACATATTAATTATAAAAAAAAATCATGTGTGCAGTTCATGGTGCAGTTTTGCTTTAGTTATTATTTTAAGCGCAGTTCACACGCGATAGAAGTGAAACCTCAAAAATGTAAACTTCAAGACTAAAATGTATTTTGATTCTATCTCATTCTCTTGCACGTTAAATCCTATGGATGTGGATGTATGTGTTGGTCTCTTTTCGTAGATAATATGTCGCCTTTTTGTTTCATCGAGTTTCAAATCACAACGGGCCGAAAGAAGTTTTCACTTCAAAATTTTCTTTTTCTTGTAAATTTTGACATTGACCAATCAGCTGTCTAGGTAATTGAAATAAATGATTAGTCTTTGACTTTGTAAAAGTTTGAATTGCGTCCCAACTCCCAACCTAACCTTGACTATAAGATTGTATGTAAATATTTATTTATAGGTGTATTAGGTAAGTCAGCGTGTGCCTCGTACACCGCGGGTCGCGGCTGCGCGGCTGTACTCTGCAGGGGACCCATATAATCACTACGCTTACTCCTCCCCACGGCGGCGGCGCAAACGGATACAGTGCGTTAGCGAAGAGCGACGTTCCCATCGTACTATGGCATTGTAGATATTGTTGTGAACGGACCAAATTTTTAATTACTGTAAAATTTATAGTGACGTGGAAAAGATACAAGTTTTAAGATGTTTCGACGAGCAACGATCAAATCGTCCTTAACACCAGTTGTTTTAAAAGGTATGTTTGTATTAAATAAAAAATGTAATATACCTACGAAGGTTAGGAAGCTAGACCGTACCTACTGTACATTATACTGTTGTTTTTTTGTTGTAAAATTTCTTTACCTGTGCGTCCATAAATATAGTAGGTAGGTAGGTACCCAAGTGTGGTCAAAATAAAAACAAACTCGAGGCAATTAACTCCCACCTAGTTTAAAATCATATTTTTCTATGAATTTAATACTAAGTATTTTAGTGTAAAAGAAATGCGCTGAAAAGATTATCTAAACGTAGTTTATTGAACCAAAAAATGCTAGTTGAGATAATGTTAGTATTTATAATTTCCATGTTTATAAACGTCTCTATAAATTACATTTTCTTGGGTGCTATTAAAAATACTAGGTCAAAATACTAGGTTAAAATACTAGGTCAAAATACTAGGTCAAAATATTAGGTCAAAATCAATCTGCCTAGCCTTTTCCCAACTGCGTTGGGGTCGGCTTCCAGTCTAACCGGATGCAGCTGATTACACACATTTTTACATGGAGCGACTGCCTATTAAAAATACTACCTACTTATGTTTTACATTTGCTAAATTAAATGCTGGACGCCAAAAATACCTTCTTGAGGGTACAGGGGGGCAATCGACGCGCAAACTGTAACCACGTATTCAGCACATGATTCTAGACCTCTCTCTCTAGAGCAGAAACTTAGTGTCGATTTAAAAAAAAAAACTGCTGTTTGAGCTGTTTCAGAAAAATGCAATACCTACGCGGTCAAAATGTACGGAACAGGATTTTTTTTTAACCTGCTAACTAAATTTAAAGCGTGGGTTTTACAATCATGTAAGTAGGGTTTTATACTATCATTTAGGTACTGAATCCATGGCAACAAGTTGCTCCTCGATGTCCCTGCCACCCTGTATAACAAATAATACAACATAACGCCAAATATGAATTTCTATAGGTAGTTATTACAAATAAAAGAAATGTACTGAGTATTATATAAACTCAAGCTTATAGTAACTTCAACTTCAGCCGGTCGATTCTGTAACAATGTCAGCGTGAAAACGTAGGTGAAGTGAGCTATCATTCTACCTGATGTTGGGGACACTTTTAACAACTCACTTCATGCTCAGTTCACCTAAGATTTCACGGTGAGATTGTTATCGAATAGCTCGGCTGGTTACAATCATTTTTAACAGAACTTTTTTAGTTCAGAGATAAATCAAATAACAACAGTATAACGGCGGTTTTTTTCCTAACAAAATAAGATTATAATCTAATAAACCTAGGTACATTGGGCGTTCTTCTTGTCCGTTTATATAAGTGTGTACATAAATGGTTAAATAAATAAATTACAATGCGGCGCCCTGAGGTAGTGAACCTAGTCGTGACATTTTCAAAGCAAAAACTGTTATTCCAATGTAGGAAAACACTTATTCAAGCAGGGATTGAAATGGTTCCTAAAATACTGGTAAAGAACCAGTATTTAGTGGTTTGGTTACTAGAATCCGAACCGGAACAGAAACCTAAATTGGAACCCTTAAGAGCGTTTATACCTTATGAGTGGCAACGTCGCAATTTAGTGTCATATTTCGTGGTTTTCAATTTTTATCATTTAATCGGAGCTATATTTTAAAAATCTGTTTAATTAACCTTTTAGAATTATGTGAAAACTGTGTAAAAGGTAAGAAAGCGTTGCGTTTACAGTTCTATTTATATGCAAATAATACATTGGAAACTTGCAGGGCGTTATTTTCATTGTAAAATAACTGTAAGCATTACGGTTACTTACTTTTTAAACACTTTCACGTAATTCTAAAAAGTTAATTAAACAGATTTTTAAAATATAGCTCCGATTAAATGATAAAAATTGAAAACCACGAAATATGACACTAAATTGCGACGTTGCCACTCATAAGGTATAAGCGCTCTTAAGAACCTTTATTATATCGGTTCTTCTTCAAAGCGAGTCCGAACGAGTTCATACGATGCCGCTCAGCGCATGACGTAACGTAGCTTTGTTCGATAGCGCCTAGCGGTGAGGTACGGGCGGCCGCCCGGCGAGTGATGAGGTGGGAGATTTTGTGAGAGGGGAGAGGGCCATATTTGCTTTGATAGATCATGAGGTAGTAATTTCTTAGAGACCCTTTAAATCGGATGGCACGGAACCGGTATATTCGAACCTTAATTTAGAACCCGAACCTGAACCGTAACCGTACCGAATAAAAGAAACTTTATAAGAACCGGAACCCAAATTCGTACCGGTTTTCAATCCCTGTAATCAAGTAAGTACGTTATAGGTAGGTACATACTATGTTTAGCAATATATTAAACCTAAGTATTTATGTTTTCTCTATGTGAATTTGTAATTCTTTTGAGAAATGAATAAATCTTTAACCGTAGATTATTTACATGTAGGTATTGCCACTTAATCAAATATCTACTGTAGCGTTAGTAGGTAATCGCTAATAGGTACTTTATGTAGGTAATCGCAAAACATATTTAAACTAGAACAATGGTAATCAATATTAGGTACTTCTCTGTGGACGTTTTGTGATGAGACAAAGCGCCATCAACACCGTCTCTACCTCTCACTCAACGTTCCATCCCCACGACGACGTGACGTAACGGGCAAGCCAATGTCGTCTTTATACCTAGGTATCGGACCAATGGTATTGTGACCTGTAAGCAGAAAAATAATTTCATCCACCAAAATATTAATAAAAATCTCTAACATGTTTTCAACAGAATTTCGAGGCTATGCTTCGGGGTATTCAACTGAACATAAGGAACCGGCAGGGCCTTGCGTTAGAACAGCAATTCCAGGTCCCAAATCGCTGGCACTTTTAAAAGAAATGGATGCAATTCAGGTAAGCATCTGCACAATTCATAACAGTAATAGAACATTATATCTACGTTTACCAGCCTTGTGATCAGTCCCTATGATTGTTTGATTATTTGAATAAAATAATTCAAAATATCAGTCAAATTAATAAATTAAGAAAATGTGCGCAAAAAAGAATATAACATGCCGAATGCATTCCTCGATCCTCACCACGGTGTCCGGCCCAGAGACGCCGACCCACTACCCCGATAAGTACTATACGGTACTTACATGCCGGACGTGCTGGACATCGTAGTCCACCGAGGGCTACACTGCCAGATCACGCAACAAGTGATTGACGACGAGTTGCAGTCTGACCACCAACCTGTGCACGTCGTCGTCGGTTTGTAAGGTGCTTCTACCGTGTTGGACTGTACTGTATGTAACGGGTACGTCTACTGTTGTCGGACGCTTGGTTGTGTCAGTGATAATTATTGATAGCGTTATGCTACTGCGACCCCTGCGTCGCAACGCGTAAACTAACATTTTAAATAAGACGCATGTGGACAAAATTTTATACGATTATTGAAATGTGGCAATGTTAATTAATAACGGCGATAGCTCGAGATACGGTTTTTTCGACATCGAACGCATCAAACCGCGTTGACTTACTTTTGGAGCAGAACCACTTAGAGTACCTACTTAATACATTGATCTATTCTAACACCATTCATATTGGTGTAATATTATTGTTAAAGGACATCCGAAAAAATAAATGGTGGCCACTCGTTTAACGTGCATTTTTTTTTGCCATGGTTAAGGCGCAGTTTGGATCAGACGTTAACATTAACGCAGGTCAGGAGCATTACAAACAGAAATAAACAATTTAACCTATTTACAAGTTCAGCTTGTTTTATCTACGTTAATGTGATACACGACGCAACTATTTCGGATTAAAAATATAAGTATGTCGTACTTTATCTAAGCGAATCGAAGGTCAAATAAGTTATCGTGCGGTTCAGAATTTGGAGCAGATTGTTGTTGGTTTTGAGTGGGCAACTTAAGCTACCTTTGATACTACCTACATAAACGGTCGGTGAAGACGTTCGCTTTCCTGGAAGTAACCTATAATTCTCTTGTGGCTCCCAAGTTAAATTAATTAAATTCGTTTATTTCAGGTAAATAACACCCATTGCCAGACAAAAACCAAATAAAATTACATAAAATACAGTAGGTACAATAATTAACTAAATAAAATAAAATAAAAGTAAATTAAATCAAATCAATAAAATTAAATTAATACCCTCTCTCCGACACTTGTACAGCAACATGTCTGCTGGAACAATGCCGGATGAAGGGGCAATCCAGCCTACCCGCAATCATCGCCAATATGATGTTGGGGCTACCCCGTACCCTGCGCACCAAGGACTCGGCGCGCTTGCGCATGGTTGCGTGAAAGCAATCGGTGCGCGCCTCTGCGAACATACCCGAAGCGCTGCAGTATCGGGGCTGCCCCATCACCGCCCTGAACGCGTTATTGTACTGGACGCGGATGGCGCTGTACCTTTTATTAGAGTAGTGAGCCCACAGACTGCATGAGTACCGCGATGTGCAGTACGCTCTAAAGAGCGTATCCTTAACCAGTTAACCTCCTTAGAGCCCGGGCGGCCGGGGCGTAAGTTTTCTTTTTTGGTTCCAGAAACCGCGGAAATCCCCAGCTAGAGCGTCCATTCTTATTTGGTCCTGATGATTTTAGCACCATTTTAATCGATACTTGAACACTCTTCTGCTATTGCACATTTCTTTGTATAGAAATCCTGACTTCGGCCTACCACACAACACTCAATCGACGAACTTAGATTTGGCCACCCTGTGAGCCTCGCTGACATGTTTGTTCCACCCGGCTATGCCTGGGGCACGCCCGCCCTTCCCCGCGCTTCCCCGACTCACCACTGCCGCGTCACGAAGGGCAGTCACAATGTCGGAATAAAGCGTATCCAGCCTGTGGCCACGCTCACTACAAAAACAATCGGCACAGCTGACACACTCAGGAGGGAAGTCAATTACTTTAAGTCGCTTATGACCCTTTTTGGCATACATGGAAATTTGTTCCTCACTTTTTATACCCCACACTACATCTTTGATTACATTAGTAACTTGAGACGTGACCTTAGGGGACGGTAATTTTAAATTACACGTAACCACAAGCGGGAAATGATCAGACCACAGAGTGTCATACTTAACATCTACATTAACAACAGCCTGCTTAGCCGTGTGAGTAGCTAAACAGTGGTCCAGCCAGCTGCTAGTCCCGTGCACATCACTTATAAAAGTACTCGAGCTAACCCTAGCCACGGTAATATTATCTATACCGTGCCGTACCGTGCGTTTGGCATATCTATGTCCTTGTACATACACTTGTTGTTGTTAACTTGTACCTGTTTAAACGCACTGTATGGGGTCTACTCTCTAAGTCCGTCAACGAGGATACGGGCCCGTCTGAAAGTAGTTCGATACTTAAAAGTGAACCCTACTCCCGATTAATTAACTTTTCCGGACGGGCAAAAACACATCGGAGGACTACTGTTTATTGTTTAAACGTTGTCATTAATTTTTAGTTCGGGCCCCGGACTAATCTTATTCCGTAAGTGATACGGACTTCGTCTCTTGGAGTAGGCCCCCCAGGTCCGAAAATAATGAAAACGGAAGGTCAGCGACATAAAAAGAGAAAAATCTGAAGATAGATGAGATTACAGTCGGAATTAATATTTACGCATGCACGACATACTATTTTGAATTATGGGATCCAACAATACCCCAAACGATTGTGTGCATTGATTCTTTTCATCCCTCTCGGTTACAAGTATGGGGACACCCCTAATAATATTTTCGTAGTTTTACTACAACATTGTTCATTTCATTGTTCATTGGTAAAGTGCCATATAGTCTCCGAGTAAAAGGTTGTGTTATATCCAGACAGACGGACATAATGAAATTATAAGAGTTTCACTAAAATAGAATAGAATATTCTATAATATGTACACCATAAAAATACAGATATAAATGTAGAATTTTTACATAGGGTGACACAATGGGCGGTCTTATCGCTAAAAGCGATCTATTACCGACAACCTTTAACCTTTTTGTTTTGTATAACATTTCTGCTATTCGGCTTCTGAACATTAAAAAGAAATCGCAAAATACCCGAACCGTCTTCATTTATTTGACATTGTGTAAGCTGTTATAAATAAGTATATGTTCAATTGGCAGTTAATGGACACAATATTGTCGTTGTCCTACATACTTTCAAATTACAATAGAGCTGTGTTGCTCTTGTTATTATATCTAATATGTTGGCTTTGCTTCAGCTGCTTGCTACGAGTATATTTGTACAGTTTATCTTATCACTGAGTTTTAAGTGTGTCCTTATTTTAAACTTAACCTTCGTATCAATGCAAAATAAATAAATAGATAATCGTCTTCAAAATACTCGGCAGGAGACACCTACATCATTTTATACTTTTTATTTTCTTGTTATTTCAGCAATGTGGTTCTGTTCAACTTTTTACTGACTTCGATAAATGCGCGGGAAACTATTTGGCGGACGCTGACGGCAATATTCTTTTGGATATTTATATGCAAATATCTTCGCTGCCTCTTGGATATAACCATCCGCAACTTCTTACTACTTTCAACAATGATTCAAATATTGTATGTATAAGTACAGTACACCCTAAGGTGCAACCAGACTGCTGTCGATTGACGACTAATCATCGATAAATAAGGTCGATAATCACTAGTGAGTACTGCATCATTGAACCAACCAATACCGTACGATCCAACGTTGAATGAAAGTAGTCGACGTCGATCGACCGCAGTCTCCGTGCACCTTTAGTCAAACGTATTGAAAATGTACCTAAAGCTGATGATTAAATATGGTTTCAGAGGGCCTTGGTGAACCGCCCAGCACTTGGTATGTTTCCAGCAGTCGACTGGCCTAAAAAATTAAGAGATGTTTTGTTGTCAGTAGCTCCTACCGGTTTGCCTCTGGTAATGACTATGATGTGTGGCTCCTGTTCTAATGAAAATGCCTTCAAAGCTGCCTTCATACGGTATGCTATAAACAAACGTGGGGGCCTAACAACCTTTACTGATGAAGAAATGAAATCGGTCCTCGAGAACAAGCCACCAGGGGCACCAAAATTATCAGTCATGTCGTTCAAGGTTAGTAACCTTCATCTCTATCTTTTTGCTTTGGTCGTCTACTCGTCTAATTGTTTTTATTAGAACCCAGTAGTTAGAAAGGCAGGTATCACAACTAATTTGGTGCTAGCTGCTTGACACTGATTTTATTTTTGGACGGATCCACCGCCAAACAAACCGAACAAACTTGCAAGAGTACATACCGTAAGATAGAGGAGTAGTTACTAGTTTTAAGTACCAAAGCGTCAAACTTTATGGGGGCTCTGAAGTTACTCGCTGTGCCGTACCCACTGACGTATAGTGGCCGTACCGCACCCCTCACCCGCGCTGACACGCGAATTGGTTACTGCGCAGCTCTCGCCTCATGATCCGAGCCGCCATACATTTTGCATCGGGCTGCACGAGTAAACGATACCTTATCAACGTACCGAAACGAATTTAAATTGGTTTCACATTGAACGTTTGTAATTAAAAAAAAAAGGTTACATGCCTACCCTCAAATCAGTAGCGTAATTTTAACATAGCTGATGTTTCTCTGAGAACGATTCGTCGAACGCCTTAAGCCTTAAGGTCAAGGTACTAGAAACATAGGGAAAATCAATTTCTGTTTTTAAGATATTGTTAGATAAAATAGATTTCGAAAGTGTAGTCTAACATTTTGTGGGTTCTGATTTCTGGGTTCTGATCATTTCCCCTGAAAATGACAATCCATTGATCAGTATCCCATCTCGCTAGACAACTAGAGGCGTGATGTTGGTCTTGTCCTTCTTGTCCCCTTGTGCGGTGACGATCACGAGCGGCGACCGCCAGTTAACTGGCTCTAATGTTTCAATTACTTTGATTTCCGCTGGGCATCGTAATGGAGCACTGATATGTAGAACTACATACTCGTAGATAGTTCAATACAGAGTGGAGAGCTCTGGTAAATACCGCGTAATTCTGAAGGAAGAAAAGCTGATAATTTAATTATTTATTTTGATGTTTTAAGTGCTTAGCATTATTAGAGCAATTTTTTTGGGCCTAAAGTAATGAAGTTATTTTTTATGTCAATAATACTATTATGACACTTACGCAGTTTTGCATTATCCGTCATTAAATTAAAGTCAACCAATTTTGATAATTAGGTTCGGTTACGGTTATTTTTGTTTATGATCATAATAGCTCAAACAATGATGAGCTGCGACTGGGGCAATTAGGGTTTGCACGTCGAAACCCTTGGGGTCATCTACTGGCCAACTTTATGGAGAAGCAGGTCATCTTTATGATAAACTCTTTAAACAGAAAGCGTGAGCACAGGAAGAGGATCTGACTGAGCCCCTAGGTCATAGGTGCAACTATGTCTGGGATTTACTTCCTTGTGTCGAGGAAAAAGCCAATTATATTCAATGACTTCGGAATTGTTTAGAGTACCTAGGGAGCTCCGTGCAATAATAGCGATGAGATTGTGGAAACTGTCGTATCTACACGGTTGAAGGTCTTCAGGGCCCGTAGTACCACTAGAAAATAATAACTCAAACCTTACTCTCAAGCTCATAGAAGAAGGGCGAGAGGCGATTCCGTCTTTAGATGATGCGTTTACATACCGGCACCTCAATAGACGGTTATACAAGCCCTTGAAGTGTGACCTACGTCGATTTAATAATAAGCATAACAAGGACACGATAGAGCGAAACAAGGGTTCTTTACAAGATCTAATTATTGGGCAGCGACGCCGATGGCAGAACCATATCGTCGAAACCAGAGCTAGTAACGTTACGATTTGCCCGTCATAAAGTGTCAGGGCGAACCGTAGATCACAAGTTAAATTAAAAAGTTCTATCTACTACAATCTATGATATAAAAATGTCTAGTAGGCTGGCCTTAGTCGTCAGAGGAATCCAGGCTGCTCGTGGTCGTCAGAGAAATCCAGGCAGGTCGTGATCGTCTGAAGAATCCAGGGAGCTTCCCGGTGGTCGAGGAGCGGCGTTCTCACGCCGTACAGCAGACGCAGCCCCGAGGATCCAGGCAGCTGTTTGAAGATTAGCGGCGTTCCCACGCCGGGTAGCATATGCAACCTCGAGGAACCAGACAGCTTCCTGGTGGCTGGAAGAAAAGCGGCGTTCCCACGCCATACAGCAGAAGCATAGTAAGCTCCAGACGTGGCTAGATGGACAGCTTCTGGAACGTGGCTGGCCGGAGACGTGGCTCCCGAACATGTGCTGGTCTCCTGGGTCCGCGACTGGGGACCAGGCTCTTCGAGGATCTCGGTTTAAAACGAGGCACTCCTACCGGTAAAGAGGACCATATCCGGGGCAGAGCCCTAGCACAAGGACAGACCGCACTCAGATAGCCCCCGATCCCCATTTAGACCTAATCTATCCGAGTCGGGGTGTCTCAATTACCGAGTTCGCTCACTCGTGCATACTGAGTAATGTGTTTATTTGGTTAAATCTACTTCCAGTGTCCTCTGACAATAGCTCTAGGCTCAGTGGCTCTACCTAATATTTCCAAAACTTGCAATATATTCAACCTAGGGCAACACTACAAAAAAGCTCTCCAACTCTAGCTTTTGCTCTATCGTGGAAGTGTCACTTTCTTTTATTGCACAGCTTGGACTACGACTTAAATTATTTAATATGTAACCTAAGTACAACAATACAGGTTTATTAACGAATATTAATAGGTACTATGTTCGAAAACAGGGAGTCGGACAAGGGGCTTTCCATGGACGTACATTTGGCTCGTTAGCGACAACAAGATCGAAAGCAATTCACAAATTGGACTTCCCGTCTTTCGATTGGCCAGCTGCTTTGTTCCCTAACTACCGGTATCCTCTGGACCAATTTCAATGTGAAAACGAACAAGAAGATAAAAGGTAACGAAATGATTTGTCTTTAGCAGTTAAGTATTATTTTATTTAGTCTCAGGACCAATGAAACCGAATCACCAACAACATACCCACCTAAACCTTACACAAAATGGGATCGGATCGGAACAAAGTACAAGGTAACTAGCGAAACTGCGCAAACGTAAAGGGTATTGTTAGATAACTAAACATAATACCTATGTAGGTAGAACAAACAAAATTATTTGATGACCTCTTGTTGGCGTCGCCGTCGCCGTCGTGTCAAAGACGACAGTTAGTGAAAAAACGTACCTACGGGAAAAACGACATTTCGCTCATTGTCAAGAAGGGTGAGACATAAATAAAAAATCTGCAATTTTGAGTTCAGTATACAGGGGAATGTAGCAAATTTTATTGTTTTTGCTACAAAAACAACATTTCGGTAAGCCTAACAATGAGGGAGCTAGAGAGGTTCTGACTTTATGCTCGCCGCAATCTTACCGCTACTTTTCAACTTTTAAATCATTGTACCCATAAATTGCTTTGTGTTTTGAATTATGTCAAGCTTCTCGCCAATGAACGATTTAAGCTGTCAAGAAGGCAGGCTATGGTCTAGTGCGCACTGCGAAAAATATCCGTACGTTTTTTATCCGCAAAATCTGTAAACTATATCACCACATAGAAGCGCGCGCACTGCAGGAAAAATCGCATACAGGTTTAAATTGTCTGGTTTGCTACAGATTTGTTGCGGACGTTGCGGTGCGTTGCCATTTTTTTGCGTCGTATAGATTTACCGCATGTCACCGCACCATATTGCGTTCTAGCCCTAAGTGTGGACAGAAGTCCAGCAGCTTTAATTACAATTATTTACGTTGTCGACCAGACAAATTTAAGCTGACTGCGCAAAGACAGCACAGACAGAGTTGTGTTGTTGTGCAGATAGCTACGCGTGAAAAAAATAACTCTGTCTTTGCATGTGGGATTCTTAATACCCTCGAAACATTGTAACATTACACCTTACCTATGGCTGAATGGATTTTAACACATAGATGTCGATCGGCTCCTCTAGGTCGCGCGATGTATATAGCCTAGGTTTAAATTTTATAAAATGAAAATGGCGGATAATAAACATAAATAAGAAAGGCCTGGAGAAAAAAGTACCATCACCATGTCAAAATAAAGAGCTTGAGGAGACGATTCCACTGCCTCGTTGGTCTAGCTAACGGGCAAAGTGTTATTGGGTTTTTGCATCTGTAGTTGCAAGCTAAATGCAACCCTGCGTGTTTTTTTTATCAATTTTTTATTTATATTTTTTAGTGCGGCTGGCTAACTACAAAAATTTGTTTTTATTTGTTATTTTTTTTGAACGAATTTCTTTTACGCGTCTTACAATAGATTGAACTGGCAGAAATCACTCATTCAGTAAGAAGCGTGGGGTGCTCGATGTCAATTGTTGTAAATATTTTACAGTTAGCTAACTACAAATGCGTGTGTTTTTTGGAACTGTTAGCTGTTTATTGTTAACTGGCAGAAATCGGTTACTTTTTGCTGATCGTATAACCGTAGTGCCCACGGCAGATCTTTCAAATGTCTGCCATAGCAACTGTCGGTGGTCGGTTCTGTGGCTAGCCGGGTTATAACGGGTGAAAAAATTAAGCTAGTCATAATGCTTGTCTCAATGATCAAACCGTGAATGTCTCAATACACGGCTAAGAACAGTAGGTAGTTATATGGCTTACATAACTCCCTGACTACTCCTACGAGCTGTCGCATGCTTGGCGCAAAGGTCTCTAAATGTGGCTGTTTGTTTTTTTATTTATTATTAGGTACAATAGTTCACCGATAGAGTGAAGATTTTGTAGATTTTACCTACAATTGAAATATATTCGATTTAACTTGTTGGAAAAGTACAGTAGGTACACAATATTTAATTCAAAGTCGGGTACTTAATGTAAGAAATGGAAAATTTGGGCGCCTGCTGCCTTCCTTGGATGTGGTAGCCGTTTCTCAGGCTCCCTCTCCGGAACGTTTATTGTATTCGTGCACTTGGCACAGAGACTACCGGGTATCAGGGATGAAAAAATCGTTAATCCTGAGGATCCTAGCAAGACATGACAAGATAATGGGACAAACTTAGAATAAAGGGGACAAACTATTTAAATTTTCAATAAAGTTTCAATATAAAAGCGTGGGGTGCTTTTTCAGATATTTTCATGATGACGCTAATTTTGCAAATATTTACAAACATATTTACAACAATTGACAGCACCCTGCGCTTTTTTACAATAAAATATGTTTTTTTGTTAATCACTCTATTCTTATTTTAAACTTATCGAAAATTATTTTCTACTTTTTAGTTCGGTTATCTACAAAAGCGCGTTTTTTTAATTCTTTTAAACTATTTGGTGGTGCGGGTGGAATATAATTTTTGTTTTAAAAAGAGAATTGCCTAGATGCAAACAGGGATTTGATACGACACACCAAATTCATCCAGAATAGTAAGCAATTAAGTAGCACTAACCTTAGTCCGGCTTATACATTCTTGAGCTGGAGCTGAACTTGATGAGATTTCGGACACAATTGATGCGGGTTGCGGGCACGTATTACGCTTTACGCGATTCGACTGTCGATTAAGATTATTATTATTAAGTATCTACAATAGGCCTCCCTGTTGTCTGGAATCTTGTGCTGAATTCATAGTTTCAGTTTGCGCGTCGATATCCCTGTATTTGCAAAAACATTTAATTATATTTATTTATTTAACCATTTATGTACACACATATTTAAACAGACAAAAAGAAAATAACAGAAAAATAGGTACAAAGGTGATGCTTATTTCTAATGAAATCTCTTCCAGCATACCTGCGATGGGATAGTAGGTAGATTTAGAGACTGTATATTTGTAACAAATATAGTATTAAAAAGTACTTTACAGACAATCTATAAAATTCATTTTATTTGAATCAGCTAGTATTCTTAGTTTTTGAGATATTAAGGTTTATGTTAGTGACCTGCATAGCTATTCAAAAAAACATTCGTTACGCTTCCGTGCCGAATCGAACATAAATTAATGTTGTCGAAGAGGTCCTCTAAACGTTGTTAACAAATCCGAAACCCGAACATTTTGACAGTTTAAATGAAATAGAAGACCGCTATTCTTCCGACAGCTATGTGCTGTCAGGGACTAGGCAAATCAGGTAACCGAAAATGTGCCATTTTCGATTCGGAAGCTTGTCGAATGGTTGTGAATAGCTATGCTGGACTCAATGATTTTACTCTAACTTCGTCAATAATTGCAACATGATTTTAATCAGTACTTATCTAAGTTTTTGGGTATTCATGACTCGTTGGATAGCTGATTCAATGAGGATATTTTTATAATATTCTCTACGTTTGGTGTTTTTTCACACGTTCGTAGACGTTTACTTACCTTATTATTACGTACAAAGGCTTCGACCCACCGCGCGTTCTGTACCTTTAGAACCGTAATAGCTAGCCCGTTTAAATATTTTTAGAATATGTGTACATATCTATGTAATCTTTGGGCTCTATCGGCGCTACCATGCCAAAAAAACACTTTAAAAAGTCCAAAATAAAGGGGGTCTCCTTACGAGAACCTCGTAAAACCTCTATTTGAAACAGAGTACGCCCAAGAGTCAAACTTCGTCTTTATAATGCAACAGTTATTAACAAATAACATAATGAAATGGTACGGAACCCTTAAATGCGTGATTCCGACTCACACTCGGCTGGTTTTTACTCGTCTTCTTAACAATAATTATTATTCAATTTATTAAAGTCATATGAAGTCATATCATACCTAATAGTGAATTTATGTGATTATTGTTATTAAGTTTACGTAGGCTGATTCCATAAAAAGGGTTAAAAAAGTTAGTTATTTTAGTCCTTTGCCTGAAACATGATGAAAAAATATAAGTTTTTAAACAAATATATTCAGAGTCATCCAATTCCGAGACTTATATACGAATAGAAATACTATTAGAGCTTATGTGACTAACCTATCATTAGCAAGATATAATAATACTATTAGAACTAAAG